>JAUIMM010000536.1:8635000-9235000 GCA_031769625.1 Taudactylus pleione | reverse complement strand
TGTTCCCAGATTATCATACATGTCCGGGGGCTTTTGGAGGACCTGCTCTACTTGCTGCAGTAATCCTGATGGCTGTGAATGGGTCTTGCATTGACAACGTCTGCGTTTGGAAGGAGGCTGATAGCATTCGGCCCCGTTTTCACTTCTTGCAGCCATTTGGGGGCTATAGCTCAGGTTGAGGTCAAGTACAGACTGTTGGAGGAGATAGAAAAAAAAATAGCGTAAATATCATGTTTTAATATATATTTTTTTCTTTGTTTATTCTAGTTCCGTCAACGGTGGAGGAGTGGCAAACCATTGCTGAGGAATTTGAACATAGATGGAATTTCCCAAACTACGGGGGAGCAATCGATGGGAAGCATATCCACATAACCCCCCCTGCCAATAGCGGATCCTATTATTATAATTACAAGGGTTTTTTTTAGTATTGTACTCATGGTGGTGGTGAACGCCAACTATGAGTTCATCTTTGTGGATATCGGGAAAAATGTCCGTGCTTCGGATGGTGGGTCCTTTAAAAACACCCTCTTCTATGAAAGGCTTACCTCCAATAGCCTGAAATTGCCCACAACAGTGGAAACAAAGCACGGCCTTAACTATGTGTTTGTGGCTGACGAGGAGTTTGCACTACACGAACACTTGATGAAGCCGTATGCACAAAGGGCCTTGACCAAGGAAAAGTGGATTTATAACTACCGGCTCTCCAGGGCACGGCGGATTGCGGAGAACGCCTTCGGTATTTTAGGCAACCACTTTTGTATATTCCATACCGCCATTAATCTACGCGTGGAAAAGATTGATTGGTTCGTCTTGGCATGCTGTGTCGTGCACAACTTTTTAAGGCGGAAAACAAAAATCCAACAAAGGACATCAGACACAGCAATGCCAGATGGCCCAGACCAGCCAGAGGAGACAGTCCTAATGCCCACCATGTGCCCACCTGCATTTCTGGAGGCATCAGGGACTGTGCGGGCTAAACAGGTAAGGGAGCAATACCTAGCCTATTTTAATGGAGTGGGGGCAGTGCCGTGGCAGGAGGGCTGTATTAGTTGAACTATGTCTGTACTTACCACATCCAAAGAGAATGCTTGTTCCGTTTCACTTGTGTCCTCTTCCCGCTCTTCGTTCTCCACCATGAGAGTTTTGGAGGCTCTCGGCGGTTCCTGTTCATGTAGAAATCTGAGCAGGTCAAAATACCATCAGGTACTTGTGTATATGTCTTCTGCCCCCGCTCCTGATGCCCGCGAGTCCTGTATTTTGTATTCCTTAACGTACACAGGAGCTCATTCAGACACGCTCGCTATGCTGTGCTTGCTCGTAGCCGTAAGGACGGCCAGTATGCAAATGCCACGATCGCACACTAAGACATCAGGACGCCCCTTATGTCTTAACGTGCGATCGCCGGGTGAAGTTAGACGCCCACTAGCCTGGACAAAAGATGCCCACTTTCAGACATCATATCCAGAAAGTGTATGAGAACATTGGTACCATTGGGCGACATCGAACCAACATGCAGTGCTTGAGGTAGACCCTAACCTACTGCAAGCACTGCGACCGCTGCTGTCTTTATTTCACTCGTATGACATGTATGCTGATGCTGCGTCTTAATTATGCACGCCCTTATAATGGTGCAAAAACGCACTGACACGCCTGCGTTCGCACATCTACACCCCTGTTTCCTTTGTTCTTCCCCTGTCACCACCCACAAACGGCCCGTTCTGTCACTCAAACTAGCGGGCTGGCTGTATGCTGAGAGCGATCGTCTCCCGATCGCTGTGACTGGTTCGCGCACGCGCACGCGCACTGCGTCTTTTACGCATGCGCAGTTTGCAACAATCGGCCGGCTATGAGCGAACGCAGCCCAACGAGCACGTCTGAATCGCCCCCACAGTCCTCAGGTTCTGGATTTTTTACTTTACCCACTTCGGACATGTCTCGTCGTAGTAGGGCAAGCTGAAGGTGACAAGCTCGTCTATGGCTGCAGATTTTTTGTCCTTGTTGCTGTAGTCTTTGGTTTTAACCTTCCAAAGTCATTCATGGCTTTAGTAGAGCTCCAGAGAGCCCGTAATAAATTGGCGCTCTCTTGCACTGGACATTTCTGTAGGTATACATAATTATTTTTTTTTATTAATACGCCAATTATTTCATGGTTATTTTATACTCTTTATACTGTTTTTGGATTGTTTGAATGTTTTACCAGTTTGATCTTGATTTTTTATATGTTTATTATATGTTTTGAAAGAAAGTTTTAAAAATTTGTGTTTGTAGTTTCAAACTAAAATTATCAGCACCATTTATAATCAAATACATTTGTTTAAAATTTACTTGGTACTACAGTGGCATAACATTGCCTGGGCCAGTGGGTACATTGGCGGTGTTGGGGATAATAACCATTGGTGGGGCAGTACGTTGGTGGCAGTGCGTACATTGGCAGAGCAGGGGTTAATAAACATTGGTGGGGCAGTACTTTGGTGGCAGTGCGTACATTGGCAGGGCAGGGGTTAAAAAAACATTGGTGGTACAGGGCTAAATAAACATTGTCGGGCCAGGGGTTAAAAACCATTGCTGGGGCAGTACGTTAGTGGCATTGGGTACATTGGCGGTGCAGGGGTTAATAAACATCGTCAGAACATGGATTAATAAACATTGGTGGGACAGGAGTTAATAGCCATTGCTGGGGCAGTAAAATGGTGGCATTGGGTACATTGGCAGAGCAGGGGTTAATAAACATTGGTGGGTATTGGTGGCAGTGTGTACATTGGTGGCGCAGTACAGTGGAATACATGCAATGTATATACTCACTAGCAGGGACGCCGAGAGGGGGGGGAGCGGGTACTAATTACCCGGGCCCGGGCTTGCTGGAGGGGCCCGGCACTGCTCCCCCTCCCTCTTACGTCACAGTAGCCCAGAACATGCTGCTGTGTGCTGGGCTGCACTGGGAGACTACTCTTGGCTGCTGAAGCAGCAGCCGCAGCAGTCTCCTATGTCTATGGGGGGAGCGATCGTGCCCCTCATTGGCTGTGTGCCGGGCTGAGGAGCACACAGCGCCTCTAGAGGTGCGCAGGAAATGAGCGTAGTTTGCTGCCATAATAAGCAGTGACGTGCAAGCAGACATCGCAGTGGCATTTGAATTGCACCCTTAGATTGAGGGCATGCAGTCGGCAACCATTGCGTTATGGACACAAATCCTCAATCTTTGTTTCTGTTTTAGTTTTTGTGCTGTTGGGAAATAAAGACGGACCTTCTGGCCTGGTCCTAGGCAGAAACCTACTGCGTCTAATGCGGAATACCAGCAGGACCAGGCAGCAACTGGGATTGGCGCGGTTACTGAGCATAAATACATAGACTAAGACATCAGGGTAATAGGTATTTCTTGCCTCAACAGAGATCACCAAATGATGCCTCCAGACCGGCTACACAGTGTTACCAACAGCACTATATTATTTGCAAATTCAAATTCTGAAATATTTATATTTGAAACATTACAATTTAAAAATCAATTATCACAACATTAGCTGTAAAAATCGGGACAGTGCCAGATTGCAGGTGGTTATGTATAGTCAGTAATTATCTGGGGCCATATCGACTGGTCCTCCAGTAGTTTAGAATTGATTTTCAGACAATCTACCCAAAATGAAGGATGTGTAGGCTCGGATAGGTTCGAATTTGCACACCGAGTTCGGATTTTTCCCTCCAAAAAACGGGACTCAGAACGAGGCAAAACGTCATCTTGCATGGACAAACATCATCTTCCATGGACTTTTGTCCAGGAATGATGATGTTTGTCCATGAAAGATGACGTTTTGCCTCTTTCTGAGACACGATTTTTGGAGGGAAAAATCCGAACTCGGCGTGGAAATTCGAACCTATCCGAGCCTGCACATCCCTACCCAAAATGGCCAAAAAAATATATATTTTTAATTTTTTTTTATTGAAATTACATGAAAGTAAAATAAAAGCAGGTGTACTTTTTTTATATTTTTTTAACCACCACCAACCAATACCTTGCGGTTATTTCTTCGGCATGAATCCACCCCTCCTGATTTTAATAAGCGCTCTGTTAAATTGTTATCCCATATTTTAGTTGCTGCCAGGAGCTTGATTGCTCGCAACTGGAAGAACTCTCTTCCACCATCCCTCTCTGCCCTAAAGTTGCAAATCAGGCATATAGCGGAGATGGAAAATATCACCTACTATCTTCATGATAGAGGTCATATGTTCTCTCAAGTGTGGGCTCCATGGCTCTTATATGATGGCACAGCTCCACCTTTGAACTCCACACTTGCTACCCATATATGATTCATGCGCATTGGGTGGCTCTGCTCCCTCTGCTCTGACCTCTAAGTGGCAAACTCCTCTAACTAGCTGAATACTTTTCTTGTTCTTCGAGCGGCACTTTCTTTTTCTAGTGCTTTCTGTCCAATATCTGGTATTCTTAACGATACCTTATTTCTTTTGGTAGTCCTGTTTCCCACCTCCCACCGCCTTTCCCCCCCCCCTCCCCTTCTACCAATCCCCTTATACGAGGGTTGTTCAAAAAGTAATGCCGAAATGCTCACAACTCAAATTTTTTATAGATACAGATTTGAAAATTTGAGTTAAAATACTTTGAAGTCTTAGTAACAGAATGACTCTACTCAAAAAATTCACCATCTGCCCTCAAACATTTTCTCCACCTCTCAACCCATGCTGTGAATCCACTTTGGAAAAATTCCAGTGTGTTGGTGTTTGACCCAGGAACGTTTAACAACCTCTATGTCTTCAAAATGTTGACCCCGGAGACAGTATTTGAGAGGGCCAAACAGATGAAAGTCAGGAGGGGCCAAATCAGGACTGTGTGGTGGATGTGGCATTATTGCCCACCCCATTTTGGCAATGGCCGCAGATGTTGCCATCGAAGTGTGAGGTCTGGCATTGTCGTGGTGTAAGATGACATTTGACAGTGGAATTGTTGACCTTTTTTTGTGGATGGCTTCTTTCAGCTTCTTAAGTGTAATAATGTATCGATCACTGTTGATTGATTGGTTTGGTTCCAAATAATCGATGAGAATAACACCTGGGCAATCCCAGAAGAATGTGGCCATGACTTTGTTTATGGATAGCTGTGATTTAAACTTTTTTGGCCTAGGTGAACTTGGGTGTTTCCATTGCTTTGATTGGGCCTTTGTTTCTGGGTCATAAAGGAATACACAGTTCTCATCTCCTGTAATGACATTTTCCAAAAACGTCTCAGGGTTGGCTTCAAAGTTGGTCAAAAGGTCATTGCACACTTCCACCCTCTGGGCCTTATGATCCCTGTTTAATTGCTTTGGAACCCATTTAGCACACACTTTACTATATCCCAAATCATTGATTAGTGTTTCTACAGTGCCATGGCTACATTCCAGTTCATCACTGACATCTCTGATGGTCACACGACGGTCTTTCTGAATCATGGCATTGACTTTGTGTTGGTTCTCTGCTGTCACTGCAGTTGATGGATTGCCACCACGAGGTTTGTTGCACACGGACGATTCTCCCGATTGAAAATGCTTCATCCACCTTCTGACATTGCTATAGTCAATTGTACGCTCAACATACACCTTTTTCAGTCTTCTGTGGATTTCTGTAGCACTGCAGCCTTCTTTTTCCAGAAATACAATGACGGCTCTTTGTTTCATCTTGGATTCCATGGTATTTCTTGAACTACCTAAACAAAACTACATATATAGGCCCTGATTCAGAGCCGGACGCTCTGACCAGAGCGCTCGCTCTGAATCAGGGCCCACCTCCATTAATATGGAGCGTCCTCCTGGACGCTCGCATAGCTGTGGGTCACCACCCACAGCATATACAAGAGTGCAGGATGATGGTCACGATGGTCTTGACCATCGCGACCATCGCCACTGCGAGCAACAGCCTGCGGTTGAGGTTTTCAGCCGCAAGGCCAGGAGTGATTTTGGCTCTATCAGAGCCAAAATCACTCCCACTGACATCACTAGTGATGTCAGTGGGGCTGGCTTCAGACGGTAGGCGTTCCCTTGGGAACGCCTCCGTCTGGCAGGCACGCCCCCGGCACGCCCACCAAAGGGGGCGTGCTGTCAGTCAACATCGACAGCACGCCCCCTTTGATGAGACACTCCGAGCGAAGGAAAGTCCTTCCCTCGGCGCGTCTCGCGCATGCGCACGACGGAGCTCCCTCCGTCGTGCGCATGCGCAGTGCAGACCATCGACCCACTTGCGAGCGGACAGCCACTCACGAGTGGGTCTGAATGAGGGCCCTAGTTAGCAGACATATTAAACTACAAACTGACAAAATTTCAAATAAATATTGCATATTATTTCAGAGTTATGAGCATTTAGGCATTACTTTTTGAACAACCCTCGTATGTTTTGGTTTTTAAAAAATAGCTCATTTGTAAGGCTTATTCTATTTATGTCTTCCATATTTGTTTTTATGAGCTTTCTAAATAAAGAATTAAAAAAAAAAATATAGCAATGAGCCAGATTCTAGATTTTCATAATAAAATCACAATATTTTTTTTTTTATGTATTTGAATAAAACGCACAAAATATGCAGAAATAATATGGCAGCCCAGCACGTCATATATTGTGAAATAGAGACAAATGACTGCATCACTTATGGTGAACCCCTGTGTGTTTTTCTTTTCCCAGGATGGGGGAGATCTGAGCACTTGAATCCCCACCACATCTATGGACTGCTTAACATTTTCTGTAGTATAGGTTGTTATTGCCTGGAGATCATCAGACAATAACGCCTAAGGGGACACATTTTTTGATAAAGGGGACTCCCCTCTTTCCAACGAGGGTGCCCCTCAGTTTGTCGGTGCCAGGATGTGGCTCATCGTGACATCCCCCCTCCGTTTAATTATTACCATTTATGCAGAGCAACGTTATATTCTCTGATGATCACTAGATATTAACCATAAAGGGGCTACATCATTTGAAAGAGGGGAACACTCCTGTTTTAAATAAGGAAGCCCTTAAACTTATTGTCGCCAGGATTGGAAAGATATTCTCCCAATCTCTTAATCTCATAACCACCACAAAATAACTTCTCAGGGGTTACATCATTTGAAAGAGTAGACTCCCCTCTTTCAAATGAGGATACCCCTGAGACTGTAGATGCCAGGATGAGAAGATATGGTACTTTTTATTGCTCTATCCCAAATTTGTAAAAATTACAACAGTTTTTTGCCTGGAAGAGGTCGGGCTTAATGACATCATTATGCGCCTCCGTGCAATTATGTCATCACCCCGCCCTACGTAAACACACGCACACGTTTTGGCAGCAAGTACACAGAGGGACTTTTATAAGTCAATCATCTGATGTGCTTAGGATGAGTCCTGCTTGTCCTTAGCAGTGAATGGATTCATTGTTACCAGACACATGTATGTATAGATAGCGGCACAGCACCACTTCTCTTAGGTATGCTGGGTTGAATTCTCTGGAACAGATCTTATCATGAAGCTATGGACAACTGACAGTACAACTTTTGTTGTTCTATATGCTGCTTGAAGTTGTCAGCACATGTTCTTGTTATGTATGCATGTAGCTCAGTCTACAAGGCAGGGAAGTCTCCATAGAATATAGAGGCCAGGGCAAAATCTAAACACGAGGCTACCAGAGAGAGCAATAAAATATGGATTTCTATGAAATAGGCCATGGGTGATGCCTGTGTGTACTCCAGTGTTTCCTGAATAAATGTGAGAACAAAATAAGTAATTCTGGGGATTTACTTCTGAAGGTACGAACTATACTTCAGTGCAGGTTCACTACTATCTTAATACGTTGTACATATTTCAGCACCCAGACATCATGAAAAGCCCAGGGACAGCAAAAAGCTACGATACCTAAGTGTAATAAAGCACATTATAAAATACTGTAGGCTGAGAGCAACTGATATTATCTGCTATTTTAGACAATGAACACTGACATTTTTATTAAGTCGGAAATCATTTGAGACAATTATCTTGGCGGAGTTAAATGTGTTTTATTCTGTCATGTACATGAGGTACAGATGTGTCCTCATACACCTAGCATTTATTCGCCATACGGCGCGAATCGCCTGGCGTGACCGAGCTCCTCTGAAAGGTGTAGCATGCTGTCTTTTTCTTTAAATGTTTGTGCCACGCTCTGGCCCTTAAAAACTACTTTCTTACCTCGCCGGTGTCTGTCCAGGCTAGCGCTGAGGTCCACTTGTACTGTGCATCGCTCCTGGATAGCACAGAGGTCCACTCACGCTGCACATCGTTGCCGGCTGATGCTAAGGTCTGTCTGTACTGCTCCTGCCCCATCCTATCAGTGTCTGTTACTGAGCAGGGAGATGGCTCTCCACAGCCCCTTGTGCACAGCATGTCTTCCCAGCATGATGGTACACAAGCTGCACGCCAGTTCCCTCCTAAACCACAGTATGGGCGCAGCCATGTTGGACTCTGTCACCAAATGCTCTTTCTCCACTCAGAGTTCTGCTCCCAGACCAGCTGATCGAAGCATCCAATCTCTGGGGATCCTCCCCTATAAATTCCATTTCCTGACTGGCCTTTGTTGCCAGTACAACGTCGCTTCTGCTGAAGTTACAGCTCTGTGCTGAGCTCCCAGGTACTCTGTATCTGTACGGTCCCAGTCTGTTATTTTTCAGTTTCAAGTCTGGTTATCGAGTCACCTATTCCATCAAACATTCCAGTCTGGTTTTACCACAGAGACTTGTTAATGATACCTTCAACCATCGGTCCTATCTGACATTTCCATCATCGGTTCCAAACCGCCTCAGTACTGCAATTCATCATCATCATCATCATCGTTCCCAATCAGATCCAGTACTGCAAGTCATCATTATTGGTCCCAACCCGATCAGTACTGCAATTCATCAACATCGGTCTCAAAACAATCAAGTTCTTCAATTTACGAACATCGGTCTCAAACCGATCAAGTTCTTCAATTCATCAACATCGGACTCAAACTGATCAAGTTTTTTTAATTCATCAACATCAGTCTCAAACCTATCAAGTTCTTAAATTTATGTACATCGGTCTCAAACCAATCAAGTTCTTCAATTCATCAACATCGGTCTCAAACCGATCAAGCTCTTCAATTCATCAACATCGGTTTCAAACCAATCAAGTTTTTTAATTCATCAACATCAGTCTCAAAACCAATCAAGTTCTTCAATATCGATATCAAACCGATCCAGCTCTCAATCCAGCATCATCGGTCCCAATCCGATTCTGCCCATCTCTTCAGTATTAAGTATCCAGTTCCCATTCCAACCTGCTGCTCAATAAAGGCATTTACTTTACTGTTCTCACCTTTGGGCCCATCATCCTCTACAGTTAATATTACTCCTCCTATCATACATGAGGAAGTCCTGGCTCAAGCCACCCAGTTTTATCCACGCCTCCCAAGTCTCCTCTTCAGCCTCCCATGCCTGTTCCGACCAACTCCGAACCTCAGGCGTGACAGTTGCATCGTATTCATATCGCAGGCGCAGAGAAACACCACTCACAGTGCACTAGGGGCCTGATTCAGACCCGCTCGCGAGCGCTGAGCTCTTGCAAGCGGGTCGATGGTGCCCTAGTGCGCATGCGCACGATGGAGGGAGCTCCGTCGTGCGCATGCGCGAGACCTGCATAGCGACAGCCATGCTGTTGCTCTGGGTCTCGCACCAAAGGGGGTGTGCTGTCGAATGGTGAGTGACAGCACGCCCCCTTTGATGGGCGTGCCGGGGGCGTGGCTGCCAGACGGAGGCGTTCCCATGGGAACGCCTACCGTCTGGGTCCGGCCCCACTGACAACACTACTCAGTGGTCACCCACAGCTATGCGAGCGGCCAGGAGGACGCTCTAAAAAAGAGAAGGAGGGCACTGATTCAGAGCGAGCGCTCTGAAAGAGCACCCGGCTCTGAATCAGGCCCACAGTAAAAGAAACAATTATTTCTTATGGTATGAACATATCCCTCTCAGGACCATTGGGAAATAAATCGTCACCTTAACTAGGTGAGACTGGTACACATAAAGGTATCTTTTAAGGTTCTGCAGGCACCCTTCTCTCCTGTCGTACTCTTAACTGGAACCTGGTGACCTGTTCCAGTTAAGAGTACGCAGGGGTGCTGAGAGGGGGGGGCGTTTACCGTTTACCCGGGCTTCCAGAGGGGCCGGGCGGGGGCCCGGGTCCGGCGCCGCGCCCCCTCACTACCTCCCTCCCTCTGCAGCAGCCCAGCACACAGCGTGTGCTGGGCTGTAGTGGGAGATTGCTACGCAGCAGCCACAGCAATCTCCTATGCCTGAAGGGGGGAGCGATCACACAGGTCGCGCCCCCCTCTAGCTTTGCGCTGGGCTGAGGGGCTCACAGTGCCCCCTCCCCGGTACTCGGCGCTGCAAAACAATTTTTTTTTCAAGGGGGCGTGGCCACACCTCCCGCGATTAGCCCGCGTCCCCCTCTTTACCGGGGCCCGGCGTGGCTCTCTACGCCCCTGAGAGTACGACAGGAGTGAGGTGATATTACCCGGGTGACATCCTCCACTTTTTGTGTTATATCTTCAACCGTGCCTTTCCGGAAAGGCCATTTATGGTATAAAGTGATTTGTTATTTTTCTTCTTTCTGTTAATAAATGTTATACTTTTAAACACTATGATCAGTTTTTTCTGGTTGTATGTGGACGGTATGTATTGAGGAAAATGGAGAAAAACAGATTGAGAAGGGTGCCTGCAGAACCTTGAAAGATACCTTTATGTGTACCAGTCTCACCTAGTTAAGGTGAGGATTTTTTCCCAATGGTCCTGAGAGGGATATGTTCATGCCATAAATAATTGTTTCTTGTACTGTGTCTTTCCTTCTTTAAAAGTGTATAAGAGGAAACTCTATCCAGCGCCGGTTGGCCATCTCATATTTTTGTAAACAAGTTGGAACCGTTTTCCCACCTTTTTTTTTTAGCATTTTTGCACTAACGGACAATTATCATTTAGAACCATCCAGCTAAAGGTAGATATTCACCCAAAACCAGTATTGTATATCCCAGCTTTATATTGGCATTTCTCACCGATGTTCTTATTCTTCCGTATATGCGGCGCCACCCAAAGCACGATGTCGCCTCCCTGAGTCTTCTCCTGCTGCAGTTGTTTCAATTCAGCTTTTTCCTGCCTGATTTCAGCTTTACGCTGATTTAGTGTTTCTACACTATCCTCATTAGGAGCAGATTGTATGGTCTCCTCCTGCTTGTACTGGGTGCTTGTAACCAGGCTGCCATTGTCGCTGTTGCTGTGGTCTTCCCCCAGGTCACCTATGGGTTCTCCTAATCCAGCGCTGTCACTTGGCTGCCTCTCATGGTGGGTCCACTCCATACTGATACATATTCCATTTGCATTCTCTGCCTTTGTACTTGTTCCATTCCTGGTAAATTGTGCCACCAAACATGGAGATTTCCATTCTATCATTCTCTATGGTCACCATTAGATACTCATCTTCATCTGCCGGATCTGTCAGCTGTCTAAGACAGTACTGGTAATCAACACTTAGATGTTCTCCCTCACATTGGGTCTTAAATTCCGCTATCACTCCATGATTGGTAGGTTGTTGTTCCTCTGCCTCTGCATCCTGCAATTCACTTTGCTGTTCTCCTGCACTATGGTAATCAGACTCTTCAGTGACGTCGCTATCTGAGCCATACATTTCATCGTTAGCTTCTCCTTCCTCCAGATCCTCAGTATGGAATTCATGATGTTCTTCTTATTTATTTATTATTATTTATTACCAGTTATTTATATAGCGCACACATATTCCGCAGCGGTTAACAGGGAATATTTGGCAATTCACATCCGTCCCTGCCCCAGTGGAGCTTACAATCTATATTCCCTAACACATGCTCACACACATATATATACACTAGGGATGTGCGCCGGACCATTTTTGCCAGATTTGGATTTCGTTCTAATTCGTCGTCCGGCTTTGGATTTGGATTTGCCAAACTGCGGTGACTGGCTTTGGATTTGGATTTGGATTTGGATTTTTTTTACAAAAATTGCCAAAAAAGCTAAAATCACATAAATTGGTCTTTTTTTTCTTCCTAGAGTATTATTAACCTCAATAACATTAATTTCCAGTCAATTTAGACCATATCACAGCTTATAATATTGTTTTCAACATTATTGGCCAAAGGTTGCAGTGAGCTGACTGGTTACTAAGCGACAAAGCAGCGGCACAACGACACAGACACCACAGTATAAAGCACATCTATGACACATTGCCACACAGCAGTGGCAGAAATGAAAAGTAGTGCACCCACCCAGTGGGTACGGCCAGCAGAGTCAGAGTACTTGTTTACATAGTGGGCTACGGCCCAAAGAGTCACAGTGCACAATCTTATTCACATTACACCGCACATAGGGCCTGATTCACATTACACCATAAAGTAGTGTCTCTTATTTATGTTACGACACACAGTAGTGCCCCTTTTACACAATGCCCACAGTAGTGCCCCTTTTACACAATGCCCACAGTAGCGGTGTCCCTTACACAATGCCCCCAGCAGTGGTGCCCCCTATGCAGTCCCCTTAGTAGTAGGGTCCCCTATACAGTGCCCCCAGTAGTATGCCCCCCAGTAGTATGCCCCCCATTAGCATGCCACCCAGTAGTATGCCCCCATTAGCATGCCACCCAGTAGTATGCCCCCCATTAGCAGGCCCCCCCAGTAGTATGCCCCCCATTAGCAGCCCCCCCAGTAGTATGCCCTCCCATTAGCAGCCCCCCCAGTAGTATGGCCCCCCCAGTAGTAGGCTGCCCCAGTAGCAGGCCCCCCTCAGTAGTAGGCTGCCCCAGTAGTAGCCCCCCTGTAGTATGGCCCCCCTGTTGTATGGCCCCCCCAGTAGCAGGCCCCTCAGTAGTATGGCCCCCCCAGTAGCGGACCCCCCCAGTAGTATAGCCCCCCCCAGTAGCAGGCCCCTCAGTAGTATGGACGCCCAGTAGCAGACCCCCCCAGTTGTATAGCCCCCCCAGTAGCAGACTCCCCCAGTAGTATAGCCCCCCCAGTAGCAGACCCCCCCCAGTAGCAGACCCCCCCCAGTAGCGCTCCTGGCCCTTGCACAACTTTCACAAGTTAAAATAAAAAAAAAAAAAAACTTACCTGATTCCCCGCTCCCGCGCCGTCCGCTCTGCTGAGCCTGTCACACACTGCGGAGGGAGCCGGAAGACGGAGCTCATGTGTGAGCTCCAGCCGGCTCCCTCCTTGCAGCAGTGAGAGTCTGTGTGACCAATGAGAGTCTGTGTGACTCTCATTGGCTGCTGTAACAAACACACAGCTGCCGCTGGCGGCTGTGTGTTTGTATCTGTATCCTCACAATAGGAGACCTGATGTCGGATTCTCTAGTGAGAGATTCTAGTGAGAATCCGACATCAGGCGGCCGCCGTTCGGCCCCGAACGGGGATCCGAGTCAGGCAGTGAACACCCGAACAGGGTTCGGGTGGACTCGGATCCCCAATGTTCGGAGCGGTTCGGATTCCACAGAATCCGAACCGCTCATCTCTAATATACACTAGGGTTAATTTATGTTTGGAGCCAAATAACTTACCAGTATATTTTTGGAGTGTGGGAGGAAACCAGAGTACCCGAAGGAAACCCACGCAAGCACAGGAGTACCCGGAGGAAACAAACTCCACACAGGTAGGGCTGTGGTGGGAATCGAACCCACGACCTCAGTGCTGTGAAGCAGTAACGCTAACCATTACACCGTCTGTTCTTCCACACTCTCATTAATAGTTTCCTCTATATAGTAGAGATGAGCGGTTCGGATTCTGTGGAATCCGAACCGCTCCGAACATTGGGGATCCGAGTCCACCCGAACCCTGTTCGGGTGTTCACCGCCCGACTCGGATCCCCGTTCGGGGCCGAACGGCGGCCGCCTGATGTCGGATTCTCACTAGAGAATCCGACATCAGGTCTCCTATTGTGTAGGGCAGAGCGCTGTGATAGCGCTCTGCCCTACACAGATACAAACACACAGCCGCCAGCGGCAGCTGTGTGTTTGTTACAGCAGCCAATGAGAGTCACACAGACTCTCATTGGCTGCTGCACGGAGGGAGCCGGCTGGAGCTCACACATGAGCTCCGTCTTCCGGCTCCCTCCGCAGTGTGTGACAGGCTCAGCAGAGCGGACGGCGCGGGAGCGGGGAATCAGGAATCAGGTAAGTTTTTTTTTTTTTTAACTTGTGAAAGTTGTGCAAGGGCCGGGGGCGCTACTGGGGGGGGTCTGCTACTGGGGGGGTCTGCTACTGGGGGGGCTATACTACTGGGGGGCTATACTACTGGGGGGGTCTGCTACTGGGCGTCCATACTACTGAGGGGCCTGCTACTGGGGGGGGGGGGCTATACTACTGGGGGGGGCCATACTACTGAGGGGCCTGCTACTGGGGGGGCCATACTACTGTGGGGGCATACTACTGGGGGGGCTTACTACTACTGGGGGGGCCATACAACAGGGGGGGCCATACTACAGGGGGGCTACTACTGGGGCAGCCTACTACTGAGGGGGGCCTGCTACTGGGGCAGCCTACTACTGGGGGGGGCCATACTACTGGGGGGGCATACTACTGGGGGGCTGCTAATGGGGGCATACTACTGGGGGGGCCTGCTAATGGGGGGTATACTACTGGGTGGCATGCTAATGGGGGGCATACTACTGGGGGGGCCTGCTAATGGGGGGCATACTACTGGGTGGCATGCTAATGGGGGGCATACTACTGGGGGGCATACCACTGGGGGCACTGTATAGGGGACCCTACTACTAAAGGGACTGCATAGGGGGCACCACTGCTGGGGGCATTGTGTAAGGGACACCGCTACTGTGGGCATTGTGTAAAAGGGGCACTACTGTGGGCATTGTGTAAAAAGGGCACTACTGTGTGTCGTAACATAAATAAGAGACACTACTTTATGGTGTAATGTGAATCAGGCCCTATGTGCGGTGTAATGTGAATAAGATTGTGCACTGTGACTCTTTGGGCCGTAGCCCACTATGTAAACAAGTACTGTGACTCTGCTGGCCATACCCACTGGGTGGGTGCACTACTTTTCATTTCTGCCACTGCTGTGTGGCAATGTGTCATAGATGTGCTTTATACTGTGGTGTCTGTGTCATTGTGCCACTGCTTTGTCGCTTAGTAACCAGTCAGCTCACTGCAACCTTTGGCCAATAATGTTGAAAACAATATTATAAGCTGTGATATGGTCTAAATTGACTGGAAATTAATGTTATTGAGGTTAATAATACTCTAGGAAGAAAAAAAAGACCAATTTATGTGATTTTAGCTTTATTTGTCAATTTTTGTAGAAAAAATCCAAATCCAAATCCAAAGCCAGTCACCGCAGTTTGGCAAATCCAAATCCAAAGCCGGACGACGAATTAGAACCAAATCCGGCAAAAATGGTCCGGCGCACATCCCTACTATATAGTTGTCCTTAGAGAAGTCCATTTTAGAGGAATTATAACTTGATGTGATTTGCAATCAGACACCAAGAAATTGCTGCTTACTGTAAAGTGAGCCCGCAGCAAGACAGGGGTCTCATAGTGGGCAGTGCCTTAGTTCAGTTCTGTAACAAACGCCATTATGACAAATTGCCCCTGTTTGTGTTTGATTTGTTAATAAAGTTTATATTGTTGTAAAAAAAAGACAACAATACAGTAGCAATGAAACCTCTTATTTGTCTTTATTCATAAAAACCCACTGAAACACTGTTCCCAATGACTCATGTATGCTGTAGTTCAGTAACCTCTGCATTGTGGAAATGATGAAAATTACTGAAACACCTGAGACTGGCTGATCAAACATCTGCTACTGTAGAGATAGAAATAGCAGCTTTATAACTGATCACTACATAATACTGTACATCCCCCAGCAAGTTACCACGCTACATGGCAGGCAGACCCAAAATGCTGGCCATGCACACACTAATCTCCCTAGGACTAGCAAAGCCAGCATCAGGCTACACACATGGCACAAGAGAATAATATTTCACTGCTGAGCACAAAGATATTGAACATTGTTGGTGTCGGTGTCATATGGGCCTCTGAACTACAAATACTATCCCTGATTAAATAGTTCCTTGCAGGCATCCAAGTTAAAACAACCTACTCTAACAGGGCAGGTCTGTTCCAGGCTATGGACAAAAAAAGGTGCATTTGTAGTACTTAAGGCAATTACCAAACAGTATGGGAGGAGCTGGAAGTAATGGTCAACCCTGGCTTAGAAGGGCATAGCAGTCTATTGCAGAAACCCAGGGTCTGGAAGGAGAAAATGATATAGCTACTCACAGATTGCCAGGGAATCAGCATACTGGACTCTGGATCAGCATACACCATGGACTTTGGACAGGGGATATACCCTGGAGTCTGGAGTGGGATTTATACTGGAGTCTGGAGTAGGACTCAGCCAGGTGTCTGGAGTGGGACAGACCCTGGAGTCTGGAGTGGGACTCACCCTGGAGTCTGTAGTGGGACTCACTCTGGAGTCTGTAGTGGGACTCACTCTGGAGTCCAGAGAGGGATACACTCTGGCTTCTGGGGAGGGATACACCCTGGACTTTGGATTGGTATACTCAGTGGACCAGGACACACACTTTGGACAATCTGGATCAGGATACACCCTGGAGTCTGGAGTGGGATTCATACTGTAGTCTGGAGTAGGACAGACCCTGGAGTCTGGAGTGGGACTCATCCTGGAGTCTGGAGTGGGACAGACCCTGGTGTCGGGAGTGGGACTCATCCTGGAGTCTGGAGTGGGACAGACCCTGGTGTCTGGAGTGGGACTCACCCTGGAGTCTGGAGTGGGACAGACCCTGGAGTGGGACAGACTGTGGACTCTGGAGTGGGACTCACTCTGGAGTCCAGAGAGGGATACACTGGCCTCTGGGGAGGGATACACCCTGGACTTTGGATTGGTATACTCAGTGGATCAGGACACACACTTTGGACAATGGACAAGGACACAATCTGGACTATGATACACCCTGGACCAGGATACACTTATGGACTTTGAACTGAGACACACCATGGAACATGTTACACTCTGGATTATGGAGTGGGATTCACTCTGTAATGGGATATACATTCTGGACTAGGACACACTCTGGACTAGGATACACTTTAGACTAGGATACACTAAGCATTCTGGAACGGGATAGCCTCTGGACTAGTATGCACTCTGGACTAGGATACCCTCTGGCCTCTGGACTAGTATACCCTCTCCAATCGGATACCCTCTCGTATAGGATACACTCTGCATTCCAGAATGATACCCCCTGGAATAGAATACATTTTCATGGTAGACTAGGATACACTCTGCATTCTGGAATGGAAAAACTCTCTGGAATAGTTTACACTCTGGAATATGATGCACCCTGATGATATTTAATTAACTGTCAATGCAACTATATTACATGGGATACACTCTGGACTCTGGAGCATCATACACTGTGGGTTTTGGACTGTGCTTTACAATAGGTTACACTCTGGACTCAGGAGCAGGATAAACTCAGGAGTGGAATAGACTCTGGGTTCCTACGTTCCAGCACCTGGGAGCAGGCTTTTCCTCTCATCCTCACCCCAGCTCAATGCGTTGCCCCAGAAGTCCATCCGTTCCTCCTCGTGCCGTCATCTCTCCCATGCTGATAAGTATCAGGCGTTACGTTACATGTAATGCTCTTATATTGGGCAGACATTGTACATTTCTTTCTGCTCTTTCAAATCAAAACTATTAAGTTGTGTATGAATCAATCTATTGATTAACAATCATATAAGAAATGATTGGATTAAAAGATGACGAATTGTAGCACATGGGCTTCCACTGTATATTATAAATGCAGTCAGTTAACGTACATAACAAAGTGATTTACAGGCCCCCTCAAGGCACCCTAACAACCCAGGTTTTAAGGATATCCATGGTTGAGCACATATGGTTAAATCAAATTGACTGAGCTGCAAATTAAGCCACCTGTGCTTAAGCATGGATATACTTAAAACTTATGTTGTTGGGGTGCCTGGAGGACTGTTTGGAAACCTCTGATCTAAGCCGTTATTTATATACAGTATTGCTCTCGCTATTTCCAGTACAAGAGGATATTTTCTAGCTGCAGTACATGACACTTGCAATTGGTCCTCATTCATTACCTTTACGTAAAAAAAAACCCATCACAGGAACACCACTTACCCATGTTCAGCTATTATTAGTTATAACATGGATCAGCTTCATTAAGTTTTGCAGTACAACAATCTTCAGATTTATCTACGCTCACATGGGAAACATCTGTCTTACAAAGACAAAAAGGCTCCAGTAACCGGGAAGGGACTGGAGAGAGAGAGTGAGAAGAACAGGGGCGAGTTCCATGTAAGATATTAAATCATCATGATATAGAAAAAAAAATAAAAAATCCCATGCTGCGTGCAATTAGTTACTTAATACCCAGTTTCCTCGGGGATACTGGTAATACAGAAATATTATCTTGTCCCACGACGCACATTACAGTTCTGCCTCTAACTTCCAACTGCCCTTGCGATGATAACTATGCCTTTCAGTGGAAGCCGTAGAAGGGAGACAGGGAAGAGTTTATTGTACTAAAAATATACTAAAACTACGGGGATAAAAACAGGCCCATGAATGGGGCAAAAAAATAACCAAAATGATGCTCTCAACATTTATTAAATGAATGATTTCAGACATATTGCCAGGTAAGCTGATTGTTACTCAGCTGCCAGATAATACTGGCTGACAGTGGTAAGAGTAGCCTTACCGCATTGCCTGCCTAGTCTAAGGGGTATATTTACTAAGGTGCGGGTTTTTATAAGTGGAGATGTTGCCCATAGCAACCAATCAGATTCTAGCTATTATCTTCTAGAAGGTGCTAGATAAATGTTAAGTAGAATCCGATTGGTTGCTATGGGCAACATCTCCATTTCTGAAAAACTCGCACTTTAGTAAATATACCCCTAAGTCTTGCTTGATCTGTGGATGTCTTACCCAGATTGCCAGCTCACAGATCTGTATTTTAAAACTGCCATAAACAAATAAATAAAAGTATTATTTTCATTCTGATTCCGCACCATCGATGGTGGAGAACCAACGTCTCTCCCTCATGGATGGCGCACAGCCCCTGCAATCAATGTTTTTTGTTTTACTTTCATAGCACCTAGCTCCGCCCCTGAACATGGCCCGCAATTCCCTGCACCCACCTCTTATTGGACCGCTGCCCTGTGAGTAATAGAGCAGGGATGACCATCGAATGGCAAAACCATCGATGGTTTCAAATGGTTAACACACCAATGGCCATCCCTAATTCTTCTGGGAAGTTTTGAAACTTTTGAGATTAGTAGTGGTAGATCCAGAAGGGACAATTTAGCATAGCCCCGCCCCTTCATGCACCCTGATTTATGGATGACCAGCGCCATTAACCAATCAGTGTAATGAATGGCAGGGTCCTGTGTACCCAGCCGACCTATCGTGCGCCGGGATCCGGCGGGGGTCTTGGCACAGCAAGTGCATACACATTTGCCGATGTCGGGAGCTGACGATGTCGCCCGTCAGACTTGCATGCATGTCCGACAGGCGATGTCGCTGACGATGGAGCGCGCATCGTCAGTGACATTGAGGGTGTACACTAGACGATGTATCCGATATGTCGTCCGATCCAGCCAGATCTTTTTGTGCCTTACAGCAGCATTCACGTGTGCCTAATAAAGTTCTAGGCCTCATTTCCAGGCACGTTGTCTCGGCCACTAAATTTGGGGCAGAATAATGCGGTAACACTATTACTGAATTATCTTGTTTGGAAGCCGTACAATAGTGTTGTAGAATTGCTGTGTATGTCTAGGACGAGCAGCAAACACGGATGCCTTGAAGACATTTTATTGTACGTTGCACTGAATAAAATAAATTGAATGAAATAAAATAATAGAGAGGACTAAATAAGGGGGTTTATGTTAATCTTCGAAAATCCATTAAAAAAAATAGCAGAACATAATTTATAAATCCCCAAATAACAGGAGAGAATAAAAATAATTAGTACCTTTCAAATCTCTTTCATTATTCAAAATCATTTTATAAGTGAGCTGCAACAAAAGTACATTGTTCATTATGACTAATCTCCGTTACAGCAAATTACAAACATAATTCTTATTTTCTCTATTTAACTTATCATTGTGTAATATTGAGCTCAACGTCAGATATCAGCTTTATAATTGATTATCCCTGTGCCTGCCAGTCCTAATTAACCCCCTACAGACAGAGCAACCTTCACTATTTCCTTTGTGAATTGAGACTTAACCCTGCAGTCATATATGTGAGAACTGAGACAGCTGATTAATATTATACTTTGTGTCTGTCTCAGGCTGCTATACACCGTACTGTATCTGTGTCTGTCGCTTCTGATGTCGGGGTGTCTCTCTCCCTCTAATGTGACAGCTATGCATTGAATCCGTGACTGCCTCATATGATCTGAGAGTGTTGCCCACCCTCTATTTAATGTGACTTCTATACATTACACTGATATCAAGGTGAGATCTCTCCCAGTAACTAAGGCGACTGCTATATACAGTATTGTATCAGTGTCACACTTTCCTGATCCCAGGGCGATCTCTCCCTCTGTCTAATGTGACAGCCATACAGTGTATCAATGTCTGTCTCTTCTGATCCTAAGGCAATCTCTCACTCTATATAATGTGACAGCCACACAGTTTATCCATGTCTGTCTCTCGTGATCTCAGGGCCTGATTCAGAGCCGGACGCTCTGACAGAGCGCTCGCTCTGAATCAGGGCCGGCCCTCTGGTTCGTCAGAACGGCCTCCTGGCCGCTCGCATAGCTGTGGGTGACCACCCACAGCTATAGCGAGTGGCCATGATGATGGTTGCGTTGGTCAAGACCCTTGTGGTAGGGTCTCGTTGCCGCAAGCCCAAGAGTGCTTTCGCTATCCGGGTCTCGCGCATGCGCACGACGGAGCCGGCTCCGTCGTGCACATGCGCCCTGGGCCACCATCGACCCGCTTGCGAGCGCATAGCACTCGCGAGCGGGTCTGAATCAGGCCCTCAGGACGATCTCTCCCTCTGTCTAATGTGACAACCATTCAATGTATCTATGTCTGTCTCTCCTGATCTCAGGACCTGATTCAGACCCGCTTGCTAGGAAGCGTTCGCACGCAGGCAGCCGATGTTTGCATTCTGCGCATGCATACGCATCGCAGTGCATGTGTGCGCAAACCAGTGCAAGCGATCGGGAAGCATACGCTCGCCGGGCATAGAATGCCCAGTAAAATTAGTGACAGTAGAGGCCGTTTGTGAATGGTGACAGAGGCTGGCCACTAGAAACGGGGGAGGGGAGGTGCGAATGCAGGCGCGCCTGAGCGTCTTAGCGCTGTTTCAGAGGTGTGCATAACTGTACACGTCACGTGGTTGTATTTCACACTGAAGTGATCAAAGTGCTTGCGGCAGGGTATAGTCAACAACAAGCGCTGTGTTCGCTTCTGATGGTACACAATGTGCCGATGGTTGCATACACTTCCTGGAGATGACATGCGCAAGTGGGCGTCTTAAGACAAGCTGGTGGGCGTCTGCATACACAAAGCGATCGCACACCAAGACATAATGGGCGTGATAATGCCTTGCCGTGCAATCGCCTGCCTCGAGCGAGCGAAAGCATCTAGCGAGCGGGTCTGAATGAGCTCCTCAGTGCAATCTCTCCCTCTGTCTAATGTGACAGCCATACAGTGTATTCATGTCTGTCTTTCCTGATCCTAGGGTGATCTCTCCCTCTGTCTAAAGCTAGGTACACACTAGACAACCCGTCAATCTTGCCGATGGTCGGGGCAATTTTCCATTGCCTCTGACCATGCAAGCTTGCCGGTACACATTCTAAGATTTAATGAACAACGGATTGATGTGTTGTTCCGTCCTCCATCAATATACATTGCACCTCAGGCAGTATTCAGATCTGCCGGAAAGGCAGTGCCAGTTCCCCATTGCCATCAATCGGGACCACCGTCAATTGATCGCCCAATATATCTGCCAGTGTGTACCCAGCATAATGTGACAGCCATAGGCTGAATCCATGACTGTCTCTTCTGATCTCAGGGCGATCTCTCCCTCTGTCTAATTTGTCAGCCATACAGTGTATCCATGTCTGTCTCTCCTGATCTCAGGGCGGTCTCTCCCTCTATCTAATCCTAATGTGACTTCTGTAATACATTATATCCAAGTCTGTCTCTCCTGATCTAAAGGCCCCCATACATCAGCAATCGATTGTGGCAATCCTGCAATTTGCAATGGATTGTGTATAAAAATATGGGCTTCACAGATCGCAGATTGCAACCAAAAAGTGATTGGAATTGTTAAATCAGATTGTCCAACATGTTGGATTTCACAGATCGATTGGGGCTGTAAATTGTACGGGCATGATTTGCAGACCGTTACTAGTAAAATGATGGGCCTTTCAAGATTGGCAGATCTGTGGGTCTCATTCAGACCCGTTCGCGAGCGCAGGACGCTCGCAAGCGGGTCGATGGTACCCAAATGCGCATGCGCACGACGGAGGGAGCTCCGTTGTGCGCATGCGCAAGACCCGAATAACGACGGCCAAGCCGTTGTTATGGGTCTCGCACTAAAGGGGGCATGCTGTCGATGGTGACTGACAGCACGCCCCCTTTAGTGGGTGTGCTGGGGGCGTGGTTGTCAGACGGAGGCGTTCCCATGGGAATGCCTACCGTCTGGGTCCGGCCCCACTGACATCACTAGTGATGTCAGTGGGAGTGATTTTGGCTCTGATAGAGCCAAAATCACTCCTGGGCTTGCGGCAGGGTCTCGTCGCAAGCCCGATGGTCGCGATGGTCTTGACCATTGCGACCATCATCATGGACGCTTGCATAAGCTGTGGGTGGTCACCCACAGCTATGCGAGCGTCCAAGAGGACGCTCCATTTTCAGGTAGGAGGGCCCTGATTCAGAGCGAGCGCTCTGGTCAGAGCGTCCGGCTCTGAATCAGGCCCTGTGTTTGCTGCAATCGATCTGCAAATCACTGAACCAGATCTGTAGTGTATGGGCGCAGATTGCTAGATTGGGAAATCCTAAAATCGGGCAAAAAATCTTCAAACTGTTCAATTGTGGTTTTCAGACTGCTGATGTATGGGGGCCTTTAGGCTGCTTCTCTCCCCCTAATGTGACAGCCATACAGTGTCTCTCCGGATGTCTCCCTCTATCTAATGTGGCATGTATACATTATATCCATGTCTGTCTCTCCTAATCTCAGGTTGCCTCTCTCCCCCTAATGTGACAGCCATTCACGATCTCTCCCAGTAACTACGGTGACTGCTATATACTGCATCTGTGTCAGACCGTCCTGATCTCATAGGGACCAGCTCTCGGCCATGATGTAATCTGACAGCCATACACTGTGTCAGTGTCCATCTCAGGCCAGCTCCTATCTAGTGTGACTGTGACAATTGCACAATTCATTTGGCCAGTCAGGTCCAGCAGCAATCACAGGTGCTGTCCTGCCGTTGCCTGAGGCAACTGTAGTGTATGGCAGGGATAACGCCAGTGTCTGACAGGCATATGGAATACAGAGACCATCAAATCTGCTCAGATACATTCTTTACATTCATATCTTGGCAATTATCATCTGTTTACTGGTGGATGCGTGTATTTATCCACCACATACAATAAAAGCATTAAGCCTTATTGGGGCTGATCCCTTTTCTGTTAACGTCTGTTGTATGGGATGCAGCGCCTTTAGTACATTGCTAGCTGTATATGATCTTACGCGTACTGTACAACAGGATCAGTGTCTTAAATGGCTGTAGGTGGCCATATTGGACGTCAACATGGGGCAAGCAGCAGTTTAGCCAAAAGTTTTGGACACTTATGGGATGTTAATCCTCCCAACAATATTACACCATTACATACCTTCCCAATGTCCTGCTTTGTTGGCCGGGGCAGTCTTGTTTTTTTGGAACTGTCCCGCCATCCCACCCGAGGGCCGCAATGTCCCGCGGTGTGTGGGGGGGGGAGTTGGGGAGAGCACACACTGCGCACGGAGGGTGAGAGTGCGCCCACCCGCACTAAGCCCCACCCCCTCAGCAGTAGAGCCCGCCCCCTCTTCCAACTTCATCAATGTTGGGAGGTACTGTATGCCATTGTGTGATTTTTTTTTATTTATTTATATGAAACTGTCAAACGGGACCAAGCGAGAATTTGGAACGCCGTTGGTGAGAATACTGTCAGCTGGAATAATCCTTAGCACTGGTATCTGTATGTATGTATTTGTAAGTTGGTGACTTATTAGTGCCCCAGGCTGCTTTGTAGTGCAGTGACATAAGTTTGATTGGTTTTTTCCATCAAAACAAGACACAGACTATGGCAAGCAGGTAGAATAGCAGGAGTTCTTGGTGAATACAGGCAGGGGCGTCTTAAGAGAGGAGGGGGCCCGTGTGCCCTCCCCGTGCAGGGCCCCCTCCTCTCTCCCGGCCACCGGAGCATTAGTAGACTCCGGGCACTAAAGTGTGCCCAGAATCTACTGCGCATGCGCAGAACACCAGGAAAATGGCCGCGGCAGCCATTTTTCCAGTGTTCTGAGCAGTGCTGACACCTGACTTGGGACCACGGACAGGTGAGTTTAAAATAATATGGGTGCAGGGTGTGCGGTGCGGGGCACCCCTGGACCAGGGGGCTCGTGTGCCCCACACCCACTGCACCCATTATAGATACGCCACTGAATACAGGTAACAACATACTTGAAAAAGTAGAAAAAAAAAAAACATTTGTGAAATACGGATTCACCTGGATGACAGTGGAACCTGAATGCTGTAGCAATATTGAGCATGTGTTCTGGAGCAGGTTTTCTGGATATCACAGTAGCTGATGCACTGTGAAGTGGAACAGAACTGCATGCAGGGTTGGACTGGCCCACAGGGGTACAGGGCCACTTGTTCTAATGTCAGGTTTCAGACTGTACACTTGAATTATACATTGTTACTCTATTATAGGGTCAGTTACATGGTCTCCATTCTCTGTCCAAGCCTCTGTGGGGACTGACCCCATCCCCTGTGGTAACTGGCCACACCCCAAAGCATGGGTCCCTACCACTGCATTCCCCCCGGTGGGCCCTTCATGCTCCAGTCTGACACTGACTGCATGAGTATACACCACAGTGTACCGGACAGTATTCGATCACACTGCGATTACGTACACAGAAACAAAGCCATTGCAATGAGTGACAGGACAATAGTGTTTGGGGGTGGTGACGGGGGAGTGGTCGGTGAAACGCAGACGTGCTTGTCTTGATTGCCGTTTCCTGGGCGTGCATAAATTAGCCACTGCGACGGCATTCGCAGCTTGAGTACTCACTGCGTGTGACGAGAGTTGCAATTTCTGAGACAGGTCAGACCTGCTGTAATTCTGCTTGAGGGTCCGATGTTACTCGATGTTACCGATGTATATGCAGGACTGCGAGGTCTTATGGATGTGCGAAGGCGGTAGTGGGCATCTCTATGCCGGGTGAGCAGTTGCAGACATTAGAAGATTTTCACAGCAGTACTGAGTGTGTAATCGCAGCTGAGATCGCAATAGCGATCTGTATGGAATCAGGCCCCTTATGCAGAAACAGACACAGAAACCTCAGACAGGTAACATCAGTAACATCTCAGGCAGATCACAGAAACTTCATATGAATGGCAATTGCAGCCACAGACATCAATGACCAGCTGTGTCATAACAATGGGTGAGGAGATAAACCCCTCTCAGATGATATCCACAATAGTCCAATGAGTTGAGTGCTGGCAGCAACCACTACAGGTAAACCCCAATACTGCACAATCAAAATACACAAACAGTCCTAACAGTAAACGTATGGCCAAGTGACTAGGACCATTTGAAATCACAGAAAAAGTGGGTGAGGTTAATTATAAAGTGTACCAGCCAGGGGCATCTGAAGAGAGGAGGGGGCCCGTGTGCATTCTCCGTGCAGGGCCCCTCCTCTCTCCCCGGCGGCCAGCAGCCGATTGACGCAGCTGGCCGGCCACCGCAGAAGCAGTAGACTCTGGGCACTAGAGTGTGCCCGGGGTCTACTGCACATGCACAGAATGGCGGATAAATGGGAGTGGTGGTCATTTTTCGGTGTTCTGTGCAGCGCTGACACCGAACGCAGGACCATGAACAGGTGAGTTTTAAATTATATGGGTGCAGGGTGTGCGGTGCGGTGTCCCCCTGGACCCGGGGGCACATGTACCCATTATAGATACGCCCCTGGTACCAGCCTGAGAAAAGAATGCTAGAACAGATCTCCCATGTAAATCTTATAAAACCTTGGAAGGATAGAGTAGCTCTGCCAGCCACCCCGGTACATTTGGTTCCCAAAGTAACAATAACCAAAAACTCTCAAATAGGTCACAGCATGAGGCTAAAGAATTTATCATAAGAAATAGAGATTTGTTTTCCAACATACCTGGTAAAACAACAGTCATTAAACATGACATACAGTAATCACTGAACCATGGGTTAAGGTTAACCCAAGGACCTATAGAATACCAAAAGCCTGGGAATCAGTGTGCAAATAAATTTAAAAAAGTTGGAGTCAGCAGCGGCTCCTACCATTTTGCATAAGGGGGGGCTGTTGCTGCTGGCCCGGTCAGATCCTGCCCTCTGCGCAATTTATCTGGCAGTCCTGCAAACCCTCGGTAAAATCTGCCACTGGATGGAGTTAGATATAATTGAAGAGTCACATAGTGAGTGGTCAAGGCCCATTGTACTCATTCTAAAACCCACTGGGAGCTTACACTTCTTCAATGATTTTCATAAATGTAATAGTGTGTCTAAGTTTGATTCCTACTAAATGCGTCGTGTGGATGACCTTTTTGAATGGCTGATAACAGCACGGTACGTACTCACTCTATACTTAACCAAAGGGTACTGGCAATTGTCTTTGTCAGGCAATGCAAAATAATATAGCTTTTTCTGCACCAGAGAGCCTGTTCCTATACAATATGTTGCCATTTGGGTTACATGGAGCACCCGTCACCTCTCAGCGGATGACGGATAAAATTCTAAGTGCCCATAGACAGTATGCTGCTTTTTATCTGGATGCTTTAGTCATCTATAGTCCTGATGGACAGTCTCACTTACCCAGGATGCAAGCAGTGTTGGACTCCATCTGTGAGCCAGGATTGACAGCAGGGACAGACTGGGGCTGTGAGCCAGGATTGACAGCCCTGGCAGTCCCCCTGTGCGCACAAATGGGGCATGCCTCACCACAAAAGGGGCATGGTTACTTGTCTTAGGGAGCGTGCTGCGAGTCACGGGGGCCTGGCCTCATGGCACCCCCCTGTCTGTCAGTATCCTGGCCGAGCAGAGCACCGGAAGGCGGAGCTGCTTGGCCAGGGTTTAACGCTGGACCGGTCCATCTGGCCATCGACCCTTCTGGCATTCGCCAGCCCTGATTGACAGCCAACCCAAAATAGTGTTGCTTAGGGATGGAAGAGGTGAAGTATCTTGGATACACCATTGGCAGAGGTTTGATAAAGCCCTAACCTAATAACCTAATAAAATTGAGGCACTACAAAATTGACCACGCCGCCTACATAAGAAGCGGATTAGATCTTTCTTAGGAATCACAGGTAATTATGAAAATGTATACCCAATTTTGCCACCATTGCTGTCCCTTTGATTAACCTTACTAAGGGTAAACAGTCAATTATGGTTAAGGGTAATCCTGAGGCAGAAAAGGCTTTTCAGGCGTTGAAGGTAGCGCTGTGCAGCCACCTAGTTTTGATGACACCTGACCGTAAAAATGAATTTGTCGTGCAGACAGATGCATCAGATGTAGTTGTAGAGCATCCTCTTATTTATTTGAGTAGGACATTCAATATACTTGAAAGCAATTATGTCACTTTTGAAAAAGAAGCCTTGGAAATTAAATGGGCATTAGAAACACTAAGGAACTGTCTTTCGGTGAGGAAACTTAGGGCCCGATTCAGACCTGCTCGATAGGCTGCTTTCGCACACAGCCAGCCAATTTTTGCAATCTGCGCATGCCTATGCATCGTAGTGTGCGTGCGCGAACTAGATCGAGCGATCGGGAAGCATTTGCTCGCTGCGCATAGACAGACCGGCTGATTGAGTGACAGGAGAAGCCATTTGTGGGTGGTGACAGTAGCTGGCCGCTAGAAAAGGGGGAGTGGAGGTGCGAACGCAGGCGTGCCTGAGCGTCTTAACGCCGTTTAAGGGGCGTGCATAATTAAGAGGCAGCGTCAAAGTACACGTCACTTGGGTGAAATTTACACTGAAGCGCTCGCAGTGCTTGCGGCAGGGTATGGTCAACCACAAGTGCTGAGGTTGCATTCGATGGTACTCGATGTTACCGATGGTTACATACACTTCCTGGAGATGACGTGCATTAGTGGGCGTCTTAAGACAAGCTGGTGGGTGTCTGCATACACAGAGCGATCGCACGCTAAGACATAGTGGGCATGCTAATGCCTTGCCCTGCGATCGCTTGCCTTTGCCAGATTTGCTATACGCTGGGTGCGTGCGAACGTATCTAGCGAGCGGGTCTGAATCGTGCCCTTAGATTGATTACAGATCATGCTCAGTTGAAGTGGATGTTTGAGAATAAAGAGACCAATTGGAGAACAACTAGATGGTTTTTGGCATTGCAATATTTTAAATTTTTATTAGCACATAGGCCAGGAAGCCAAATGGTCAATGCAAATGCTTTTTCCCTGTATTTTTTGTTTAGGGACTACAGGTGTTCTGCTCACAGGTCAAAATGGGGGGGGGGGACAGGGGGGCAGGGGGAATATTTCACAAAAAAAGGGGGGGACTAAGGGGACACCCGTACCGGGCCCCCGAAGACCGGAAGTGGCACAAAACGGGGCCGCAGACAGCGGTCTCTGGACCTCATTCAGAGCCGGTCACACAGAGCGTGCGGTTGGTCTGAATGAGGGGAGGACCTCTTGAATTTTCAAGACATCCTCCTTTGCGGTGGTAAGGCTGTGGGTTAACACCCACAGCCTTACGACCGCCTAAGGTGATGGTCGCGATGGTCAAGACCATCGGGACCATCAGGGCTTACGACGAGACCCTAGGGTAGGGTCTCCCTTGTCGTAAGCCCCAGAGAGCTTTCGGCTCTGTCTGAGCCGGAAGCTCTCCACTGACATCACTAGTGATGTCAGTGGGGCCGCCCGCAAACGGTAGGCGTTCCCATGGGAACGCTCCCGTTTGGGCTGCCACCCCCCCGGCCCGCCTTCCAAACGGGGCGAGCTGTCAATCAACATCGACAGCTTGCCCCCTTTGGCTCGAGACCCGCTACGACCGGTGCTGTCGGTCGTAGCGGGTCTCACGCATGCGCATGCCGGCGCCGTCGTGCGCATGCTCTGTGGGGGGCCATCGACCCGGTCCGAGCGCATTGGCGCTAACGACCGGGTCTGAATGACCCCCTCTGTTCCTGCTGGTGGGCCGCAGCCGCCCATCCCCAGCCTGGCCCAGGCAGTGCTGGGCTCTTCCGGGTGGCTCAGCTGCGGTGACATCATGTCGCCGTACGTCGGGCAGATCCCCAGATGGTAGAGGAATTGGGGCTGGGGCAGGGGAAGATGATGGGTGCTGGGGACGAAAGAAGGTGAAGGGGGCATAGGAAACTGATGGGGCTGGGGGTAGCGGAGGGTGATGGGAGCTGGGTATAGAGAAAGATGAAGCGGCATAGGAAGGTGATGGGGCTGGGGGCTTAAGGTGACATGGGCTGGGGGCAGAAGAAGGTGATGGGGGCTGGGGGCAGAGGAAGGTGATGGGGGCTGGGGACAGTGGAAAGTGATGGGGGCTGGGGCTAGAAGAAGATGAAGGGGCAGAGGAAGGTGCTGGGGTAGAAGGTGACACGGACTGGGGGCAGAGGAAGGTGATTGGGCTGGAGACGGAGAAAGGTGAAGGGGACAGAGGAAGATTATGGGGGCAGAGAATGGTCATAGGGGTTGGGGGCAGACAAAGGTGATGGGGCTAGGGACAGAGGAAGGTGAAGGGGTCAGAGGAAGGTGAAGGGGGCAGAGGAAGGTTGATGGGGCTGGGACAATAGGTGATGGGAGCTGGGGACGGAGGAGGGTGATTGGGCTTCTGGGCTGAGGATGGTGGTGAGAGGCTGAATTTGAGGAAGGTGTTGAGTACTGTGGAGGGCTGGCTGCAGACACCGTCCCTCCTACTCCTGAGGCATCCCCAGCATTGTCATCAAGAAGACCTTGCAAGAGACGGTAGACAAGAACAACAGCCTGCATCATCAGTGACAGAGAGACCGTGTGGTAAGTTATAGTGTATTTTTTATTTAAAGGCTGGCATATCTCTCAGTTAACGGTATCATGCTTCACATATCACACATGCAGGGGAGGGATGTGCCTTTACCACAGGCACTGCTTAATCTGATCTTGCTAATATCTATCTATCTAGTGGAAAGTGTTAGGGGTCCTGGACATTAGGGTCAACTGAAGAACTTGTATTTGCTGTATGTGAAGACTCTGTGACCACTGTATTGGCTGTGAGAACTGACCTGTCCTGTTAACCCTGCGCTTGCTTATGAAACTGCCTGTGGAACATTTGGCGCCCGAATAGGAACTCTATTGCTGAATGTTTCTACACAGCAAAAAGGCCGGATACGGTGACCGGATCCATCCACAGCAGCAGCGAGACGCATTCCAGGACGCTACCCGCTGCACCGCAGCTTGGTGAGTCTGAGTCGCACTAACAACAGCTGGGTAGGTGAGTGTGGCATGCCAGCCATAAAACGTCCGTTGTTCACACTGTTAACATTTGTCCCTGTGTATGTGGCTTGAAAGCCAGGGGACGGTGTGGGAGTGTGTATGTGGCTGTGGAGGCCAGGGAATGTTGTATAGTGTGCATTTGTGACAGGGTAGCCAGTTGATATATTTTTCAGATAATCTGGTTTACCAAAAAAGATTTGATTAAACCAACTAAATTTGTCCACAGAGTGGAGTTGCAGTGTAAAATGGAGGAGGTTTGGAAATTGTTTGCTGAGATGGCCACCAGTCAGCAAACCTTGATAAAGGGCCAGCAAACTCAGATTCAATTGCTACATGAGGAATTGGTGAAGATAAGGAAATGTGGACGGGACCACGAGGTGTTGCATAAATTGACACCGTCGGATGATATAGAAGCATTCCTGTGTACCTTTGAATGCACGGTTTCCCAGCTTAAATGGCCGAGGAGCAGTGGGCAGTAAGGTTAGCTCCCAGTCTTACAGGAGAAGCCCAGAGGGCTTATGTGGATCTACTGTACTTGCTTCCCAGGCTGATTCCTATACACATCTAAAAGCAGCTATCCTCGCCAGGTTTGGGATGATGGAACCTAGCAAAGCCCAAAATTTTCATGACTGATGACCTACCACCTCTGAGACCCCAAGGGTTCAACTGGCTGAAGTGGCCCGGCGAAGTAAAGCTTGGTTACAGCCGGATAAGAACACCCCTCAGCATATAGTGGAGGTAGTTGCTTTAGACCATGCTGTATGGGTGTTTGGATCGTGGGGCTCAACAATCAGCTCTCCAGGCTCACCTCCAAATATTTGAGGAGCTGGCAGTCGTACTGGAATGATTTATGACCCTGGAGAAATTTAATAAACCCAAACAAGGGTACTGGCCAGTTCCTAAACCTAGGACCCAGGTCCCAGCTTTTAGGCGAACATCCCACTTCCAGTCATCTGTTATAACTGTGGTGAATCCGGTCATGTACGCCGGGACTGCCCAATGGAGCCAATGGACTGTAGCATGGGTAAATTGGCCTGACTTGTTATCAGTATGTTGGCAGGCATTGACCCTCCGGAAGAAACCACCTTGTTCCAGATGGCCATACAGATTGAAGGCCAGGAGGTCTGGGCTTTGGGTGATACGTGTAGTGAACTGTCCCTTGTGTTGGCTAACCTGGTACCAAAACGGGCTGATCAGGTATTACCTTCAGTGAAAGTACTGTGTATCCATGGGGATGTGAAAGAGTACCCCCATGTACAACTGTTGGTGGTACTAAAAGGGTGAATGATAAAAATGGTAGTTCCTGTAGTCCCAAGGTCTCCCTACTCTTGGGCCATGACTTCTCGCTATTACAAGAGATAATTGCTTGGCGTAACAGTGAAGGGAAACCAGCAGTGGAGGTCCATGTAATAACAAGTACTGTATTGTGCCAAAGTCCTGTGACCATAAAACCTTCCCTGGTCAGTGAACAGCAAGAGGGAAATGATCTGGAGGCTAAATGATCACCCTTGGATAAAAATCTCTCTTTACAGGACTTTGCAAGGGATCAGCAAAATGATGGGAATTTTATAAATGCATTTGAATGTGTTGCAATCATACATGGTATAATAGAAACTGCTTTACCACCTGAAGGCACACCATATTTCATTTTAAAGAATGATTTGTTGTACCGGGTTGCTTATTTGCAAGTTAAAAAGCTAGACCAGTTACTGGTCCCCAGAAAGCATGAGCAGTTGGTACTAAAGGCGGCTCACACACATTTATGGGATGGCCATTTAGGCGAGGTGAAAACTCTCCAACTTATTCAGTTAATATTCTTCTGGCCGGGTATTCTTGCTGCAGTAAAAAAGTATTGCCAGGCATATCCAGTATGCCAGAAGACAGCACCCTGGCCACAATTTAGAGCACCCCTGGCTCCCCTGCCTATCGTGTCCTTTTGAGCGGATTGGTATGGACCTGGTAGGTCCGGTGGAAAAGTCTGCTCATGGGCATCCATATATCTTAGTGGTGGTTAGTGGTGGTTGATTACGCTACCACGTACCCTGAGGCGATACCGCTACGGAATACTAAGTCTAGTACCATCGCTCGGGAGTTGGCATTTATATACACAGTTGGGAATCCCAAAAGAGATCTTGACGGACCAGGATGCCCCTTTTTTTGTCTAAGTTAATGAAGGATCTGTGCCGCCTGTTGGAGGTTGATAGAATTACCACCTCAGTGTATCACCCACAAACAGACGGACTGGTAGAACGATTTAACCAAACCCTTAAGCCAGTGGTTCCCAACCTTTTTTGAATCACAGCGCCCTAGTGCATCAGCATTGTTATCACGCCACCCCTAAGCCAAAAGTTTGTTGTTGAGAAATTCAGAAAAAAATGTAGTGAAGTAGTACGGTGAAGTAAATTGTGCTTACCTGTCATCCTTAGGTTTGGTTATATAGTGGTGGACAGGTTATGCTTCTGTTTGTGCACATATTTACATTACATTGACCATAAATTATTTGATTTGGTGCTGGACCACCAACCTAAGGCACCCCTGCAAGTGTCCTGAGGCACCCCAGGGTGCCGCGGCGCACAGTTTTGGGAACCACTGTCTTAAGCAGATGATAAGGCGGACGGTGCTCCAAGAGAAGCGAGATTGGGACCTGCTCTTACCCTACTTAATGTTTGCAGTACGGGAGGTACCCCAGTCTTCTACATGGTTTGGACCCTTTGAGCTACTTTATGGTAGGCAGCATACAGGGATTTTGGATCTCTTAAAGGAGGGCTGGGAGCAGCAACTGACTCAAGAGGCTAATATCGTTCAGTTTGTGTCACAGTTGTATGGTCGCCTAAGGCAAATTGAGCCACTAGTAATGGAGCATATGAACCAAGCCCAACAACATCAGAAATTGAATTATGATGTCACAGCAGTCAACCTCCCATTTAAACCGGGGGGCAAGGTATTAGTTTTAATTCCCACCCCTGAAAGTAAACTATATGCACACTGGCAAGGACCATATGAGGTCATAGAGGCTGTGGGACCCGTTAATTATAAAAGTACGCCAGGAGGGTAGAAGAAAAGAGATACAAATTCACCATGTTAATTTGTTAAAGCCCTGGAAGGGAAATGTTAGTCAACCTTCTCTGCTGGCCCTTAAAACGCCAGATTGCCAGGTGCCCATTGAAGCCTCGTTAAGTCCCTACCAAGAAAGGGAAGCTATAGACTTTGTAGCATGGAACCAAGATGTCTTTTCTGCCATCCCTGGGAAAACCAAAATAATACAGCATGATATTGTTACTCCACCAGGGGTTGTGATTAAGCAGAGACCATATCATTTTACGGTAAAAAAAAGAGGTAGAAGAGATGCTGTGCCTAGGGGTCATAGAGGAGTCAACAGTGGATGGAATAATCCCATTGTGTTGGTACCCAAGCCTTCGGAGGCCCTGAGGGTTTGCAATGACTTCAGGAAACTAAATAAAGTCTCACAGTTTGATGCCTATTCTATGCCTTGGGTTGACAAGCTGGTGGAAAATTTTGCAAAAAGCCGATATTTGACTACTCTTAATTTGACAACATCTGGCAGATACCTTTAACCAATGCTGCCAAGGCGGAAACGACTCCAGAGGGATTGTTTCAGTATAGAATGCTGCCCTGTGGTTTGCATGGGGCCCCTGCTACGTTCCAGAGGGCTATGAACAAGTTGCTTCAGCCTCATCGGGAGTATGCAGCAGTTTACCTTGATGACATCGTCATCTTTAGCTCCAATTGGAAAACTCACCTTGTTCTGCAGTCTCTACAGTCACACAGGTTTACGGCTAACTTGGAGATGTTTAGCAAGCCTGCGAAACCATTGGTACCATCGCAGCCTCATGCACACTTGCACAAGCCCTGACCTTACTCAGAAATTGCTAACAACCATGCACGCTATGAGACCTCAGGCTGCAAAGGCCATCGCAGTCGTTACTTTAAGCACACCACTGCACAGCTGTCCCAATGCACTGGCACGCCTGCGCTCACCCGACCCCCCCCCCCCATCACCACCCACAAACTTAACTTCCTGTCAATCACTCTGCCATGGGTCTGCGTATCTTCTGCGATCGCAGTCCTGATCGCATTAGCTAGTTTGCGCATGCACACTGTGATGCACACGCATGTGCAGTATGCAACAATCGGCCGATTGCGTGCGCATATGCAACTGTGATCCTTGCTGAATCAGGCCCTGTGTCAGGTAGTGTGAACAGGACTCCCGATGGTGGACAAGCTGCCCAGGTGATAGGCCAGGGGGTGGCTAGCGTTAGGGGTCCTGGACCTTGGGGTCTACTAAAGAACTTGTATTTGCTATATGTGAAGACTCTGTGAACACTTTATTGGCTGTGAGAACTGACCTGTCCTGTTAACCCTGCACTTGCCTGTGAAACTGCCTGTGGAAAAATAAACTTATCTTGGATTTTTCTCCGGTCTATGTGATTCCTGTCACACTATCTATCTATCTATCTATCTATCTATCTATCTATCTATCTATCTATCCCAAATCTTTCTTTCTTTCTTTCTTTCTTTCTTTCTTTCTTTCTTTCTTTCTTTCTATCTCTCACATCTATCTATCTATCTATCTATCTATCTATCTTCCAAAGTGACTGCATAGATTTTTCCTGTACTGTTTCTGTATTATTAACTGTAGAGGACTTTTAAGGTCTTTACAACTTCTCACAGCTTAGAGTGTTCTATCTCCTGAAGGTTGTATGACATTACAACATAGGACCTACCCATCTACATTCTGCAACATCTGCTTCTGCACAGAAACACAAGCTAAAAAAAACCTGATAGATGTGAGAATTACTCTTCTGTTCCTTCACGCTTACTTACTTCCACAACAGAAGGCCCCTTCTCCACCACTAGGGACGAAAAGCCAATTAAAAGTAAACAGGGCTGTTTTACGTATCCGCCGTAGCGCAGAACTAACCGGATGACATGATCAGCATTGCTCTTACTGGCAGGCGGGATATAAATTATGGCCGAGTCTTGGATCATTATTGAACGCAACAACCTATTAAAACAACAAATGTCTGTTTTTCCATATCCCAATGTTAATTGAATGACATAATCAGTAATTTTGTGAGACAGAGAATAATTTATGGGGCGTGTGGTAATTAGGAACTTTGTCACCATATTAAATATAATGCTGGCGAAGCATGGAAATGTACAGTACAATACTTCAGCTTTATGATGTATAAGCTTCTTATAGCATGGATGTTGTATAATTAATTCAAGTAGTGTTTGCAAATCGTCTATCATTGTAATTGTATTTCCATCAAGTTTAGCACTGGTGGGATTGAGGGATCACGAGATCTCACTGTTAACTGGAGAGAGGGGAAGTTTTTCTTTCTGTCCTTAATTGGCCTTTCCCGATGAGGAAAACAAGACAAGAATGAAATGGGAAAAAATAAATATATATATTGTTAATATTGCTTTTTTTTTATTTTTTTAGCAGGTTACATTAGAGCAGGGGTTCCCAACCACGGTCCTCAAGGCACACTAACAGTCCAGGTTTTGAGGCTAGCCATACTGGAGCACAGGTGACTTAATTAGTACCTCAGTTATTTTGATTAACCATCTGTGCTCAAGCCTGGATATCTCCAAAACCAGGACTGTTAGTGTGCCTTGAGGACAGAGGTTGGGAATCACTGCATTAGAGGGAACTTTAAAGCATTTTTTGCTTTTTTTTTTTAAAAGCACTTTACTGTCAAGATACATTTTGAAGCACTACAATTCCCATCATAATGCCAGATAGGCAATAGTCCCTATTTTGGTGGGACTGCCTGAAGTCTGATCTGAGAAAGAGGCGGGCACATGTCATAGAGGTGGGTACTGTGTTACATGTTACATATGCTGGTCATCAGTGCTTAAAGTGATTGTAGAAAGGTGGTGGAACTCACCCCCATATCGGTCCTTACCACCACCACTCTGCCCTGTGGGTGCCACACCAATAGCCGCCCACCACCCTTCCTTCCCTCCTGGCAGATGCCAGACCCCTGGTCTCAAGAATGTTCATTCTTTTTGCATTTGCTGTTGGACCTGAAAGTATAACCATACAGTATATGATGATCAGTGGGAGGAACAGTGAGAGATCACATACAGTGGGGGGACATGAGCAAGGTGATCACATACAGTGGGGGACAGTAGAGTAGAGAGATCACATACAGTGGGATCAGTAAGATAACTCAGTGAGAGGGAAGATCACATATATAGGAGGGCAGGCACAATTGTGTACGGAGATCACATATATAGGAGGGTATGCACAGAAGTGTACAGAGATCACATACAGTGGGGGACATCAGAGTGGGGAGATCACATAGGAGGGCAGTCACAAATGTGTACGGAGATCACATACAGTGGGGGACAGCAGAGTGGGGAGATCACATATATAGGAGGGCAGGCACAGAAGTGTATGGAGATCACATACAGTGTGGGGTGGGGGCAGTGGGAGCAAAGTGGGGGACAGCAGAGTGGGGAGATCACATACAGCATGGGGTGGGGGCAGTAGGAGCAAAGTGGGGGACAGCAGAGTGGGGAGATCACATACAGTGGGGGAGGAGGGCAGAAGCATAGGGAGATCACATACAGTGGGGGAAGGAAGATCACATATAGGGGGCAGAAGTGTAGGGAGATCACATACAGTGGGGGGATAGAGACAGCTAGGTGATCACATACAGTGGGGGACAGCACAGTGGGGAGATCACATACAGTGGGGGAGGGGGCAGAAGCATAGGGAGATCACATACAGTGGGGGAGGGGGGCAGAAGCATAGGGAGATCACATACAGTGAGGGGATAGACACAGCTAGGTAATCACATACAGTGGGGGACAGTAGAGTGGGGAGATCACATACAGTGGGGGAGGGGGCAGAAGCATAGGGAAATCACATACAGTGAGGGGACAGAGACAGCTAGGTGATCACATACAGTGGGGGACAGTAGAGTGGGGAGATCACATACAGTGGGGGAGGGGGCAGAAGCATAGGGTGATCACATACAGTGGGGGAGGAGGGCAGAATCATAGGGAGATCACATACAGTGGGGGAGGAGGGCAGAGACAGCTAGGTGATCACATACAGTGGGGGAGGGGGGCAGAAGCATAGGGAGATCACATACAGTGGGGGAGGAGGGCAGAAGCATAGGGAGATCACATACAGTGGGGGAGGAGGGCAGAGACAGCTAGGTGATCACATACAGTGGGGGAGGAGGGCAGAGACAGCTAGGTGATCACATACAGTGGGGGAGGGGGGCAGAAGCATAGGGAGATCACATACAGTGGGGGAGGAGGGCAGAAGCATAGGGAGATCACATACAGTGGGGGAGGAGGGCAGAGACAGCTAGGTGATCACATACAGCGGGAGAAGGGAGATCATATACAGGGGGGTACATTGGTTACATGTAAGGGGACAGAGGGAGCTGGGATATCACATACAGAGGGACAGGGGATACAGTGGAAGCAGGGTAATCATACACAGTGGAGGGAAGGGGAGTATGGTAACCTTATCACCTTCCTAGATCAGCTATATCTGCTTTTTCTGTACTCTTATTTGGAGTGTGAAATGTCACCTTATTTCTGTAGCTGTGAAGCATATTGGGTGTGATTGCTAAAGGAATGCTTAACTTTTTATTACATGCTTATGTCTCACTGTTCAATTATCTGCACCTGCCTCACAGACTATATTTTCCTGCCCCTAACCATGGGGGAGATGTATTAACCACCAAAGCGGCATCAGCGCATGTTATGTGCGCTGATACCGCTTCTCCCCCATGTATGATTGGGGGTATGGGCGGTAAATGACAGGGGCGTGTCGGCGTTGCTATCTACAAGATAGCATTGCCGATAGCCTGGGCTATGTATGACTGGTCAGCTCGCCTGACCGTTGCACCCGCTGCAGCTGTCGCTATCGACAGCTGTAGCCTGGCAATGCCCTATCCCCACAGCAGAGACATCGATGTCCTTGCTGCAGGGGCTTCCGGCTCCAGGGCTTTCGCGACACTTGCGAGATCCCTCGCATGCTCAATGGAGCCGGCTGGGACTGAGACACAGGGCATCAGCACTAGGCTGATCCGCTGGTGGTCTCTAGCGGGAATCGCCGGAGGGGAGGGTTATCACTCCCCCGCTCCGGCCGATGAGATGTTAATACAGTACATCTCATCGTTAGTGCTTCCTGCTTTGCCTCGGTAAAGAGCGCTATAATACATCTCCCCCCATGCACCTTGTTTTCCACAGCTCCACTGCTATCTGTGAATCTGTCTCAACTACTCTGCAACTTTTTGCCTTTGCTTGTATCCAGTCTGTATATCTCCAGCCTGTAATTTGTGCAGCTCCAACCAGCTAGGCCTCTGCAGGCTGTTTCTCATATTGCTGCATGTGAATCTGACTCATCGGGGCGATTCAATTGTTTTGCCGGCGGCTATTTTTTTAAGGCACTCCATCTGAGCGCGGTAGCCACTGGAGCCGGCATTTCTGCTCGCACACTCAGGAGGGTGCGAGCATAAATATGCGAGAAACCCTTGGTTAGGGCGCTCTAACCACAGCTATAGGGCTTGAAGAGGGCAAAAATTAATAAGTGCCCAGAACAATTGAATTGCAAAACTGGGCGCTCATTAATTATCACCGCCCACACAAGAATTGAATCACCCCCATTCACTCTGCAGCATATAGTTATTGTCTGTACCCAGTTTTGCAGGTCTTCAAGTTTCTGTTCACCACCGGTTCCAGTCCAGATGAAGCATCTGGTACCAGTTCGGTTCAAGTATGACTCCTGGTTTTCCTGCATTACCTGAACTATGTTTTTGTTTCAATAAACAGTTTATATTTCACTATGCTCCTGACTCCACAGCTGACATTACAAGTATCCAGTTACATAAGACATCAGATATCATGGGCTCTATTTATTAACACTGTTTTTACTAAAATAAAGTGAAAAATGGTGTTTTCACACCCGTTTCACATTATTTTAGTTTAACATAAATTTACCAAAGGGCAATTGGAGTAGAATTCTTAAAATTGGACCCCAAACCCAAATTATCATGTATTTTTAGTAAGCAGATCACATTTCCCATAATTGTAATGGGAAATGTGATCTGGCCAAAGTTACTAAAAATAAATTATGAAAAAATACCAGAGGTAGCCCTGTGATAATAACGCCACCTGGAGATGGCGTTATCCAGGGATTCCCCCGGCTCCCCGACTACTGCTCTGCTGAACGGGGTCACAGTGCAGGATGGGAGACCAGTTGACCGGAGCCCCGTAGGACATCATCGAGAACTGATCACCGGAGGTCTGTGGAAGTGCAGGGAGAAGGGGGGGTTTGTATGGTGAACCGGTTGGCGCAATGATTATACTAAAACATCTCCTATGTACAATTCTCTAGTAGAATTAGAAATAGTAAAAGACGATAAAGAACCAAACCTTTACATTGCCTCCTCAGGGGCATTTCTAGAAAGGAGGGGGCCCGTGTGCAATCTCCGTCACAGGCCCCCTCCTCTCTATCTGGAGGCCGGCAGCACACTGAGCTTTGCGCGGCCAACGCCGCACTTATAGACTCTGGGCACTAGAGTGTGCCCAGAGTCTATAGCGCATACGCAGGTCACCCGGGAAAATGGCCACGGTGGCCATTTTCCCTGTACTGCACATGCGCAAATGACCGGGAAATGGCTGCGGTGGCCATTTACCAGCTGTTTTTTACACCTTTATTGGGGCTACTACTACTATTCTACAGGGCCGGCTCTAGGGGTGTTCGACCAGTGCGGTCACACAGGGGCTCCACCCGTAGAGGGCGGCACCCCTCCCCAGCATCCCGATTTCAGCGGGACAGTACTGTCCCGCTGTTCCACCCGCGGGCCGAGGTGGCCCGCGGGTGGTGAAATCGGGAGCCTGGGGACCCCCAGAGAGTGAATGGATGCCGCGCGGCAACCATTAACTGACGGGAGAGGGCTGGGGGAAGCCTAGCCAGTGACGGAGTGATGTGCTTTACCCCCAGCCTGACGTTATTTGGAGGCGTGCCATGTGGGCATGCCTCCAAATTACGTCACACAGGGGGAGTGGCCTATGGTAATTAGACCACGCCCCCAAATTCGGTCGCGCGGAAGTCGTGTGCGCAAGGTTGGGGCGCTCTCTCCAGAGCCAGCACAGAGTGCTCAGAACCGTGGAGCCGGCCCTGTATTCTATATTAATTCCCAGGGTTACTGAAGCTTTTTATGGGGTACAGGCGGATTTCCCCCAAAAAAGAGGTCCTTTTCGCTAGTTTCACTTTAGAGGACATTTGCCTATCCGCGTTTTCACATGTTTTATAATTTAATAGGTATAAAGCAGGGACGCACATGGAGAAAACATCGGACTCTGGAGAGGTAAGTATAATATGGGTGCGGGCCCCCCCTGGACCAAGGGGCTCGTCTGCACTGCACACCTAGCACACATTATAAATACGCCCCTGTGTCTCCTATTTATCTGCTTACCTTGCTCTTACCCCATTTGTTAGAATATACAGCAGTTATTTTATCACCTGTAGAAACTCTTACTATACAGCTAAACCCTCGGCCTTACAGGATACTTTGCTTGTTACATGATAGCGGCTGGTATTGATATTTCTCAGTTTAAGGGCCTCTCGTTACTGGGTGACACTGCATCTACAGCTGTTCAAAGTCTTAGATCTTCACACTATCATGCACGTGGCAAGCTAAATGCTATGGGGACTGGTAATCAGGAGGCTTACACCCCATACCCTCCAATACCCTCAACTTCTATGGTTTGTGACTGCAGTGCTGGTTTTGACATTACTCAGTTAGAACTTAAGGCCACTTTTTGAGAGGAGTTACCAAAATGAAGGCACCTCAGAAGGTCATACCTTACCAACATGTATGCACAAGGCTCATTTGTCCTCAATCCGGTCATAGGCATAAGATTATTGCACTATGATCTGCAAACTGTCTTTGTTTTAGGGAATAGGATTGGCACCTATCATCCCACCCTCCCAAAATAATATAAAGTAACTGTTGCTTTCCTATTGGTTACTCTTCCAAGGATAATCTAAGTTTCTTACAATCACATAGGTCCTCCGTGGGACTAGAAAAGAACACACAGGACTGTCTGGCTACACAGGACTCTCAAATTGAGAAGTCTCAGTTTTCTTTGTTACTTTACTATCAAAACAAAACGTTTCTTTACAATATTCTTTTGTTATCCGTTACCGGAAAACCAAACAAATACAGATGAAAAACTCAATTAGCTGTGAAGGGTGCAAGTTGCCGCGGCATAAAAACGCAGTCAACGGCACCTCATCTCGCACCCCTCTCAGCCCGAATTTGCTCCATTTTGGGCTGCGAGCATTTTTGTGCGAGCTCAGACTGACGTAAAATGCGTCTGTTGCCGTGATGACCCACACCCGTGAGTACATCGCAGCTAATTGGATTGGCCCCATAAACTTTATTCTCCAATTGTGTACATTCATTGTTATTCAAACTGTAATTGTCGAAGTTTTATAAGTTGTTTGAACGTCAGTTACATGTTGTGCTTATACTGTGTATATGAAGGGTAAGTATCGGCACCTATTCACCCTCTGCTCACTGCTCCCCCATAATTTTCCTCATTGCGGGACACTGCAGGGGTGGGGACAGGAAGAGGCGGGGACAGGAAGAGGTGCAGCAGAACTGACTTCCCGGCGCCAGGCTTTGATCAGCGGGGCACCACCATAAGGGCAAGACACATTTTAGCCTTTTTAAAATTGAGCATGGCGTGGCGCTCTACTGAAACAGCCTATCGGGAATGCTAGAGGCTAAAACCCTAAGCATATCAATTAATGGGCACCTGAGGAGTTAGCTGACAATAATTGCTTCATATATGGCAAAATGGGGTGCAAGGAAAAATGTGACCACATTTTAAATACACAATAAGCTTTAACCGAGTTGGCCAGCTTTACAATTTATTGCAATAATTTGGAACCCTGAATTTAAACGAAATACAGTTTGGAGTGTAATTAGGTGCGTGCAGAACATGTACGGTTTATATATGAGTTGAGAAGCTGTTAAAAATTAAAGCACATTTATGAGACTTGTTAAAAAATACTCTTTTTTTTTTACATTATCTTAATACATTCAGTAGGTAGAACAATAGACAATATAAACTTTATAATGTAAGAGGATAAATGAATCCTAACAGTAGCACTTTGCAGTCACTTGCAGGCACACTGGTGTCACTGCTACAATCGTGATAGTAAGCTTCAATTAAGCTGCATAAGAAGGCGTCACTGCTTGGTGAGGTATCTCGGCTCGTAACCGTAACCAATATGTACATCTGTGCTCGAGATGGCTTCTAATTAATATCAGAGATGTGAGCACAACCCCAGTCTTCTTTGGTTTTGGTGTTGGCAATACCACCCTCAAATGTTTTTGTTTTAGTAAAACCACCCTCAAATGTTTTTGTTTTGGCAAAACCACCCTCAAATGTTTTTGTTTTTGCAAAGCCACCCTCAAGTGTTCTGGTTCTGTCTTGGCTTTGGATTTCTTTAAAATTGATAAAAACAGCTAAAATCATGTAACTTGGACCTATTTTTGTTCCTGCAGTATTATTAACATCACTGATGGGGCACATCCACTAGTAGATAGTGGAACGACAGCACGATTACAACATTGTAATTGTACAGTCGTCCCTCTTCCCCTGTAGTGCCTACACTGAACGATATGTCGCTCAGTGCAGGTACCCTCCCTCATCCCTGAACATGGCCAATCTGTCGTTATCGGCAGATTGACCGGCATGTTCAGTGGTTGATTGATGTCGGAAACGACCAGCGGGAGTGAGCATCGCTGGTCGTTTCCGACATTATAGCGCATGATTTGTGCATGATTAATGAGCGATTGAACGATAACGATGTCGTTATCGTTCAATCGCTCATTAATATCGCCTAGTGGATGTGCGCCTTGACTTTTGATTTTCAGTCATTTCCAGTCAATTTTGACCATCTCACAATATTGTTTTCACCAATATTGGCCAGAGGCTGCAGTGAGCTCGCTGGCTAAACTAGGCGACAGAGCAACGGCACAAACACACGGCAGGTTAAAAGAATATAACACATCTATGAAACATAGATAAACTATAAACTATACTATACCTCCTCGCTTTCCTCTCTTTTGGTTGAGGAGCATCTGCGCACTTACCTGTGGGATCGCTGCGGCTCGCGTTGGCTGTTGCATTGCTTTTTCTTCATCATCTTCTTTGCAGTTGCTAAAGCAACAGCCCATTTTGTGCAGAGTTTCTTCGTTTGTTTTTTTAAAATATATATAAAATGTAAATAAAATAAAGAATGTAAATTGATTAAAAAAATATAAAGAAATATAAAAAAAATTATAAATATATAAAGATATATAAATAAATTAAATAAGATACAAATGTATTAAAGAAGCAGCCTATTGGATATAATTACCTTTTCAGTTTTTATTTATTTTTTTTTCTTCAATTTTTTTTTACAGTAGTTAGTTTTGTTAGTGCTCCTGTTATGTAATTACCGCAGCATTTTTGTTTAAAAAAAATTTAAATATTTTTATTGGCATTTTACAAAGATAGCATAAAAACAAAGACATGTAGAAACATAAATGACATAGGAGGGTAACAAGGAACAAAGAAATTATGAAGACATTCTAAAAAGGGATGGCTAACTAACCTGAAGGCAGTGGAAAACCCTCCGACACATCATATAACAAGATTAGTACATAAGATACATTATGAAAACAAAAGATTTTTAAAACATCAGATGGCGCACATAAGATAACAACCTCATAAACCTCATAAACAGAAAACTAGCCTGGAATCCATGATGTAGAAGGTATAAGCCTCGCTTCCTAGACCCTCATCGCCTCCATCCCAGGCTCAGATGAAAACCATGAGAATACCCATCACCATACAAGACCTAAGTATCACCCGGTATCTCAGCTTGCTAGCAAACTACTAAGATTTGCCATACCTTTTCCACAGGTTGGGTACAATATCTCGGTGGTCAGAATCCTCCGGCATCCCGGCAGATAAAATCCCGAGCCCCTATTCCAGGGATGGCCAACCCGTAGCTCTCAAGCTGCATGCGGCTCCTTTGTCTTTAACATGCAGCTCCCCCCACTGGAACTGAGATCGATGGTCTCTGAAGCAGCGATCAGAGACTAAACAAGCCTCTGATCACTTCAGAGTCCAGCGTTCTCAGTGATGCATTGCATGGGTGATGTCATGACGTCACCTGTGATGTGAGGAGCCCGTCCTGCACGCCTGCTGGATCCAGTTAGATCCAGTCAGAGCGAGACAGCAGCAGTGGGAGCCAGAGCCTGACATGTTTCCAAATACAATAGACTAAACACTTAAGCCTATTGTTCCCATGGCTCTGTCTATAGCCTCTGGGCTTGGATTGTCACCTGGATCAACTGTAACTTTTCACAACCTTTCACACTTCAGTTTAATTTCTGTTGCAAATTTCCATGTGGTATCATTTTCTGAACCTTTCAGCGTAATGAACCCCATGATGGATGCAGCTCCTGTGTACTGAAAACAGTATTGGAGTCTCACTGATTTGCCTTTAGCAATACCCTGTACTGACATGCTGTGCTTGCATTGTATTACACGTGTTTTCTGGTGAATTAGGTGCATTGCGTTTGTGTGCTTGGGCTCACAACCTGTTGATATGTGTGTGCTATTTGGCAGTGGTATGTAGAGTTAATAGCGACATTGCAGATACATCAAGTGTTAGGTTTATTACTGGTTTATTACTAGTAGTTACTGGTACAGCCATACTCACAGTTACACATTTGTTGATCTAGATTGAGCGGAGCTTCAGTGGGACATACAGAGCACCAGCTGGTGATGTATGGAGGTAGCAGAGCACGTATAGGCAGGATGCCCATACAAGCCAATATACATGATATTCTGGTAGGGTCTTTGTAGCTAAATTGAACACATCTTTGTCCCGCTATGGTGCTCATACACAGTGACAAGATGGCGTTGCACATGCGCAGAAGATCAAATGGCTGCCATCTTGGTAAAGGAGACCATTCATGAAGGTAGTGCAGTAGCGCACTCCATTAATCAACAATATGCTCATGTCTGCTCCCACCCCCTCATCCATCACTCCGCTCTCCATTATTTTCACTGGGAATTATAGGTAACTGGTAAAAGCCATGATGCAAACATAAAAAATAAAATTACTTACCAGAAATAAAGCACAGTTTCTATGTTGCCCCGTGGACAGTGCAGTCCTAGGCAGATGCCTAGTTTGCCTAGTGGCGAACGCCAACCTATTCAGGACACCATAGTAGCTTGCTGTCGGATAAATATAGCCTTTGCTTTTTTCTGTTTCAATTCACAAGCACATACTTCCCTGTGAACTCACATCAAAGACCAAATATAAAAGATATTTCCTAGACTTTGAGCTTAACATTTTAAACTCAGTCTTTTGACCCAGAGAAAAAAAATGAGGGTGCAGTGTCGAACTGGCTTAAAGACTGCTCAGCCAGAACCTGGGAAGGGTTAGAAGAATTACATCACTCTTTGTCTCACAGTAATAAATAATTCCTTAAATCTTAAAATAACACCACGGATTTTAAGGGGATTGTAAGGATAAATCCCGTGGGGGGGATATGTATCCAGCAGAGGTCCTATGCAGATCAGCAATCGATATCTGAGGCTGGAGGCAGCCATTTGAGACAAGTCTCAGGCACAGGCGTTTATCGGTGGGAAGAAATGAATTCTGAGGAATACATAAATTGATACATTAATAAACGTCCGTGAGCATTGCATTCCCCATTTCCTTTGATTGTGAAATAAGTATCTCTCGGTTGCTGAGCATTCAAAGCATTAAAGTATTGGCAGCTAGTGCCAAACTCTTTGATGCATTAAAGCCCCATGCTTTAACATATTTATATATATTTTATTGAGCACGGTGAGAATCCCCCCTTAGAATTTTATATCCATTGCTGGAGGTGGCGGGCACATTTCTGTACTAGTCTCTCTTTTATCTCCGTATTGTAATCCTAATCCTGAGAGCAATAAATAAACGCCAAGTGCTACCAGTGAATCAATGCTTACATGGCTAATAACTCAAGCAGCCATTGCTGTGCATTGTAATTAGGCCCTTGGAGTGAAATATTTTTTAGGGTTGTATTGTGCAACTTCAGAATGATTTATGTCCGCCGAAGGAGATGTAGCTTACGCGTATGTCTGGTCTTTTTTTTTTTTCAAGATGATATTACGGCCTTTGCTGCTGTATGGGCCCTGTGTGCATTGTAGACCAGTCTCTAGTGCAATTGTGAAATTATTAATCATTAGGAACTACAATATTAAGCGTGCTTCCAATGGGAAACACCTCTGTGAATGTTCTAACGATACTGGATTTAAACCTCTATACTATCCTGCCTATACCTTCTAATTCCTGCCTATACCCTTCTAGAATTGTCGCTATTTGCGTACGCAGTCATACAGTAAATAAATGCCTTCAGACTTTGAACTGTGTTTCCAATGCGCAAAGGTTATTATTCAACATAAAAACAGTAGGTCACATGCTGTGATCTAAGACAATTTAGCACAAAGAAATCATACAGACCCAAGGTACAGTTATACATACGCACGCGCTCTGGGACATGTACCGGCATCTACAAGAAACCTCCGTCTACAGCATTAGCAAGAAGACTCCAGATTGGGGTCTGAACGCACATATATACCCTTACAGGGATAAGCAATACAATAGCATACCTCCCAACATTTGAAGTTCCAAAGTAGGGACAGGCCGCGCGCCTATGGCGCGCACGCCCGGTAAGGGGTGTGGCTTAAGAAAAAGGGTGGAGCTTATTGAAAAATGGGGCGGAGCCTCAGGCTTCTCCCGTTTTGTCACTTTGGGGGTGTGCCCAGCACTCTCCGAGATGCTGGGCAGCCCCGAGGTTCTCCCTACACAAGAGAACAGATGCCATGCGCATGCGCACGGCATCTGTTCTCCAGCACACCCACTGCTCTGCTATGCAGGGCAGCAGTTTGTGCTTTCCCCAACTTCCCCCCCACCGCGGGACACTGCGACCCGTGGGCGGGACAGTGGGACAGTCCCAGAAAAATGGGACTGTCCCGCTGGAAGCGGGACAGTTGGGAGGTGTGCAATAGGCAAGTTTGGCATTATTCCATTGGTCCTCCGTCACAGTGCTTTTGTTACAGGACATTTAACTGGTCGATTCAAATGGACACAGGTCAGCCTCCGACAGCCTTTTGTCTCCATTTCTCCGCTGCATGCAAATCTAAGCTGCTAACATTACATAGTACATTTTAGTGTTTTATCTCTCTACAGCCCATAAGTTGCGGACGCATGTTGCGATCTTCTCACCGATGACACGGGGAAGCTGTTGAGACAGAGTAGATCAGTACAACACCAAACACGATTTGTTAACATGTACTATACCTTAGATATCAAATAATCTTTATTTCACAACATTGTAAATAAGAGTAAAACCTTGGGTAATAAATCTTTATTAATGCGGGACCTTTTTTATGTAATTGTGTTGTATGTAAGTCTATCGATGATGGATAACATATACATATATATATATATATACATATATATATATACACACATATATACTAGGGGTGAGCGGGTTCGGATTTCTGAAATCCGAACCCCCCCGAGCCCCCCCGATCCGAGTCCGATCCGAATCAGGCTCGACTTTTCCCGCCTGACTCGGATCAGAAATCGAGGCAAAACGTCATCATCCCGCCTTCCGAGTCTCGCGGGTTTTGGATCCTATATAAGGTACCCGCGTCGGCGCCATTTTCTCACTCGGCTGTGGACAGTGAAGAGGGAGGGTGGGAGTTAGGGCTGTGTAGTGTAATGTAGTGTAGTGCTGCTGTTGTCCACTACTTCAAAGTCCATAGGGGCTGGCTGTGTTGTGCTGTGCTGCTGTTGTTAATAGGGGCTGTGTCCACTACTTCAAAGTCCATAGGGGCTGGCTGGACTGTGTTGTGCAGTCAGTTCTCCATAGGGGCTGTGTCCACTCCAAAGTCCTGTGCAGTGTCCCAGTCCTAAAGGGGTGCTGTAGTGTTGTCCAGGGGGTGCTCTGTCCATCAGGGGTGCTCCCCCCAGTGCTAAAAAAATAATATATTTTCTGTGTTTGTGAATTGTGTGCGCAGTAACCGCACGTGCATCAACAAAGTAGTGCCAAGCGTGCGCCTGTGTCATAAGTAAAGGGCCGGCTGGCTTGACCGTTAAAGGGTGCTGTAACCCCCGAAAGTACACTCCAGTCCAAACAAAAAAAAAATTACTTTCTGTGTTTGTGAATTGTGTGCGCAGTAGCCGCACGTGCATCAACAAAGTAGTGCCAAGCGTGCGCCTGTGTCATAAGTAAAGGGCCGGCTGGCTTGACCGTTAAGGGTGCTGTAACCCCCGAAAGTACACTCCAGTCCAAACCAAAAAAAAAATTATTTTCTGTGTTTGTGAATTGTGTGCGCAGTAGCCGTACGTGCATCAACAAAGTAGTGCCAAGCGTGCGCCTGTGTCATAAGTAAAGGGCCGGCTGGATTGACCGTTAAGGGTGCTGTAACCCCCGAAAGTACACTCCAGTCCAAACCAAAAAAAAAATTATTTTCTGTGTTTGTGAATTGTGTGCGCAGTAGCCGCACGTGCATCAACAAAGTAGTGCCAAGCGTGCGCCTGTGTCATAAGTAAAGGGCTGGCTGGCTTGACCGTTAAAGGGTGCTGAAACCCCCAAAGTACACTCCAGTCCAAACCAAAAAAAAAATTATTTTCTGTGTTTGTGAATTGTGTGCGCAGTAGCCGCATGTGCATCAACAAAGTAGTGCCAAGCGTGCGCCTGTGTCATAAGTAAAGGTCCGGCTGGCTTGACCGTTAAAGGGTGCTGTAACCCCCAAAGTACACTCCAGTCCAAGCCAAAAAAAAAATTATTTTCTGTGTTTGTGAATTGTGTGCGCAGTAGCCGCACGTGCATCAACAAAGTAGTGCCAAGCGTGCGCCTGTGTCATAAGTAAAGGGCCGGCTGGCTTGACCGTTAAGGGTGCTGTAACCCCCGAAAGTACACTCCAGTCCAAACCAAAAAAAAAATAATTTTCTATGTTTGTGAATTGTGTGCGCAGTAGCTGCACGTGCATCAACAAAGTAGTGCCAAGCGTGCGCCTGTGTCATAAGTAAAGGGCCGGCTGGCTTGACCGTTAAGGGTGCTGTAACCCCCGAAAGTACACTCCAGTCCAAACCAAAAAAAAAATTATTTTCTGTGTTTGTGAATTGTGTGCGCAGTAGCCGCACGTGCATCAACAAAGTAGTGCCAAGCGTGCGCCTGTGTCATAAGTAAACGGCCGGCTGGCTTGACCCTTAAAGGGTGCTGTAACCCCCAAAGTACACTCAAGTCCAAACAAAAAAAAAATTATTTTCTGTGTTTGTGAATTGTGTGCACAGTAGGCGCACGTGCATCAACAAAGTAGTGCCAAGCGTGCGCCTGTGTCATAAGTAAAGGGCCGGCTGGCTTGACCGTTAAAGGGTGCTGTAACCCCCGAAAGTACACTCCAGTCCAAACCAAAAAAAAAATTATTTTCTGTGTTTGTGAATTGTGTGCGCAGTAGCCGCACGTGCATCAACAAAGTAGTGCCAAGCGTGCGCCTGTGTCATAAGTAAAGGGCCGGCTGGCTTGACCGTTAAAGGGTGCTGTAACCCCCAAAGTACACTCCAGTCCAAACCAAAAAAAAAATTATTTTCTGTGTTTGTGAATTGTGTGCGCAGTAGCCGCACGTGCATCAACAAAGTAGTGCCAAGTGTGCGCCTGTGTCATAAGTAAAGGGCCGGCTGGCTTGACCGTTAAAGGGTGCTGTAACCCCCGAAAGTACAGTCCAGTCCAAACCAAAAAAAAAATTATTTTCTGTGTTTGTGAATTGTGTGCGCAGTAGCCGCACGTGCATCAACAAAGTAGTGCCAAGCGTGCGCCTGTGTCATAAGTAAAGGGCCGGCTGGCTTGACCGTTAAAGGGTGCTGTAACCCCCAAAGTACACTCCAGTCCAAACCAAAAAAAAAATTATTTTCTGTGTTTGTGAATTGTGTGCGCAGTAGCCGCACGTGCATCAACAAAGTAGTGCCAAGCGTGCGCCTGTGTCATAAGTAAAGGGCCGGCTGGCTAGACCGTTAAAGGGTGCTGTAACCCCCGAAAGTACACTCCAGTCCAAACCAAAAAAAAATATATTTTCTGTGTTTGTGAATTGTGTGCGCAGTAGCTGCACGTGCATCAACAAAGTAGTGCCAAGCGTGCGCCTGTGTCATAAGTAAAGGGCCGGCTGGCTTGACCGTTAAAGGGTTCTGTAACCCCCAAAGTACACTCCAAACCAAAAAAATATATATTTTCTGTGTTTGTGAATTGTGTGCGCAATAGCCGCATGTGCATCAACAAAGTAGTGCCAAGCGTGCGCCTGTGTCATAAGTAAAGGTCCGGCTGGCTTGACCGTTAAAGGGTGCTGTAACCCCCAAAGTACACTCCAGTCCAAACCAAAAAAAAAAATATTTTCTGTGTTTGTGAATTGTGTGCGCAGTAGCCGCAGGTGCATCAACAAAGTAGTGCCAAGCGTGCGCCTGTGTCATAAGTAAAGGGCCGGCTGGCTTGACCGTTAAGGGTGCTGTAACCCCCGAAAGTACACTCCAGTCCAAACCAAAAAAAAAATAATTTTCTGTGTTTGTGAATTGTGTGCGCAGTAGCTGCACGTGCATCAACAAAGTAGTGCCAAGCGTGCGCCTGTGTCATAAGTAAAGGGCCGGCTGGCTTGACCGTTAAGGGTGCTGTAACCCCCGAAAGTACACTCCAGTCCAAACCAAAAAAAAATTTATTTTCTGTGTTTGTGAATTGTGTGCGCAGTAGCCGCACGTGCATCAACAAAGTAGTGCCAAGCGTGCGCCTGTGTCATAAGTAAAGGGCCAGCTGGCTTGACCGTTAAAGGGTGCTGTAACCCCCAAAGTACACTCCAGTCCAAACCAAAAAAAAAATTATTTTCTGTGTTTGTGAATTGTGTGCGCAGTAGCCGCATGTGCATCAACAAAGTAGTGCCAAGCGTGCGCCTGTGTCATAAGTAAAGGGCCGGCTGGCTTGACCCTTAAAGGGTGCTGTAACCCCCAAAGTACACTCCAGTCCAAACCAAAAAAAAAAATATTTTCTGTGTTTGTGAATTGTGTGCGCAGTAGCCGCACGTGCATCAACAAAGTAGTGCCAAGCGTGCGCCTGTGTCATAAGTAAAGGGCCGGCTGGCTTGACCGTTAAAGGGTGCTGTAACCCCCGAAAGTACACTCCAGTCCAAACCAAAAAAAAAATTATTTTCTGTGTTTGTGAATTGTGTGCGCGGTAGCCGCACGTGCATCAACAAAGTAGTGCCAAGCGTGCGCCTGTGTCATAAGTAAAGGGCTGGCTGGCTTGACCGTTAAAGGGTGCTGTAACCCCCAAAGTACACTCCAGTCCAAACCAAAAAAAAAATTATTTTCTGTGTTTGTGAATTGTGTGCGCAGTAGCCGCACGTGCATCAACAAAGTAGTGCCAAGTGTGCGCCTGTGTCATAAGTAAAGGGCCGGCTGGCTTGACCGTTAAAGGGTGCTGTAACCCCCGAAAGTACAGTCCAGTCCAAACCAAAAAAAAAATTATTTTCTGTGTTTGTGAATTGTGTGCGCAGTAGCCGCACGTGCATCAACAAAGTAGTGCCAAGCGTGCGCCTGTGTCATAAGTAAAGGGCCGGCTGGCTTGACCGTTAAAGGGTGCTGTAACCCCCGAAAGTACAGTCCAGTCCAAACCAAAAAAAAAATTATTTTCTGTGTTTGTGAATTGTGTGCGCAGTAGCCGCACGTGCATCAACAAAGTAGTGCCAAGCGTGCGCCTGTGTCATAAGTAAAGGGCCGGCTGGCTTGACCGTTAAATGGTGCTGTAACCCCCAAAGTACACTCCAGTCCAAACCAAAAAAAAAATTATTTTCTGTGTTTGTGAATTGTGTGCGCAGTAGCTGCACGGGCATCAACAAAGTAGTGCCAAGCGTGCGCCTGTGTCATAAGTAAAGGGCCGGCTGGCTAGACCGTTAAAGGGTGCTGTAACCCCCGAAAGTACACTCCAGTCCAAACCAAAAAAATATATATTTTCTGTGTTTGTGAATTGTGTGCGCAGTAGCTGCACGTGCATCAACAAAGTAGTGCCAAGCGTGCGCCTGTGTCATAAGTAAAGGGCCGGCTGGCTTGACCGTTAAAGGGTTCTGTAACCCCCAAAGTACACTCCAAACCAAAAAAATATATATTTTCTGTGTTTGTGACTTGTGTGCACTGTGGCTGCACGTGCATCAACAAAGGAGCAGCGCCAAGCGTGCGCCTGTGTCCCATAAGTAAAGAGCCGGCTGGCTCATTTCTTAAAGGGTGGTGTAACCCACAAAGTGCACTACTCTCCAGCAAAAATAAAAAAATATTTTCTGTGTTTGTGTGCGCTTTAGCCGCACGTATATATATCAATATAACATAAATGGAGGACCAAACTGTCTCCGATAAAAATAAAATAGGGAAAGATCAAGAACCACTTCCTCCTAGTGCTGTTGCTGCTGCTGGGAGTTGTTCATCATCCCAGAGAGGAAGTAGGAACATCACTACTTTTACTAAACAATTGACCCTCCAACAGTCCCTAGCGATGAGGATGAAGTACGACAGCAGTCATCCTGAAGCAAAACGTATAACTGAGGCCTTGACTGCTATGTTGGTGTTAGACGTGCGTCCGGTATCCGACATTAGTGTAGTGGGATTTAGACAATTGATGGAGGTAGTGTGTCCTCGGTTCCAAATCCCGTCTAGATTCCACCTGCATCCTCAAAGCAGCAGCGACAAGCGTGTGTCTGTCTGTTAAAGGGTGGTGACACCCTCAAAGTGTGCTACACAAACAATTAAAATATTGTTCTTTTTTTTTCTGTCTTTGTGAAATGTGTAGGCTGTAGCCGCACCTGCATCCTTAAAGCAGCAGCGACAAGCGTGCGTCTGTCTGTTAAAGGGTGGTGACACCCTCAAAGTGTGCTACACAAACAATTAAAATATTGTTCTTTTTTTTTCTGTCTTTGTGAATTGTGTGGGCTGTAGCCGCACTTGCATCCTCAAAGCAGCAGCGACAAGCGTGCGTCTGTCTGTTAAAGGGTGTTGTAACTCTCAAAGTGCTCCAAAAAATCAAATTTTTTTTTTTAATGTGTTTGTGACTTGTGTGCGATGTAGCCACACTTGCATCCTCAAAGCAGCAGCGACAAGCGTGCGTCTGTCTGTTAAAGGGTGGTGACACCCTCAAAGTGTGCTACACAAACAATAAAAATATTCTTCTTCTTTTTTCTGTCTTTGTGAATTGTGTAGGCTGTAGCCACACCTGCATCCTTAAAGCAGCAGCGACAAGCGTGCGTCTGTCTGTTAAAGGGTGGTGACACCCTCAAAGTGTGCTACACAAACAATTAAAATATTGTTCTTTTTTTTCTGTCTTTGTGAAATGTGTGGGCTGTAGCCGCACCTGCATCCTCAAAGCAGCAGCGACAAGCGTGTGTCTGTCTGTTAAAGGGTGGTGACACCCTCAAAGTGTGCTACACAAACAATAAAAATATTGTTCTTTTTTTTTCTGTCTTTGTGAATTGTGTGGGCTGTAGCCGCACTTGCATCCTCAAAGCAGCAGCGACAAGCGTGCATCTGTCTGTTAAAGGGTGGTGACACCCTCAAAGTGTGCTACACAAACAATAAAAATATTCTTCTTCTTTTTTCTGTCTATGTGAATTGTGTGGGCTGTAGCCGCACCTGCATCCTTAAAGCAGCAGCGACAAGCGTGCGTCTGTCTGTTAAAGGGTGGTGACACCCTCAAAGTGTTCTACACAAACAATTAAAATATTGTTCCTTTTTTTTCTATCTTTGTGAATTGTGTGGGCTGTAGCCGCACCTGCATCCTTAAAGCAGCAGCGACAAGCGTGCGTCTGTCTGTTAAAGGGTGGTGACACCCTCAAAGTGTGCTACACAAACAATAAAAATATTCTTCTTCTTTTTTCTGTCTATGTGAATTGTGTGGGCTGTAGCCGCACCTGCATCCTTAAAGCAGCAGCGACAAGCGTGCGTCTGTCTGTTAAAGGGTGGTGACACCCTCAAAGTGTTCTACACAAACAATTAAAATATTGTTCTTTTTTTTTCGGTCTTTGTGAAATGTGTGGGCTGTAGCCGCACCTGCATCCTTAAAGCAGCAGCGACAAGCGTGCGTCTGTCTGTTAAAGGGTGGTGTAACTCTCAAAGTGCTCCAAAAAATAAAAAACTATTTTTTAATGTGTTTGTGACTTGTGTGCGATGTAGCCGCACTTGCATCCTCAAAGCAGCAGCGACAAGCGTGCGTCTGTCTGTTAAAGGGTGGTGACACCCTCAAAGTGTGCTACACAAACAATAAAAATATTCTTCTTTTTTCTGTCTTTGTGAATTGTGTGGGCTGTAGCCGCACCTGCATCCTTAAAGCAGCAGCGACAAGCGTGCGTCTGTCTGTTAAAGGGTGGTGACACCCTCAAAGTGTTCTACACAAACAATTAAAATATTGTTCTTTTTTTTCGGTCTTTGTGAAATGTGTGGGCTGTAGCCGCACCTGCATCCTTAAAGCAGCAGCAACAAGCGTGCGTCTGTCTGTTAAAGGGTGGTGTAACTCTCAAAGTGCTCCAAAAAATAAAAAACTATTTTTTTAATGTGTTTGTGACTTGTGTGCGATGTAGCCGCACTTGCATCCTCAAAGCAGCAGCGACAAGCGTGCGTCTGTCTGTTAAAGGGTGGTGACACCCTCAAAGTGTGCTACACAAACAATAAAAATATTCTTCTTTTTTCTGTCTTTGTGAATTGTGTGGGCTGTAGCCGCACCTGCATCCTTAAAGCAGCAGCGACAAGCGTGCGTCTGTCTGTTAAAGGGTGGTGACACCCTCAAAGTGTGCTACACAAACAATTAAAATATTGTTCTTTTTTTTTCGGTCTTTGTGAAATGTGTGGGCTGTAGCCGCACCTGCATCCTTAAAGCAGCAGCGACAAGCGTGCGTCTGTCTGTTAAAGGGTGGTGACACCCTCAAAGTGTGCTACACAAACAATAAAAATATTCTTCTTTTTTCTGTCTTTGTGAATTGTGTGGGCTGTAGCCGCACTTGCATCCTCAAAGCAGCAGCGACAAGCGTGCGTCTGTCTGTTAAAGGGTGGTGTAACCCTCAAAGTGTGCTCCACAAACAATAAAAATATTCTTTTTTTTTTTCTGTCTTTGTGAATTGTGTGGGCTGTAGCCGCACTTGAATCCTCAAAGCAGCAGCGACAAGCGTGCGTCTGTCTGTTAAAGGATTACATCGGTGACAGCATCCAAGTAGGCATGTCAGACAGTCCGTACCTGTACTGGCAGGAAAAAGAAGCAATTTGGAGGTCCCTGTACAAACTGGCTCTATTTTACCTGAGTTGCCCCCCCTCCAGTGTGTACTCCGAAAGAGTGTTTAGTGCAGCCGGGAACCTTGTCAGCGAAAGGCGTAGGAGGTTGCTTCCACAAAATGTGGAGAAGATGATGTTCATAAAATGAATTATCAACTCTTCCAGGGAGACCAGCCTCCAGAACGTACAGAGGGACCTGTGGTTCCAGCAGGGACGAATTAATACTCTGTGAGGATGAGGATGTACACACTGAAGAGGGTGAGGAATCGGTGGATGAGGAGGATGAGGATGACATCTTGCCTCCGTAGAGCCAGTTTGTGCAGGGACAGATTAATTGCCAGCTTGTTTTGTGGGGGCCCAAACGAACCAATCATTTCAGCCACAGTTGTGTGGCAGACCCTGGCGCTGAAATGATTGGTTTGTTAAAGTGTGCATGTCCTGTTTATACAACATAAGGGTGGGTGGGAGGGACCAAGGACAATTCCATCTTGCACCTCTTTTTTTTCTTTGCATTATGTACAGTTTGGGGCCTAGTTTTTCAATGCCATCCTGTCTGCCACTGCAGTTTCACGCCTAGATGGGTCACGTGTTTGTGCCGCCCACTCGTGTCGCTTAGCATAGTCATCCAGCTACCTCGGTGCAACCTTTTGGACATAAAAACACTATTGTGAGGTGTGAGGTATTCAGAATAGACTGGAAATGAGTGGAAATTAAGGTTATTGAGGTTAATAATAGCATAGGAGCAGAAAAACCTACAAATTCTGTGATTTTAGCTGTTTTTATGCTTTTTTTCAAAAAAATACAGATCCAAAACACAAAACCCAGAACCCAAAACACGGAAGGGTGGTTTTGGCAAAACCAATCCAGATCCAAAACACGAAGAAAGATCCAGATCCAAAACCAAAACACAAAACACGAAAAGTGGCCGGTGCACAACCCTAATATATACACATACCATACCCCTCCAACACATGTTTATTTTAAAACTACAATGCAAGGTGTTATGAGCAGTGAGTTTCACTTTCAAAGGCTGGAGACCCCCAGCTGACTGCTGGTGCCATCCTGTCTGACAGTGAATTCAAAAGTTCTCTTCTGCCTATTTAGGATACCTGTGTCAGTTCTTTTCAAGCAGATTTCTTACCATTGTTCATTCAGACAAATTCAATTGTGATCAGTGTCTGGGCCATATTTCAATTGCCACAGCTACACCTGTCCACATGTGGGGTCTCTCCATTTACATGCAAAAACACCCACAGTATCCTGGTGTATTGTTTTTCTAATTACTTTTCTCAGGAAGCTGTTTTACTAAACCTTGCGTGAATACTGTGTTTGTTATGGTATTTTTTTTATGCCGGCTTCGACAGTCCACCCTTTGATAGCCAATCAAATGCTATCACAACCTATTCTGAATCTGTTTAGTCATGCATGAGAATATACCGTTTAATGTTATATATGGTATGACACGGTTTGGTCATTTGAACCATTTATATAATGCGTCTCCAGGAGGGTAAAACAATCCTTATACGCCATCTGCGGATCCTCAAGGGACCATTGGCAGGATGTGGGAACTCATCTCACCTATAAAAGAAGTTTGGAAAGGGGGATTGGGACTGCGTTACCTAAGATGACTTAAAATAGCATAAACAATATATTTATGCACAACCACACGAATTCAGGTTACATTGTCATACAGTACACTCTAACTCAGGATTGTAATGCAGTTCTTCCTTTACCTCAGTATTCATATTGTCACTACTGACCACCATCATAATTTCGTTCTTGCGGTTTACCTTATTTTTACATTTTCCACACTTCAACACATTAGGAACACATCTGACACATGAGCCCATTACTAAGATGACACTCAGTATGAGGATCAGGAGTTTGCCTATGCTTGCAATCATTTCCTGGGCCCATTCCCCTAGACCTGAGAACCATTTCACTGGGTTCAACCATGAAACCCATTCCTCTACCTTCTCCTCTACTTCAGCCACTGAAGCATTATGGTTCTTTCGAAATTCCCATTTTAGCTGCAGAATTTCATCCATCTTCCAGTCTATCACCTCCTTGGAGTCGCTGGTATCATTGGTGACATAGGTGCAACACTTCACCCCAAATTGGGTGGTCAAAGTTACGCAGTACCCTCCAGTGACAGCTGTTAAATAATTTAACACTAGTCTGTGTTGCACCAGTTCTTTCTTGTAATGCTGCAATTCCCTACCTGTATACCTGAAGGTGTCATCATACATCTCGGTGATATTATCTATCAATTTAGCTAGATCTTGGATCTATTTAATTTTAATGTACCCCGAGCGATCCTGGTGGGATCCAATGCTACTAAAACTTGAAAGCCAGTTGTCTCACTAATTAACTGTGTGGCTTTATGCACATCACCAGGTATCATATTTCTTTTGCCTCTGTGTTCATACTGCATGTGAAGATATGGTGATGGTGTGTTTTTATGAATACCAAGCATTTCAACATGTGTGAGGGTCATAAGCTCTGGGACTATTCTTCCCAGGTAACACAAACCTTCGGAACTCGGGGAGAGCCACTTATACGCTTTTCTTCCACATATAAAATATACATCATCGGGGAGAACATAAGGAATAGTATGCATCATTATTATTAAACACATTTCCCTTGCAAATAATCCTATCTTATGTTCTCCCATCTGGTACATGCAAGTTTCTGGTTGTATTATCTTAACACAATATCCATCTGGTACCTTACCAATCATTTCTTTGGTGGAACTTAATGTATACCGTTACCTAAAGTGTCTCCCATTAGATCTAATTGAGCGTAACAGATCATAATTCATAGGCTCATTATCAGCTCTCAGTGAGAAGGTCATCGTCTGATTATTCCCCGTCACTTCCCAACTCACTGGTTTATTGGGGTTGGTTATGTTTAAACACAAAAGTGATCTATCTACTTGGAATTGATGGAGTTTGAAATGAGGCGGTTTGGATGAGAGGAATTTTCCATCCAACGTTTTCCCTTTTTGCAATTCTAAAATTTCCATAATACTCAGCGGAAATGGCACCAACCCTACATTATGCTGTCCCTGTGGCACGTAAGAGCACACCCAACAATCAGTCTGATTTAAAACTTTGCCTACCATACTATGATAATCCTCTAAAGGATACCCACCCCAGTATGGGTTATATTTAGGCTGGCACCATTGGATACATTTCTCATCAACTAGGGACTCACAAAGTTCACAAATAAAGGAATCTTCAGACGATAAACCTCCACACCGTCCCCGAGTATCCGGAATAGCAGATCTCTTAACAATTACAGTACTAAGATTGGTCAGACACTCCCCTGATTGGCATAGCACTCCTCCTCTTGACTCAACTCCATCAGCACTGCCATCAGCTCCCATCTCCTCTATCGGTCCCCCGTCACAGAAACCAGAAATCCCCGAACCAACCAGGATGATGAAAACTCTGGAAGAGAATATGAAAATGAACACAGCAGACCAGTCCATCGCCGCAGCAAGGACCTGCAAATTTCTTTAGCTCAGGTATCTCACTACAACCTTTTAATCCTCCCGGAACAAGCTTGCGATTGACAGGTCCACGTTATCAGCCTTGTCTCCGCCTTGTTTCTCCACCGGTTGGTTGACCTTTTTGCAGTGAGTGGAATGGACCCGGGTATCTCTCTCAGCCACCTTCAAAGATGTGGTACTCATCAGCAACACCTGGTACGGACCTTCCCACCGATCAGTCAAACAACCTGAATGCAAGAAATTTCTGATCATAACATATTCTCCAGGTTTGACATCATGACAGTTTGCATCAGACATATTAGAAAATAAAATTTTCAATTTCAGTTGTTCTTACTCATCTTCGTGATACACTGCACAGTAACCTCATTATCATATTTTCACATGAGGCTGCCTGTCAAACAGTATCTTAAAGGGGGACAGATTAAAAAAAAAGAGACGGTCTGGGGTGATCTTGATATTATTAATACCCACCAACTTACACATATTTGTTTTTAAAGACATCACCTGTGAAATGAGTATCCCTATACTCTAGGGATACCGTATCTGCATACAACCTTCTGAACAATTAAACCCTGTTATTAATAGCTACTGATCTAGGTAGTGTCTTAGCCCATGGGTTTGGACAGTTTCCCAAGTATTTGACCTTAGCCTGGCATGGCTGCAATTTGTCCTTAGCAACCTTGTGTCCTGTGTGTGAGAGATGAAGCACAACAGTTTAGTATACTTTCATAAATGAAACAGGGCACAACAATAAATCGTCCACATACTGTATCAGAACAGATCCATTGGCAGGTTGAAAAGATTGTAAACAGTCATATAAGGCCCGAGAAAAGATACTGGGGCTGTCTATGAAACTTTGGGACAATCGTGTCCATGTGTAGTACTTCCCGTTAACCTGACTATCTGTAGACTACAGATATGACCTGACCCCTAGCGGTGACTTTCATTCTCTAATACAGCATGTAAGGCTACTATTGGAGCTGGCGACTGTTGGGGTTTTCCTGTATTCTGTGTGTATCCCTTATGAGGGTATGCAGGTACTGTCTGGTTTGGGAGTCCTACATTCTTCACTTTGCAGTACTTACTTAGGTGTCCCACTTGGTTGCAATTAAAGCATTTTTGTCAGCGGGGTGAGTGATAAGGTTGTTGTGTGGGTTGAGCAGTGGGGAAAGGGTGAGGGTAAGGATAAAGATTTTGAGGGTAGTATGGTGGTTGAAGATATTGTGGCGGTGAATATGGTGGCGGTGGATAGTATGGGTTTTGTGGTTGTGTATGATAAGTGGGGTAGGGCTGTGTTTGTGGTGGTGTAGGATTAGTGAGGACGTGTAACTGTTCAGGTGCAGGTGCAGGTGTGGATGCAGGTGTGTCTGCTGGCTGTGATGTTACCGTCATTCCTTCTAGAGCTTGAATACTGACAGCCATTAGTTTCTCGCTCTGGGTCTCTCTCTTTTTAGAGATGTTCTTGTCATGTTCAATTGCAGATTCTATGAGGGTGTCAACAGTGACTCCCCTCCAGCCAGGCTGTGAGGTCTGAACCCGGGTCTTTAGGTTCTCTTTAAGACCATCCATGAGTATAGTGACAATCATTCCCCTGTGGTGAGTGCTATCTTTAATATCTTCTAACCCAGTGTACTGGGTGATAGCCTGCAGAGCCCCTGTCACAATAATCTTCTGCAGATTCACTCTCCTTTTTTTTATGATAAAGATTTTGTTCCAGTCAACTACTACTGGAAAATATACACCCAATTGAGTTACAATGCGGGAAATGTCACCTTGATTAATTTCGTCTGTTAAGGGAACATCTCCTTCCAGTACACAATCCATGATAAATTTTGTCACGTCGGTATTGCGCGGTAGACAGGCCCTTAACACCACTCGCCAATCTTTGTTGGTTGGCTCGTGAGAACTACCCAAATTTCTCAAAAATCTTTAACATTTGGCTAATTCCTTTTTTGGATCGGGGAAATCATTCATTATGGAATTTAGCTCTGCTCTTGTCCAAGGACAATGCATTACTACTTCCCTTGTGGGCACTACACCGTTCGCATCCGCATTCCCATTCGGAACAGTTATTGTCCGGATGGGATGCAGACCGGCCGCACTGCTACTTTTGACCTTATTACCTGGCTGGGGGTTTAGTCTGTTACTGCAACGTATAGGGATAACAACTTCCTCTACGTGTGCAGTGGATGTTAACACTTCCTGTACTATTACTGATGGAGATGGCGACACCACTTGTGATTGTCGTGGTGGAGCATCTAACATGTGTACAGCATGGGAAATGGCAGACATAACAATAGCCCATCATCCACATCATAAACATTTTCCTTATGATTAGAGAGGGTAGAAATTACTTGTTACATTTTTATGGGTTTTTTCAACAACTGTACCTGCACCACCGTCAACATAGGGTGGCAGTGGTGCACGTGAACCACTGGCAATACCTCCCACAATGCTACCTTGCTGCACGTGCATGCTATTTAGCTCTGTGGGTGCACTCTCTGGTAATGTGTTCGGAATGCTAGTTGGCATCGCTTGCACACCTTTAAACCATGCATCCCCCTCATGCTGCCACAATTTTAAACATTCGTTATATTTTATCTTTTTCACTCGAGAATGCACCAAACAGATGTGAGCTCGGACATTGTTCAATACATCCTTATCAAAGCTACCAATTCTAGGAAACAGCCTAACACTCTTCCTCGTCATATTAAACCATAAATCACAATACCTGGTTGCATTGGCACCGTACTTAGTATGCATAATATGTCGTGCCGACCCAAGCGGCACTTCCAACAGCAGCAAATCATCTAACATCTCTACCGTTTGCTTGGCCCCCATTCTAGGAGAACCCTAAGTTTTTCAAAAAAGATTTAAACTGGTGAAAGACAGTCAAGATACTTTCACTTACCTGTGGACGATATTAATAGGATGCGCCCACACACCTATGGAAGAGATTTCTAGATGCTCCCACTCACCTATGGAAGATATTTCTAGATGCTAACCACTCACCTATGGAAGAAAGTTCTAGATGCTCCCACTCACCTATTATCTCTCAGTTTACAATCGCAAGTTTCCAGCGTGGCTCAATTACAATGCTCAAGTAACCCAACCTAATTACTAAACACTGCAATCACACTGAGAGCCGCTCCCTATGACAAAGACAACATGTACACCTTCTGATGTGTATAGAACGGTAGCAACTACCGAGCAGCTAGGCTAACTCCTGCACCTAGCCCTTAAGGCTCATACAATACCTTTAACATTTAGGACCCGTGTTACACCCTTAACAAATACTCACAGTTACACACTTTTTTTTTTCTGCGCAGAAAAATACACGTTAACCCAATTATTGGCAACAATTGATAATGTAATCTCAACGGCTTTGTTTAAAACACGTGGTAGCAAGACTGGAAATACGCATACGCTATTGTGCGACTAGTCACGTACACAATAATGCGACTACTACACAACCGTATTATGACTTTAAGTTGTATTACAACTTAGCTGCGTACGCAAAAATGCGACTTCGCTGCGTATGCAATAATACAATTCAGCTGCGTACACAAGAATGCGACTTCCCCCTTTTTTTTTTAACACACAAAATAAAACGGAAAAACAACCTATCGACGAAGGAAAACAAACTTTTTCCTCCCCCATCCCTGGATTCTTAATCAGCGCTCCTAAAGTCACAGTAACCGGTAGTGCACTCTCAGCAACAACGGTAGTAACAGATTCCGAACGCACAATGCGTTCTCCTGTCAGGCGCCTCCACTCTTTTACTGAGAGTTCGATACCGAGTGTTACAGACCGGTTGCTAGATTAACACTGCGAGCCCCCATCTAACGATACTGGATTTAAACCTCTATACGATTCTGCCTATACCTTCTAATTCCTGCCTATACCTTCTAGAATTGTCGCTATTTACATACACAGTCATACAGTAAATAAATGCCTTCAGACTTTGAAATGTGTTTCCAACGCACAAAGGTTATTATTCAACATAAAAACAGTAGGTTACATGCTGTGATCTAAGACAATTTAGCGCAAAGAAATCATACAGACCCAAGGTACAGTTATACATACGCACGCGCTCTGGGACCAGTTACCGGCATCTACAAGAAACCTCCTTCTACAGCATCAGCGAGAAGACTCCAGATTGGGGTCTGAATGCACATACATACCCTTACAGGGATAAGCAATACAATAGGCAAGTTTGGCATGATTCCATTGGTCCTCCGTCATGGTGCTTCTGTTACAGGACATTTAACAGGTCGATTCAAATGGACACAGGTCAGCCTCCAACAGCCTTTTGTCTCCTTTTTTCCGCCGCATGCAAATCTAAGCTGCTAACATTACATAGTACATTTTAGTGTTTTAACTCTCTACAGGCCATGATCTTCTCACCGATGACACCGGGAAGCTGTTGAGACAGAGTAGATCAGTACAACACCAAACAACACATGTTTATTTTAAAACTACAATGCAAGGTGTTATGAGTTTTAAACAGGGTGGAGACCCCCAGCTGACTGCTAGTGCCATCCTGTCTGACAGTGAATTCAAAAGTTCTCTTCTGCCTATTTAGGATACCTGTGTCAGTTCTTTTCAAGCAGATTTCTTACCATTGTTCATTCAGACAAATTCAATTTTGATCAGTCTGGGCCATATTTCAATTGCCACAGCTACACTTGTCCACATGTGGGGTCTCTCCATTTACATGCAAAAACACCCACAGTATCCTGGTGTATTGTTTTTCTAATTACTTTTCTCAGGAAGCTATTTTACTAAACCTTGCATGAATACTGTGTTTGTTATGGTATTTTTTTTATGCAAGGTTGTCCTTAGAATGGGCTTGTATACATCAGGGTATGGTTTCTGAAAGGATTATTAAAACATTGCCATATGTACTTAGCTCGTGAGTTGTAACTTAAAATGGCGCTGGGTGATCAGTCGCAAAATGGCGTCTTGCAGATTCCGATTGTAAACAGATTCTGTCTCAGCCAATCATCCGGCTTCAACAGTTCAAATCCACCATTGTAATTGTAACTGCTGCTGAGAACCTCATTAAAACTGGTTTCACCTTCAGATCACTCAATTATTATTATTTTTTTTTTGGCCTGTACTTGGCCATCTACAATCTATACAAGTCACAGGCAATGCCAATATTCATGGAGGTCAGCATTTTCTTCACAGCTGTGCGAAAATCCCTAAAAACGTGCACAGCGTATGCCCCGCGCGGTGTGTACACACAGAAAGGCAGTTGAGATTGAGAGACGCACACGGGGCAGGTGCTGCCATAAGGATGCTCTAGGCAGCTACCTAAGGGCGCCGAAGAGTCCACCTAACAAAAAAATAACAATGTCTCTGAAAACTTCCTTCTTTTTTTACTTGGTGCTGGCAGGGCCAGATTACTGCCGGGTCGCTCTCATACAGGGATCATCACCAGGATGGTGCAGCGCCAGGACTCCAAGCCCCCATTTGCCATCGGTACCTGTTCCCCGCAGCATCGTGGACGTGATGTAATGACGTTGCAATGCTGCCACAAGTCTGGACTGGAGGAGCCGGCTGACGAAACACAGCACTGCAGATCGTTAGGTCAGAGGAGAGCAATAGAGGCGGAGCAGACACAGACAAGGAATGGAGGAGCACAGTGGATAGAAAACTGGGGGGGGGAGCAGGGGCGGCACAGTGAAGCTTTGCCTAGGGCGCTTGCAAACCTAGCACGGGTCCTGTCACACAGAATAAGAATTGTATTGGAAATGTGCTGGGCATTCTGTGGCGGTGGCTATTTAGACGCAACGAGATGGTCCGTCTTATCAGTGGGTTATGGGAGTGTCGTGGATGCGTCGCTGAACTGGTCGCAAACTCAGACGTTTAATTGCTTACACTGGAGGCCGTACTCTGTTGGAGGATCTGCACCAAGCATGGGACTGGTGCAAGTTTCGATGGTGGTGTATAAAGACGCACCAAGCGGCATTACAGCGTCAATAGGTGCTGACAGTGGGCGTCTCAGTCTTTGCACAGTCAGACGCACAGATGTGCACCAGGGGACGGGCTGATACTAGCATTAGGGTATAGTCGCAAAAGGCGCTAAAGCTTTTGCTGCAGTGTGCAACCTGGCGTAATTTCTATGTTATCTAAAGAAGAAAACCTAGCTGGGCAGCAGCCGCAGGAACTGAGGGCCTGATTCAGACCCGCTCACAAGTGCTTGAGCGCTCGCTCGCGAGTCGATGGTGTGCTCTGCGCACGTGCAGCGGCCGCACTGCGCGTGCGCAAGCCCCGGAGCGAGAGAGAAAATCTCTCGCTCCATGGCACACTACAAAAGGGGCGGCTCTCGATGTTGATCGACAGTTCGCCCCATTTTGTAGGCGTGGCGGGGAGGTGGCTTCACAAAGCAAACGCCTGCCGTTTGTGGGCGGCCCCACTGACATCACCAGTGATGTCAGTAAGAGAGCTTCCGGCTCTATTAGAGCCAGAAGCTCTCTGGGGCTTGCGGCCACGAGACCCTACAACAAGGGTCTCGTCGCAAGCCCGATGGTCGCGATCGTCTGGACCATCATCCTGGCCGCTCGCAATAGCTGTGGGTGGTCACCCACAGCTATGCGAGCAGCCAGAAGGCCGCACAAAAAAAAACAACAAACGCCCAGATTCAGAGTGAGCGCTCTTTCAGAGAGTCCGTCTCTGAATCAGGGCCTGAATCAGCCCCACGGAGCACTACCATTCTGGGGTTTTCCCGTCACAGAAATGTGCATTATCAAACTCACCCAACTTTATAAACAAGTCCAAATGAAAGTGGCACAGAGCGGCGTGCCAATCCGGTGGCTGGCATGTCGCTCTGCTGTCATAAAATAGAGAACAGTGCCCCAGCTGGTAATTTATCATATAAACAGATACTCAAATTAGAGAAACACAGTTAAATAACATGTTAGATCATACATGCCTACTCTACCGGGCGTCGCGGGAGGCTCACGATTTTTCGGGTAACCCCCCACACCCCTGAAATGTAGGCAAATCTCCTGCATCCCGCCCACTTCCTAGTGAATTGGGCAGGATGGGAAGGTTTTCCGAGCAATTTGCAGGTCCGTAGGGAGGTGCAAAATGACGCAAATTGTGGCATCTAGCCCCGCCCCCTTCTCACAGACCAGCGAATCGCTGGGTTTTCCTGTAAAGGGACGGGGCCTAATGACGGCTATAATCAGGCTCCACCTGCTCCCAGAAAGGTGCAGCGAAAAGTCGGTAAGTATGTGTTAGATGCATTAATTCATACACGGGAAAGTAATAAATAAGTGCTTTCATCTTACCCGCGTCAGTTGCTGATTGGAGGATGCCATGATCATCTCTGTACATTCTGAGGGCCTGATTCAGCTTTGGGAATAGAGGGTCTGATTCATTACGGATCACTATTGCGATCGGAGTTGCGATTACGAACGCAGGTTGGTTGCGAAAATTTGCTAATGACTGCAATTGAATAGGGATGAACTGCGCTCTTATGTGATGGCAGGCGACGTATTCTGGTGTATGGGGGTGGTGGTATATGGGGCTTGGTAATGGGTGTGGGGGTTCGAGGAGGTAGGTGGGGAAGTTAGGTGGTGTGTGGGTTGTGAGTAGGGTGCTGGGATGGGTATTTAGGAAGAAGTGTGGGTTGTAGGAAGTGCTGCACCTTTATGCAGGAGTACCAGGTCAAAATGGTCAATGTGGGAAAGGGGGGGTAAGGTGCGCTCTTCCTTTGGTGTTGAGTCATGGTGTAACCTAGGTGTTGGAATGTGGTCAGTGACTATGGTGTGGGATTGTGGGTAAATGAAGAACCAGACAAAGTGGTGCAGGCCAAATTGTTTATTAGAGTAGTCACAGTACTGCTCCGATGAGGTCTCGGGGACGGGGGGTGGGGGAGGTGTGGATGGAGATGGGGGGGAAAGGAGGTATGAGATGTGACTCTGGACAGAGAGGTAGGTAGACCCTTTCAGGGGGCTCCTTTCCAAGTGGTTCAGTGACCTCCCGCAGCAAGCAGCACTGCCAACCAATGGTCTGACCACCGCACCAGTGGAGCTCATCCAAACTACCACTGCAACATACCAGCCTCCAGCATCGTCACATTGTCCACCCACAACAAACTTAAAAACCTACCAGTAGGTAAGTACTCTGAGACCATCTTTACCACCGCGCTGGATCATCCTCACCGAGTTCACAAATCCACTACCAGAGACTCTAAAGACTGTAGACCATAGGTCCAGCAGGGGAGACGTGCTGGTCACTGAACCGCATGGAAAGGAGCCCCCTGATTAATTTCATAAATCCGGATATCACTGGGTCATGGTTTCTGATCTAATGAGGAGATCCGGATAAATCCGAGTCAGGGTTCAGATCTTTTTGCGATTCAGAATTCGGATTTACATCTGAATTTCGTGTTTTGGATTGCATAAATTACATGATTTTAGCTGTTTTTAAAAACTTTTTTTTATCAGTTTAAAAAAAAAAAAAAACAAGATCCAAAACCAAAACACTTGAGGGTGGTTATGTAAAACCAAAACACGAGGGTGAATCCATATCAGCGCACATCTCTTGAAAAAAAAAAAAAAAACATTTTAATGGCAGCTTATTAAAAAGATTTACCCCCATTAAAATATTTCACGTATAAATCCACCCTTGTGCCCGTCTAAGCATGCGCAGTTGAACTGAAAGACCAGGTATGCGCATTCAGTGGAAAACAAAGTTAAAAATTGTTTCAATGATTTCAAATAAAATAACAAAAATATTTCAAAAACACTAATCATTATACAAATTGCTTAATCCAAAGAATTAAACATTTTTAAATGACTTTGATTATCTCCATCTCAGGACAACAGAAGAAATATTGCAACGGTACAAATATGTAGCAATAAGGACGTATTCGCCAGCAATAGGGCTTTTTGCTCTTTGTTAAATCTGGCCATAAATCCTGAAACTGTTGGGACTGTGACTCAGTTAGAGGAAGACACAGCCATTATCACTACACTCTGTTTCTCCAATTACCGGTGGCTGTGATGTGACTAGGGGCCAGTAGATATATTAAACTCATAGACTTCCTTTCCCTGACCTTGTTTGTCGAATCAAAAGGACTATTCAATACTTTTCATTAACATTCGCATCCAGGACACTGAATGGAAAGGCAGAGAGAGCTCTCTTCCTCAAGGGTAATTATCACCTATCGCTTTCACAACAGAGTGGTTCTTCCTTCTGATTCCTGGATACGATAAGGACTGAGCATTGTAACGATGTAACCAGAGGTCTTGGATCAACAGTAAGTAGAAGATTCCTCTAATGTTCTAATGACATATGTCCTAGTTACTATTGAGAGCTCTGATGCGCAATAGGTGTTTGTTGCATAATACATTGTGGAAATTAAACTTTCCCAGGAACATTCATGGCTAACCAGAAAAGACTGTAATGTCAGCATGTGGAGGGCTCGAGGCTGCTTCGTCAGCTATCTTCACAAATGAAAGCGGAATTATCAGAGTACATACAGTAATATCTATGCTGAACAAGGACATTGTATATAAGATGGACTAGTGGACATACACATTGCAATATCGCAGACCCCAATCTGTGGCCCCCGAAAATGACCATGATGCCCAATAATAGTCTCAGTCTAAGGGGCCTATTCATCAACACTAAAATAACGTTTTTAAGGACATTTTCATTAAATAACGTTATTTTGGTATTCATGTAGCCACTTAGCAAAGGAGATATCACAGATATCTCCTTGCTAAGTTCCCCTGCGTTAATTTCCACACTCCCCATACATTAGTACATTAGTATGGGGATGTGGAAATTGTGGTATTCATCAAATTCCGAAAATTATCAATTTTCGGAATTTGATGCAGTTACTATTCGCCACTGTGAGGTGGCGAATAGCAGTTGAAACTTACCTGTATTCGCGTGTGCAGGCCCCCGACGAGTCCCTCCGGCGCTCTGCTCCGTCCTCAGGCTCCGGAGGCTGGTCAGACATGTGTGCTCCCCAGCAGAGCACAAGAAAGTTTAGACAAAAAAAAAAAGTTTTTTTTTTTTTTTTCTAATCTGTCATGTGATCTGCTGGGAAACCACATGACAGACCAGCAGGACGGAGCCGGAGGCTGCTGCGCGGACAGGTAAGTCGGGGGGGGGGGGGGTCGGTGAGCGCATGCGCTGGTTTTACAGAAGTAACAGCGCATGCGCAGCACTGTTTCCAGATGCGATAAGGTAGTGTAGAGAGGGAAAAGTATCTATTTCCCGAAAAGCTGTCATCGCAAAAATGACAGCTTTTCGGAATAGATACTTATGGAGAGGTGGAATGATGAATTCCACCTATAATTAGCTAGAACTCCATGAGAGTTCTAAAGCTAATTATCTCCAGAGAATTTTTAGGTTTAATGAATAGGCCCCTAAATCAATAATCGCAGGACTTTTGGGAGGTGAACAGTGATCTGTTTCAACTCGTCCACCTATGTGTGTGGCCATTATGGATATTTATCAAGTCACTAGGCGTGAGCATGGGTCAGCAGGACCAGCCTGTTTGTGACCAGTTTTACATGAATTGCGTAATCAAATATATAGGAAGTTGCTACAGATGGAGAACCATCAAAGTTAATGATTGACCATTAGAGGTGTGAAGGGTCCACAGTAGGGGTGAGCGGGTTCGGATTTCTGAAATCCGAACCCCCCCCGAGCCCCCCGATCCGAGGCAGATCCGAGTCAGGCTCGACTTTTCCCGCCTGACTCGGATCTGAAATCGAGGCAAAACGTCATCATCCCGCCTTCCGAGTCTCGCAGGTTTTGGAACCTATATAAGGTACCCGCGTCGGCTCCATTTTCTCACTCGGCTGTGGACAGTGAAGAGGGAGGGTGGGAGTTAGGGCTGGCTGGGCTGTGTAGTGTAGTGCAGAGTAGTGTTGTGCTGTGCTGTGCTGCGCTGTGCTGCTGTTGTCCACTACTTCAAAGTCCATAGGGGCTGGCTGTGTTGTGCTGTGCTGCTGTTGTTAATAGGGGCTGTGTCCACTACTTCAAAGTCCATAGGGGCTGGCTGGACTGTGTTGTGCAGTCAGTTCTCCACTCCAAAGTCCTGTGCAGTGTCCCAGTCCTAAAGGGGTGCTGTAGTGTTGTCCAGGGGGTGCTCTGTCCATCAGGGGTGCTCCCCCCAAGTGCTAAAAAAATAATATTTTTTGTGTGTTTGTGAATTGTGTGCGCAGTAGCCGCACGTGCATCAACAAAGTAGTGCCAAGCGTGCGCCTGTGTCATAAGTAAAGGGCCGGCTGGCTTGACCGTTAAAGGGTGCTGTAACCCCCAAAGTACACTCCAAACCAAAAAAAAATATATTTTCTGTGTTTGTGAATTGTGTGCGCAGTAGCCGCACGTGCATCAACAAAGTAGTGCCAAGCGTGCGCCTGTGTCATAAGTAAAGGGCCGGCTGGCTTGACCATTAAAGGGTGCTGTAACCCCCAAAGTACACTCCAAACCAAAAAAATATATATTTTCTGTGTTTGTGAATCGTGTGCGCAGTAGCCGCACGTGCATCAACAAAGTAGTGCCAAGCGTGCGCCTGTGTCATAAGTAAAGGGCCGGCTGGCCTGACCGTTAAAGGGTGCTGTAACCCCCAAAGTACACTCCAGTCCAAACCAAAAAAAAAATAATTTTCTGTGTTTGTGAATTGTGTGCACTGTGGCTGCACGTGCATCAACAAAGGAGCAGTGCCAAGCGTGCGCCTGTGTCCCATAAGTAAAGAGCCGGCTGGCTCATTTCTTAAAGGGTGGTGTAACCCACAAAGTGCACTACTCTCCAGCAAAAATAAAAAAATATTTTCTGTGTTTGTGTGCGCTTTAGCCGCACGTATATATCAATATAACATAAATGGAGGACCAAACTTTCTCCGATAAAAATAAAATAGGGAAAGATCAAGAACCACTTCCTCCTAGTGCTGTTGCTGCTGCTGGGAGTTGTTCATCATCCCAGAGAGGAAGTAGGAACATCACTACTTTTACTAAACAATTGACCCTCCAACAGTCCCTAGCGATGAGGATGAAGTACGACAGCAGTCATCCTGAAGCAAAACGTATAACTGAGGCCTTGACTGCTATGTTGGTGTTAGACGTGCGTCCGGTATCCGCCATTAGTGCAGTGGGATTTAGACAATTGATGGAGGTAGTGTGCCCTGGTTCCAAATCCCATCTAGATTCCACCTGCATCCTCAAAGCAGCAGCGACAAGCGTGCGTCTGTCTGTTAAAGGGTGGTGACACCCTCAAAGTGTGCTACACAAACAATAAAAATATTGTTCTTTTTTTTTCGGTCTTTGTGAAATGTGTGGGCTGTAGCCGCACCTGCATCCTTAAAGCAGCTGCGACAAGCGTGCGTCTGTCTGTTAAAGGGTGGTGACACCCTCAAAGTGTGCTACACAAGCAATAAAAATATTGTTCTTTTTTTTCTGTCTTTGTGAAATGTGTGGGCTGTAGCCGCACCTGCATCCTCAAAGCAGCAGCGACAAGCGTGTGTCTGTCTGTTAAAGGGTGGTGACACCCTCAAAGTGTGCTACACAAACAATAAAAATATTGTTCTTTTTTTTTCTGTCTTTGTGAATTGTGTGGGCTGTAGCCGCACTTGCATCCTCAAAGCAGCAGCGACAAGCGTGCGTCTGTCTGTTAAAGGGTGGTGACACCCTCAAAGTGTGCTACACAAACAATAAAAATATTGTTCTTTTTTTTTCTGTCTTTGTGAAATGTGTGGGCTGTAGCCACACCTGCATCCTTAAAGCAGCAGCGACAAGCGTGCGTCTGTCTGTTAAAGGGTGGTGACACCCTCAAAGTGTGCTACACAAACAATAAAAATATTGTTCTTTTTTTTTCTGTCTTTGTGAAATGTGTGGGCTGTAGCCGCACCTGCATCCTTAAAGCAGCAGCGACAAGCGTGCGTCTGTCTGCTAAAGGGTGGTGACACCCTCAAAGTGTGCTACACAAACAATAAAAATATTGTTCTTTTTTTTCTGTCTTTGTGAAATGTGTGGGCTGTAGCCGCACCTGCATCCTTAAAGCAGCAGCGACAAGCGTGCGTCTGTCTGTTAAAGGGTGGTGACACCCTCAAAGTGTGCTACACAAACAATAAAAATATTGTTCTTTTTTTTTCTGTCTTTGTGAATTGTGTGGGCTGTAGCCGCACTTGCATCCTCAAAGCAGCAGCGACAAGCGTGCGTCTGTCTGTTAAAGGGTGGTGTAACCCTCAAAGTGCTCCAAAAAATAAAAAACTATTTTTTAATGTGTTTGTGACTTGTGTGCGATGTAGCCGCACGTGCATCAACATAGTAGCAGCGCCAAGCGTGCGCCTGTGTCATAAGTCAAGGGCTGGTTTGGACATCTGGTCCGGACTGAAGGACGTGCCAACAATTTCTGACAAGTCTACTGTCACTGCATATGATACTGTCCTCAAAGCAGCAGCGACAAGCGTGCATCTGTCTGTTAAAGGGTGGTGACACCCTCAAAGTGTACTACACAAACAATAAAAATATTGCTCTTTTTTTTCTGTCTTTGTGAATTGTGTGGGCTGTAGCCACACTTGCATCCTCAAAGCAGTAGCGACAAGCGTGCATCTGTCTGTTAAAGGGTGGTGTAACTCTCAAAGTGCTCCAAAAAATAAAAAACTATTTTTTTAATGTGTTTGTGACTTGTGTGCGATGTAGCCGCACTTGCATCTTCAAAGCAGCAGCGACAAGCGTGCGTCTGTCTGTTAAAGGGTGGTGACACCCTCAAAGTGTGCTACACAAACAATAAAAATCTTCTTTTTTCTGTCTTTGTGAATTGTGTGGGCTGTAGCCGCACTTGCATCCTCAAAGCAGCAGCGACAAGCGTGCGTCTGTCTGTTAAAGGGTGGTGACACCCTCAAAGTGTGCTACACAAACAATAAAAATATTCTTCTTTTTTTTTCTGTCTTTGTGAATTCTGTGGGCTGTAGCCGCACTTGCATCCTCAAAGCAGCAGCGACAAGCGTGCGTCTGTCTGTTAAAGGATTACATCGGTGACAGCATCCAAGTAGGCATGTCAGACAGTCCGTACCTGTACTGGCAGGAAAAAGAAGCAATTTGGAGGTCCCTGTACAAACTGGCTCTATTTTACCTGAGTTGCCCCCCCTCCAGTGTGTACTCCGAGTGTTTAGTGCAGCCGGGAACTTTGTCAGCGAAAGGCGTAGGAGGTTGCTTCCACAAAATGTGGAGATGATGTTCATAAAATGAATTATCAACTCTTCCAGGGAGACCAGCCTCCAGAACGTACAGAGGGACCTGTGGTTGTGGATTCCAGCGGGGACGAATTAATACTCTGTGAGGATGAGGATGTACACACTGAAGAGGGTGAGGAATCGGTGGATGAGGAGGATGAGGATGACATCTTGCCTCCGTAGAGCCAGTTTGTGCAGGGACAGATTAATTGCCAGCTTGTTTTGTGGGGGCCCAAACGAACCAATCATTTCAGCCACAGTTGTGTGGCAGACCCTGGCGCTGAAAAGATTGGTTTGTTAAAGTGTGCATGTCCTGTTTATACAACATAAGGGTGGGTGGGAGGGCCCAAGGACAATTCCATCTTGCACCTCTTTTTTTTCTTTGCATTATGTACAGTTTGGGGCCTAGTTTTTCAAACTGCCATCCTGTCTGCCACTGCAGTGTCACTCCTAGATGGGCCACGTGTTTGTGCCGCCCACTCGTGTCGCTTAGCATAGTCATCCAGCTACCTCGGTGCAACCTTTTGGACATAAAAACACTATTGTGAGGTGTGAGGTGTTCAGAATAGACTGGAAATGAGTGGAAATTAAGGTTATTGAGGTTAATAATAGCATAGGAGCAGAAAAACCTACAAATTCTGTGATTTTAGCTGTTTTTATGCTTTTTTTCAAAAAAATACAGATCCAAAACACAAAACCCAGAACCCAAAACACGGAAGGGTGGTTTTGGCAAAACCAATCCAGATCCAAAACACGAAGAAAGATCCAGATCCAAAACCAAAACACGAAAAGTGGCCGGTGCACACCCCTAGTCCACAGGTCTGGCCTCAGTCAGAAGGAAGTGTGCCTATGTTTCATAGTGGGCTTGAGACGTGAGAGTCGCAACGATATATCAGACACATCTTATAGTGAGTCTGCTATGGGATGGTGCAATGGACCAGTGGTGTTACACGCAGCATGTAATGATGACAGATCGTGCCGTCGTACACCGGATCATGCAGTGTGTATAGTGCTCACGATGTATTGTTACATTGGACGCCGCATTGCTGGGTCGCAGCGTGGTATGGTGTGTACCCAGCTTTACACTCTTGCCAGAACTACAATCAGGCCTAGGATGCCAATGGGGAAAAAAATGTGTTAAAAAAGGAATTCCGTTCAATTTACGTTATAATTACTCGGCAGAATGTAAGAAACGATTTCAATATAAATTTCGCAACTTTTTCTGCTAATCAGCCACTAATTTTTTCTTTCCCCAAAATATATTAGTTTGTATTGGAAGCGAGTGGGAATCGTATGTATTATATTACCCTGTTTTGTTCTATCAATGTTTCCAATTGTAAAGCGCAACGGAATATGCTGCGCTATATAAGAAACTGTTAATAAATAAATAAATAAATATTCTCATGTTGAGTAATTGTCAACAAATTATATTTATTAATTTTTTTAACGGCAGCTTTTGTTGGCGGTAATGGGATCAGAGCATCTGAGATCTATTTGTAGACTGATGTTAATTTTTTTGTATATTGTATAATAAAATAATTAGAATTAAATGACCATTGGCTATTAATATTGGATAAATTAGTTCACAAATAAGGTTCTTCTGCACATACCTTGATTACCAGAATAGGTGTCATCGTGTCTGGTGACACCCGGTGCGCACTCTGGATACCCCCACGCGCCGGAAGCGCGCCTGGCCAAAAAGGGGGCATGGCCTAAATGTAGGGGGTGTGGCCTCAAGCGGGATCCTGATAACATCAATCACCGGAGATGCCAGCTGCCCCCAGAAACTGGGCAGTCGGCACTGTCGGCTCGTCTTCTATGACAGGAGCCGGGATCTACATGAGAATGTTACACTGCAGCACCCAGCTCTTGTCACTGCAGAGGAGCCGGCATTTTGGTGTCGCCCCCTCTGAGGGTGACACGCACCCATACGCGACCCGTACCCTCCGCACCCCCCTCGTGACACCGATTACCAGAAAGAAATGGGGAATTGGAGGGAAAATGAGGATAAAGACACTGAAAGGGGAGGGAACCTACAGTATTTCCTACTCCTAGTAACAAGGTATTGCTATAGTTGATGACCATATAGAATTGTGATCATTAGTTCACTTCCCCTTCCAGGGTCTTCATCCAGATTTTCCCTCCAATTCCCCATTTCTTCCTGGTAATCAAGGTATGTGCAGTAGTTTATGTAGTTCTCCATATTTTGTGAACTCTTTCATCAGGTATTAATGGCCAATGGCCATTTGATTGTGAATAATTATTATATTAATAATTATTATATATTTACTTGTAAATTATATTCTCTCTCATTTAAACATATATACAAGCATATACTGTGCATGTCCAAAATAGAAACGTACATGCACAGTTCTTTTTCTCTATTGAATTCGTAAAAATAAACGCCGGAGTACTTTTTTCTTTATTGGAATAAAAAAAAAAAGAAGATATATATCGTATTTCATGGTGTTTTTCGCACTCTCATTCCTGCCGAAATATACTTGATACAGTACATATGATGATAAAATAGGAGAAAATTAGTCGAAATTTCCATAATGTATGACGGAAAGCATCGTAACTGGAGCTATAAGCGGCATCGCACATTGGAGTTTTGATAGTTTGGGGCTCAGTGGTCGGGAAATAGGAAGCCTAGGGGTACCTCATAACATCCATTCTCCAAATCATGTCATGGACGCGCCTCCTCAAAAAAGCAGCTCCCTAAAAATATTTAAAACGCCTTGGGGGGGTGTCTAAAGCTTCTTAAGCATTAGGTTGCCCCCTAAGGCTGAGTACACATCAGGACAAGCAATGCGATGGTTGTCCCGTAATACCAGCATCCAAGAATAAACGCTATAGTGCGTACACACTGTCTAGGGCCCCTCCCCCTATGTATTGTGTACACACTGTGCAATCGGTATGCAGTCGGGAAGCCGGCGGACCTAATCCTGACAGCCGGCTTCCCGACTGCTTAATCGCGGCGAGGGTTAAATGACAGGCGTCTAAATCTGTATATGACGCCTGGCATTTTACCGACGCTGGGAGACCAGCGCCCGGCATCCCGATCGAAGGGACGCCAAGCGCCGAGCACGGATAGCCGCTGGGGGGGTTAGGTTTAGGGTTCCTGGGGGGGACTTAGGGTTAGGCACCCCCCAGGTTAGGTTTAGGCGGCGGGGAAGGGGGGGTTAGCATTAGGCACCCCCGGCGGGGAAGGGGGGGGTTGGGTTTAGGCACTTAGAGGGGGGATTAGGATTAGGCACTGGCGGGGAAGGTTAGAGTTAGGCACCCCTAAGGGTGGGTTAGGGGGTAGAATTAGGTTAGAGAATACTTACCTTGGACGATCAGGAATTCCTCCTCTGCAGGGATGCCGCTGTTGGGATTCCAACCGCCGGGCATGGGTCCGGCGGTAAATTATACCGATTCTGTGCAATCTACCAAACGACAAATCGACATATAATGTCGAAGCATTGTATCCAATAAACCTTTTCTCCTGTACAATCTATGCAATCATCGTGTAGCTCACTGGCAGTTCAGGTGACGTCTCCAGACAGCAGATCAGAACGACATATCGCGTGGTCGTCCGGATGCGCGTACACACTACGTGATGTGCTCAACATTGTTAAAGATATCTTCGCAACGCTCTAGTGTGTACCCGCCCTAAAGGCGGGTATCCACTCGCCGATTAAAATGAACGATAACAATAACGTTATCGTTCAAAAGCTCATTAATCGTGCACAAATCGGGCATGAAAATGTCAGAAACGACCAGCGATGCGCGCTCCCGCTGGTCATTTCCGACATCAATCATCGACTGAACATGCTGGACAACCTGCCGATAAGGACAGATTGACCATGTTCAGGGATGAGGGAGGGTGAAAACACTGAACGACATATCGTTCAGTGTGGGCACTGCAGGGGAAGAGGAACGACTGTACTATTATAGTGGATACACACCTTAAGTCCCCCTTGTCTAAAAAAACACCATTGAAATGCTGCACTCTTGCACACACCTCCAAATGTCATATCGGGACTTTCCCTCCTAGATTGGAACATTCCTTACACCATATCCTGTGTCCATACCTGCCACTGACTGTTAAATAAATAAACTTGAAATAATATCTGTTTTGCATGAAGTTGCTTCTCAGTGCATTGCCGAAGATTTCCCAGCAGACATATTTGAATATAAGATCTGCCTGGAAGCCTTGTCGCAGTTTGACACAAATATTCAGATTTTTAGTTTCTCCTGCCCTTCAAATGCACCTACGATAGGGAACGAACATCAGTTCCCTCATCTCAGTCATCACATCTGTCCTGTTTGTTGCCTGAATGAAAGACATAGAAAAAAAATATTTATCTGTATTAAGTGACAACGGTGATAGGAAGTAACTGAATTCCCTCTGAACACCTCTGTGAAGATCTGCGTCTTCTGCTGATAAATATGTAAACAGGTTATTTACACAGAGGCTGACTCCATTAAACAGTATAATAAAAAGAAATACTTTCTTCTTATAAGGTGCTTATCTGGAACCGAGCATGTTTTTGGCAAGAGAATAAATCTCAGCGTGATGCACCTTGAAACATAGGACAAACTCCCCATGATCTCTATTCTCCTTCTGGCTTCAGAATAACAATATTTTGTATTGAGTCAGGCAAGAAAGCTGGATAAAATATAAGAAGCAGACTCAGGAGGGGATGTTTGTGGGTAATAAACAGTTGATATAACCGGCCTGCATTCTAAATGAGCCTGCTTTAGTGATGGATGGAATGGTAGAGCCGCACACAAGCATCTTTGCAATTCCGTCCATCTTAATGCTGGTGCAGGAGGAGGTGTCAGACAACTCCTTGCGGCAATAGCGAGCACCATCGAAGCTATCGTGACCGATGTTTGCTTCGAGTTGAAGCTTCCTGTAGCCTGACCAGGTGCTGGTCACTTAAGTTAAGACCAGGAATCTGCATCCGTTAACGAAGACCCTGGCCTCGTCCCTCGGAAAAACTGGTGTGACACGCCCCTGATTCAGGCACCAGTGATGTGCGGTCAGGTGAGGCAGAGCCTCACCTGTCATACTTAGGTGTACTCCAGAGTTTTGACTATAAAAATGATAAGAAAAATGTAAAGAAAATATTAGAAATATTATAAATATCTTCTTTGTATTATTCTAATAATTTTTATAGTCAAAACTCTGGAGTAAAAAGTGTATGGTAGGTGAGGCACTGCCTCCCCTGTCTGCCATTTCCGCACATCCCTGATCAAAACTCACCAAATATCCAGCACCATATACTGCTGCCCCTTTGTCTAATGTCCACTGATCAAAACTCACCAAATTTCCAGCACCATATACTGCTAAACCTTTGTATAATGCCCACATCAACCCGAGGGTTCATGTGGGCATTATACAAAGGTTTAGCAGTATATGGTGCTGGAAATTTGGTGAGTTTTGATCAGTGGACATTATACAAAGGGGCAGCAGTATATAGTGCTGGAAATTTGGTGAGTTTTGATCAGGGATGTGTGGAAAAGGCAGACAGGGGAGGCAGTGCCTCACCTGCCACACACTTTCTACTCCACAGTTTTGACTATAAAAAGGATTAGAATAATACAAAGAAGATATTTATAATACTTTCTTTACATTTTTCTTATAATTTTTATAGTCCAAATTCTGCAGTATACCTAAGTATGACAGGTGAGGCTCCTGGTCTTTTAACTTAAGTGACCAGCACCCGGTCACTTAAGGTTAAATAGCCCATCACCAGGGAAGCAACTAGGGGGGGCTAAGGGGGCACGTGCCCGGGTGCCGGACTTGAGGGGGTGCCGGGAGGCTAGGTTCCTGATCTTGTGGGTTTGGAGCCGCAGTCAGGAGGTGGAATGTGTCCCTGTTGCCAACGGCGAGGGGGGATTTAACGTACACTCTCCACAACGGGTCTATTTTTAGTGCACATCGCAGTTGCGGCCTCCTGCTTCGCAGCGTATAACAGGCGAAGCAGGAGCAGTTTTGTCTCCAAGGTCTGCAACAATATCGGCCAATTTTGCGTGATATTATCACCGATTCTGGCATGCGCGCTCCCGTTTTTCGCCAAAAAGGCAATGTAGATGCAATAAATTATCAGGCGAAAATGTCAGGATGTCTAGGAAAAGAGGTCTGTACCCCAAAAAACACTAGAAGTGTATTAGTGGCTGTAATAAATGTATTTAGGGTACTTAACTTGCGTCGGTTGGCTGTAATTTGCGTATATGGAAAAATGACGAAAAATTATAGAGAACTATTTTTTTTTCCAGGAAATTACTGCTGCACATAAATTGGGGGTACGTAAAAATGAGTACAAGTATATTTTGGTGTCATAAAAGCGCACTTTTAAATAAGTTAAAAAACACCTGCTGCAGCCACCTGCCTGTCACATCCATATAGCCCCCCGAAATACCAGACCCTATACGTTAAACCCGTTTTCAACAATTTTTTTTTTCACCCAAAACTAGACAGGTAATTTATGGCCAAATTACGCAAATTACAAACAACTTTTGGGGTAATTTATCATTAGCGGGGCATCCACAGGGTTCTGAAAGAAATCCCCACATTTTTAGCCCAAAATAGCGATTTTGCTAATTTTTTCACCTATTCTGAGATGGTGAAAACTTTTCATCCTTTTCACAATATGCGATTATCACGGGCGCGATAATATCGTGAAAAAAATGGCGATAATTGAATATGGATTTAAGTGGAGAACATGGACCCCAAAATGTCTTTTACATGTGGGTTCAAAAGTAGGTACATTTCAGCGTCTAATCCGCCCTCCTCAAGGAACTCCCCATACCAGCCAACTACTCTCATTAAATGGTGCAAACTCTTATGCAGCCACAGACGCTTCCATCTTGAAATCTAAATCCATGGTTGAATTTTGCGCACAAGTATTCCTGTCAGATCAGACATCCCTATCTGTACTGTGGGGAAAGACAGGTCAATGATAAATTGCATGTTAATTGCATAGGACTCCTTATAACAGAACTGTAAGACCCAAGCATGCCACATAATAGAAGCTAACATCTGGACTGCCTTTTTCCCCAGTGACAGTGGAACGACTTATTTAAACACATTGGTTTACACACAATGGGGGAGATTTAATAAAGCTTGGAGAGAGATAAAATTGGAGATAAATAGCACCAACCAATCAGCTCCTGTCATTTTTCAAACACAGCCTGTAAAGTGACAGTTAGGAGCTGATTGGTTGGTGCTATTTATCTCCAATTTTATCTCTCTCCAAGCTTTATTAAATCTCCCCCAATGTACCTTATTTGTACCGCAAAACTAAAGACTTGGAGCTTGACTCAGCAAGGATTGCAAATGAGATCGCGTCTGCGATTACGCACGCAGGCTCACGGCGATGACATGCTATTCCATTGCGATCGCAATGCCACCGCAGCACAACATAAGGACGCCCACCTTACCTTACACACATCCAGGGCCGTAACTATGATAGTGCGACCAGTGCCATGGCACAGGGCACCGCAGGGCAGGGCCATAACTAGGGTGGTGTGACAGTGTCTGTCAATTTTCCTGTTTATTTTCATTCTCACTTGGAGCTTCCTCTTCTTTTATCCCCAGCATCTCCTGGCCTCCCTTATATCTTCCGTGGCCCTTCCCCATGAGGCCATGGCCCTTTTTCAGGTGCACTATATTATGTGACACTAGCAACACCGAAAAAAGACTGGCTACAGCGCTAATATGGATCGTTTCAAAAAATTTATACTTTATAAAGTTCAATCTCAATTCATAAACGGCAGCTGCAAAGTCCCTGTATGGGCAAGGAAGGACATTACCCCCTTATTTAGGGGCATTCCCCTCGCCGCAGGCGCACCATTATATTTTCCAACAAGGTTCACGTAGACACCCCCGGTGTACTATGGAAAGAGGCATCCTAAAGGAGCTTACAACCCATGTATACACTATAGGTCATATCCTCCTAGTTCCACTATTGCTATACTGGACATTTGGACATTGCACAAGGGAGCATTGTGACTCCTTGTTTTTTACCCCATACCCAGTTTCATTAAATTATTCCTCTTTTTCTTAACATATTTGCTTTGTGCTTCTTTCTTATCTACATCCTGTTTCTTTATATTACTCTATCACAAGGTTAGCGCTGGACACATCACTCTTATTTATACTAGGGGTGTGCACCGGCCACTTTTCGTGTTTTGTGTTTTGGTTTTGGATCTGGATCTTTCTTCGTGTTTTGGATCTGGATTGGTTTTGCCAAAACCACCCTTGCGTGTTTTGGGTTCTGGGTTTTGTGTTTTGGATCTGTATTTTTTTTAAAAAAAGCATAAAAACAGCTAAAATCACAGAATTTGTAGGTTTTTCTGCTCCTATGCTATTATTAACCTCAATAACCTTAATTTCCACTCATTTCCAGTCTATTCTGAATACCTCACACCTCACAATAGTGTTTTTATGTCCAAAAGGTTGCACCGAGGTAGCTGGATGACTATGCTAAGCGACACAAGTGGGCGGCACAAACACGTGACCCATCTAGGCGTGACACTGCAATGGCAGACAGGATGGCATTGAAAAACTAGGCCCCAAACTGTACATAATGCAAAGAAAAAAAAGAGGTGCAAGATGGAATTGTCCTTGGGCCCTCCCACCCACCCTTATGTTGTATAAACAGGACATGCACACTTTAACAAACCAATCATTTCAGCGCCAGGGTCTGCCACACAACTGTGGCTGAAATGATTGGTTCGTTTGGGCCCCCACAAAACAAGCTGGCAATTTATCTGTCCCTGCACAAACTGGCTCTACGGAGGCAAGATGTCATCCTCATCCTCCTCATCCACCGATTCCTCACCCTCTTCAGTGTGTACATCCTCATCCTCACAGAGTATTAATTCGTCCCTGCTGGAACCACAGGTCCCTCTGTACGTTCTGGAGGCTGGTCTCCCTGGAAGAGTTGATAATTCATTTTATGAACATCATCTTCTCCACATTTTGTGGAAGCAACCTCCTACGCCTTTCGCTGACAAGGTTCCCGGCTGCACTAAACACTCTTTCGGAGTACACACTGGAGGGGGGGCAACTCAGGTAAAATAGAGCCAGTTTGTACAGGGACCTCCAAATTGCTTCTTTTTCCTGCCAGTACAGGTACGGACTGTCTGACATGCCTACTTGGATGCTGTCACCGATGTAATCCTTTAACAGACAGACGCACGCTTGTCGCTGCTGTGATGAGGATTCAAGTGCGGCTACAGCCCACACAATTCACAAAGACAGAAAAAAAAAAAGAATATTTTTATTGTTTGTGGAGCACACTTTGAGGGTTACACCACCCTTTAACAGACAGACGCACGCTTGTCGCTGCTGCTTTGAGGATGCAAGTGCGGCTACAGCCCACACAATTCACAAAGACAGAAAAAAGAAGAAGAATATTTTAATTGTTTGTGTAGAACACTTTGAGGTGTCACCACCCTTTAACAGACAGACGCACGCTTGTCGCTGCTGCTTTAAGGATGCAGGTGCGGCTACAGCCCACACATTTCACAAAGACCGAAAAAAAAAGAACAATATTTTAATTGTTTGTGTAGAACACTTTGAGGTGTCACCACCCTTTAACAGACAGACGCACGCTTGTCGCTGCTGCTTTAAGGATGCAGGTGTGGCTACAGCCCACACAATTCACATAGAAAAAAGAAGAAGAATATTTTTATTGTTTGTGTAGCACACTTTGAGGGTGTCACCACCCTTTAACAGACAGACGCACGCTTGTCGCTGCTGCTTTAAGGATGCAGGTGCGGCTACAGCCCACACAATTCACATAGACAGAAAAAAGAAGAAGAATATTTTTATTGTTTGTGTAGCACACTTTGAGGGTGTCACCACCCTTTAACAGACAGACGCACGCTTGTCGCTACTGCTTTAAGGATGCAGGTGCGGCTACAGCCCACACATTTCACAAAGACCAAAAAAAAAAGAACAATATTTTAATTGTTTGTGTAGCACACTTTGAGGGTGTCACCACCCTTTAACAGACAGACGCACGCTTGTCGCTGCTGCTTTAAGGATGCAGGTGCGGCTACAGCCCACACAATTCACAAAGACAGAAAAAAGAACAATATTTTAATTGTTTGTGTAGCACACTTTGAGGGTGTCACCACCCTTTAACAGACAGACGCACGCTTGTCGCTGCTGCTTTAAGGATGCAGGTGCTGCTACAGCCCACACAATTCACAAAGACAGAAAAAAAAAGAACAATATTTTAATTGTTTGTGTAGCACACTTTGAGGGTGTCACCACCCTTTAACAGACAGACGCACGCTTGTCGCTGCTGCTTTGAGGATGCAGGTGGAATCTAGATGGGATTTGGAACCGAGGACACACTACCTCCATCAATTGTCTAAATCCCACTGCACTAATGTCGGATACCGGACGCACGTCTAACACCAACATAGCAGTCAAGGCCTCAGTTATACGTTTTGCTTCAGGATGACTGCTGTCGTACTTCATCCTCATCGCTAGGGACTGTTGGAGGGTCAATTGTTTAGTAAAAGTAGTGATGTTCCTACTTACTCTCTGGGATGATGAACAACTCCCAGCAGCAGCAACAGCACTAGGAGGAAGTTGTTCTTGATCTTTCCCTATTTTATTTTTATCGGAGAAAGTTTGGTCCTCCATTTATGTTATATTGATATATATACGTGCGGCTAAAGCGCACACAAACACAGAAAATATTTTTTTATTTTTGCTGGAGAGTAGTGCACTTTGTGGGTTACACCACCCTTTAAGAAATGAGCCAGCCGGCTCTTTACTTATGGGACACAGGCGCACGCTTGGCGCTGCTCCTTTGTTGATGCACGTGCAGCCACAGTGCACACAATTCACAAACACAGAAAATAATTTTTTTTTTGGTTTGGACTGGAGTGTACTTTCGGGGGTTACAGCACCCTTAACGGTCAAGCCAGACGGCCCTTTACTTATGACACAGGCGCACGCTTGGCACTACTTTGTTGATGCACGTGCGGCTACTGCGCACACAATTCACAAACACAGAAAATAATTTTTTTTTTGGTTTGGACTGGAGTGTACTTTCGGGGGTTACAGCACTCTTAACGGTCAAGCCAGCCGGCCCTTTACTTATGACACAGGCGCACGCTTGGCACTACTTTGTTGATGCACGTGCGGCTACTGCGCACACAATTCACAAACACAGAAAATAATTTTTTTTTGGGTTTGGACTGGAGTGTACTTTCGGGGGTTACAGCACCCTTAACGGTCAAGCCAGCCGGCCCTTTACTTATGACACAGGCGCACGCTTGGCACTACTTTGTTGATGCACGTGCGGCTACTGCGCACACAATTCACAAACACAGAAAATATATTATTTTTTTAGCACTTGGGGGGAGCACCCCTGATGGACAGAGCACCCCCTGGACAACACTACAGCACTCCTTTAGGACTGGAACACTGCACAGGACTTTGGAGTGGACACAGCCCCTATGGAGAACTGACTGCACAACACAGTCCAGCCAGCCCCTATGGACTTTGAAGTAGTGGACACAGCCCCTATTAACAACAGCAGCACAGCACAACACAGCCAGCCCCTATGGACTTTGAAGTAGTGGACAACAGCAGCACTACACTACACTACACTACACAGCCCTAACTCCCACCCTCCCTCTTCACTGTCCACAGCCGAGTGAGAAAATGGCGCCGACGCGGGTACCTTATATAGGATCCAAAACCCGCGAGACTCGGAAGGCGGGATGATGACGTTTTGCCTCGATTTCAGATCCGAGTCAGGCGGGAAAAGTCGAGCCTGACTCGGATCGGGGGGGCTCGGGGGGGTTCGGATTTTAGAAATCCGAACCCGCTCACCCCTAATTTATACTACTAATTTCCTGAGTTTTTGGACAACTCTGTGCCCAGCAGCTTCCGACGCATTGTTGGGGACACTTTGCGCTGGTGGATACATACTAAGTAACCACTAATTATCTATATACCAAATATATGTATTTCACAATAGACTTGATAACGTATAAAACCTTTAATATTGACCTTAATGCTAGGGAACCTTTTGTGTAAGTATGCAATGTGTCAGTGTGGGGATATTAAGAAAAGACGCTAGTATGCGTTGTGCGTCTACGTGTTTGTGGAGTACACCATGGTACGTGCTTTGCTGTGTTGTTCATATTAATTTATATGTAGTAATAAATGTACGTATTGTTTTTGTCAGGACTTTTAACAGTGTTCTATTGCATAGGAAACGCACAATGCTAAATAACAACCTAGCGCCATATATTACTGATACTGTGTGGGGAACGCAAAAATAGCGCTGTGTAGCCATTCGCAAAATGGGCTCATGTAGCCATTCCCAAAATGGTGTCGTGCAGATTTTGATTTTGCAATTTAGGTCCCAGCCAAACATCCGGCTTCGACAATCCACCCTTTGATAGCAAACCACATGTTATCACACTCTGGCCTTCATTCAGAGGCGGCCATACGGTCTACGACTGCACGCCCCGCCTCGATGTTTGTCAAGTGCGCATGCGCACGAGGGAGCCGGCTCCTTCGTGCGCATGCGTGAGACCCGCTACGACCGACAGCGCCGGTCGTAGTGGGTCTCTTTCCAAAGGGGGCGAGCTGTCGATGTTGATTGACAGCTCGCCCCATTTAGAAGGCAGGCCGGGGGGGTGGCAGCCCAAACGGAGGCGTTACCTTGGGAATGCCTGCCGTTTGGGGAAGGCCCCACTGACATCACTAGTGATGTCAGTGGAGAGCTTCCGGCTCTGACAGAGCCAGAAGCTCTCCGGGGCTTACGACAAGTGAGACCCTACCCTAGGGTCTCGTCGTAAGCCCCGATGGTTGCGATGGTCTCTGAACATCGCGACCATCACCCTAGCGGTCGTTAGAGCTGTGGGTGTAAACCCACAGCCTAACGACCAAAACAGAGGCGGGCGGTCAGGATGCAAGCGGCCGCCCAGTTTCTGAGCGACCGCTTGCATCCTCCGACCGCCTCTGAATGAGGCCCTCTGGTCTTAAATTTATTTTTAGTCTTACACTATGACATATTATTTAATGTTATATTATGGAATGGCACAATGTGGTCATTAAACCATCAATAATATGTCTCTCGGAAGGACATAAAACTACCCTTATACGCACACCGCGGATCTTGGGAGATCATTGGGAAGATGTGGGGATGCACCTAACCTATAAAGGAAGTCTTGAAGGGGATAAGGACTTACATTATGTAGGATGTTTAAGATAACATTTAATAATACATTTCATGAATGGCTAAATCTATACATCATCTGATGGTACATTCTAGTTCAGAGTTGTAATACAGTTCTTCCTTGACCTTGGTATCCATAATATCATTGCTCATCACCATCATCTCGGTTTTTCGGTTCGCCCTTGTACATTTTCCAAACTTCAATACATTAGGAACACACCTGACACATAAGCCAATTACCAAGATGACAATCAGTATAAGGATTAGGAGCTTACTCACAGTGGCAACCAGTTCCTGGACCCACTCTCCTAGACCGGAGAACCATTTCACAGGGTTCAATCAAGTGAACCACTCTTCTACCTTCTCCTCTACTTCAATCAGTGAAGCATTATGGTTCTTCCGAAATTCCCATTTTAACTGCAGAATTTCATCCATCTTCCAGTCTATCACCTCCTTGGGGTCACTAGTGTTATTTGTGATATAAATGCAGCACTTGACACCAAATTGGGTGGCCAAAGTTACACAGTACCCTCCAGTGACAGCTGTTAAATAATTTAACACTAGCCTATGTTGCACAAGTTCTTCTTATAAGCTTGTAACTCCCTACCTGTATACCTAAACGTGTCATCATACATCTCGGTGATATTATCTATTAATTTAGCAAGGTCTTGGATATATCTAAAATTTAAAGTACCCCAGGCGATCCTGGTGGGATCTAATGCTACCAAAATTTGGAAACCAGTTGTTTCACTAGTCAACTGTGTAGCTGCATGTATGTCACCAGGTATCATGTTTCTCTTGTCACAATGTTCATAATGTGTATGAAGATATGGGGATGGTGTGTTTTTATGGCTACCAAGCATTTCACCATGTGTAAGGGTCATAACCTCTGGAACTACTCTTCCTAGGTAGCATAAACCTTCTGAACTCGGAGAGAGCCACTTATACGCTTTCCTTTCACATATAAAATACACATCATCAGGGAGTACATAAGGGATAGTATGCATCATTATCGTCAAACACATTTCCCTAGCAAGTGATCCTATCTCTGGTTCTCCCATTTGACTCATACAAGTTTCTGGTTGTATTACCTTGGCACAGTACCCTTCTGGTACCCTACCAAACATTTCCTTGGTGGAACTTAGTGTATATTTATACCGGAAGTGTCTTCCACCTAGTCTAATTGCGCGTAAAAGTTCAAAGTTTATAGGTTCATTATCAGCTCTTAGTGAGAAGGTCATCATCTGGTTATTCCCAGTCACCTCCCAAATTCTTGGTTTGTTGGAGTTGGTGATGTTCAAACATAAAGTGATCTATCTACTTGGTACTGGTGGAGTTTAAAATGAGGTGGTTTGGACATAAGAAATTTTCCATCCAGTGCATCCCCTCTTTGCAATTCTAAAACCTCAGAGACATTCAATGGAAATGGCACTAACCCTACATTATGCTGGCCTTGAGGCACGTGAGAGCACACCCAACAGTCAGTTTGGTTTAAAACTTTGCCCACCATGGTATGATAATCCTCTAAAGGATACCCACCCCAATACAGGTTATACTTAGGCTGGCACCATTGGGTGCATCTCTCATCAATTTGGGACCCACAAAACTCACAAATACAATATTCCTCAGACAATAGACCTTCACACTGTCTCCGAGTTTCCAGGCTAACAGATCTCTTAGCAATTACTGTACTTCGTTTGGTCAGATACTCCCCTGGTTGGTTTAGCACTCCTTCTCCTAACTCCACTCCAATGATATCACATCAGCTCCCCTCTCCATCATCTGTCCTCCGTCACAGAAACTAGAAATCCTGAAACAAACTAGGATGATGAAAACTCTGGAAGAAGATACAAACGTAACCCCAGCATACCACTCCATTGCTGGAACAGTGATCTACAAATTTCTTTAGCTCAGGTGTCTCACTGCAACTTTTAACTCTTTTGGAACAGGCTCACAATTGACAGGTCTACGTTATCTGTCACGACTCCGCCTTGTCTCTCCACCGGTCGGTTGACCTTTTTGCAGTGAGTGGAATGGACCCGGGTATCTCTCTCTGCCAATTTCAAGGAAGTTGTACTCATCAGCAACACTTGATACGGACCTTCCCACCGATCTGTCAGACAACCTGAACGTAGGAAATTTCTGATCATAACAAATTCTCCAGGTTTGACATCATGACAGTTTGTTTCTGGTATATCATGTGACAACAATTTCAGTTTCTGCTGTTGCTGCTTCAACTGTTTACTCATTGTTATAAGATACTTTACAGTAACCTCGTTGTTACTTTTCAAATCTTCCTGCGGACTTACAATCACATGAGGTTGTCTACCAAACATACTTCAAAGGGGAACAGATTGAGAGGGGGTCTAGGAGTTGTCCTGATGCTATGAAGGACTAGTGGTAATACTTCTGGCCATCCTAGTCCAGTTTCTGCCATGATCTTACTCAGTTTATTTTTAACAGTACCGTTCATCCTCTCTACCTTGGCGATGGATGTGGTAAGGGGTGTGGAGTCTACTATTAATACATATCAACTTACACATGTTCTGGAATCACATCACCTGTGAAATGAGTACCCCTATCACTTTCAATAATTCTAGGGATACCATACCTGCATACAAACTCCTGAACAATCTTTTTAGCAGTAAACACAGCAGTATTAGTGGCAGCTGGATATGCCTCAACCCAATTAGAAAACACATCTGTACACACGAATACATATTTGAGATTCCTGCAGGGTGGTAATTGGGTGAAATCAATTTGTATTACCTGAAAAGGTCCGTCTATCGGAGGAATGTGGGATGGCTCAGTTGGTATTGTTTTTCCAACGTTCTTCCTCAAGCATGTCAAGCAGGACATTGCCGTATTTCAGCTTGAGAAGAAAAACCCGGTGCGCACCAGTACGCCCTCACCAACTTGCACATACCTTGCTTTCCCAGGTGAGTCAGACTGTGTGCTGCCTCAGGCAAGCTTGGGTAGTATGCCTTGGGTGCCACCGGCTTACCTTGTCCATCTCTCCAGAGTCCAGAGGACTCTTGCCCACATCCCTTGGATCTCCAGACTGCCTTTTCCTGAATGGAACACAAATTTTGCATCTCAATTAATTTCTGCATATCAATTGTTTGAAACATCATCATTTGGTTAATTGACATGTTCACTCTTAAACCTGCTGCCCATTTAGCAGCTTTGTCTGTCCTGTTATTGCCCAGTGACACTGGTTCGACTTCACATGTATGGGCTTTACACTTAATGACGGCCACTGCCTTAGGCATTTGGATCGCTGTCAATAGTCCTTTTATATGTTTTGAATGTGCGGCTGGTGTGCCTGCTGCTGTCATAAAATTTCTTAGACACCATAGAGCACCAAAATCATGTACTACCCGAAGGCGTACCTAGAGTCAGTGTAGATATTAGCATATTTGCCTTTTGCTAATTCACACGCTCTTCTTAGTGCCACCAGTTCCGCCACTTGGGCCGAGTGAGGTGGACCAAGGGGTTCGGTTCTATGATGTCTTTGTCATTTACAACAGCATGACCTGTAGATAACTCTCCAGTGTCAGTTTAGCTATGACAACTCCCATCTGTGTAAAATGTCACATCTACATTTTCTAAAGGTGTATCACGAATGTCAGGTCTTGCAGTAAAGGTTTGATTCAAATATTCCATACAATCATGTGCATCAATATACCTGCAGAACTCACCTTCCGCCAGCGACTCACCTCTCTCCACCCTTTGTGCATCCTGAGGCACATATGGTAAATACGTTGCTGGGTTTAATGTACCGCACCGTATAATGGTGATGTTTGCAGGTGCTATTAGAGCTAGTTCCCATTTCGTGAACCTAGCTGAGGAGACATGTCTGGTTTGGGCAGAATTTAGCAAAGCAGATACAGCATGGGGTGTATAAACAATCATATCATGGCCTAATACTACAGCCTCACTCTTACTGACCAATAGAGCAGTTGCTGCTACACTTCTTAAACACGTTGGGAGTGATCTTGCCACAGTGTCCAATTGTGCACTGTAGTATGCTTCGGGTCTATTGGCATCACCATGTTTTTGTGTGAGGACACCTGCTGCTCAACCGTCAGCTTCCGTACAATACAAATCAAAAGGTTTTTCATAATCAGGTATTCCCAATGCATCTGCTCAAATCAGGCTATCCTTAAGGTTAAGGAAAGCCTGCTCTGTTTCCTCTGTGTGTATGACACAATCGGGTTTCGAGGAAGAGACTAAGGACCTCATTCAGACCCGGTCGCAAGCGCTGAGCGCTCGCAACTGGGTTGATGTTTAGGCCCTGCGCACTATTTAGCGTTGCATGCGTGCTCCCTTGCATTGTGTGCGTGGTGCTAGTTTGCGTCGCGTATCACCGCTAAGCCACATGTTCCCCTTGTGCTGCCACAACTTCAAGCAATCGTTACATTTTATCCTTTTCTTTAGAGCTTTCACTAAACATATACTCTCTGTAACATTATTCAGAACCTCCAAATCAAAGCTACCAATCTTAGGAAAAGGTGTTCTACATTTCTTGGTCATCTTGACCCATATGTCACAGTATGGGTCAAGCGGCCCTTCCACCAGCAGCACATCATCAACTATTACTAGAGATTGCCTCGCACCCATCTGAGAAAACGCTTGCCAATTTCTAGAGAATTTCGATTGGTGAACAATTTTCAGAGAGCTACCGTACGTTCACGCACTCCCTCCCGTTATGCACAGTCGGCCCGCTGGGCATTACAGTCGGTTTGCACAATGAGGAGCAGAATAATCACCTATTGTAAATTATTCTACCTGCTGCGAATTCAAACCAAGCTTAAGCTGCTCGCTTCTTCCGGCTATGCACCACTTTCCCCGCTAGGCAATATCGTCCGTTGTGCATAAACGAGGAGTAAAATAACCGCCTAGCGAATTATTTTACTTGTGATGAATTTAACTCCAAGCTTCACCACTCGCTTCCTACTTTGAGTTTATTCCCAGCTGGTAGCATCTAGGAGTTCCAATAACTCCTAACCTTGCCAGCAGTTTCACTCCCACAACAACCCACTTCACGATCACAGTTTATATAACTATGCGGTTCAATCGCATTGCCCAAAGAACCTAACTGATCAATGGACTTTGCGATTAATGGGTTGCTGGACCAAGAAACCCCTTAGTTTCTCGATAACAACAATGTACCTGCTTTGTACACTGGCCCAGTAGTTTGTACGGCCCCGTTGGGCACCTACCAAGTTTCAATTAGGCTTAACAGACAGTAGCCTCCACTTTACACTTGGGCTTGAACAGACAGTAGCGTCCGCTCAATCACACGTTTCAATTACATACACCTTTTCTGCGCAGAAAACAAATAAAACCTTTTCCCTTAATATAGCAGTATAATTCAGAGGTTTAACAAGCAATCACGCTATGCATACAATGACCGTTTGAACACGTGGCAGCAATACAGGAAATATGCGTACGCTATTGTGCGACTTACCCTCTAAAACAAAATTTTAACATTGAAAGAAAACAACTCTTCCTTCCTTGTCCCTAGATTCTAGTCAGCGCTCCTTTAACTCACACAATAACGGATAGCAGTCTCTCAGCATCAGGGGATGGCTGGCAACTTTTAGCCTGGGGGGCAAATGCAGAGGAGTAGCGTGTGTGTCCGAAGAATATGTGTGCTACGGCGCCCCCCCTCCAGTGTTCCAAGGAGGAGGCGGGTCCATATGAGATTAATGTAAGGTAAAAATAAAGATTAGGACAGCCCCCTGTCATAGTGCCCATATGCAGTGCCCCCGTGTGCCACAGGAGAGAACACCCTTATGCAGGCCTCCAGTAGTTCCCCCAGTAGTAGTCCCCCCCTTGTAGTGCCCCCAGTAGTAGTAGTCCCCCCCCTTTGTAGTGCCCCCAGTAGTAGTAGTCCCCCCATTTGGAATTCCCCCCAGTAGTAGTAGTCCCCCCCTTTGTAGTGCCCCCATTAGTAGTAGTCCCCCCCTTGTAGTGCCCCCAGTAGTAGTAGTCCCCCCCCTGTAGTGCCCCCAGTAGTAGTCCCCCCCTTGTAGTGTCCCCAGTAGTAGTAGTCCCCCCCTTGTAGTGTCCCCAGTAGTAGTAGTCCCCAGTAGTAGTAGTCCCCCACCCCCCTTGTAGTGCCCCCAGTAGTAGTAGTCCCCAGTAGTAGTAGTCCCCTCCCCCTTGTAGTGCCCCCAGCAGTAGTCCCCACTTGTAGTGCCCCCAGTAGTAGTAGTCCCCCCCTTGTAGTGCCCCCACTAGTTGTAGTCCCCCACCCCCCTTGTAATGCCCCCAGTAGTAGTAGTCCCCCCTTTGTAGTGCCCCCCCAGTAGACACACGTAATATAAAAAACAAAATAAAAAAAAACACTTACCTGAATCCCCGCCACCGCCATCTGCTCCTCCGTCTGTCCTCCCGGGCCGGGCCGCTCTGCATTATGGGAGAGACGTCATATGACATCATGACATCTCTCCCATTGCCCACTGCGGGAGCCGGAAGATGGAGCGGCTCCCGCAGTGGGCGCAGCAGCAGCTAATGAGAGTCTGACAGACTCTCATTGGCTGCTGCTTACAACAAACACACAGCTGCCGGAGCCGGCGGCTGTGTGTTTGTCAGTGTAGCGCTGACCGAACTCCGTCCGGTCAGCGCTACACACGCGGTGCAGTCTGTGTCACAGTGACACAGACTGCACCAGCCCGCGGGCCGCATGCCGCTGCGGCCCAGGGGGCACATGGCACCCTGCCCCTCGGCCCAGCCCGCCACTGCTCAGCATCAAGTGGTAGCAGGTTTTCTAAGACAGGGCGTTCTTTCCTGCGTATGGCGCCCCCACCCTTTGTGAGAGACCGATAAACGTGTGTTACCATGTGAATTGTGGTAGCGTGGCTTCACTCGATGAGCCCCCAACTATGAATTTCTATTCATCTTTATACCCTAAAGTCGCTATTTAGCGTTGCAAGTCGCACAAGAAATAAATGCTTTCCAGACTTTGAGTGTGGTTTCAAAGCACAAAATCTTATTGTTATATAAAAAGCATTCATTACACGCCTTGATCTAAAAACAATTTAGCTCAAAAGATTATACATGTACAAGTTACAGTCGATACATATGCATGCGCTCTGGATCCAGATTTCCTGGCATCAAATGTGAAACCTCCGCCAACAGAAAGAAAGTGATGACTCCCTACCAGATATAGAGCGCTTGCATATATACCCTTACAGAGATAGGCAATACAATAGAACGAGTTGGCATAATCCCATTGGTTCTTCCTCCTGGTCCTTCTGTTACGATACAGTTCATAGGTCAGTTTGTATTGTAATAGTTCAGTCCTCCAACAGCTCTTTGTGTGTGTTTTCCCACCGAAGAACAAGTCTAAACTAGCTAATAAACATTACATTACAGAGTACATTTCAATGCCTATCTCTCTATGATCCATAACTTGCAGACACATGTTGCGATTTCCTCGCCGATGTAACCGGAAATCTGCAAATAAACAGTGGTTTAGAATGGCACTAAACATGGTCTACTTATCATATACTAAACCTTAGATACCAAATATATGTATTTCACAATAGACTTGATAACGTATAAAACCTTTAATATTAACCTTAATGCTAGGGAACCTTTTGTGTAAGTATGAAATGTGTCAGTGTGGGGATATTAAGAAAAGACGCTAGTATGCGTTGTGCGTCTACGTGTTTCTGGAGTACACCATGGTACGTGCTTTGTTGTGTTGTTCATATTATATGTAGTAATAAAAGTACGTATTGTTTTTGTCAGGACTTTTAACAGTGTTCTATTGCGTAGGAAACGCACGACGCTAAATAACAACATAGCGCCGTATATTACTGATACTGTGTGGGGAACGCAAAAATAGTGCTGTGTAGCCATTCGCAAAATGGGGTCGTGTAGCCATTCACAAAATGACGTTTTGCAGATTTAGATTTTACAATTTAGGTCCCAGCCATCCATCTGGCTTCGACAGAGAATAATTGAATATAACTGTTAGCATATATCTCAATAGCACTGAGAAATCGATTGTGTAAACAGGTATTCCTTTTTCCAATGAAGGAGTGATATATCCTCGTATCAGTACAGGACTTCCGGACTGAATTCTGACAATGCCGCACAGTAGTGTCAAGTTCTCCTTATAGAAAACAATGTCAGTCCTGTTGAAAATATAAGTGGCGTTAAAGGTTTTCTTAGGGGATCGCAAGTGCAAGTGTTCTGTACGCTGCTTAGGGCAGAGACGGCACAGCTGACGTGGGGTTTCTGGTCTCTCAAGAGATGTAGCAAAACAGCCTGATTGCTGACTTACATGAGAGCCCCGTCGTTAGACCCGAGTTGGTGATTGCCGCGGATCTCTCCCATCAGCATACATAAGCATACATGGTCATCCGAACAACATGTATTGTATACAAAGGTGCCACTTGCTCTGAAACAGGGTGAATCAATAAGTGCTTGATGGTGGTCAGCTGGATGTAGAAAGGTCCATAAAAACTGGGGATCTCTCACTATATTATGTCCCTATTTAAAAAATGGGGGGAGGGGGCGTCGATGCTCTCTCTGGCACAGGGCACCAAAAAGTGTAGTTACGGCTCTGCCCACATCCATAATACTTAGCAAGACTGCAAAACCATCGGTAACATCGAGAACCATCGCAGCCTCACGCACACTTGCACAAGCTCTGACCTTACTCAGGAATCGCTAACCTCAGCGCATGCAGTGACTGCCCAAGCTGCATATGTCATCGCAGTGCCTAATTTATGCATGCCGCTGCAACGGCGTTCAAACGCACTGGTACTCCTGCGTTTCACCCATACTTGCCTACTTTTGAAAAAGCATTTCAGGGAGATTGTGAAGCAGCACCTATGAGCGCGGCGGTAAAGTGGGCGTGTACTGCTACATCTGAGAGGCGTGTCATAACATTGATTTACAGCCACATGTAAATGAACCCCAAAGCAGTTAGTAAGATCTACTTGTTGATGAAGACACACTGATACTTCTCAGAAAATACATGTAACCATAGGGATCATTGTGCCTTATAACCAATGCAGGGAAATTATACTAATGATCCCATTTGAATGTATATATCTCTGTTTTTTCTTTTATATAACAATGTCATAATTGGGGTAAGGTGAAATGAGGGAGATTGCTAGACTCTTCAGGGAGACAGGGAGATTGCGCTATTTCAGGGAGTCTCCCTGACAATGAGGGAAGTTGGCAAGTATGGTTTCACCCCCCAAACGATACTTCTTGTCAATCTCTCTGTGATGGGTCTGCGTAGTGACATGAGTCACAGGGGCCTGGCCTCACGGCATACCCGTCTCTTCCCAGCCCATCACTGCTGCCACCCCTTCCTTCCCCCCTGAGGGTGTGGGGTGGAGGGCGGGGGCACTAAGCCCGGCGGATGAAATACCGACACTGGAAGGCCGGCACATGAAGACCCTTAACCCTCCCCTCCCCCTCCAACCCTTCCGTAGGGTAACCCTAACCTTCCCCCTAGTGCCTAACCCTAACCTCCCCCCAGGTGTGCCTAAACCTAAGCCCCCCTCCCTGCACCCTAAACCCAACCATCCTGGGGGGTTGCCTAAACCTAACCTCCCCCGAAGGGTGCTTGACGCTAAACCCCCTTCCTCTAGCCTGGCCCTAACCCTCTCGGGAGGGGTGTCTAGCCCTAAGTCCCCCAGGAGTCCCTAAACCTAACCCTCCCTCCCTTCCCCGTGGCTATCACCTCCCGACGCCCGGGCTTACCTACGTTCATTATGCCGTGCATCGGGATTTCGGCGTGGGGCTAATGATAGGCATCGGTATTTAGATGCCTATCATTAGTCCCATGCAGGGATTTCATTGTCGGGAAGTCGGCAGTCGGCATTTCGACCGCCGTCTTCCTGACTACACACCCCTCCAGTTACTGCTACATGTGTTACAGCCCAGAGGACAGGGCACATAAGGTTCCGAGTGAAGGCGTTGGACGTCTCAGAAGACAGGCGAGGAAAAAGTAATTTCTAGACAAAAAGTTAAAGATTAATAGAATAGCTGGCTCATGGCAGGGATAGAGGTTAATAGAGTCTGGGAATTCAAAATATGTTTGTGCTAGACTCACATCTACCAGCAGAGAGAGGATAAAACAGTATTTGGTTTCAGTCTCGCATTGGTGTTTTTAATATTAGTATTTGAAAAATGTTTTTGGCTGTTTTGCTACAATGAAAATGGGTAATTTCCCAAACCAAGCATTGCTATCAAACATTCTACTGACAGGTGACATTTTTCTGACATATTATTTATCTAATTTAGAAATGTATTAAAATAGAAAATGGAGGTATTGAAAGGCCAACGGAGGCCAGGGACAGAAAATACAGGGACCAACTTTATTCAGTTACTGGTTGTTTTTTTCTTACTGTTGGAAACTTTTTTTTGTTACTGACTGTCAGTAAATTTACTAGCGGCTGGCAACCATCACTGTGTGTATGGATATATTAGATCTCTTGTATTTCCTTTTGTCCTGTCATTTCCATATGCTATAGTAGGATAACACTATGGGGTAAATTTACTAAAGTGAGAGTTTTTAGAAGTGGAGATGTTGCCCATAGCAACCAATCAGATTCTACTAAACATTTAACCGGTGCCTTCTAGAAGATAACGTTGCTGGTACCATGTATGATATGGGTAAAACCGATAGCGGGCTTATTTCTTTTCTGGTTTGTTTCAAAATTTTGCCTTTTGCTATCACGGCAGCTTTCAATTAAGGCTATAAAAGGCCTAGGCCCGTATTCAATTTGGAGCGAAAAGCCGTTTTCGCGTGTTTTTGGCGGAAACCTTTCGCCGATGATGTCATTTCACCAGGCGGAAAAGTATCGCAGTATTCAGTTTGAAAGACTTTCCCGCCTAGGCAGAAAGTCAATGCAATGTAATAGGCGAAAAAGTTTTGCCTATGAATAACAGGCGGAAAAAAGTGCGGAAAAAAGTGCAGAATTGGGGTTTTGGGGTGCAACGTTGCGGGAACCCCCGTGCAGCCTTCAGACAGTCCCCCAAAGGTAATCTGTGTGAAAAACGTTTAAAAAACACTTAAGAACACCCCAAAAAAATCACTTTGAATTTGGATGTGAAAAAAAAAAATGTTGTGGGACAAAGTTAAGAAGTAGCGAACTTGACTCTGGGGGGGTCCCCAAGTATGCCCCAGGTGTTTTTTCCGTTGCAGATTTTTCAAGTTTTTTTAAACTTAACTTTAGCAACTTTAAAATATGCTCACCCCCATTTTCAAGTACCCCAAATTTGCTGGGATAAGTTATTTTCTGCAAAAAATACTCCTGAATACTAATCTGCACCACTTATACAAAAACGCTATTTAGCAGCTATTGAGCCCGTTTAAAAACACCAAATACCTTCAGCAAGCCAAATCGGGGGGTACCATAGGGAACCCCCATGTCAGAGCATCTTTTGGGGCTTGTCAACCTGATTTCCCCAAATCTGACAGTACTTTCCGCTTGTTTAAGTTTCGCCGGGTCCCGTTTTCGCCTACTTTCACATTGAATACGGCGATACGCGGGCACGCGCGCGATACTTTTCCGCCTGCAAAACAGGCCAAGTAGGCGAAAAGGTCGGGATGCGAAAAGTATCGCGGGTCCGCTCAAATCGAATACGGGCCCTAGTTGGGTGTGGCTCACAGCCAGCCCCTGTATAGATGTGTCCCTCTGTATCTGGGAGGTGAGTACATGTAACTGCAATGTAATGGTGTGCTGGGCATATATGCTAGTGTAGGGACCTGCAGAAAAAGAAGGGGTCCCTTGACGCTGGGCTGCAGGCTTATATGCTTTGGTCAAATCATGACAAAATCCCCTTGGTTGTATTTGCTGCACACACACAGATTTGCAGTATATTATTGTTAGCGCCGATAGCAAAAGTTTTTCTACCTTCTAGAAGATAATAGCTAGAATCTGATTGGTTGCTATGGGCAACATCTCCACTTGTAAAAACTCTCACTTTAGTAAATGTACCCCTAGAGATGCGCACAGACCCCCGTGTTTTGGTTTTGTTTCTAAATCATCATATTTTGGTTTTGGATCTGGATGTCTTTAAAAATTAATAGAAACAGCTAAAATCATGTAACTTGGACCTGTTTTTTGTTCCTATAGTACTAATAACATCAATAATATGCATTTCCAGACATTTCCAGACAATTTTGACGACCTCACATAGGGCCTGATTCATTACGAATCGCAACTGCGACTACGCATGCAGTCTCACTGCGATATTATGCTGATCCGTTGCGATCCCTATGCTCTCGTAGCACTACATAAAGACACCAGCTTTACCTGGCTTACACATATCCATAATGTTTCTCAAGACTGCGAAATCATCTGTAACACCGAGTACCATCGCAGCCTCACGCACACTTGCACAAGCTCTGACCTTACTCAGGAATCGCACGAAGTGACTGCCACAGGCTGTGTATGACATCGCAGTGGATAATTTATGCACGCCCCTGCCACAGCATTCAAACTCACTGGCACGCCTGCGTTTCGCCGACAACACCCCCGTCACCACCCACAAACGGCACTTCCGGTCAATCACTCTGCGACGGGTCTGCGTAGTCTCTGCGATCGCAGTCCCGATCGCAGTGGCTAGTTCGCGTACGGGCACTGCGATGCATGCGCAGAATGCAACAATCGGCCGATTGCGTGCGTCATCGCACTTGCGATCCTTGCTGAATCGGCCCCATAGTTTTCACCAATATTGGCCAAAGGCTGCGGTGAGCTGGCTGGCTAAACTAAAGCTAGGAGCTAAGGGCATTTTTTCCGACATCGGAACAAATGCACCTCAACAAGGGAGTGTGCGTCCACGACTGGACGACTTTAATGAACGACGTAATGATCACAGTGACATCATTCATTAACAATGCATTGGTCACTGGCGATATCGCTCTCACACCCTCTATCTACAACTCTCGCTGTGCCCCCCCTCCTTTGGCGCTGATTGGATCATCAGCAGTGCTGGCAGCCATCACACTGACGCCCATGTGGGAATGCCTTGGACATTCCGGACTGTCAGCAATTTCGGACGGGCTGGGCTCATGCGCCACCTGCTGAGGACTCAGGACTGGAGGAGAAGGTCTCTTTGAGTCATCAGATTAGTGACCTGCCTCCGCCTGGACTGCAGACTCACAGGAGTAAGAGGAGCATCTGATTGGAGAGTCTGCAAGTCTGTAAAAAGTTCCCTCTGCAGATCCTCAGTGAAATTAAACTTTTTAGAGATGGAGAGAAGAGAACTATGCAATTCAGCATCTTTTATCATCTCTTCCCGTGACCCTATGCCGTTACCTGCTAAGCTCTCCCTGTCACCCTCTGTCTCTCCACCTTGTACTTGGTAACTTTTGAAAAAGCATGTCAGGGAGATTGTGAAAGCACCACCTATGAGTGTGGCGTTAAAGTGGGCGTGTACAGCTACATCTGACAGGCGTGTCATTAAATTAACTTACATCCAAATGTAAACGAGCACCAAAGCAGTTAGTAAGATCTGTTTGTTGATGAAAACAAACTGATACTTTTTAGGGCTTGCCCATGCATTACGTTTTACAAGGGCTTCCATAAAAGTAGCCAAGAGAAACCTTCTATGAAAATGAATGTAGCCACAGGGATCGGGTTGGGTATGGGTGCTTTGGCCTCCTCCAATCTAGGCCCTACCCTGAGTTCATAATATGCCACATGGTAGTGCGCCATAACCTCCCCCTAGTGCCTAACCCTAACCTCACCCTCCACTGTAGCCTAACCATAACCTTCCCTAGTGCCTAACCCTAACCTCACCCTCCACTGTAGCCTACCCATAACCTTCCCAAGTGCCTAACCCTAACCTAACCCTAAACTGTAGCCTAACCATAACCTTCCCTAGTGCCTAACCCTAAGTTCACCCTCTACTGTAGCCTAACCATAACCTTCCCTAGTGCCTAACCCTAACCTCACCCTCCACTGTAGCCTAACCATAACCTTCCCAAGTGCCTAACCATAACCTCACCCTCCACTGTAGCCTAACCATAACCTTCCCTAGTGCCTAACCTTAAGCTCACCCTCCACTGTAGCCTAACCATAACCTTCCCTAGTGCCTAACCCTAACCTCACCCTCCACTGTAGCCTAACCATAACCTTCCCTAGTGCCTAACCCTAAGCTCACCCTCCACTGTAGCCTAACCATAACCTTCCCTAGTGCCTAACCCTAAGCTCACCCTCCACTGTAGCCTAACCATAACCTTCCCTAGTGCCTAACCTTAAGCTCACCCTCCACTGTAGCCTAACCATAACCTTCCCTAGTGCCTAACCTTAAGCTCACCCTCCACTGTAGCCTAACCATAACCTTCCCTAGTGCCTAACCCTAAGCTCACCCTCCACTGTAGCCTAACCATAACTCCCCAAGAGCCTAACCCTAACATATACTTGCCTACCCTTCCGAAATGGTCAGGAGCGTCCCGAAAATCGTGGGTCGCTCCCGGCCCCCCGGAAGTGGGGGCAAGTCTCCCGGCCCTCCCATCCCAACACAGCCTAACCCTAAAAAACACACAAAAACCAGCGCTAAAAAGGATGGACAGTTATTCTATAACAGTATGATTATAAACCATTTATTCATAAAAAGCCAATAAAATCAGCAGTAGGTCACACATAATAAATGAATGTCCAACAATATTATAGTCTGAATTCCAGACAATTGTATGCACGATAAAAAGTCTCTGATCCTGTGTAGTAGATAAATATAAATGGGACCTAGGACTCCTTCCACTATATCCAAAGCTTTGAGATTTCAAGCAGGCATAGGATAGTCGGTATAATTGGTTTCACACAGTCTTTAGCATTCCAAGTGCAAATTGATTAAGGCTGTATATAATCCACATGTATTTTGTTCCAGCACTGCGCTTCAATCATGAAAAAATTTGTGGGGGTCCAAAGATGCGGTCCAATATTCACAGGGTTCCCAGAGCAATCACCTCAACGCGTTTCACTGGGAAATAGGGCACCCAGCTTCCTCAGCCTAACCCTAATGTCGACATTATGAGAATGTTGGCATTCAGGTATACAGTAGGTGCCTATTCATCAACCGATAAATAACCCGGTTATCATGTGGAAACGCTAGTTTTCACATATTTAGGTTACTGGGCTATTAATCATCAGAGGCTGATAATTGGCAAACTCCAAAAACTTTCAGTTTTTGCTGAAAGTTTTCAGAGTTTCCTTCCGAGAACAATCGCCATTTTCAGATGGGAAGGAGTTCTGGGGATGCGAAGAGGGATCCGAGCGGATCCGTCCGCCGCCTCCTCACTACCTCCTCGGCGGTTTTGCGTATGCGTGACCTCGGGTCACGCATGTGTAGCCGGGATGACGGGGAAGAGGTAAGTAACGCAGCTACTTCTGTAGTTACGATACTAACCGAGGGGACAGCTGCTTTTCAAGTTTCCCCCGCTGCAAGTTGTATACTTAAGTATCCCTTGCAGTGAGATCATTCCGGGGGCCATACGGCCTCTGATGATGAATAGGTCCCATAGTCATTTCAATAATTACAACAGCATAACTGTCGACATTGTGATGTCGACATTATGGTTGCCGACATTGTAAATACCGACCTAATGACTGCATCCCCTAGAAAAATAATAGCAATCTTTTTTATGAGGGTCTATGCCAGCTGTGATCTCTAACCTTTCTAAGTTCCCAAATACTGTAACCGAAGCAGCTTCTTGCAGAGTGCAAGCAATATTCAGAGAAAACTGCGTGAGGGCCACAGATGTCTTAATATTTGGGCCAACAGACAAATAACCCCCTAGCCAAAAGTCTGGCTGCCTGACCCAGCTCATCAACTCAATGATCTGAAGTCGCCGCCTCCAGTCTGTACAGATTTCTCTATTAGAAAACTAAAAACGTATTTCCTATCCTTAAAATAACATAAAAAAATGATTCTTAAGTATGTGAGTTATTTTGCTGGAAAAAATTTATAGTTTTTATTAGAATTCCATTAACCTATAGGCACTTGAGAAACAAAGTCGGATTAACCCCAATGACGGACGTCGCTGTTCCCTGAAAGTAGAATTATCTGAGACTTAAAACAAATTCTGTAGTTTAGAAGCTTCCATTGTGCGGAGTTGCAGTGAGCAGATGATTTAGTGCAGCATTACCGGGCGGATGTATATGATTAAACTCTGAATCGGCCGAATGTGCAAGGTCTGAGATGCCCACTTTTAGCGTCTATGCACTCTGTACTCGCGATAGGTGCGTCCTTAAAGCACATGACAAACGTGGACGAAAGTAACACAGTTGCACGTGAATGCAATGGGCCTAATGTTTTCACCTTGCTAACATTATGATGCACTGCAGGTGTATGGGGCGAGGATTTAAATGCGTGGACAGATTTAGCGGTGGGAGGTTTTGCGTCCTAGCCAATCTCTAAATCACAGGGCAAAAGTAAAGCTGTCCAGCATATTTGTGCGCTACTTGCTGAAGCAGGACATGGGGGCTGAGAAAGTGTTGTCCGCAAGTTTGCCCATACTGCTCCTGCATTGTGTGCACGAGCGAAATGCGTTGTGTTCACCTGTACGCATTTCTGAGGCCTGACACCCCTATCTATGGCTCGGTTTGATACTTATCATCAGGATCAGTGCATACTTACACCAGCTCTAATCTAAGTGCAAAAGAGCCATATTTATGCTTGTGTACAACTCAACACGGCCAATAATTAGTCTACACTCCCCTTCGTGAACCTAGCGTACATGAAAAAGCCCCACTGCAGCCCAGTTACTTCGGTCACAGGTGGAGATGCAACTGAATCATGTATGTTTGGCAAGCACTTGGCTCCAGTGCATGTACAGAGATACGCTCCGCAAATAGACTGGTGTTGAACTCTGCACTGTCCCCAGTACATTTTACATGCAACCAGTGGCGTAACTAGGGGAAAAAAAATGGGCGTGGTCACTTAAAAATGGGGCGTGTCAACATGACACACCCCTTTATTTTCACGCTGAACATTCCTATCCATATGCACCTTAACCCCAGTAGTACCCCTTATACAGTACCCCCAGTATGCAGTTGTGGTCCCTCTTATGCAGGCCCATAGTAGTGCCCCTTATACAGTATCCCCAGTAGTTGTCCCCCATATACAGCCCCCAATTAGTTCCCCTTACTCAGTACCCCCAGTAGTGGCCCCCCCAAATGCAGTGCCCCACGTAGTGTTCCCCCTTGTGCAGTGCCCCCAGTAGCAGTCCCCACAATGCAGTGCGCCCAGTAGCGGTATCCCCTTATGCAGTGCCCTTTATATGGTGCCCCCAGTAGTAGTCCCCCCCCGTATGCAGTGCCCTTTATATAGTGCCCTCAGCAGTAGTCCCCCCCATTGCAGTTTTCCCAGAAGTGGTCCCCTTATGCAGGCACCCTGTAGTGATCCCCCCTATAAAGTGCCCCCTGTAGTGGCCCTTCCTATTATTGCCCCCAGTAGTGGTCCCCCGAGTGCAGTGCCTCTAGTAGTAGGCCCCTTTTATAATGCCCCCAGTGGTAGTTCCCCCCCAAGTAGTAGTCCCCAGTAGAGTAGCCCCCCCCAGTAGAGGTCCTCCCAATGGCGCCCCCAGTAGTAGCCACCCCTCCCCCAGTAGAGGTCCCCCCAGTAGTAGCCACCCCCCTCCCCCGTTGTGCAGATAGGTTAAAAAAAAAAATATATATATATATATATATATATGTATGAAAAAACGGAAGGCACTCCTAGAGACTTGGTAAATATGAAGAAAAATGAGGCAGACAACAGTGTGTCAAATTCAACGTTTCATGATCTACATCATTTCGTCAGGTGTTCCTGACGAAATGATGTAGATCATGAAACGTTGAATTTGACACACTGTTGTCTGCCTCGTTTTTCTTCATATTTACCAAGTCTCTAGGAGTGCCTTCCGTTTTTTCATACATGCATGCTGCCGTTTGTTGGACGCGCACCCAGAGCACTTAATTTCTTAGATTGGAGTGCCAGCCGTTGGTATTATTGTATATATATATATATATATATATATATATATATATATAAAAAATATATATACTTACCTGAATCTCTGCTCCTGCTCGCGACGCCGCTCCCGCCCGGGCTGGCGCGCTCAGCATTATGGGACAGATGTCATGACGTCAGTCCCATTACCCACTGCAGGAGCCGGACGGAAGTCCGGCTCTTGCAGTGGGTGCTGCAGCAGTCAACGAGAGTATCTGACTCTCTTTGGCTGCTGTTTAACACACGCATCACCGCCAGCGCTGGCGGCGATGCGTGTGTTATGCACAGCCTGAGCCCGCCTCCTAGCGCTATTGGGCAAGTGCTCAGGGGGAGGGAACGGGCTCAGGTGTGAAGCACAGGACCGGCGCTGGAAGCCTAGCGCAGGTCCTGTGTAAATGTGTAGCGCTGACCGCACTCATTGCAGTCGGCGCTACACTGGCTAACTAGGGCGGGCGGGCCGGTACCGTGGCCGGCGGCACCTCCCCGTGCCGCCGGTCCAACGGCGCCCAGGGCACGCACCCCGCTCGCCCTGCCCTAGTTACGCCACTGCATGCAACGCTTACCTTGGTTTGTACTTTTCAGTTTACATGTATTCACTCCTGATTCTAAATGGTATCTAATGAGGTCAGAGATGTTAACTGTAGTCCGCTTTACTGTACTACTGGTGTGACAGTATGAATCACTATAACTACATACAAGCTTCCATCAGGTAACTGTGTAGGATAGATGCTATAATCCACAGCAACCAATGACATGGTTTTTGCTTTAATCTGTGCTTGGAATGTAATCAATGGAATCTGATTGGTCTCTGTGGGTTAAATAACCTTTTTATGCATTGCTGGTGTCTCTGACAAGCAGGGGCATACCTATCAAATTACAGCGCCCCCTAGTGAAATTGTGAAGATGCCCTCGAACACATGTATCTGTACACATACAAGAATGACTTATTTCTCCGTAAAGCAGTGGTGGAACTAGTGGCGGTCCAGCCGGTGGCTTTACCGGGGCCCGCTGTGGTGCAGGGGCCCATAGACCCCGCTGCACCAGCAGCTAGTGTCCCACAGGCCCCACAAGTGTAGGGCAGACCGCAGTGAGAGCGGTCAGCACTACACAGTAACAAACACACAGCCGCCAATGAGAGTCAGACAGACTGCTGCGTCCACGCAGGGAGCCGGCTGCAGCTCACTCATGAGTTCTGCCTTCCAGGTCCCCCCCCCCCCCGCATAGTGCAGAAAAGCGAGCTGGGAGGAGTGGACAGCGGCGATCGCGGCAGGAGCGGGGATTCAGGCAAGTTGTGTTTTTTTTTTGTGTGTGTGTGTATGTAAGGGGGCACGGGACCTGACACTGGCATAGCATAAGGGGGCACTACTGGGGGCACTGTATAGGGGGGTGGCCTCTACTAGGGGCACTGTATAGGGGGGGCCACTACTGGGCGAACTGTATGGGGGCATAGGCAAACGTCTGCCTGAAAACACCCCTCCCCAGCACACACTATGACCACAATAGAAATAGTAATATAATAGAATGTTACTAGCGCTGCATGTTCTTCTCAGTATCACAAATGAAATAATTAGCACCACCTGTGGATCTTTTAACATGTATCAGCCAGTAATAAATAACTTGTGCACCAACTAGGAGATATGGAAAACATGCACTGTTAGGGATGCACCATACCTCCCAACTGTCCCGCATTTAGCGGGACAGTCCCGTTTTTCTGGGACTGTCCCGCTGTCCCGCCCACGGGCCGCAGTGTCCCGCGGTGGGGGGGAAGTTGGGAGAAGCATACATGCTGCCCTGCTATGCAGAGCAGCGTGTATGCAGAGGTAGAACAGACGCGTCTATTCTGAGTACGGGAGGAAGCCCGGGGGCTGCCTAGCATCTCGGAGATGCTCGGCACGCCCCATTAGTGACAAAAATGGGGCCGTGTCACCTGAACACACCCCTTTAGGATTAGGCCACGCCCCTTTTCATGCACGTGCGCCGCCACGCCCCTTTTCAGACACACGCGCATCCGCTCAATAGGAACTAGTGACATCACAGGGGGAGCATCCACTCATTAGGAACTAGTGACATCACAGGGGCAGCATCCGCTCATTAGTAACTAGTGACATCACAGGGACAGCATCCGCTCATTAGGAACAAGTGACATCACAGATGCAGCATCCGCTCATTAGGAACTAGTGACATCACAGAGGCAGCATCCGCTCATTAGGAACAAGTGACATCACAGAGGCAGCATCCGCTCATTAGGAACTAGTGACATCACAGAGGCAGCATCCGCTCATTAGGAACTAGTGACATCACAGAGGCAGCATCTGCTCATTAGGAACTAGTGACATCACAGAGACATCATCCGCTCATTAGGAACCAGTGACATCACAGAGACGTCATCCTCTCATTAGGAACCAGTGACATCACAGAGGCAGCATCCACTCATTAGGAACCAGTGACATCACAGAGGCAGCATCCGCTCATTAGTAACTAGTGACATCACAGAGGCAGCATCCGCTCATTAGTAACTAGTGACATCACAGAGGCAGCATCCGCTCATTAGGAACTAGTGACATCACAGAGGCAGCATCCGCTCATTAGTAACTAGTGACATCACAGAGGCAACATCCGTTCATTAGTAACTAGTGACATCACAGAGACAGCATCCGCTCATTAGGAACTAGTGACATCACAGAGGCAGCATCCACTCATTAGTAACTAGTGACATCACAGAGACAGCATCCGCTCATTAGGAGCTAGTGACATCACAGAGGCAGCATCCACTCATTAGTAACTAGTGACATCACAGAGACAGCATCCGCTCATTAGTAACTAGTGACATCACAGGGCACTTTGTGAATTAATTCAGCAAAAAATAGCTGCCTCCTCTGGTACAGTATAGCAAAAGGGAACCGACTGCGACAGAAGTTCTTCTCTGAGAATATAATAAAGGATCAACCCCACAGACACAGCAGGGGCTCCAAGACTTCTTTTAACAGAGGATTACCAAATTTCAAGTTAACTTTTTTGTTTAATATCAGCCTTTCCGTCCTCACAAAATCTGGGTCACCAGATGCAAAAAGACTCCTCAAACAGCTCTGTGTAATGTCTCAAGAATTATTTCTAGATCAAAGTGACTTATCACGTTTTACTTATTTATTTTTATTTGCTCAGAAGTGTATTCGCTTCACAAAGACAGATGTATTTTAGGTAACATATGTAATATCCGCCTCTGCAAATTCCAAACTCTGGTACTTACTGTACATCCACTTCCGCCTGGAGAGTTTCAAGAGCAGGTTAAGATGACAATGATAAGGGCAGACAATATTTGTGATTGGCTGATTGAATATGCACCGTTGCTGATATAGGTGTGTCCATATATATACCCCTATCTTCAAATTGTCCTGTTTTGCGCACCACAGATAATGTGACTAAGTTATACCAAATGTGCGGCTTTTCACATCTCTAATTGTCACAACTCTCGTATGGATGCTGACGGTAGATTTGGAGTTGGCGTATACCCAGAGCAGAGACGTGGAGTCACCTGGCACCCTCGTAAGGGGGTTTGGGCTTTGTTGCGCCTGATACGCAGGCCGCGGTCCTCTGTCTGAGCTCCAATGTGCAGGCTAATGGGTATGAAGGAACTTAGGATCGGCAGTGAGACTGCTGGTCATTAGGAGGCATACTGGAGCGTAGTCGGCATGGAATGGGTCAGAAGAACCAGGCAGGCAATATGGAACCAGGGCTCAAGCAGAATCCGGTCAGGTAAATAACTAAGGTCAGAACCGGGAAGTCAGGGGAGCAGGCAAGAAGAAGAGTCTGGCGAACTGGATCAAAACACTAGGGGTCAAATGTAATAGGGTGTCTGTTTTGGGAACAGTACAAACTCGTACTTTCTTGCACTTTTAAAAAGTGCGAGTTTGTCCTGCAACTCGCAAATGTAATAGCCTGCGAACTTTTCAGCTCGAGGCTACTACATATGCGATTTTAGGTGAGTTTTGGACTATGTAAACTGACACCTTAATGTGACTGGCATTAAAAGGTGCGAGTTATACAGAAGCCATCACAGATCAGTGAGATCCGTGACAGCTTCTGTGTGTGTTTACAAAAAAAACACGTGCAGCCCCCCCCCCCCCAAAAAAAAAAGCATAACCAGCCCTGGGCTTTATAAAGTCTGTCCTAATTCTAAAAATACAAAGGACAAAGGGCCTGATTCAGACCCGGACGCTATTTGCGGTCGCTCGCTGGCTAAAAGGGGCCGGCTATTTAAATCTTGTGCTTGCACTGCGTCGCGTAAAGCTGGCCACTAAGTAATAGCGAGCGGCCGCACTATGCGCTCGCACCGGTATAAAGACGCCCCTTTGCCACTCGCAACACACGTCATCTCCGGCAGTTGTAGGATTATTTGGGAACATCGAGAGCCATCGGAGCTGCTCGCAGCGCTTGTAGTATCCTTTTCCCACCACAACACTGCAAGCAGTTCAGGCTAAAATACAACCCAGTCATGTGTGTAATGACGCTACTTTGCTAATTAAGCACGCCCATTAAACGCCGTTCTGACGGTCGGGCATGCCTGCGTTCGCACATCCACACCCCCGTTTACAAGCACCTTCCCCTGTTCCCCTGTTAAACTTGCAATTTACCAAAACAGACACCCTATTACATTTGGCCCTAGGTGTCGCACTAATCTATTCAGAGAGGAACATAGTGGTCCCCCCCCCCCAGTAGAGGTCTCCCGCCTCCCACCCTCCACCTAGTGCTATTAGGTAAGTGCTCAGGGGGAGGGAAGGAGCACGGCTGTGCAGCACAGGACCGGCGCTGGGTGTAGGGAAGCCTAGCGCCGGTCCTGTGTAAATGTGTAGCGCTGACTGCACTCACTATGGTCAGCACTACACTGGATAACTAGGACGGGCCGGTAGGAGTCGCAGCTGGCTGGACTTACAGCAGCAGCCATTCAGGGGAGAGCTGCCAACAGCTGCAGCTGGACAGACCTGCGGATGCCAGGGAGATCTTCACCACAGCGGGTGCCGGCCAGCAATGGAACAGCCGCAGCCCCGTGAGACCCGTGGTCCATATTCCGCAACTAAGAAAACGTTCAACATTGGAAAAATATTAATTCAAGTAATGAAACATCTTCCCAGGGATTTTTTTTTTTTATTATCGCCATCCAGAGAGACAACGATTACAGCAGGGGCACTGAGAGGGGGGGAGAAGCGGGTAGTACATACCCAGGCCAGTTGGGGGAGCCCGGCGGGTGCCCGGGTCAGCGTCCCCCTTTGCGGTGCAGGGAGGAAACTGCTCGGGTCCAGGGAGGCTGGTTCCTCTCTCTCCCTGCCCACTGTCACTGCTGTATTGCAGCCAGCGTTAGTTGGGAGAGAAGAAAGGTGACAGGTTTTTTAGATCGCACTGATCGTCTTCCCACCTCCCGAATCTCTTTTGTGGTGCCGTGCATACTGGGTTCTTTTACAACTTTATGGGTTAACCACACACTGCTCAGCTGGCATGTTTAGACAGGGGCTTGCCACGAGGCCACGGCACCGTGACTCACACCCATTTCCCAAAGTATACCCCTGCCTGTCCCAGAGGCATCACAACAGGTGGTGACACCTGGTGCTTTACCTCTAGACCCCTCATGTGTGATAGAGGCGTGATCTCATGCCCGCATGGCCTCGCCCCCTGTTTTGTGCCATTTTGGGGACGTGATCGCGTGTGACATCTCCATTGTAGTCATGCTGGGGGCTTGCCCAGCTTTCTGGGACACAGGTGTGTGTGGAATGGATAACGCACGCATGCGTATGTTATCCATTAATGTTGCTCGCCGGTCGGTGTCGTCATCCAAGGGGGTGACACCATAATAATAACTCTATTTTGGTCACCTCAGATGCTGTCACCCCCTAACACCCCCCTAGTGAAGCCACCGGTCCGTCCCTCTTCCCACCCCAATCTCAATGCAGGATAGAGAAGCAGAATCAGAACTGAAAGATTGCATTGCTGGAACTTTGCACCTAAATGGTCTGTTCAGCCATGATTTGTACACCTCCAATCCTGGCTAACCCCCATAGCTAGATACCCCCAATCAGGGGCTGGCTGGCAACTTTTAGCCTGGGGGGCAAATGCATGCAGGCGGCCCTGGCAGAGGAGTAGCGTGTAGCCAGGGTGCCCGAAGAACGTGCGTGCTACGGCGCCCCCCCCCTCAAGTGTTCCAGGGAGTAGGCGGGTCCACTCCATATGGGATTAATGTAAAGTAAAAATAAAGATTAGGGACAGCCCCGTCGTGGTGCCCATATGCAGTGCCCCCCTGTGCCCCAGGAGAGGACCCCCTTATGCAGGCCTCCAGTAGTGATCCCCCCTATGCAGTGCCCCTTATACAGTGCCCCTTATACAGTGCCCCCAGTAGTGGTCCCCCCTGTGCAGTGCCCCTTGTGCCCCCAGTAGTAAGCCTCTTATATAGTACCCCCAGCAGTGGTACCCCCTATGCAGTGCTCCTTATATAGTGCCCCCAGTAGCAGTCCACACCCCATGCAATGCCTCCAATAGTGGTAACCCTTATGCAGTACCCCTTGAATAGTGACCCCAGTTGTAGTCTCCCCCTATGCAGTACCCCCAGTATTGCCCTTTTTATAGAGCCCCCAGCAGTAGTCCCTCGATGCAGTGCCCCAGTGGTAGTCCCCTCCCCCCAATGTAGTGCCCCTAGTAGTAGTCCCCTCCCCCCTATGCAGTGCCCCTAGTAGTTGTCCCCTCCCCTTGTAGTGCCCCTAGTAGTAGTAGTCCCCCCCTTGCAGTGCCCCAGTAGTAGTCTCCCCCCTTGTAGTGCCCCAGTAGTAGTCCACACAGCTGTAGTCCCCCCCCTTGAAGTGCCCCCAGTTATAATCCCCAGTAGTCCCCCTCTTGTAGTGCCCCCAGTAGTAGTAGTCCACCCCTTGTATTGCCCCCATTAGTAGTAGTCCCCCCCTTGCAGTGCCTCCAGTAGTGGTTCCCCCCTTGTGGTGCCCCCAGTAGTGGTCTCCCCCTTGTAGTGCCAGCCTCCCCCCCAGTAGACACACGTAATAAAAAACAAAAAACAGTTACCTGAATCCCCGCTCCCGCCGTCGCCATCCACTCCTCCGTCTGTCCTTCCGGGCCGGGCCGCTCTGCATTATGGGAGAGACGTCATATGATGTCATGACGCCTCTCCCATTGCCCACTGCGGAAGCCGGAAGATGGAACGGCTCCTGCAGTGGGCGCAGCAGCAGCTAATGAGAGTCTGACAGACTCTCAATGGCTGCTGATCAAAACAAACACACAGCTGCCGGAGCCGGCGGCTGTGTGTTAGTCAGTGTAGCGCTGACTGAACTCCGTCCGGTCAGCGCTACACATGCGGTGCAGCCTGTGTCACAGTGACACAGGCGGCCCGCGGCCCGCATGACGCTGCAGCTCGGGGGGCACATGGCACCCGGCCCAGCCCGCCACTGCCCCCAATCTTGCCTTCCTCCAACCAATTTAATCATCTCATCTTCTCTCTAGTGCTTTATAGTCTAAGTCAGTTTTATATTGTCATCGTTTCACTATTCATAAAAGAGTGAATACAGTATTTTGTTGATGTTTTTTATGTATTTACATATTTATCTGACTTTGGAATTCAATTTACATTGACAAGCAACTCACTGCCGCTATTGCATTGCGAAACTCCTGCATCCCAAGACAGACAACAGCTGACGTGAGAAAGACAGAATTGAACAATCCAATGCATATTTAAGTGATGGATTCAGCTGTATTACAGCCAATACAGATTTAAATAAAAAAACGTTCCAGCTGTATAACGGAAGGCAGCACGCTGAGGAATGCGAACGGCTGTATATAATTCTATACATGTCCTTTTGTGCAGGGAAAAGTGCTGTTTATATTTTTATAGAGGGCAAATGGCAATTTAAAATACATAGATTATCCTTACAGAGTAATGATGTTAATGTAGCATCAACAGTAAGAAGCTAATATGCAAATCTTCCCATACAACCCAATACACCTGTATACTGTACAATGCCAATGTTTTCCAATGTATCTTCCAGGTGCAGTAAGGTACTCTGGGGCCCTGTGCATATGAGCTTTCATTTTAAGCATGTATCTCGTGTTATTAAATTCTATTAAGGTTTGGAGCTGATAGGCCAGAATATAGTGTAAGAGTATGGACCGGTACACACACTATGCTTCATGTCAAGGTTGACGTTGCCTGCAGTGTGCCGAATTGCGAATGCTCAGACAAATATAATAGAGTTCTGTGTAAGTTTAAAGAGTAGTGATCGGTTGAGGCAACATACTGTAGGTATGTAATAGGACTATGTTTGGTTCTAAGGGGAATGATCTCAAACTGTAGTTTGCAAGGTTGCGGCATCTATGGACTGTTTGGTCTGGACAGAATCGTTTGGTGTGGGCAGAATCGTTCTGACATCGTTGGTTGAGTTCACAGCAATAGTTAATTTCTGAGGCTGCACTTCCAGGTTTGTACATGTGGAGGTCAGGCAGGGTACTCTAGTGTTTTACATACTCATGGGGGTTTAGTGGCGAATTTGGAGCTCCTACTGTGAGGGGTCTTTGGTTGTACCCAAGGAGTACAGCCTAGTTCCAAAAGAGAGCCAGCCTGCAAAGAATCCAGCCCTCAACCAGACCATGCAACACGTGGACAGAAGACAGGTTACAGAGACTCATGTCCATGGGGCAGATGTTTGGAGCAATAGAGCAGTAAAGGGACAGGATTCGCCCACTAAGTGCTGGCTGGTCACCCGAAGATGTCTTTTGTGCCACCAGATGGTATCTCTGTTAGTTCAGTATAATTTCATCAAACAATTGGGAAGATACAACAACTGGTCTGATTCAGAGCTGCAAGCTAACTGCACGCAATGCAAATGTGCACGCAGTTGGCCGATGTTGGCAGTACCGTGCATGCATCCTGATGGTTACGGCACGGAGACACAGAGCGAATTCGGATGCAAGAGTCCTGGGAGGTTCCTGGTGAGGTAATGGGGGTGGCTAGCCTGACACCGGCTGCGTTTAAAGACACAATTGCGCTGACACAGGACGCCATGTTCAGACGTAGGCTGGTAAAAGTTTAGATGGTGCGTCTAAAGCCGCACTGAGATGGATTAGCGCTGATGCAAGTATGCTCAGCGTCGGCTGCGGCGTTAGCATATACACGCAAACATGGCTGCAGCAAAAGACGCAGCCACGTCCACCTCTGAAGCAGGCCCAATATCTTTATTTGATATCAAAATAAAAATATCTCTATTTACAAAGAATACAGGGATTTCAGAGTTACCAGCAGCCGGGGGTGTCACAGCTCCGGAAGCCTATCCCAGTTCTAATCTAAAGGGGCTATTATCACCGTAACCTCCATAGTGCCATCCAGGCTATCCAACCACTCTGTCTTAATGCCACCAGCGGCAGAGGGACCACCCTCAATAGCCACCTACTTTGGGCAGGTCCACAAGGAAAGCAAAGTTTGTGGAGGATTTAATATGGACACTGGTACTATCCTAGAATCGTCCAGCAGGTGTAATGATACCCAGTCAGCCTATCCAAAACAGAAGGTAGAATCCACAACCGGGTGCCTGAGTTCTCTCATTTAAGTCCGGTCCGGTTTCCACGGTAATGGTGTCGCTTCACTGGGGCTGAACCTAGATAACACTTTCCTGTTAAATTGGGAACCTGCTTAAAGTTCTGAGATGGCAGCAGGCACCCTGCGGAGAAGGGCTCCTGAAAGTGTATCTGAGCTGGATAGAGATCAAGGGGCAACCATTTGTTCAGCCATAGAACACAATCCTCTTAAACCCATGTCACATGCCAAAATTAACCTTTGAGAGTATTTGTGGGCACAGGTGGCGGTCTCGCTGGCATTTTTTTCACAGCACAGCCAACGCTAGTGAAGGAAGAATCTGCAAAGTCTATAGCTACCAGCCATGGCAACTTTCAGTGGTGCCTCTTCGATACTGGTTGCCCAAGCAATCTCGGGTGAACAGCAGGAGACCATGCGTCAAAGCTCCCTACATTACATGCATACACTTCACAGGACATGAGGCATGTTCAATATTCACAACAATGCTAGGTACAAAAGGGGGCTAGGTGGACTTTACTTTTATTTACAGTATGCCTGGAACGCTGCTCTTGCCCACGGGTAGGTGATAGGGCTTTTGGGTATGACCAGATGAGGAGGCCTACTAAAGGGGCTGGCACATCTGTACAACTCCAGGGTACAGCAAGTTACTAACTGCACACAAACATTAAGGAGGCTAGGGGAGAGAGGTGCAGGAGGAAGAGAGATAGTCATGGGGGGGCTGTTCGTGAGAGTTTACAATCTAATGGGACTATTCCTACAATTCCAGGTCTGTTGTTGTTGGCTACACGCTATGTTCCAGAAGATGAAGGTGTTCATTGCCATCCAAAGTACATCTCATTCCCTGCCTGCAAATAACTGAACAAGGTAGCTTCCGTTTTATCACATTTTTATCACATTTCTGTCTTGTGAGTTACTAGTAGGAGATAGCTTGTAAATATGTATACATAAAACAGCTATAATGCTTAACAGTGTGGAACATTAGAAATAGCTTTTGTCTTATAAACCCCCTAATAAAAAAACAGACATTGGTGATCTGTATTGCAGGCAGAAGAGCAAATAAGCCACAAGATATGGAATCTGTAGACTGCAACAAATACATTCTGTGAACCAAATAAATTCTTTAAAGAAGATGTCCACGTCTCCTTAATTATGGAACAGTAATCCCATCTGCCAATTAACCAATATCTAACAACGCCCATGGCAAGTATCCTGTTCCTGTGACCTCTGTGGTTTCCTTACATTTAAGAGCTAGTATTACTGTAACACGTGAAGCCGTGTTACATTTGGGAGCTAGTATTACTGCAACACGTGCCATGCAGTCAGACCTAGCACATGCCTAGGTCAGTATTGTTACAGCTGATGGCTAGTCCACATCTTACGCTCAGGGTCCCAATGAGATCTGGTGCAGACCAAAAAACTGAGACTGCACTCTGCTGAGCTGCTGTGACATCCGTAAAACTGCCCTTGTGCAAGAATCAACACAAAAAGAGACTGATGCATTGTTGCACGCAAGTCCTCTTTGTGGGCAGATCTTGAATATTTTCGCACTGCGTATGCTCCATAACTACGCCCAACTCAGTCACATCTCCACCCGCAGCTGAATTTGCTTAACTTGATGGTAACAGAGTGTTTGCACATTTTAAAAAGGGCATGTTGATGGAATGGCGGGCTATGAGCAGTTGTACTGTACATATTCAGAGATCTGTCCGTTTTTAGATGGTACTTTTGAAATCAAGAGTTTGAATAGGGACTCACTCTACATACAGGCAAATATCTGCTTTATTTCTCAGTGCAGGCAATGCGTATGCAATAACGGCCGAACTGCATGCAACGCTGAATCTGCCCCACAAGTGTTTCACAGAGCAAGTCCACAAAACAGTCAATCACTCTCTGTCTGCTCAGTAAAAGCATCTACTTTCTATTAACCTTCACTGGGTGAAAAAGAACATGGACATATCTAAGTATAAACATGTCAGTTGCCTGATATATATATATGTATTTAGCTCAGTAATACACATCCTATGATATATATTCATTGCCAACAGTGACTTGAATAATCCCATGCTTTGTGTCAGGGCCGTAACCGTAACTAGGGTAGTGCGACCAGTACCGTGGCACAGGGCACTACAGGGCAGGGGGCGCTGTTTGGGCCTGTCAATTTTCCTGTTTATTATCATTCTCACTTGTAGCTTCCTCTTCTTTTATCCCCAGCATCTCCTGGCCTCCCCTATCTCTTCCCTGGCCCTTCCCCATGAGGCCATGGCCCTTTTTCAGGTGCACTATTTTATGTCACTATTTAAAAAAATGGGAGGGGGGCGCCAATGCTCTCTGGCACAGGGCACCAAATAGTCTAGTTACGGCACTGTTTTGTGTTGGCATAGGAGACAGCTCTGTGGATGTTTGAGTACGTCCAGTATTAGTGCTGCAACTGCCCCTAACCGTTTTCCTGATATGGGGGAGGAGCGGTAAAAAAGTTGGCTCCCATGTGTTTTTAGTAAGTGAAAACTTGAAGCAAGACAATGCCCTTCCGATCTGTAGAGAGGCCTGTGGGGCTGATTTCGAGGTGGACGCTATTTGAATTATATTTGCAGTTGGCTGATGGCTTTGGATCTGTGCTTGTGCAGGAAACGCACTGCGCATGTGCAAATCTGGCTCAGCGAAGTCGCACGCAGTGGTGGCAATGGGCAGCGTTCTAGAAACTGGCCCGTTTCTTTGGGCGTACCGGAGCCAGTGGGTGCGTCCTTGGTTTTAGCGTCACTGGCTCCGGCTGCGATGATTTCACCGGACAGTGAGTAACCTGAGAACGCAGCAGCAGATCAGAGGCGTCAGCCGCGCACGTCTCTTTACATCAGACGCCTCCTGTGGCCTTTCGCATATTAAAGCACAGCCGCGCCATGCAAATACGCAACACCTGCGCTATTGCGTTCATCTCTGTGAGCAATTAACTTGCAAACGTTTATACTATTCAAAATGTAAACGGGGAAGTATCTGGCACAGAGGAGATATGAGGTTTCGGATGCATCCCAGTTGAGAATAATTTACGTCTGATTCTGGGGCCCAGTATTGTGTTGTCACTAGCTGTGATAAATCTCAAGCCTGCAATTGTTGGTAATAGACATTCTGCAAATAAAACTGGAGCCAATTTTAACTCCAAAACGAAATCTTTGGTGGGCGAGGTTGTATTCCATAATCCTCTTACGTTATGATAACTGTGTCCAAGGGCCCCGTATAGTCTCCAACGTCATCCTACAATACAGACGCAGATTATTCTTGCTCGGAATGTCGTGGTGTAAGGGAGTGGGTGGATATTACAGGCTCTCACTTATTTCATTTCTGTATAGGGATTTTTCTCCCTCCGTCCTTTTGAAGTTTGGCGAGCTGTTGAAATTAATTATGCAATATCATGATATTATCTTAATGCTATTGATACAGAGAAGTTTGGCTGCGAAATGACCTTCATTTTACACCTCTGGGCGTCCCCGCGTTCTGTAATTCAATAATCGTAACAAAATATAAAAACATTGGGAAATAATACAGCATTATAGAACATTTAGTAGACAGTACATTCGGCTTAAGAGGAACTGGAAGGACCATTATTTTTGTTAAACCGACATTATAATCTGATGTGTTCTTGCAGGGCTGTAATGTTTCCTGTCTGCATACCAAATAATAATCCAATATAATAGTTAAAGTGAGAGCTTCAATACTACAAGAAGTTGGATGTTGTTAACAACACTATAATTCTTGCTTAGTTGCTGCCAGTTTTTCCAACATAAACTTTTCTTTAAATTCATTTTATAATGAATTTGTTGAGGTCCCCCCCCCCCATTTTGACCCAGACTTTACAATTTTTGTACCTATTTCCAGTGTTCTATGTCTCAATCTCCATCATTGAATGAAGAGATGTTACCTATAAGTTAAATGTACATAAAAGAAAAAACATTCTGAAACATTTCTTGAGAAAAAAAAAATGAAAGTGTTTTTATGAGAATAGCACTAATATTTGGGAGCCAAGATAGCTTCTATATATATAACTTCTGTGTGGTAATTATCCGGGTAATGAGCAGCCTTGTTTGCCAGACTACCTGTGAGAGACTGATAAAAGTTGTGTCAGTTTCTCTGGGCAATCTCTCACTACCTGGGGAGCAGGCTGACAAACCTGTTGAAAGGCAATGCTATTGCTTTATGGAAGTGCTGTAATTAAAAGCTATTTTGTGAGATTTGGAACTTAGAATACCGGCGCCGGAATACCGACACCTGTCAGAATCCCGGTGGCGGCACTCCAACCACCGGAATCCTGAAGGTAAGTAGCGGGGTTAGGGGGAGGGTTAGCATTAATGTTAGGCACTAGGGGAGGGTTAGGATTAGGCACTAAGGAAGGAGGGTTAGGTTTAGAGTGTGGGGAGGGGGAGGTTAGGTTTAGGCACTAGGTGGGGAGGTTAGGGGTAGAGAGAGGGGGAGGGTTAGGACACCTAATGACAGGTGTCAGTATCCTAACCCTATCGGGATGCCGGTGTTGGGATTTTGACCACTGGGATCCTGAGCGTTGGCATGCCGTGCCCAACCCGAGTTGGACATTAGGTCCACCCACCCTTAGCGAGGGAGCGTTATGTATAGTTTGTGCCAGATAGGGCAGGATATATTTGAATGTTTTTGTGTTGCAAAATAAAACTAGCAGCGGAAATTTGAACCAAGGAACTAGATTATTGTGCTAGTAATTGTCTGCTGCAAGAGGAGTGCTACAGTTTACCCCAGGAGATGGCAATATATATATATATATTTGATTTACATGGGCCAGCACATAACAGCCACTGACATAGTACAATGGAGGGGGGGGGTGATGCGGGGGAGGTGGGGGCGTGCCTTCACTACCACAGTCTTTAAGCCATACCTATGGGGCATTGAGTGACATAAAGTGAACTACTGGGCACTGTAATGTGGCATAATATGAACTGAAGGCACTGTGTGGCATTATGTGTACTGGGGGCACTGTTAGAGGTCATAAGATGAACTAGGGCATTACTACAGTATTATTATTATTATTATTATTATTATTATTATTATTATTGATTTATATGGCACCACAAGTGTTCTGCAGCGCCTTACAAAGTACATAAACAAATAAGTAACCAGCGACTTACAATACAATACTATACAAAGCGTGACATGGACATGGATAATGAACATTGCTATATTAGCGACCTTTACACCCACTTCAGCAGCCAAATGTTAGTCTCCCTAGTGGAGAGTAAGAGATAAATGAAATTAGAGTAGGGAGAAGCACAAGAGGGTAGAGGACCCTGCTCGATAGAGCTTACATTCTTTAAGGGAGGGGCAGGCAAACAGGAGTGACACAGATGGGGTAGGCGGGGAGGAAGGAGCATATAGCAGCAAGTTAGGATGAGAGCTGGAAGGCTATGATGAAGTAGTGGGTCTTAAGAGCTCGTTTGAATGATTGTAGAGTGGTGCAGAGTCTGATGGGGAGAGGGAGGGAGTTCCAAAGGTGGGGAGCAGCACGGGCAAAATCTAGGAGGCGAGAGTGGGAGGAAGTAATCAATTGGCATGAAGGGCGGCGTGCATTATGTGAACAAAGAGGGCTGACAGGAGAGTGAAAGGAGATGAGATTAGAGATGTAAATGGGAGAGGAATGGGTGAGGGCTTTGTAAGTGAGTGTGAGAACCTTGAATTGGGTTCTGAAAGGGAAGGGGAGCCAGTGGAGGGCTTGTAAGAGAGGGGAGGCAGATGTAGAGCGTTTGAAGAGGAAGATGAGCCGAGCAGCAGCATTGAGCACAGACTGGAGAGGAGAGAAATGGGGAGGCCAGATAGGAGGAGGTTACAGTAGTCCAATCTGGAGATGACCAGTGAATGTATGAGGGTTTTGGTGGCATCCTGGGTGAGAAAGGGTCTGATCTTGGAAATACTCTTGAGATGGAAACAACAGGACTGTGAGAGGTTCGAATATATGGTTTGAAGGAGAGGGAAGAGTCCAAAATAACTCCAAGACAACGCACTTTGGGACTAGATGAGATAGTTATGCCATCTATTGATAAAGAAATAGTGGGAAATTAGGTTATGTGGGATGGTGGGAAGACAATCAGCTCAGTCTTAGACATATTAAGTTTGAGAAATTGTTGGGGCATCCAGGAAGAGATAGCAGAGAGGCAGTTGGAGATGCGAGTCAGCAGAGAGGGGGAAATATCAGGTGAGGAAAGGTAGATCTGTGTATCATCAGCATAGAGATGATAATGGAGGACAAAAGAGCTGATGTTTTTACCTAGAGAGGACGTATATAAAGAGAATAGGAGAGATCCAAGAACAGAACCTTGGGGAACACCTACTGTAAGAGGCTGTGGGGGGGAGTAGTCGCCGTGAGAGGAAACAGAGAAGGAACGGTCAGAGAGGTAGGAGGACAGTCAGGAGAGAGCAGTGTCACGTAGACCAAGGGAGTGAAAGATATGCAGCAGTAGAGGGTGATCCACAGTGTCAAAAGCAACAGAAAGGTCAAGGAAAATGAACAGGGAGTAGTGGCCCTTGGATTTGGCAGCAAGGAGGTCGTTGCTGACTTTCGTGAGGGCAGTTTCAGTGGAGTGGAGAGAACGGAAGCCAGACTGAAAAGGGTCAAGGAGGGAGTGGGAGGAATGAAATGTGGTGAGGCAGTTAGAGAGAATGTTAGGATCAAGGGTAGGTTTTTTAACAATGGGGGAGACAAGGGCATGGTACGGTACGGTAAATGACATGAGGCACGTCAATACTATGAGGCATTAAATTAACAATGGCATTACTATAGGGCATAAAATGAACAACCACTGAGCAGAGAGTGTATCTTTAGAAGCATTGGTGCTGGGACCCCCTCAAATGCTGCTATGGGGCCCACAAAGTTCTAATTGTGAACCCGGGGCCTGGCACCTGAGGTCCTGACGGCCCATGCAGCTGTTGGGCCGTGGAAGTTGCCTCCCCTGTAATAAAGAGATACCTCGTTAATAGTCTGCATACTGTATTTAAATATAAAAGGGAATAAAACTTGTTAAATAGATGGCAAACTTCAAACATATTTAATTCGACATAACATTGGCATTATATGGTGACGAGATAAGCCTATTTACTATGGTTAATCGCCTACATACTTATTAGGGCTCTCTAGTACATGCCAGGGAATAAATCTTCACTCATTAGTTTAAAGAAGAAATGTGTACTTAAAGTTTAGTAGTCCATAAAAGAAATCTCAATTTGCATGTAGCACAGTTTTCTTTCTTGTGAGCGTGTTATCAGTGCTGCATAATTACCACTTCACTCCTTACAGAAGCTTTGCCATCCTTCCCAGTTTTCATTAGAGGAACTCAGGTTCCGCTTCATTAAGGCATCACCGCTGCTTATATGACAATCAGAGACCGATCCGCTTTCTTCCAGGTTCCTGGACGCCGCCTGGCTGACCCAGCGGCTACCACAATGCACTCAAGTGTTACTGCGCTGATGCGCATTTTCCCTGCACGCCACTCAGGTGAAACGCAGGATAAATTTTATGTCAGTTTTAAAATCTGTTTTTTTTTTATTTTATTTTTTTGTGAGATCTGCATCAGTTCTGCAGTAATTATTCCCTAAGCGGCCAATTTATTTATTAAAGGAGATTTCCTATGCGCTGGCAAAGGGCTTTTTCTCGCTTGTGCCCTAAACATCCCAGGTTTACCGGCGGCAAAGGCACTTGTTTTGTCACTTGCACCAGATCAATCAAAGCTGATTTATGATAGGTTGCTATGGGTGACGGTACTTTTCCAAATTATCGGCCAATAACTGTTGTGATATATTTATTTTTATGTAATTATGCTTTATTTGTCATCAATGTCTAGAATACTCTATGGGGGCGATTCAGTTTCGGTGGGATAGGTGTGATGTGCCGTACTGAGGGGTCTATTTACTAAGCCTTGGATGGAGATAAAGTGAACGGAGATAAAGTACCACCAACCAATTAGCTCCTAACTGCCATGTCACAGGCTGTGTTTGACAAATGACAGCTAGAATCTGGTTGGTTGGTACTTTATCTTCGACCACTTTATCTCCAACCAAGGCTTAGTAAATAAACTATTGTCTGCCGACTTTCTGGCTGCCCCTTTCGGGAGGAGCAGCCAGATTGGTAGGACAGGTGGGCGTGGCTGGCACAAGGGGGTGTGGTCGGACAGATGACAGCACTTTGTGGGCGGTGCGGGGGCATGGCCAAGCAGCCACGTCATTCTGTCCCCGCCCTTGCTACACAATGATATTACAGGCATTGTGAAGCAGGGGGTGGGGCCAAAATGACGCGATTCAGCGTGAATTGCATCGCTGCTTGGTTTCACTGGTAATTGCGGGGGGGGGGGGGTCGGGAAACCCACCGGGAGGCTTGCCTGACTTTCGGGGGGGCTGAGAGCGGCACACGGTTTTCGGGAGGCTCCCGGCCGAATTGGTAGGGTAGGCAAGTATGAAATAAACTTCTCAATTGGCAAATTGCGCCCAGTGAGGTCAGGGGGTACCACGGCGGTGTTCAGTGGCACATCACCAGTAGCTGAATCCCCTCCATAAATACGGCAACAACACATTTTTATGTAAAATGTTACATGTGTAACGCATCCAGGAATTTCTCACTGACATGTTACATAAGGCCATTTTGTGGCCTTCTCTGGTAAAGTATGTATTTGAAATACATGCTGGCTACCATCAACATATAGAGTAAACTATGGGGTATTATCAGCTTGAAGCAGGATGAGCCATCTCTGGACCCACAGGAGATCATAGCCTTACTGTATCACCACGGAAACATGATGGAGTTGTCCTTCATCCTTGTTCAGTAGGGGGCTGGTTACCTTGGCAATGGTGCAAGCTCCTGAAAAGATGTCCACAGTGTACACATGCCGTTTCCGTGGCAACAATCCATGCTCGCAATATGTAAAATACAAATTTACCTTGCTTAGTTAATATTAATATATAGGCAGTGTATAACTGAGCTCAACAAAGGAGCTATGTACTATTAATAAAATGTGGGGAACTACAACTTCCAGCAGGCCCTGGCTGCCAGGACCTGCTGGTGCTTGTAGCATTACAAGAGGCTGTAAGCATTGGTGCTGGTTGTTGATTGTTTTTATTTGAGTCCATTTTTGGGAGATACCTGCAAAATGTAAGCACCCCCAGGGTATATGTAGGGGGTACCACAACAGGTATCAGACCTAGCTGCTGCTCTTCCCCCATTTCCAAACACAGTAGCAGCCCCCATACTCTAGGTATCTGCTGATGGTCCTCCATGTTACATGCTGGGGATCCTGAGATTTTGCGGGGATTCCCCTGAAAAAGTGAGTTTTGAGGGCATCCCCTGCATTATAATTTAAATAAATACGCTCCTAAGTAAGAAGTCTCACTTTTTGGCTTATTATGCCTTATCCCCTAAATTACCAGAACGGTAAGAGTGTCCCCGCAAGTACACCATCCATTTGTAAGACGTAGAGGCCCAAGGTATGACGGCTTGCAGCATTCTGTGTCTCCCTGAGCTGTAGCACCCGATCCCTTGTAGGGTGCTTTGGTATCGGTTACAACATTATTTGGGGCTAGACCCACTTTTATATACTCTGATAGCAAATAACTCCCTACATTTTAAATAGTGATAAATCCAACCAAACCACGATCAGTTCAGATTAGTTCATGCCCATCCAAAGCCACATTCTTCCACGTTTCTGGCTGGAGAGTTGGAACATACTATGAGGAGGAATAAGAACCCAATCACTGACATACCGCTTGGAATCGAAGCTTGCTCCAGTCCCATGCTAGGTGCAGATTATCTGTCAGCCTATGGCGTCCAATGTGAGCGACTAAGCGTCTGACTTTGCCACCGGTTCAGCAACATGCCCATAAGATGGACCATCTCAGTCACCGCCAAAAAATGCCCGCTATAATTCCCATACCTTTCTGAGATCGTTCATCTCAGTTGCTTCTGCACCTCTGTGTGTACACACTGTGGCACTCATGTGCTGTGCGACTTTTTAGCAACTTAGATGCACGGGCAGTTGAAAAACTATTCAGAGATATTGGTTGCATGCATTCGAAAATACATGGGAAGCTGCTAGGCCATGTCACGGCTTCTCTGTCACTAGCAGTCCCTAACACTAAGGGGTTCATGTCTGGGGAGGAGGGCACTCCAAAAAGTGTCCAGCCCAGGAGCCCCCCAGGGCACAACACGAAAAAAGGAAGAAGGGTGACAGTGAAGTGTAAAGTATAGATGTGTAAGACTAATTCATAAGTGTTGAAAAAGGGATTAAAATATATGTGAAAAATTACGTGAATAAAAGACAAACATTAAAGGTGATGTGAAAAGTAACTATTTGTATTAAGTGGTGATGCCATGAGGAGGCCCAGCCAGAGTAGCCTCGGGGGCCCCATGCCCAAACGCTCATCCCAAATGTAATATATATCAATTATAAGGCCTCATAATAAAGGCACATATATATTTTGACAAATGTAAGGCCTCATGATAAAGGCACGTACATAAATGCATCCAAATTAAGAGCCCGCTTACCTGGGAGTCACCCCTGGGAACTCCAACTAGCACTACTAGAACCAGCTTGCCCTCCTAATACTGGCTCATTAATGCATCTCACAACAACAAACAAAAAATGGCAGCTGCTCAATCAATCTGGCAGTATTATTCAGGTGCATGAAAGGAAGGGGTCATACCAGTTGAAAAACTAACAACCATTCGGGCAAATATCGCCTTTCCGAAAGTCTCAGAATCAGCCCCATAGCCTGTTCGGTATGGACAGGTCCGGTGCAAGGTTTCTAGGCGGTCTAGGCAAAGCTTCACCCTACAGCCCCCACTCTCCAACCCCTCACATGCACACCTGACTTTTTAATGGGTTTTTTTTATTATTATTTGTCTATTTCACACACACAAAAAAAAACCCGCAGATCACAGGAACAACTGATCAATGCTCAGCTCCCAGCAATACCGGCCACCAGCAATAAGTAGAACACAGACATCCTTAATTTTTAGTACAAAGCAGCCTCAGCGGGGCCCCCCAGGTGGTACCCTAGGGAGCTTCTTAAGGGTAGTGCTTTCCCTGGCTATGGGTCAAGTACAAAACAGGGAGCAGATTTCAGAAAACCAGAACAGACAACCGAGCTGCTTCAATAGCTTACACCAATTTGCTATTATCCTATGGCCAAATGTATTTTTATTTTATTTAAACGGGAAGATGAAACGCATCTATGTACTAAATATAAAAAAAAAATAGTCTTATAAATGATACGACTAATCTATAAATCTAGTGGCACTGGTCTAAAAGTGTGTCTTCTTGCCCTTGGTGGTGACATTGCTTATATTATTGTACCTGTTACCAAACACTTTTTTTTTTTTTTCTTTAATGAATAAGTAGTCCCCTTCCCCAAATCCACACAGCATCCCTCCCCTTCTTCACCTGCGAAGGAGCTGTCACCATGTCATATACAATCATTGACAGTCAGGCTTGCCTGATCTGATTTTAACTATTTTTAGACCCACGGCTCAGCTCTCACATAGATTTGAAGGGCAGACCCTCCAGGAAGGAACTGGAAAGATAATTCCTTGTTACAGAAAGACGAATCGCAGTCTCAAAGTCGAGCAACAAAAGCTACAGCTTCTCTGAAGAATACAATAAGGCATTTTTTTTTCCCCTAGCTCTGAGTTGCCCATTACAAGTTAATGATGTGACAGGTCCGAAGGCTCCTCCAAGTCCACTCACTCTCACCAGAACAGCTACTGTACACCACCCACACCCTGGGATTATTGCAATATAAAGGTCAGAATAATAGGTCAGTTAACATAGTGGAATCATTTTAATTAGCGAGACAATGAAAACAGCTAGTGGAAGAAGCCTCTTTTCTGTAAAATGAAGGCTTCGTAATAGCGGGTTTATGGAGTTTATCCATTCCATAATAGCACCTGATTAGTGACCGGCAATGTGTCTACAATTATTAGCACGCTCCAGCTGTACTTTAGGTGGAGCCAGAGCAATGAGAAGGCAATTAGTGTCTCCCAGGAGCCGAAGTGACAAAGATCGGACGCTCTCGCAGTCATCGCCATGGACTGATCTTTCAGCTGAAGAGATGGATTCAGACAGGAATATATATATATATATACTCAGTATACAGTATATATATATATATTATATATATATATATATATATATATATATATGTGTGTGTGTGTGTGAAGTAGGCTGGATATTCTGAACACTAGAGGATGAAAAAAATATCTAAATAATAAATATATAGAAAAACCCGGAACATGAAATATTGGGTACTATAAATATACATAATAAGTCTTGCTGGAATGGAGGAGAGGTCTGGGATAGATGTAATTGGCAAACAAAAATGGCAGCTGCTCAATCAATCTAGCAGTACTAATCAGGTGCATGAAAGGGAGGGGTCATACTAAGTAAAAGAAGGAGGGGGATTTAACCCCCTATTGTACCTCAGCACACTGAATAATACCTGCAACAATATATGAAGACTATATGGTCATAGAAATTCAGAGATATTAGTTGCATGCATTTGCAAATACATGGGAGGCTGCTGGGCCACGTCACGGCTTCTCTGTTACCAGCAGTCCCTAACACTAAGGGATTCACGTCCGGGGCGCAGTGCACCCCAAAAAACGTCCAGCCCAGGACCCCCCCAGGGCATCACACGAAAATGGAAGAAGAGTGACAGTGCAGTGTAAAGTATAGCTGTGTGTGAGTAATCATTAAGTGTGGAATGAGAGGTTAAAATATATGTGAAAAAATACATGAATAATAAACAAACATAAAAGGTGATGTGAAAAGCAACTATGTGTATTAAGTGGTGATGCCCTGAGGCGGCCCAGCCAGACCAGTCCCAGGGGCCCTACGCCCAAACGCTCACCCCAAATGTAAAATATACCAATTATAAGGCCTCATGATAAAGGCACATATATAATTTTGTCAAATGTAAGGCCTCATGATAAAGGCACATACATAAATGCATCCAAATTGAGAGCCAGCTTACCTGGGAGTCACCCCTGGGAACTCCAACTAGCACTACTAGAACCAGCATGCCCTACTAATGCTGGCTCCTTCATGCAACTCATAACAGACAAACAAAAATGGCAGCTGCTCAATCAATCTAGCAGTACTAATCAGGTGCATGAAAGGGAGGGGTCATACTAAGTAAAAGAAGGAGGGGGATTTAACCCCCTATTGTACCTCAGCACACTGAATAATACCTGCAACAATATATGAAGACTATATGGTCATAGAAATTCAGAGATATTAGTTGCATGCATTTGCAAATACATGGGAGGCTGCTGGGCCACGTCACGGCTTCTCTGTTACCAGCAGTCCCTAACACTAAGGGATTCACGTCCGGGGCGCAGTGCACCCCAAAAAACGTCCAGCCCAGGACCCCCCCAGGGCATCACACGAAAATGGAAGAAGAGTGACAGTGCAGTGTAAAGTATAGCTGTGTGTGAGTAATCATTAAGTGTGGAATGAGAGGTTAAAATATATGTGAAAAAATACATGAATAATAAACAAACATAAAAGGTGATGTGAAAAGCAACTATGTGTATTAAGTGGTGATGCCCTGAGGCGGCCCAGCCAGACCAGTCCCAGGGGCCCTACGCCCAAACGCTCACCCCAAATGTAAAATATACCAATTATAAGGCCTCATGATAAAGGCACATATATAATTTTGTCAAATGTAAGGCCTCATGATAAAGGCACATACATAAATGCATCCAAATTGAGAGCCAGCTTACCTGGGAGTCACCCCTGGGAACTCCAACTAGCACTACTAGAACCAGCATGCCCTACTAATGCTGGCTCCTTCATGCAACTCATAACAGACAAACAAAAATGGCAGCTGCTCAATCAATCTAGCAGTACTAATCAGGTGCATGAAAGGGAGGGGTCATACTAAGTAAAAGAAGGAGGGGGATTTAACCCCCTATTGTACCTCAGCACACTGAATAATACCTGCAACAATATATGAAGACTATATGGTCATAGAAATTCAGAGATATTAGTTGCATGCATTTGCAAATACATGGGAGGCTGCTGGGCCACGTCACGGCTTCTCTGTTACCAGCAGTCCCTAACACTAAGGGATTCACGTCCGGGGCGCAGTGCACCCCAAAAAACGTCCAGCCCAGGACCCCCCCAGGGCATCACACGAAAATGGAAGAAGAGTGACAGTGCAGTGTAAAGTATAGCTGTGTGTGAGTAATCATTAAGTGTGGAATGAGAGGTTAAAATATATGTGAAAAAATACATGAATAATAAACAAACATAAAAGGTGATGTGAAAAGCAACTATGTGTATTAAGTGGTGATGCCCTGAGGCGGCCCAGCCAGACCAGTCCCAGGGGCCCTACGCCCAAACGCTCACCCCAAATGTAAAATATACCAATTATAAGGCCTCATGATAAAGGCACATATATAATTTTGTCAAATGTAAGGCCTCATGATAAAGGCACATACATAAATGCATCCAAATTGAGAGCCAGCTTACCTGGGAGTCACCCCTGGGAACTCCAACTAGCACTACTAGAACCAGCATGCCCTACTAATGCTGGCTCCTTCATGCAACTCATAACAGACAAACAAAAATGGCAGCTGCTCAATCAATCTAGCAGTACTAATCAGGTGCATGAAAGGGAGGGGTCATACTAAGTAAAAGAAGGAGGGGGATTTAACCCCCTATTGTACCTCAGCACACTGAATAATACCTGCAACAATATATGAAGACTATATGGTCATAGAAATTCAGAGATATTAGTTGCATGCATTTGCAAATACATGGGAGGCTGCTGGGCCACGTCACGGCTTCTCTGTTACCAGCAGTCCCTAACACTAAGGGATTCACGTCCGGGGCGCAGTGCACCCCAAAAAACGTCCAGCCCAGGACCCCCCCAGGGCATCACACGAAAATGGAAGAAGAGTGACAGTGCAGTGTAAAGTATAGCTGTGTGTGAGTAATCATTAAGTGTGGAATGAGAGGTTAAAATATATGTGAAAAAATACATGAATAATAAACAAACATAAAAGGTGATGTGAAAAGCAACTATGTGTATTAAGTGGTGATGCCCTGAGGCGGCCCAGCCAGACCAGTCCCAGGGGCCCTACGCCCAAACGCTCACCCCAAATGTAAAATATACCAATTATAAGGCCTCATGATAAAGGCACATATATAATTTTGTCAAATGTAAGGCCTCATGATAAAGGCACATACATAAATGCATCCAAATTGAGAGCCAGCTTACCTGGGAGTCACCCCTGGGAACTCCAACTAGCACTACTAGAACCAGCATGCCCTACTAATGCTGGCTCCTTCATGCAACTCATAACAGACAAACAAAAATGGCAGCTGCTCAATCAATCTAGCAGTACTAATCAGGTGCATGAAAGGGAGGGGTCATACTAAGTAAAAGAAGGAGGGGGATTTAACCCCCTATTGTACCTCAGCACACTGAATAATACCTGCAACAATATATGAAGACTATATGGTCATAGAAATTCAGAGATATTAGTTGCATGCATTTGCAAATACATGGGAGGCTGCTGGGCCACGTCACGGCTTCTCTGTTACCAGCAGTCCCTAACACTAAGGGATTCACGTCCGGGGCGCAGTGCACCCCAAAAAACGTCCAGCCCAGGACCCCCCCAGGGCATCACACGAAAATGGAAGAAGAGTGACAGTGCAGTGTAAAGTATAGCTGTGTGTGAGTAATCATTAAGTGTGGAATGAGAGGTTAAAATATATGTGAAAAAATACATGAATAATAAACAAACATAAAAGGTGATGTGAAAAGCAACTATGTGTATTAAGTGGTGATGCCCTGAGGCGGCCCAGCCAGACCAGTCCCAGGGGCCCTACGCCCAAACGCTCACCCCAAATGTAAAATATACCAATTTTAAGGCCTTATAATTGGTATATTTTACATTTGGGGTGAGCGTTTGGGCGTAGGGCCCCTGGGACTGGTCTGGCTGGGCCGCCTCAGGGCATCACCACTTAATACACATAGTTGCTTTTCACATCACCTTTTATGTTTGTTTATTATTCATGTATTTTTTCACATATATTTTAACCTCTCATTCCACACTTAATGATTACTCACACACAGCTATACTTTACACTGCACTGTCACTCTTCTTCCATTTTCGTGTGATGCCCTGGGGGGGTCCTGGGCTGGACGTTTTTTGGGGTGCACTGCGCCCCGGACGTGAATCCCTTAGTGTTAGGGACTGCTGGTAACAGAGAAGCCGTGACGTGGCCCAGCAGCCTCCCATGTATTTGCAAATGCATGCAACTAATATCTCTGAATTTCTATGACCATATAGTCTTCATATATTGTTGCAGGTATTATTCAGTGTGCTGAGGTACAATAGGGGGTTAAATCCCCCTCCTTCTTTTACTTAGTATGACCCCTCCCTTTCATGCACCTGATTAGTACTGCTAGATTGATTGAGCAGCTGCCATTTTTGTTTGTCTGTTATGAGTTGCATGAAGGAGCCAGCATTAGTAGGGCATGCTGGTTCTAGTAGTGCTAGTTGGAGTTCCCAGGGGTGACTCCCAGGTAAGCTGGCTCTCAATTTGGATGCATTTATGTATGTGCCTTTATCATGAGGCCTTACATTTGACAAAATTATATATGTGCCTTTATCATGAGGCCTTATAATTGGTATATTTTACATTTGGGGTGAGCGTTTGGGCGTAGGGCCCCTGGGACTGGTCTGGCTGGGCCGCCTCAGGGCATCACCACTTAATACACATAGTTGCTTTTCACATCACCTTTTATGTTTGTTTATTATTCATGTATTTTTTCACATATATTTTAACCTCTCATTCCACACTTAATGATTACTCACACACAGCTATACTTTACACTGCACTGTCACTCTTCTTCCATTTTCGTGTGATGCCCTGGGGGGGTCCTGGGCTGGACGTTTTTTGGGGTGCACTGCGCCCCGGACGTGAATCCCTTAGTGTTAGGGACTGCTGGTAACAGAGAAGCCGTGACGTGGCCCAGCAGCCTCCCATGTATTTGCAAATGCATGCAACTAATATCTCTGAATTTCTATGACCATATAGTCTTCATATATTGTTGCAGGTATTATTCAGTGTGCTGAGGTACAATAGGGGGTTAAATCCCCCTCCTTCTTTTACTTAGTATGACCCCTCCCTTTCATGCACCTGATTAGTACTGCTAGATTGATTGAGCAGCTGCCATTTTTGTTTGTCTGTTATGAGTTGCATGAAGGAGCCAGCATTAGTAGGGCATGCTGGTTCTAGTAGTGCTAGTTGGAGTTCCCAGGGGTGACTCCCAGGTAAGCTGGCTCTCAATTTGGATGCATTTATGTATGTGCCTTTATCATGAGGCCTTACATTTGACAAAATTATATATGTGCCTTTATCATGAGGCCTTATAATTGGTATATTTTACATTTGGGGTGAGCATTTGGGCGTAGGGCCCCTGGGACTGGTCTGGCTGGGCCGCCTCAGGGCATCACCACTTAATACACATAGTTGCTTTTCACATCACCTTTTATGTTTGTTTATTATTCATGTATTTTTTCACATATATTTTAACCTCTCATTCCACACTTAATGATTACTCACACACAGCTATACTTTACACTGCACTGTCACTCTTCTTCCATTTTCGTGTGATGCCCTGGGGGGGTCCTGGGCTGGACGTTTTTTGGGGTGCACTGCGCCCCGGACGTGAATCCCTTAGTGTTAGGGACTGCTGGTAACAGAGAAGCCGTGACGTGGCCCAGCAGCCTCCCATGTATTTGCAAATGCATGCAACTAATATCTCTGAATTTCTATGACCATATAGTCTTCATATATTGTTGCAGGTATTATTCAGTGTGCTGAGGTACAATAGGGGGTTAAATCCCCCTCCTTCTTTTACTTAGTATGACCCCTCCCTTTCATGCACCTGATTAGTACTGCTAGATTGATTGAGCAGCTGCCATTTTTGTTTGTCTGTTATGAGTTGCATGAAGGAGCCAGCATTAGTAGGGCATGCTGGTTCTAGTAGTGCTAGTTGGAGTTCCCAGGGGTGACTCCCAGGTAAGCTGGCTCTCAATTTGGATGCATTTATGTATGTGCCTTTATCATGAGGCCTTACATTTGACAAAATTATATATGTGCCTTTATCATGAGGCCTTATAATTGGTATATTTTACATTTGGGGTGAGCGTTTGGGCGTAGGGCCCCTGGGACTGGTCTGGCTGGGCCGCCTCAGGGCATCACCACTTAATACACATAGTTGCTTTTCACATCACCTTTTATGTTTGTTTATTATTCATGTATTTTTTCACATATATTTTAACCTCTCATTCCACACTTAATGATTACTCACACACAGCTATACTTTACACTGCACTGTCACTCTTCTTCCATTTTCGTGTGATGCCCTGGGGGGGTCCTGGGCTGGACGTTTTTTGGGGTGCACTGCGCCCCGGACGTGAATCCCTTAGTGTTAGGGACTGCTGGTAACAGAGAAGCCGTGACGTGGCCCAGCAGCCTCCCATGTATTTGCAAATGCATGCAACTAATATCTCTGAATTTCTATGACCATATAGTCTTCATATATTGTTGCAGGTATTATTCAGTGTGCTGAGGTACAATAGGGGGTTAAATCCCCCTCCTTCTTTTACATAGATGTAATTGGCCTCAGAAGACACCATTACTGCTCCACGCTAAAAATTGTAATTGCCAAGGAACTGGGCATGCTGACCTATAGATGAACAATGTACATGATGAGTATATATATATATATATATATTGTTTACAGCTACATTGTCCACTATTGACTACTAAGCACCATGTCCCTATTAGTTCAGCTTTTCTCATTCAACAACCTCCTTGAAGAAGGCAGCACGCTGCCGATATGCGTTGGAGACGCCCACCCACTCGCCCCACGATACCCGGCCCGATCCTCCGACGTTCCACATCTCCACCAGGGACCGCCGGTGATCACGGCCACCGCCCACCAAGCACCAGGACGCCCTCCGGCTGGCCACCGTTCACACCTCCAGTGACCGACCACGCCAGCCTTTCCACGAGTGCACCTCTACCTCGAACGTCCCAGGCAGACCACCCTCCACCAGCTGGTGTCCCCCCCCCCCTCCCCGGCATTGCAACACAGGAGTCGCATTCCCAGCAGTTCCCTCCCCCCGGCTCAGCCGACCCAGCTGCTCACACACCAGCAAGGGGGGACAAACCACCATGAACACCGCACAGCGGTCGCCCGCCACCACAGGTCCGCTGACCTCCAGCAACAAGCAGCCCGCAGCACGACCTGCACTCCAACTGACTTTCGCAACTTACCACCATTACAAGCATCATCCTACCACATGGCCGCAACGTCGACACACCACCTACCACAAATCCTACCGGTAGGTAAGTACTCCGAGACTATCCCCTCACCATGCAGAACGCCGCCTCAGTGTCCCACTCACCCAGCTCCACTACCCACTCAGTGAGACTCCACAGACTGTAGACCATAGGTCCAGCAGGGGATACGTGTTGGTCACTGAACCGCACATCAAGGAGCCCCCTGAAAGGGTCCACCAACTTCCCTACCCGGAGTCTCACCCCTCCCACCCCTTCCCGCACTGCCCGGGACCCATCAAGAGCAGCCCTGTGACTTCTCCAATAAAAGATTTGGCCCCCAACCCTTCCTGCCTGGCTTTTTTCATTTCATCCATCCATCCATCCATTTTACATATCCTTCCCTCCTCCCCCCCACCCCCGTCTCATCTCCTCCCTTTTCACTTCACCACACCCATCAAACATACCATAACACCAAGGCAGAGCGAACCTTACCCCCCCATCACCATGTCATATACAATCATACAATCATTGATAGTCAGGCTTGCCTGATCTGATTTTAACTATTTTTAGACCCACGGCTCTGAACACTAGAGGATGAAAACTAATATATATAAATATATAGAAAAACCCGGAACATGAAATATTGGGTACTAAAAATATGTATAATAAGTCTTGCAGGAATGGAGGAGAGGTCTGGGATAGATGTAATTGGCCTCAGAAGACACTGACACTATTACAGCTCCACGCTAAAAATTGGAATTGCCAAGGAACTGGGCATTCTGACCTATAGATAAACAATGTACATGATGCGCATATATATATATATATATATATATATGCATTGAGATGTGTATCAGGAGAGAATGAGAAAAGCTGAAATAATAGGGAGATGGAACTTAGTAGTCAATAGCGGGCAATGTAGCTATAAACAAAATATATATATATATATTTCAGCTTTTCTCATTCTCTCCTGATACACATCTCAATGCATCCAACAGTGGAGATTTAGAGCAAACTCTACCCAAACTGCACCCAGATATGCTCAAACCCAGTGGCGTAACTAAGGTATTTGGAGCCCAGGGCAAATTTGAAAAGGGAGCAAAGATGTGCGCGCGCCGAAGGCGCGCTTGGCAAAAAAAATGTGCGTGGTCACTTAAAAATGGGGCGTGTCAACATGACACACCCCTTTATCTTCACACTGAACATTCCTATCCATATGCACCTTAACCCCAGTAGTACCCCTTATACAGTACCCCCAGTATGCAGTTGTGGTCCCTCTTATGCAGGCCCATAGTAGTGTCCCTTATACAGTATCCCCAGTAGTTGTCCCCCTTATACAGCCCCCAATTAGTTCCCCTTACTCAGTACCCCCAGTAGTGGCCCCCCCAAATGCAGTGCCCCATGTAGTGTTCCCCCTTATGCAGTGCCCCCAGTAGCAGTCTCCACAATGCATTGCGCCCAGTAGCGGTATCCCCTTATGCAGTGCCCTTTATATAGTACCCCCAGTAGTAGTCCCCCCCCATGCAGTGCCCTTTATATAGTGCCCCCAGCAGTAATCCCCCCCATGCAGTTTTCCCAGTAGTGGTCCCCTTATGCAGGCACCCAGTAGTGATCCCCCCTATCCAGTGCCCCCTGTAGTGGCCCTTCCTATTATTGCCCCCAGTAGTGGTCCCCCCAGTGCAGTGCCTCTAGTAGTAGGCCCCTTTTATAATGCTCCCAGTGGTAGTTCCCCCCCCAAGTAGTAGTCCCCAGTAGAGGTTCCCCCTCCCGATTAAGTGCCCCCAGTAGTAGCCCCCCCAGTAGAGGTCCTCCCAATAATGGTGCCCCCAGTAGTAGCCACACCTCCCCCCTTGTGCCCCCACCCCCAGTAGAGGTCCCCCCAGTAGTAGCCACCCCTCTCCCCCGTTGTGCCCCCAGTAGTGCAGACAGGTTTAAAAAATATATATATAAAAATTAGGGATGTGCAGACTCAGTTCTACTCGGTTCCGTTCGTTTTTTTTTACCGAATCTTATTGGGTATCAGCTGTCACGAGTTTTGGATAGCCAATAAGATTCGGTAAAAAAAAACGAACGGAACCGAGTAGAACCGAGCCTGCACATCCCTAATAAAAATATACTTACCTGAATCCACGCTGCTGCTGCTCCGGTACGCGACACTGCTCCCGCCGTCGCCGCCCGCCAGTCCTCCTGGGCTGGCGCGCTCAGCATTATGGAACAGACGTCATGATGTCATGACGTCTGTCCCATTACTCAGGAGCCGGACGGAAGCCCGGCTCTTGCAGTGGGTGCTGCAGCAGTCAATGAGAGTCTATCTGACTCTCATTGGCTGCTGTTTAACACACGCATCGCCGCCAGCGCTGGCGGCGATGCGTGTGTTATGCACAGCCTGAGCCCGCCTCCTAGCGCTATTGGGAGAGCGCTCAGGGGGAGGGAACGGGCTCAGCTGTGTAGCACAGGACCGGCGCTGGAAGCCTAGCGCCGGTCCTGTGTAAATGTGTAGCGCTGACCGCACTCATTGCGGTCGGCGCTACACTGGCTAACTAGGGCGGGCCGGTACCGTGGCCGGCGGCGCCCCCCTGCACCTCCGGTACCACGGCGCCCAGGGCACGCACCCCGCTCGCCCTGCCCTAGTTACGCCACTGCTCAAACCACGTCCAATTTGGGTAAGAATGACCCCCCCCTTTAACAACAGGCCTTGCCCCTTTCATTCATTGAATATTTGGGTTTTTGCCAATGTTAATAAAAGCCAAGAAATATTGTACGATGCATTTGCTCCAGCCGATACTTAATTATGCAAACATTGGGCCTCATTTATCAACAAGTTTTATTATTCACAATGAGTGTTAAAACTCGTTGTGCATGATAATAGTGCTCCAGTTGGGAGCTGATTGGCTGGAGCAGCATTTATCATACGCTGCGAGTTTTATCACTCGTTGTGAATTATAAAACTCGTTGGTAAATGAGGCCCATGATCTATGTGATAACACTACGCTAAAACCCAGTTACTCCTACTCATTCCCAGGTGGAGATGGGTCTGATCTACATCGCTCTTTATTGTCTACGCCCGTGAGCAAAAAGTGGGTGTGACCACATGCCACAAGGGGCGTGGCCACTGGGTGAGTCAACATAACACACCACTGTTTCTCGTCACTCTGGGAACATTCCTTTCCATTCCATATGCACTTTAATGCTCCCAGTAGTAGTGTCCCTCTTGCAATGCCCACTCAAGTAATACCCCTTATGCAATGTCCCCAGTAACAGTGCCCCATGTAGTAGTGCCCCTTATACAGTGCCCCCAGTAGTGCACTCTTATATAGTGCCCCTTATACAGTGCCCCCAGAAGTGGTCCCCCCTATTCAGTGCCCCCAGTAGTGCCCCTTATACAGTGCCCCCCAGAATGGTCCCCTCTATGCAGTGTCCCTTATACAGTGCCCCCAGTAGTGGTCCCCCTTATGCAGTGCCCCCAGTAGTGGTCCCCTCTATGCAGTGCCCCTTATACAGTGCTCCCAGTAGTGCCCCTTATACAGTATTCCCAGTAGTGGTCCCCCTTATGCAGTGCTCCGTATACAGTGCCCCTTATGCAGTGCCCCCAGTAGTGGCCCCCCTATGCAGTTCCCCCAGTAGTGCTCCTTATGCAGTGCCCCCAGTAGTGGTCCCCCTATGCAGTGCCCCCAGTAGTGCCCCTTATATAGTTCCCCCAGTAGTGGTCCCCTCACTGCAGTTCCCCCAGTAGTGCCCCTTATACAGTGCCCCCAGTAGTAGTCTTCTCTATGCAGTGCCCCCAGTAGTGCCCCTTATACAGTGCCCCCAGTGGTGGCCCCCCTATGCAAAGCCCCCAGTAGTGGTCCCCCTATGCAGAGGGGATGCAGTCAGGATACCGGCGAGCGCTATTCCACCCGCCGATATCCCGACACTGACAGCCCGACAGGGGACTAAAAATAGGCATCGAAATCCCGATGCCTATCATTAGCCCCACTACAAAATACCGACACCCGGCATACCGAACAAAGGTAAGCTGGGTGTCTTAGCGTCTAGCCGTGGGGGGGAGTGTTAGGTTTAGGGACCTCCGGGGGGGCTTAGAGTTAGGCACCCCCGTGAGGGTTATGGTTAGGATAGGGAAAGGGGGGGTTAGGGTTAGGCACCACTAGAGGGGGGTTAGGGTTAGGCACCCCACCCGGGAGTGTTAGGTTTAGGGTGCATGGATGGGGGGTTAGATTTAGGAATTAATGGAGGGGAGGTTAGGGTTAGCCACTAGGGGGGAGGTTAGGCACCACTAAGGGAGGGTTAGGGTGGGAGAGGGGAGAGATAGGTAACTTACCAGCCCCAGTCGGGAATTAGGTCTGTCGGGGTTCTGCTGTCGGTATTTGATCTGGCGGCTATTAGCCGCCGGCATTATATTTTGATTCCATGCAGTGCCCCTTATACAGTTCCCGCAGTAGTGGTTCCCCCCTATGCAGTGCCCCCAGTAGTGGTCCCCATTATGCAGTGCCCCCAGTAGTGGTCCCCATTATGCAGTGCCCCCAGTAATGCCCCTTATACAGTGCCCCCAGTATTGGTCCCCATTATGTAGTGCCCCCAGTAGTGGTCCCCATTATGTAGTGCCCCTTACATATACACAGACACAGGCAACAACAATAAAAACAATACTTACCTGAATCCCCGCTCCTGTGCCCACTGCCGCCTGCTCCTTCATCCTCCCGGCCCGCTCGCCACTATGGGAGAGACTTCATGATGTCTGTCCCTTCACCCACTACGGGTGCCGGAAGGCGGAACTCACAAGTGAGCTCCAGCCCGGCTCCAGCCGTGGATGCAGCAGGTGCCTGACTCTCATTGGCTGCTAAAACAAACACACTGCCGCTGGGTAGTACAAGTGTACTACCCGACACTGGCGGCGGTGTGTTTGTTTTAGCAGCCAATAGGAGTCAGACACCTGCTGCATCCACGGCCGGAGCCGGGCTGGAGCTCACTCATCACTTCCGCCTTCCGGCACCCGCAGTTTTACTGTCTAGTGCGGTCCATACCACACTAACTGAAATGAACAGCGGCCAGCGGCGCCCCTCTCCCCCTCCCGCGCACCACCAGTCCGATAGCACCCAGGGCACGAGCCCCGGGTGACACCCCCCCCTAGTGACACCACTGGTATGTTCTATACATGTAACATATGTAGATGTGACATTTGACAAAGTAAAGGCGGTATAGCGTGCAATAAAATCTTGTCATAGTTTCCATTCTACAACCTGCATTTATTTTAACTGAAAACTATTTACATATTTTTTTTTGTATCCAAAGATGTCTGCGAGCATCTCTATTAGCTCCATGATGGAACAATGGAATTACATGATACAGAGAAAAGAAATAAATCAGGAATGTTCAGTCGCTACATACAACAGATCACTTACATTTCATGTTTCACAAAAACAAAATCTCTTTTCTGTGTATCAGGGTCGCAGCTTGCAGAACTATAATGCCTCTACCACAGCGGCGAGGAAAATACCCCATTCTGCCCAGGGCACCTCACGTGGCATCACTATAAATAGTGACATAGGGTCTGATGCAGAATTGATACATACAGTTTGAAGCTCGTTACCATTATCAGCCAATAATTAGTGGAAAAAAAATCAGTCTGAAAACAATGCGGCGCAACCCACAATTACATCGATGCGCCCTTTCTGAACACTGCCAAGAGGAGACGCCCCGAGCCTTGGATGGAGATAAAATGGAGAGAGATAAAGTTCCAACCAATCAGCTCCTAACTGTCATTTTACTGACCGGGGGAGGGTCTATTTACTAAGCCTTGGATGGAGATAAAGTTAACAGAGATAAAGTACCAGCCAATTAGCTCCTGTCATTTTTCAAACACAGCCTGTGACACGGCAGTTAGGAGCCGATTGGCTGGTACTTTATCGCCACCCAAGGCTTAGTAAATAGACGTCTCAGGCTGTGTTTGAAAAATGACAGTTAGGAGCTGTTTGGCTGGTACTTTATCTCCGTACTTAGTAAATAGACCCCCCCAGCATGGGCGTTTCTAGAAAGGAGGGGGCCCGTGTGCAGTCTCCGACACGGGCCCCCTCCTCTCTGTCCGGCGGCGCACTGGGCTGTGCGCGTACAGCGCAGGAGTTATAGACTCTGGGCACTAGAGTGCGCCCAGAGTCTATAGAGTATGCACAGGTCACCGGGAAAATGGAAGCAGCGGCCAGTTTCCAGCCATTTTTACATGCGGAGACACCGGAGCCGACGTGGGACTCCGGAGAGGTAAGTTATACTATGGGTGCAGGGAGCTCCGTCGTGCGCATGCGCGAAACCCGGATAGCGACGGGCACTCCGTCGCTCTGGGTCTCGCACCAAAGGGGCGTGCTGTCGATGTTGATTGACAGCACGCCCCCTTTGGTGGGCGTTCCGGGGGCGTGACTGCCAGACGGAGGCGTTCCCATGGGAACGTCTACCGTCTGAGTCCGGCCCCACTGACATCAGTAATGATGTCAGTGGGAGTGATTTTGGCTCTGATAGAGCCAAAATCACTCCTGGGCTTGCGGAAGCGAGACCCTACCGCAGGGTCTCGTCGCAAGCCCGATGGTCGCGATGGTCTTTGACCATTGCGACCATGTTTTTGGCCGCTCGCATAAGCTGTGGGTGGTCACCCACAGCTATGCGAGCGGCCAGGAGGCCTCTCCAATTTTAGCTGGGACAGCCCTGATTCAGAGCGAACGAGCCAGTTAAAAACACAGGTGTTAGTCCATGTCTGCCATCATGGCCTGCTTTCATTCAAAGAGAAAATGTTATTTACCAGCCAATGTAGTAGCTATGTTAAGTAAGCTGGAGCAAGGTTATCCAGCTAAACCCCAGTCTTATATTACCGGGCCACAGGTGCTATAAATTCACCTCCCAGACAGAGATTAATTAGAATTGCATAGGACGATACATATAATACAAGGATGGAAGGTCAGTTACAGAGGCCGCCTATTTTTACTCATTTAGGCAGATTAACAACAGAGCAATGTGACACGGGCCACGTAAGCAAATTAATGAAAAGGATTTCACTTCAGACTGAAGCCAATTGAAGCAGTAATTAAAGTGACTTTTATTTTGGCCTTGTAGCTACTTGATATATATCACTGACGCCTCTTTCTTTCTGAGAGGCGACGTCAGAGAGATATTGATCGGCTCGGCTTAACGTGAGGATAGTTTTGACTCTCGGGAACTTTTCTAACAATGTTTTTTTGTTTGTGCCTCACAAAGAAATATGTCCTTGTAATAAAAGTTCGATGCTAATGAGGTTAATATCGTTCAGTCTGGTGCGAAATGGAAAAACAGACTGTATACTGCAATGTTCTCTTATTTGTGTCTTCAGTGGGCATATTACGTGCCATAGAAGCAATAGTTATAGTGTAGCTGGAGGCTTGGCTCTATGAGAGTTTACGGATGCTTATTCTTGACCTTAAGGATAATTCCCACCAAAATCTAAAATTCAATTCTGCGCACACGGCTCCAGTTATGAGGAGGTGCCCGCAAAACAGGCTGCCTATGGCAGGGAGCAGGAATACGGAGAACTGGGAATGAGATGTCTGGGGATCTTGTGTCTTGAGATTGTAAGCTCTTGCGAGCAGGGCCCTCTATCCTCTTGTGCTTCTCCTTACTTTATTTTCATCTACTTCTTACTCACCACTAGGACACCTAACACTTGGTGCTTATACTCTGTTGCTTAATTGGGTGTTATGGCCACCAATGTATCAATGTATATTATCCATGTCCTTGTCCTTCATTGTATTGTATTTTTATGTAAGTAACTTTTTTGGTTATGTACCTTGTAAGGCGCTGCGGAACACTTGTGGCGCCATATAAATAAACGATGATAATAATAATAATAATAATAATAATCTGCGGGCAATCCGATACACCAAGAGGTAGATTAATACCTCTTTCCCACCAAAAACTCGGGCCCGACCTCTGTTTTCAATCATGGTTCCAAGCCAGGTCAGACACCGTTTACACAGCACCATCGATCTGGGTTATTCTCAGGTCAGCCCCATTCACACTGAACCTGGGTCTGCCCTGCTAAACGTGTGAGGTCATAAAAAGTGGGAGGTGACTGCCCCACAACCACCAATCAGCTTACTTTAGCATGACCCTGGTCGGATAACCCGGGTTGCGCCATTTACACTTCACCATTACCCAGGCTCATCCTGGGTTCAACCCTGGTAGCTGCCTGGGTTGGATTGTCGGGTCACTTGACCCGGGTTATTTTTCAGGGATCCTTTTACACCGAGCTGCGACCAGGGTAGACCTGGAAAAAACTCAGGTCTTTGCTCTGGTATAAAAGGGGAACCACTAAAGCTTCTAGAATGAAAAGTGGTGGTGTTGCCCATAGCAACCACTCAGGTTCTGTGTATCCTTTTCTAGGATGCAATAGAGAAATGATAGCTAGCATCTACTACTTGTCTGTTTTAGAAGTTTTAGTAAATCTATCCCTCAAGACCCAGCAAAATAACGACTGGGCACTAAATTTAATTTGGGATTTTCCGCCCAAAGCTGAATTTTCACTTTTTTTTTATAATTGCCCTTTAACTCTGGGAAATAGCAAAGGTATTTATCCTACTTGTTTTTATTCTGCAACTCATGGCAAATGGCACAGCAAGATTATTGAACGCAAATTATATGATGGCCTGCGCTGAGCAATCAATTAGGGTATATTGCGCGGCTAATTGGATACCCCCAACCCATATGATAGTCATAGCTATACTCATATAACACAGAGGCCCTGATTCAGAGCATCTTTTTTTTTTTTATGGAGCGGCCTCCTGGCCGCTCGCATTGCTGTGGCAGCTAATGCGAGCGGCCTGGATGGTGGTTGCGATGGTCAAAACCATCGCGACCATCGGGCTTGCGACGAGACCCTTGTGGTAGGGTCTAGTGGCCGCAAGCCCCAGAGTGCTTTCGGCTCTATCAGAGCTGAGAGCACTCCCACTGACATCACTTGTGATGTCAGTGGGGCCGCCCCCAAACGGTAGGCATTCCCATGGGAACGCCTCCATCTGAGCAGCCACCCCCCCGACCCGCCCACCAAAGGGGGCGTGCTGTCACTCAACATCGACAGCACGCCTCCTTTGGTGCGAGACCCGGATCGACGGATTGCCCATCGCTAGCCGAGTCTCGCGCATGCGCACGACGGAGCCGGCTCCATCGTGCGCATACGCGTTGGGCCACCATCGACCCAGTTGTGAGCGCTCAGCGCTCGCGACCGGGTCTGAATCAGACCCAGAATCTCTACTTAACCTTCAGCCATAATGGAACGTTCCATTTGTAATGTACCAGATACCTGTAACTCAGCGCCCTAGGACCACACTGCTGCAATATCTCGGTGACCCAATTAACAAAAGCTGAGCGGGGTTTGTCTGCTCTGAGCAGAACGCTCGCTCTGAATCAGGGCCGTCCTATTTAAATGTGGAGCGGCCTTATGGACGCTCGCATAACTGTGGGTTACCACCCACAGCTTATGCGAGCGTCCATGATGATGGTCGCGATGGTCAAGACCATCGAGACCATCGGGTTTGCAACGAGACCCTGCGGTAGGGTCTCGCTGCCGCAAGCCCAGGAGTGATTTTGGCCCATGGGACCGCCTCCGTCTGGCCGCCACGCCCCCGGCACGCCCACCAAAGGGGGCGTGCTGTCAGTCACCATCGACAGCACGCCCCCTTTGGTGCGAGACCCCGAGCGACGTATTTCTCGTCGCTCGCCAGGTCTCGCGCATGCGCACAACGGAGCTCCCTCCGTCGTGCGCATGCGCATTCTCACAACATCGACCCGCTTGCAAGCGAACTTTGCTCGCGAGCGGGTCTGAATGACCCCCAATGACCCGCCTTTACTACTTTTTGGGATATTGTCCTGTTGGCGTTGTTGAATATTCTGGGCTATCACCATGCCCTCCCCAATTATCCTGCAGACGCACACACTACATAGATTTGCCTGGCTGACGAGTGGCAGACAGAGGATCGCGACAGCTCTGACGTAAACTAAAGCATTATAGCTAGAATTCGTAGTTTTGATAGCTAGCTGCATGTGTTAAGTGTGTGACTGAGGTACAGGTGGTCTGGTGTTTGGATATCATGCAATGTGTATTTTAATATAGGGAAATTAAGGCCCTCATTCAGAGCCGCTCGTTAACAGCAGTACGCTCGTTGCGTTCCGATGTTGACTAACCGCGCATGCGTCGGTGTAACACTGCGCATGTGCGTACGGCAGATTGCGAGTTTTTTTGGACTCGTTCCTAAAATAGCGTACAGGAAGTGACATGTCAAATGTGATTGACAGAACAGGGCGTTTTAGGATGTTGACGAGGGTGGAGATGGAAAAACGCAGGCGTGGCGAGGCGTTTTTGGGGCGTACATACATTAGCAGATGCGAGCGTAAAATGTGTACGGACCGACTCCTACGTCACTGGATGATCCTCTTTCCCTTCCAAATGCTCGCACAGCTTAGGGTCTGGATTACTCGACCACATTGGCGATGGCCTTCTCCTCCGTCCCGGGACTCCACGATGTTGTTGCGATTAATCGCGGGAGGGCAGAAAAGCAATTAGTGTTGGATTGAGAACCGGCTTGGTATGTGTTTTGAAATCAGTTTTTTGGGATAGCACAAAACCGTACGCAGGTGGAACTCAGAGCTGCTAATGTCAGGATGACACAATCAATTTGCGTACATTTGTGGGGGTTTATTTTGCCCGCAATTTGGTGGTTAGGGCCTATTGTAACAATAATGTCATCATGTTTTCAGTTTCGCACCATTTTATTTGTGCCTCATGAATTTGCCTCGTTATATGAATTTTTAAACGTTCCTTAAAGAGCCCTTTTTTTTTTTTTTTTGGGGCGAGTTTTTGCCTTTTGGCCCAAGATTAAATGTAACCCATATGTACAATAATTTCACAATCCAATGTCATTTTTTATTTTCCAATTTATTGCTCAAACAAAAAAACAAAATTTAAACATTTTGGGGACATCTTTTTTGCCCAAAGATATGCTCCAAAATCAAACAAATTGGCCCAACATAACTGTTGACATAAACATACAACAAAAAAATAAAAACATTTCACAAGAAAGGAGAGGGAAGTTTTGACCAGAAAGGAATATGAGCCAAGCACAGAAGGATTGTGGGAAAAGTCACCATTGCTGTCACCGTTTTTTCACCCGTTTGGATGGGGGAGGGAGGGCGCCAGACCGGGTCCGGGATGTCATCGGGCTGGCCTGTCCAGAGGCAGATGTTGTGGCCTCTGGACTAGGCACAGGGCTAGGCACATTTGGAGGATTGGCTGATGTTGTGCCAGAGGTGGAGGATCCTGATGTCCCGGCAGGAAGGGAGGTCGGCTCCACCATGTGCTGGCGAACGAGCTGCTCCAGGGCATTGGCGATGCGGATGTTGGCCCTGGTATTTTCCGCCAGGGCCTGACCAATGGTCACGTTGGCCGCAGCATTTTGCTCCAGGGCCTCAGCCACCCGTAGCAGACTGGCGTCCATCCTCTGCAGAATCTCCGTATGGGAATCCGATTTGAAATTGAGTTCTGTGAGGAGGGCCACTGCCTGCGAGGGGGATTGCCCTGGACTGGCATCTGCAGGGTCCTCAGCCGGATGTACTGGTTCCTCCCCTGCAGAGCCAGCAGAAATTCTGCAGCCAAGGCTCCCCTCTGGAGCAGACTCATCCGCCTGTGTCTCTGTTAGGAAAAAAGAGAAAAGCCTCACATTACAATCTACATATTGGCACAATAACATTTCAGAGTTGATGACATCCAAAGATTTACCTGGGACAACATGAGGAGCCGCAAAGTCTGGCATGTCCGTATCCATGTTGGACACGCCAAACACCTCCACAGGCTGCACACACCCCTGTGCCAGCTCTTCTAAATCCGTCAACTCCAATGACACTGGGGTGGGACCCCCACCTGTCCCCCTTGCATGCCTAGCCCTGTCCGCGAGTTTTTGCTTTAGGCGATATTTGAAGTCGCCCCATCTGTGGGGAAAAATGGAAGCCATTATCCTTTGGTTTAAAATGGGGTTTGTTTTTAGGGGGGGCAAGGGTTTACTTACCGCCGTTTGACATCCCAGGCTAGACGGACATAATCACCCACCCTATTGACAGCAACGGCTACCTCTTCCCACATTCTCCACTTCTGGCTTAGACTCATATTCCTGTCTGCCTGTGGCAGGATGTCCACACACTTCTGGATCAAAACCTCCATCTCCTTTCTTGTGAAATGTGGCTGCCTTTTTTTTTTTGCCCGCTTTGGCCGGAATACTGGGCCCAGCAGCCTCTTCCATGTCATCCTCCTCACCTATTTGTGTCAATTTTCAGAATTCACAAAATCACAACTTGCCTAATCTTATGTTTCAAATTAATCATTGATACAAAATGCATGAAAGACTTACCGCCTGACTCTTGGGCATTGTTTCCCTGGTCTGTCGCCATGTCTGAGGTCCAAACAAGAAATACACCAGAATTTTAATGTGTTTTCGTGACGTATTTATACATGCGTCCTTATTTTGCGGCCGCATCATTGATTGTGCGGCCCTATGATCCCTCCTTAATTTGTGCGGGAAACGAAACACTATTTATGGCTTGGTGTGTCTCAAGTCGAGGTGGCGTTTTTGGATTGTTGGAGGTTATCTTGGCTGGAGTTTATTGATTGCGTAGAAAGGAGTTGGCGGTTGGAGATTCGTTTGTTGGTTAGATTTGCGTTTTTATTTTCCGTTCTCTTTGTTGGTTTATATTTTTGGGACCTCGTTTCTTGATTTGGTAAGTTTTGTGAAGTCTAACTTTTGTTCAATTGTTGTTTCATTGTGTTTCTTATTTTTTGTAAATTTTGGATCCATAATTTCTTCTATTTTAGATTTTGATTATTTTCGAACCAAAAGACCTTTTGATTTTAACTCTTATATATTTGCTCTTGGTAAGTCCATTTTTTATCTTGTATTTGCAAACAAATTAGCGCATTTTTAGTAGTTACTCTTGTGACTTGTATTAGCGAACAAATTAGCGCATTTTTAGTAGTTACTCTTGTGACTTGTATTAGCGAACAAATTAGCGCATTTTTAGTAGTTACTCTTGTGACTTGTATTAGCGAACAAATTAGCGCATTTTTAGTAGTTACTCTTGTGACTTGTATTAGCGAACAAATTAGCGCATTTTTAACTGCTTAATAATCATTCTAACTTTTTTGTGGTTTCTCTTTCGCTTTTTGTGCCAACATTTCGACCCATTTTGCTGTACTGTGTGAAATGTCGTTTTGCTGTTTTGCAAAATGGGTGTTTTGCATATTTTAACTTTGGTCTAGCACAAAATTTCTAAACAAAAATGCACAGAGTGAAATGTGTCAAATAATTTTGGTGTTTATTTTCAGTTTGGACGTATCATGACAATACCCCGGCATGTAAGCAGCAATGGATGGTATCATCAAGCTAAGTTGTTTTAATATAGTTTTGGGGTGGTTCAAAAGCCTTACTTTGAAATCTTTGAATTTCAGGTAGATCTGGGGCGGATTGTTCTGGCCATGCTCCCGGAAGCCGACCAACCTCAATCTCGTCCCAGGCGTAGGCATCGTAGGCATGCAAGGCCCCAGATATTTCGAACACGTGTCACCCTTTTTGGAATGCCCGATGATGAGGTTTTAAGACGCTACCGTCTACCTCCCAAAATCATCATAGACACTCTCTCATTAATAGAAAGTGATCTTGAGCGGCAAATTGACAGTCCAACAGCAATACCACCACTTACGCAATTTATGGCAGTGTTATATTTCTGTGCCTCAGGATCGTTTCAAACAACGGTGGGAATAGTGGCGGGCATCTCCCAATCCTCCTTTTCCAGGATCCTGAGGGCAGTGATGGAGGCACTTTTCAAGCACCTCCATCATTTTATTCAAATGCCTTTGGATATGGGTGCCCTTAGTGTGGCCAAGGCCAATTTTTACCAAATAGCTGCCTTCCCACACATCATAGGGGTTGTGGATGGTACTCACATACCACTTCAGCCTCCAGCACGGCTGGAGGCCATATTTCGAAACAGGAAACACTATCACTCCCTGAATGTAATGGTGGTATGTGATGCCTCCCTCCAGATCCTGTCCCTGAATGCTAAATTACCCGGAAGTGCACATGACTCCTTCGTCATCCGGCAATCAGGGATATGGCACAAATTAACCAACCTACAAGCTGGTGATGCGTGGCTTCTGGGTAAGTGGAGACCTTTAGTACATAACAATGTTAAGCTTGATACACAGTGTTCCTGATGTTGTCTATTCTTTTCCATAGGAGACAGTGGATATCCTTGCATGTCCTGGCTGCTCACTCCTTATTTGGCTCCCACACCAGGCCCACAAAGTGCATTTAATTCCGCACTTACAGCCACCAGGCAAGTGGTGGAGCGCTGTATCGGCCTTTTAAAAGGCCGATTCCGATGCCTCCAGCGCTCTGGTGGCGAGCTCATGTATTTGCCGGATATGGTGTCGAAAATTGTGGTCCTGTGTGGGATATTTCACAACATCGCCATAAGGAGTGGTGTCCCAATGCAGCCAGAGGATGCCTTACCTGAGGATGGCCCCCCCGAGGTTGGTCGGAGGTCAGTATGTGGGGGGGCCATACGCGATGATGTGGTGGCCAGATTTTTTAGGTAAGTTTTAACAAAACAACAGTGTTTATACCTAATGTGTTTGTGTTTGTTTGCGAACATCTAATTTTGTTTTCTTTTTTTCACCATCTTCTGTTTGTTCACATAATCTTTGGCACTACAATGCTCACTACTTCATGCTACCCTTACCAAACCTGGATCTGGTCATTTTGGGAATATATTCTGGAACCCATATCGCAACGCCATGTTTGTGGAATCATGTTGGCATGGTCCTTCGTCAACCAGTTCTTGATTTGTTTATTTTTTATTTATTTTTTATTGGTATGTGTTGTATTTGAGATTATCACTGTGTGTTTTTTTTGTGAGTGACCACTTTGATTTCTCAGTTATGTTGTGAATAAATGTTTGGAGAGTTAAATGTTCTTCCTTTTTTTGGACGTTACCAGCAAGTGTAACCAGGTTAACACACCTTACATTTGACTAAGGGGTAATCCAGTACTGACGTCAGTTGAGCAAAAATGAAATATGTTTTCAGGTTCCCAACCCACACCAAAAGGAAGCCTGTCCAATCATTTGGCTTTGTAAGATTCGCCTAAGCAGCTTGCACACCAACTAGGAACCTGTAAAATGTAGAAATATCTAATTGACACTACACACAAAAAGGGAAATGACATTGTTACTGTTATGTGTTTCTTGAGGGTGTTTTACATACAAATACAAAACACAATCTAACTTAAAAAAATTGGAAATCCTTGCAGGAACAGTCTACTTATGTCAGGGTAAACTATCTTTGGTTTTGAAAAAACTAATGAGGCAGAACGTATATTAGAAATAAACAATTTATTTTGAACACGAAAAAAAAAAAAAAAAACTACAGCCGAAGGATGCCAGACAGCCGGTCAAGGCCCACAAGCACCCCAATTAGATGTTGGCGCATGTGTGCCACACATTCTTCGACCTCTTGCCGACGCCTCTGTTCCTCTGTGGGTGAGAAAAGTGTGTGGATTAATAAAACAATAGGGAATCCACATTAAAAAAACAAAAACACAACGAAATCACTCCTAAACCAAAAAACAAAACAAAAAAAAAAGGGGTGCTGCAAAAATTACAAGGCCTATGTAGAAATTCCCACAGGTGTGATATGTGTATGTTGAAATCAGCAGGAAGAGGTAAAGGCAAACTGCTAAATCACCAAAACCCAAAAAGCACGAATAAAGGAACGACACATGATTACATACAAACAGTTTGTGCTTAAAAAAAACGCGAAAGAAAAACATACCGGTAGCCAAAACGGCAGATCCGGAAGTCCCTCCATCTTCATCCTCGGAGGAGCCTTCATTCCCCAAAGAACGGGGCGGGGTTATCACGGACTCCGGGGAGGGGGTAATTGGAAGAGGGGTGGTTGGAGGAGAGGGGGAAGTGGGACGGAGGGGAAGGAGGCCCGACAGTTCCGGGAGAGGGTCTTGGAAGGCTGGGGAGGAGGGGGGAATAGGGGAATTATTTGGGGTGGAGTGTTGGCTGGGGGTTGGTGAGAGTGGGCGGGACCGCCGTCTGGCCGGACGGTGACGGCGTAGTCTTGGCTGTCCCCCTAAAAGATGTCAAACAAATTGTGGTTAGTTTCTGGCCAAATCCTGGCCAAAAAACATTTTAAAATCACCCACCACCAACAAAAAACATGCAAATATGAGTAGAATGAATAAATCAGAAATAGAGGGAAAACATGGCCATGCAGATATGAGGAGAATGAATAAATAGGACAGACATGAAAACATGCACACGCAGATATGAGAATGAATAAATAGGACAGACATGAAAACATGCACACGCAGTTTGCCCCACAAAGACAAACATGAAAACCACAATACATAACACTTACTTTCCTCTATCTGCATGCGAAAGCATGCCAGCAAGCGGGGCGTTCGCCGTTGCAGGTCAGACCACTTGCGCTCCAGCTGGCCGATGTTGTGGCGTGAGCCGAAGGAGCGCAGGCGGGCCCGTGCCTCCGCATACGCGGAACGCTTCTGCCGGTTGGTGATGGGTGGAGGCTGGCTGGTGATACGCCGATCCATCACCTCCGTTAGCACCAGCAGCTCGCGCCTGGTGAATGCGGAGGCTCTCATGATGGCAATGGTGTTTTTCATAAAAATCATTTTTGATAAAGTGTGCAAAAAATTTCTGATTGGCTAATGTATTTTGGAAAATAACAGGAGCAATTTTATTGGTTAGTGTATGAGTCATGTGTACGACAGGGCCAGAAATCTCTGGAGAGTTATGATAGGCTTGATGCAGTGACATGCGTAAGCAAATTTAAATAAAGAAATGAACCCCGGGAAATATGCGGGGATCCACAGCAATAGAACAATTGTTTAATTGTGGCTAACATGTTTTATGAGCAATAAAAGTGAATGTTTAAGCCGTACGTATTCTGCGGGGAAACACAAACACGGACAAGAGTAAAGTTTCTTGCATTGTGTTGAAAAAAAAAAAACAATTAAGCTAATTGATACATTGATTGGCATGATACGATTGATGGAGGTAGGCAGAATAAAGGAGCAGGTAATCGACATCTGACAAGGCCACTTCCGGTTTATACTTGTGCGTGCGTTCCCTTCAAGCCATTTCGGGGATGTACGCTCGCTATTTCGCACGCTCGTTAGAGGAGGGGTCGTCTGAGTTTGGGGAGGAATTTTAGATGCGAACGAAAATACGAGCGAGCCATTGAATTTAAATATTTTTGTACGTACGCCTAACGTACGTGCGCCCGCTTGCGAGTGGGTCTGAATGAGGGCCTAAGTCACTAAAAGTTATCATTTAGAAGGTGCACTGCAAACACATAGTACATTATTGCAGATCGTTTAATAAGCTAATGGTGCGTACACACGGTATGTTTTTAATGAACGATATGGTTATCGTTCATATCGTTCACATTTATGCAGTCACCAACCTGACATCGACCAAGGATGCTCTTTCCCGCATGGACGATACCGATATCTATGGTCTTCCGTACACGCAGGCCAACTTGGATGATTTCAACACGATTTGCATGTTAAGAGATGACTTCACTGAAATATCTATCATAGATATCTATCAGTGTGTACAACCAAAATTGTTTGCCCTGCGCTACAGAACGTTGAAGGGAAATCTATCAGCGATATCATTGGATGTGCAGGTTGTACCGTGTGTATGCACCATTAGTGTCTGACTATGATACAGAAGTGTTTAGTTCCTCTCATAGGGTGTGCTATGCATTTTGGAGTTTAATACTTGGACACAGGGCCTGATTCAGAGCCGGATTCTCTTTAAGAGGGCTCTGAATCAGGGTGTTTTTTTTTTTTGTTGTGTCCTCCTGGCCGCTCGCTAACCTGTTGCAGGCGGCCAGGTGATGGTCGCGACCATCGGGCTTGCGACGAGACCCTTGTGGTAGGGTCTCATCCGTCGCAAGCCCCAGAGAGCTTCCTGCTCTAACAGAGCAGGAAGCTCTCCACTGACATCACTGGTGATGTCAGTGGTGCCTCCCACAAACCACAGGCATTCCTTCGGGAACGCCTCCGTTTGTGTAGACACCCCCCCGCCCCGCCTACAAAACGGGGCGAGCTGTCGATCAACATCGACAGCCGCCTCTTTTGTAGTGAGTCTCGGAGCGAGAAAATTTCTCTCTCGCTCCGGGGCTTGCGCATGCGCGCGGCGCGCACCGCGCGTGCGCAGTACCCCACCATCGACCCGCTTGCGAGTGCAATGTGCTCGCAAGCCAGTCTGAATCAGGCCCACAGTTTCTTTAGGTTATTATTAATAAATGCACCTGGGCAATAAGCGCCCCCCCCCCCCCCAGCTGTTGCAGAACTACACATCCCAGTATGTCGTGCCACAGTTTTGCTATTTGGCCATGCTAAAACTGTTGCATGGCATGCTGGGATGTGTAGTTCAACAACAGCTGGAGGGCCTCTTATTGCCCACTCCTTTCATATTACTTCATGTCTGGATCGCTCACCAGTAAAATCGCCTGACTATGAGACAGGTGGTCTGGAGTTTGCATCCCCCACATGAAGTATGTAATTTAATACAAAGGGGTGATGCACACATGTACTGAGATATTGAACTGTAAGGGATAAATTTACTAAAGTGAGAGTTTTCAGAAGTGAGTTTTAAAAGTGATGTTGCCCATAGCAACCAAATCAGATTCTACTCATACATGCCTACCCTCCCGGTTTTCACGGGAGGCTGACGATTTTTTGGGTAACCCCCCTGCACCCCCGGAAGGGTAGTCATTTCTCCCGCATTCTGCCCACTTCCTAGTGAAGTGGGCAGAATTAGGAGAATTTCTGTGGCGATCGCGGGTGTCCATGCAGGGGGCAGGGCTTAATGACGCAATTCACTTCATTTGGCTCCACCCCTATTTAAATTGAATCCAATCGTGAGCATTTTACCGCAAGGGGGCAGGGCTTAATGACACAATTCATCAGGCCCCACCCCTGCCACCACCTGCCTCTCCTCCTAGGGCTTCTACCGGGGAAGAGACAGCAAAGGTAGGCAACTATGATTCTACTTAACATTCAACTAGCACCTTCTAGAAGATAATAGCTAAAATCTGATTGGTTGTTATGGGCAACATCACTTTTAAAACTCACTTCTAAAAACTCTCACTTTAGTAAATTTACCCCTAAGAATACTAACTAGAAATTAGGAGGAGTCAGAAATAGAAAGGGGCGGAATCCAGGTTAATTAAATACCCCTTGCCGCCCCGACCCCCCCCCAAAAAAAAACAGTCTAGATCTGCCCCTACTACAGTACATGGAAGTATTTTGGCTATTGTGCATCTGGCATAATATGGGTGCATTAAAGCTACCTGTTGGGATATAAAGCTACTTTAGCACTAAGTGCCTTTTATGCCCAGAGGGTGCATGCAGTACCGATGTTTGCACAGTTGAGCGATTAATTGTTCCTGTGTGAAAGTAGAGAAAATCCTTACGGCGCATGCATGAACCAATGAGTGTGATGGCATACGACTTTGCATACGACAACGCGAGGACTTGAGATGCCATCTGCGATCCATAGGTGTTTCAGGGTGGAGACTGGGGGATGACATAAGTGATCGCAGAAAGGGGAGGTAGCATGGGCGTGTTACGCATTTTCTTTTGAAGCACGTTGGGCTGCTCTAGCCTTTGATGTTGCATCGATGGTGGTGTGATCAGATCCACCAGCGCAGTTAAGACATGCAAAGTCGGCGTCGTCGGGTTGCTCAGTCCGTCACACGGATTTACACAAGAGAAATGCTGAAGCTGACATTTGCATATTTTCGCACCTGCGAATCTTTGAGAATTGTATTTATTTATTTTTTTCCAGTTATTTATATAGCGCACACATAGGACCTCATTCAGAGCCACTCGCAAAATGCGAGCGCTCGCTCTGAATGATGGCAGCCGCTTCTATTTTCAGAGCCGGTCTCCTAGCCGCTCGCTAAGCTGTGGGTGACCACCCACAGCTTTAGCGAGCAGCAAAGCTTGATGGTCGCGATGGTCTCCATCGCGACCATCGGGGCTTGCGACGAGACACTTGTGATGTCAGTGGGGCCACCCCCAAACGGCAGGCGTTTTGTCGGGAATGCCTCCGTTTGGCCTGCCACCCCGCCTACAAAACAGGGCGAGCTGTCGATCACCATCGACAGCCGCCCCTTTTGTAGTGAGCCCTGGAGCGAGAGCAATTCTCTCTCGCTCCGGGGCTTGCGCACGCGCAGTGCAGCCGCTGCACGTGCGCACGGCCTCAACATCGACCCGCTTGCGAGCGCTCAGCGCTTGCGAGCGGGTCTGAATGAGGCCCATATTCCGCAGTGCTACAATCTACTGCATATTCCCTACGACATGTATACACACCAGGGTTCATTTTTGTTGGGAGCCAATTAACCTACCAGTGCATTTTTGGAGTGCGGGAGAGAACCGGCGAACCCAAAGAAAACCCACGCAAGCACAGGGCCATAGTGGGAATCGAACGTAAGACCTCAGTGCTGTGAGGCAGTAATGCTAACCATTACGCCATCTGTGCTACGCATGACCCAATGTGCTTTGTGCTCTGTAACATTATTATCATTATATTAATTTAGAATGTGGTGACTCATTAAGCTGAATAACAATTGTAGTTTGCACCTGTGTTTTTTTTTTACACATAAGCAGCGTCAATGGCGAGACCTATACGTATTAAAGCGCATTTTCAACAATTTGCCCTGCTATATTTTCATGTTAGAAAAGAATCTACTGTATATACGAAGGTCACTTTTTTATGCAAATCTTAACCTGTTATCTGACATGTGATAGTCATTTAGCAAATTGTTCCAGCTAAAATCATTTATTTTTAAGATCAGTGTAAATCAATGGCAACACTGCGCAGTTTAACAACGCATTAGCTGCGGAAGCCACATCCAGCGATTATTTTCTCATTCATTTGCAGATTCACATCTTGTCTCCTTGCTCTATGCTGGCTCTGTCACCTCGGAGCTTGTTCTGTAAGCGATGATGCACTAATCACCACCATTTCCTCAGTTATTCCTCAGCACGCACAGTTATTGGAAAAGCAGATGTTCCATTTAGCAAATTGGGTTTCATTGATTATAAGCATAACAATGATAACGCAGATTGGAGCACTTGAGATAGGGCTGATTTTTGCTTTTCAACATTAAAATGGTAATGATGAGAATTCTCAAAGACAAAAAGCACATTTTAAACTTAAGTACCCATACTTCGCTAAATTACAAGGAGCAGAATGATTCTGTATTTCTCTCAACAGCTTTAATGGATTAGTCTACTAATGTGTCATGTTGGTTAGATATGCCCGCTGGCAGAGTGTATCTAACATTACCTATAATGTATAAATCTTCTCTATTCTGAGAGTGCAATAGAAGCTACTTTAAATATATTTGCCCCCTCCTCTTCCTTCTTTTCCCAGGGCCGGTGGACTTGAACTCAACAGGGCATAAATATATTTGCGCTGTGGAATGCCAACCCACTGGCATTGGGCAGATAACACAATGGTTGAGGTAGGAATGTATATGGAACATAAGCATGTTTTCTTGGCCACCCTCATAAGATAGAACAATTGTGCACAGTATGGGTATAAAATAAATACATAAATATATTCAGCTGTAGCAATATTCAGTATTATTTAGTCATCCAAGTCAGCAACTGTTATGTGTGCTGGATATTTTACATAAATATGGCAGCTGCAGTGAGCAACTTCTGAAGTAGGTCTAATGCACAAGGAAATGCCAAACTGTTATTGCCGATGACTAGCACATTGATAAACTGCATTCTCATGAATCCTGGTGTTAAGTCCTAATCATCTGTGTCATTGAAGGCTCAGGGGTTTCTGGGGAAATTGCCCACATTTGCAGGTAAAAGTAAAGATCCCCTATTTGCCTAAGATAGAGGCGCGTTTGCACCTGAATTTCCATGTCTCCGTTTTGATTTGCTCTTAAATCTTAGATAAAGGTGTGCATAGAGAAAAAGATTCAACAATGATCATCATCAACTACAATATTTGCATCTGGCTTATGTAGGAAATCCATGTAAACACGTGGAGAACATCCAAACTCCGCACAGATAGAGCCCTGGTCGAGACTGAACCCATGACTGCAGTACAGATTTAAAAATGCCGTATTTAACATTTGTCACCTGATTCCATTTCAAATTACATTTTTAGTTTTGGTTGGAGTTGATAACCTGTTTCCCTATTCCTTGTTACATATCAGAAAACATTGATTATATTATCTTAAGAATACATAAAATCTGACGGTGATGTGAATAATAATTAAGCAATACAAGTAAGGCATACTTGCCTACTCTTCCGGAAGTTACGGGAGGCACCTGAATTTTCGGAGAGCCCCCCTGCACCCCCGGAAGTGTATCCGTATCTCCCACATCCCATTCACTAAACATAGAAACATAGAATATGACGGCAGATAAGAACCACTTGGCCCATCTAGTCTGCCCCATTTTTAAACATATTGTTACCTCAACCCTTATTGATCCTTACTTCTTCTGAAGGATATCCTTATGTCTATCCCATGCATGTTTAACTTGCTCTACTGTCTTAGCCTCTACCACCTCTGATGGGAGGCTATTCCACTTATCCACTACCCTTTCTGTGAAGTAATTTTTCCTCAAATTTCCCCTGAACCTACCTCCCTCCAGTTTCAGAACATGTTCTCTTGTTCTAATACTTCTCTTCCTATGAAGAATGTCTCCTTCCTTTACCTAGTTAAACCCCTTTATATATTTGAACGGTTCTATCATGTCCCCCCTTTCCCTTCTCTGCTCCAAACTATACATTTTAAGATCTTTTAGTCTTTCCTGGTACTTTTGTGGTGTAGTCCTTGCACCATTTTAGTTGCCCTTCTTTGTACATTCTCTAATGTATTAATATCCTTCTGGAGATATGGCCTCCAGAACTGGAGATGTGGACGTACCAATGACCTATACAGTGGTATTATCACTTCTTTCTTTCTGCTACTGATTCCTCTCCCTATGCAACCAAGCATCTGACTTGCCTTCCTCATTGCTTTGTTACACTGTTTGCTTGCCTTTAAGACACCTGAAATAGTGACTCCTAGATCCCTTTCCTCTTCAGTAGTTTCCAGTATAGTGCCATTAATACTATATTTGGCACATTCTCTTCATTTGATCTCACAATCGAAGATGAAGTATCTACACTCATCTCCTACTCTATTACCTCTCCTCTAGATCCTATACCCTCACAAATCAGTAAAGCTCTGTCTCCTGTGCTTATCCCAACCCTAACTAAAATCTGTAATCTCTCTCTCTCTACTGGCAACTTTCCATCACTGTTCAAGCATGCAGTGATTACTCCCATTCTGAAAAAAAAAAATTCTGACCCTAATAGTCTCTCAAATTACCGTCCTATCTCCCAGCTCCCATGCCCCTCCAAGCTACTTGAGAGACTTGTCTACACCCGCCTCACAAACTTTCTTACCTCACACAACTTATTGGACCCACTTCAGTCCGGCTTTCGTTCCCAACACTCCACAGAGACAGCACTGACTAAGGTAGTAAATGATCTTGTCACTGCCAAGGCTAAAGGCCATTACTCACTCCTAATTCTTCTAGATCTCTCTGCTGCTTTTGACACTGTTGACCACTCTCTTCTCATACAAACACTGCAATCCCTAGGTCTTAAGGACACAGCTCTTTCTTGGTTTTCTTCCTACCTATCTGATCATTCTCTTACTGTTCATTTTTCTGATTCTGCCTCCTCTTCGCTACCTCTATCAGTTGGAGTACCGCAAGGCTCTGTCTTAGGTCCTTTACTATTCTCAATCTATACCACCTCTCTTGGCAAACTAATCCGCTCTTTTGGATTTCAGTGCCATCTGTATGCGGGTCATACACAAATCTACCTATCCTCTCCAGATTTATCTCCATCTGTACTGGTCCGTGTCACTGAATGTCTTTCTGCCATTTCATCCTGGATGTCATCTCGCCACCTGAAATTTAATATTTCTAAAACAGAATTAATTATATTTCCACCGGCCAATAACAGTTACCAACCTGATCTCTCTATCACAGTTGATACCTCGACCATCCACCTCGCCCCACAAGCTCGCTGCCTTGGTGTCATCCTTGACTCTGAACTGTCCTTTGTTCCCCATATTCAATCTGTCTCAAAATCATGTTATATACATTTAAAAAACATATCCAAAATTCGACCATATCTCACACAAGACACTGCAAAAACTCTAATCCATGCACTTATTATTTCCCGCATTGACTATTGCAATAGCCTCCTTACTGGTCTTCCCAAAAACAGGTTATCACCATTACAATCCATTATGAATGCAGCTGCAAGGCTTATCTCCCTTGCAAAATGTTCTTCTTCTGCTGCCCCACTCTGTCAGTCCCTCCATTGCATTGGTTGCCGGTTTTCTACCGTATTCAATACAAAATACTCTTACTTACACATAAGGCTATTAACCAAACCACACCAACATACATCTCTTCACTCATCTCAAAATATCTCCCAACCCGACCTCTCCGCTCAGCACAAGATCTGCGTCTCTCATCCCCATGCATTACTTGCTCCCATTCACGGTTACAGGACTTTCTTCGTGCTGCACCCACTCTATGGAATAACCTACCTCGCACAATAAGACTTTCCTCTAGTCTCCAATCCTTCAAGTGTTCCCTGAAAACTCACCTCTTCAGGCAAGCTTATCAGATTCCAGAACCTCCCACATAATGTTCATAAATTCCACATCTAATTACATCCCCTTTTACAGTCCACACACAATCTCACACATCATCGGGCCAAATGTAATAGGGTGAGAGTTTCGAAAATGTGAGAGTTTAGCAGTAAACTCTCACACTGGTTGAGTTTTATCTTCAAAATGGGAAAACATCTGAAGTGAAACCGAAAGATTGCATAAGAAAAGAGGTGTGTTAAACCTCTAGGATGGGGGCCGGCATGTATGCAAATTACTGTTTAGAGTTAGCCTATCGTTAGCAGGGGCGGGTTTTCAATAGAGACATTATATAAGGGGCTAGAAGTGAGGGCCAAAGCCTCTTGGTTCCAGATTGCTCCAGGACAGGGAAGTGCATTTTGTCAGTTGTCATTTTCCTTAATAAAACTCTCTTAGTGCTTCTCCTTCTTCTCTTCTTCTCTCCTCCTTTTCCTTATTGTATTTAGTCTCTTTTCATTTACTTCATATCATTGCTTTTACTTTTCCTTTCTGTCCTCAATCACTGTCTTTTCTGATTTCTTGTTCTGCTGGGGGTGGGTGTAGCTATGTCCTGCCTAGTAATGAGCCTCCCCAGACCCTGGTCCCTGGCTCCACAGTGTCCCCATGTTATTAGGAGCTGCAGGTGTGGTTCCCCTATTGATAGTTCTATCCCCCCTCAGGCTGCTGCAGCAGCTTTGTGGAAGGTGTGCCAGTGCGGGGGAGGGGTGCTTCCCTTTAGTCCTTAATGCCCCTGGTCAATATTATCTTTGTGGCTGCAATGGCCAGCACCATAGGCAAATGCAGGAGGGGTTTATGAGTGCCTTGCCTGAACCCCTCCTCAGCCCACACCATGATGACTACAATAGAAATAGCATATAATACTAAAGTTGCATGTTTTTTAGGATCCCCTCAGTGTCACAAATGAAATAACTAGCACTACAGTCCCTGTTGATCTTTTAAATGTGTCAGCCAGTAGAAAAAGTTAAAAAGCCAGTAATGAATATTGTTGTGCACCAACTAGATCTGGAAAACATGCACTGTACGGGGTGCACTGATATGGATCACCTATTGGATCAATTATTAATACTGGATAATACACCATCCAGTACATAAGGGGACCAATCTGTGCATCTATGTCCAGGACAGTGCATGGTTTCTTTTTCTGCCCTCTCCCAGATTCCCCAACTTGCTCATATGATCTGTAAAGGAGCCGGCACATGAAATAAAAAGATTCAGCTCAGACAGGATGGCCCTACTTCTACATATAATTACTTACTGTGTTTGCTGGTCCTGTATATGCCAGAATTATATCATTCAGTACATTCGTATGATGTATTTTATAGATGGTCTAAGTGCTGATTATGCCCTCTTAATGGTAGAAAACAGTTGCAGCAAACAGTGTCAGTATTATGCTGGGCATTGAGGTATCATTGGGGGAATAGAATGCTTTAGTGATGCGTTATATGACAGTAAGGGGTAATGGCTTTGACACTGCTTTATTTATCTATAGCACCTAAGATCTAGCTTTTATCTCCTTTGAATCATTATTATCAGCCAATAGAGGAGATTGTATTATATACTGTATTCTGAGCATTTAACTTAGAAAATAGACAGAATACATGTGCTACAGTGAATTTCTACAGGGTGCACAGCTTATTATTGCAATCACTGCCCCAAGCAGCTATCACCGGGAAGCTCCATTCTCAGCTATGCTCCTACTTCGACAAATATACATTGCTGGAGGTCACGCAGCCTTCGCGTCCTGCCTATGAGGGGTACAACGCGTGCAAAGCAGCTAGTTCAGTTCGTCAGGGCTAACAGCAGGCGTCTGGGGAAAATGCTTCGCCTTTAATAATTCCACATTAAAATGTCGTTTTCATCACCTCTGCTTGCGATGTGGTGGCAATCACCCAGTTGCCAAGTGTTTCAAGGGGGGTGCCCAGCAGCAGCCTGCACAGCCAGCAAAAGGCACAAGTGCTAAGTAAAGTTCCATCCCCTGTCCGTGTCACAGCGATAGCAAAATGGTTGAGTTGGTACCCGGTTCTGCAGGACGCAGAATTTTCGTTAAAAGGCTTCAGTTTTGGTTTTCGTTTACCTATTTGCAGGGATGTCGACACATATTCGCCTAGAAATTTGAAGTCTGCCTTTGAATTGCCTCACATTCTTAGGGAAAAAGTGGCTGGCGAGGTTAGCGCAGGCGCATTGCTGGGCCTTTTGCAGAACCCCCATTAGGGATCTTGTGAATTCCCCGGTGGGAGTGGTTCCCAAGAAAATTCCAGGAAAATAAGGGCTCATGCAACATCTGTCTTATCCGCCAGGCTCGTCAGTAAATTATGCCATACCAGTTGAGGTTTCCTCGGTGGTGTACCAGTCTTTTGACGATGCTTTGGACGTCATTAGGTGTTATGGTCCGGGCGCACTGATGGCTAAGATAGATGTTGAGTCAGCTTTTCGTCTACTTCCTTTGCACCCAGAGTCATTCCAGTTTATGGGTTTTTAGCTTGGACAACGGATATTGCATAGACAAATGCTTGCCTATGGGGTGTTCTGTGTCCTGTGCGTTTTTCGAGCATTTTAGCACCTTCCTACACTGGTGCGCGGAATTTATTTATTTAATTTTTGCGGTAGTCATGGAATAGCCCACTATCTCGATGACTTTCTGTGTGTCGGCCCTTCCGGTTCAGGCAGATGCAGTTATCTTTTGTTTTCTTTACGAGCGCTGTTTTTTCATTTGGAGTTCCCGTTGCTGTGGACAAAACGGAGGGCCCTTCCCCTTGTCATTCCTGGGTATCGAGATCTGTACCTCGGTGGGTTCTTGTCGCATTCCTCTCGATAAGCCTGTCAAGTAATGCCATAGCGGAATGCACGGCTTCCAGTAGAATTACCCTGCGGCAGGCGCAATCCCTCCTGGGCCTGTAAAGTAATTCCAATGGGCAGAGCTTTTTCACGTAAATTGGAAAGGGCCATGGCTGGTGTCACTAACCGAGACATTTGCTACGTTTATCCTCAGAGATTAAGCAGGACCTCTCTGTCTGGGTCTCGTTTCTTCGGGATTTTAATGGCGTTCGGTTGTGGATGTCTCCAGCCGCTGACAATTTGCAGCTGCAGCTGTTCACCGACGCAGCAGGCACCACGGGGTTCGGATGTTACCTTGATGGCTCCTGGTGCGTTGGCCGTTGGCTGGAAGAATGGGTGGGAAAGGGTTTGACTAAGGACTTACTCCTTCTCAGACTCTTTCCCATAATGGTTTCCTTGGAAATCTGGGGGGAATGGTTACGCAATCGCAGCATCATTATCAGGTGTGACAACCTGGGCATGGTCCATGCGATACAATCAGCAACATGCGGCTTCCCTGCTGGTTTTGCGCTTGCTAGCGCAGCTGTGCTCACATGTTTGCGCTGTAACATCATGTTTAAGGCAAGACACGTTCCTGGGGTGGAGAATGAGATAGACGATGCGTTATCACGTTTCCAGTGGGCTAGGTCCCGATCTGTGGCCCTGGTGCTGATGTTGTGCTTTGCCCCTCTTATGTTTGGCAGGTGATCGAGCCGGCATGGAGGGCTAAGCAGAACAGTCTTTAGCCCCCTCCACGTTGCGAGCATATCGGCAGGCATGGAATGAATGGGAAGATTATTCCCGTAGCAGCAAACAGGCAGGTAAGAGTCAGCATCGTTCGATGCTTTCTTTTATTTGGAGTCTCCGTTTGGCTGGCAGATCCAGGGCTTCTGTTGCGCGCTCTTTGGGGGGCATTGCATTTTATTGTAAATTGAAGGGCCAACCTGACTTTACTAAAAGTTTTCTGATAGTGAAGGCTTTAAAGGGTTTTGCACGGGTCTCCCGGCCAGTAGCTGACCGTAGGAGACCTGTGGACGCTCATCTGCTTCCAGCAGTATTAGGGGCGGTTCTCGGAGTGGCTCTTACTGCGTATGAGGCGGTCCTGATTCAAGTGGTGTTTTCGGAGGCTTTTCGCGGCACCTTGAGGGTATCGGAGCTGGTGGCATCATCCAAATGGGTTGATGCCGCCATGCTCCTCTCGGATATCCTGGTCAGTGAGAGGTCTGTTCTCTGTAGGATTCGGCAGTCGAAGACCGACCAGACTGGTAGGGGTAGGTGGATCTCGTTGGGTCCATCTAGGGACGAACAGATCTGCCCCGTGGCACTAGCTATGCGGTATGAGTTATTGCGGCCGGATGTTCCTGGTTCATGACTCATGCATATGGACAGGACTCCGCTTACCAAATACCAGTTTGGTTGGTTTTTGAAGAGGTGTGTATCAGTTTTAGGCCTCCCGCCTCAAGATTTTGGTACACACTCGTTTCTGATCGGAGCCGCAACTTCGGCGGCAGCTGCGGGTTTCTCGGCATCAGAAATTAAGGCCCTAGGACATTGGAAATCGGATAGTTATAAAGGTTACATTCGACCTAGGCATGAAGGCCCTTTGTTTAAAGTCATTTCACAGTCTGTTCCGGTTACGTTTATATTTTATGCTTGCCTGGTTTTTGTCTTGTCTCATGTACTGTCCTGTCTTGTCTGTTACCCCTGTCCGTCCTACTCGGGATTAGCTACTCGCCATTGCTGGCAATGGGAGTCTTGAGGGATTTTACAATTTTTACCTGAACTGATGGATTCAATTCGGCTATTCTCAATCATTTAATTAGGCCATAGTCCATCCCTCAGCAGGTTTTTATTTTACCTCTTGCCGAGTTCACCTGTTTTTTCCCAATTCCCCCCCACCCATTCTTCCCCTTTGTGTCTTCTGTTTGTCTCAGCCACTTCAAATAGTAAAGTCGGCGACCAATAGAAAATTTTTCTTTTTGGCAGATACTCACTTATGTTCTATCAGATCCCACTAATACACCATAAAATTTTATTGTTTTATGACAATTACTAATTTTTTATTTACTGCTTTCCTCCACCTTTAGGATTGCTCTTTGACACGCAGGACATTTGGGTTATAGGCCACTCATATATTTTCTGGGCTGCTAGGTTTGAGTTCAGATCAAGCTCCAATTTTTGAATATTCAGCTAGGGTCCGTTGGATAGGTTCCAGAGGTATGAGATGGCATTCCTTTTGTCCTAAACTGTTAGAGTATGCAAGGCTTTTTGGTAGGCCACGTATTTTGGTGGCTTATTTAGGAGGCAACGACTTAGGGCAGAGGTCCACTGTAGAATTATGAGTTGATATTGTCAACGATTTGGCGAGGGTGCTATCGGCCTGGCCCTTGTGTAAATTAATTTGGTCTTGCATTGTACCTCGACAGGTCTGGCGTGGGGTTAGGAGTTTTCCTGCTAATGACGAAGCTAGGAAGAAACTTAATTTCGCAGTTGCCAAATTTGTGATGGCCAATTATGGCCGTTTCATTTACCATAATAACATTCAATTTCGATTTAGTTATATGTATAGACCTGATGGAGTTCATTTAACAGAGGAGGGTGTGTCATTGTTTATTGGGGATCTTTTTGAGGAGTTGGCGTTATTGGGGTAGTACTTGGTATGGTGGCGGTGCGGCGGTTCTATAAGCTGAACCTTGCTGTGGTGGGAAAGAACGGCAGTTCACCAGTCCAGGTGCAATTATGATTTAAGGGCGCTCCCTTCGTTGACTGGTAGTTGGCTGTACCAACCTAACGGGGGGCAGTATCATCACCTAAACGGGTGGGTAGTCAAGTTAGAGGGTGAGCGTTACCTTTTGTGTTTGACATGGTTTACATGGTTATGTGTATGCACTCTGGGCGATCTACGCCTGCTATGTCTTTTGTTGTTTGTGTGTGGGCATAGCAGATCTGGCTGATTTCTGGCCGTCCTTTCTTTGCCACCATACATCCTTAATTAATTTAAGAATTAATAAATAATATTAATTTCTCCAATAAATCGCCATCAAGTTATCTGCCAAATCCACGTCTCAGTGTCTTTATTTTATGTTAGTATGATAAGTGGTTTGCACACATGACAACACCTCATCCGATAGAAGGTTTATGAGATTTTAAATCGTGAGAGTTTTTTAAGTCTAAAAAAACATGCAAGTTCGCTCTGTTACTTTGTTTTTGGACTCTATTACATTGGCAAAGTTTAAAAAGTGTCAGAAACTCTCACTTTTCTAAACTCTCACCCTATTACATTTGGCCCATCGTCTTTCTCTCACATCCTCATGACATTTGGTCGACATTCCTGTGTGACTGGATCATGCAGCCAACCAAGAAACTGTGCATTCTGCCTGGACCAAAATGCAATATAGAGCACCTATCCTTGTGTATCAGTGCCTATTTCCCTATAGATTGTAAGCTTGCGAGCAGGGCCTTCCTACCTATATATCTGTCTGTTATTATCCAGTTTTGTTCTATTAATGCTTACAATTGTAAAGCTCAACGGAATATGCTGCGCCATATAAGAAACTGTTAATAAATAAAATAAAATAAATAAATATATTTAGCCTTTAGATTTTTGAGACCCAAGTGCATGATCTTGCATTTTTTAGCATTAAACTGTAGTTGCCACGTTCTTGACCATTCCTCTAGTCTACCTACTGAAGTGGGCAGGATGGGGAGATAATTGCCATGAATCGTAGTTCCATATGGAAGGGGCGGGACTAAATGATGCAAAAATGTGTCATTTAGCCCTGCCTCCTCCTCACTTTGGGATTCGGGGCTTAAAGACATAGGAACCTGACCCAGCCCCCCAAAGTAGCCAGCTGTGTCTGCTCTCTGGGCATCTACCCGATGGTTAGCGCACATCTCCGATGGTGGGAGGACTGTGCATGCGCATGATGTGTACTGTGTGTCACGGCCAGGGTTTCTCGGCATGGTAGTCACCGTGTATTACCTGTGAGCTTGTTATGGTGGGGGGTCTCTGGCAGCGGTGCTGGCGTTTGGCGAGGGGCATTGGCTGCGCGTGGTTCTGTGCGGGCACATTGTCACTAGGCCTGGTGAGGTCTGGCAGTGTTTCCGTTCTGTTGGCATGGGCGCCGCCATCTTGATTCCAGCTGTCCAATCCTGGTAGGTCATGTGCTCATTCCAGCCAGTCACAGCGTGGCACAGAGTATTTAGGAAGGTCCAGAGCCTTCCTTCCTTTGCCAGTGCAATGTGTTTCTCAGCTGCGGCTGAGAGAGGGTACCTGTGCCTTACCTGCCTGCCTGTCGGTTACGCTACTAGCCTGAACCTTGCCTGCTCCAACCTGCTGGACTTACCCTGCACCCTCCATTTACCTTCTTACCTGTCTGAGTACCTGAACCTGCTGTTTCCCTGCACCTTGCCTCCCTTCACTCCCAGCTGGACTTCATTACCACTGCCTGCATTTGTTACAGCTCACCATACCTGCATTCAGTTACAGCTCACCATACCTGCATTCAGTTACAGCTCATCATACCTGCATTCTGTTACAGCTCATCATACCTGCATTCTGTTTTCAGCTCACCATACTTGTATACTGGACTGTTCCTACCTGTCACTATCTGGACATTCTCCCATTAATCCCCACTACAGTTATCAAGTGCACTTTAGTGCTATACCTGGACTTTTTCATTTGTCATTCCCATGTCTTCTAAGTCACTTATTAAAAACTCCACTTTTTCATTTAAGTCTCGTTCTGTGTCTGCTCCTATCACCACCCCGGGTCCACAACAAAATCAGAACCTCACACTGTGCATGTGCAGCCCGCCATCTGCGAGTCCGCTCGCAGAGCCTCCCAGCCGCAGCCAGATTGACAGGCTGTGGTGTTTAGGAGACGGAGCAGTGGAGTTCCTGGGCAGCATTCCCGGAAATAAGGGCGTATCGCCCCTGTTTTCCGGTAGGGACGAGGCCAGGGTCTGCACCGGTGGGTTGCAGGCTTCCTGGCCTCGCAAAGCTGCCAGGACCTGGCCAGTCTGCGGTAAGCTGGTCACGATTATTCCGATGGTGACCGCTGGGATCACGTAGAATGCAGCAAGAAGGTGTCTGACACCTCCTTCTGAATTCGCATTTTAAATGGACGGAATTGCTCAGTCGCTTGTTTTCGGCTCTGCAATTCCGTCCATCTCAGGCTGAAAATGCAGGAGCAAATATAGGACTGCAGGATTGGGGATCATTGATCCCTATACCTAAACATGTAAGCTGTTCACACAGTAGGAGAACACTGTCCCTGCACAATATTGTTGCTGTTGTGTTTGCCTGATTACTCGTCCTCCTCCAAACTATGGGCCCAATTCAGAGATGTACGGAGACACGATGGTCTATGTGCATCTCCCATGGTGTGAGATGCGCAGATGCCGCACAGCACTCGTGCAGATCTTTTTCTGCAAGATCGCTCGCAGTGCTCTGGATGCTGCCGCCTGATGGACAGGCTATGGCCATTTGGGGGCAGAGCGGGTTGAGCGGGGGGCCTCAGGCAGCGTCCCAGAAAATGGGACCTGGTTGGTAATGCAGCCGCATTCACAGCCGCTCGTGCAATAGCAGTTGCGGGAATATGCAAATGCTAATCTCAGCATTTATGGTGCACGGTGCGGTGGAGAGTACGAGCATTGTGATACCCACCGTCAGGCTGCGCGGTCTGTGTATTTGTGATAGAGATTGTAAACACTCCAACATTGATGCAACATCAGTTGCACCATCAACATTTGGGGCAGCCTTGGGTCTGCCCTAGCTACTCTGCGCAAATCCAAATACACGTAATCCTCTGAAGCTGGCTCCCAGACACGTCCGTGGCACCCCTATAACATGCCCATGAAACTGCCCCTTGTTACGTTCACTTTATGTCTCCACCCTGAAACGCTCGAGATTGCAAACCCCTTCTGAAGTCTTAGCGATGCCGTTAGCCATTGTGAATGGACAGTAAGGAATTTCTTTCTTTTCGCGCACGCACAGTAGCAAAACATCGCTCAACTATCAAATGTCATCTTGTGGCCCTGATTGTCCTACATTCTCCAGTCTCTAACTAGCAATGGACATTGGACACCGGCATTGAATAGTTGCCGGACTTCCGACATCAAAACATGCAATGTAACGGCCCCTAGGGGGTGAGGAAAATGCCATTGGGATTCTATTGCCCCTGGGGGATCTGTTAACACTTGAGGGTAGGAGGTACAATTACAAAGGGTTCCTACGAAGGTGGAGATGCAAGACACCCAGAAATATTCCTTTAAAATTAAATTTTTAAGCACATTTTTTAACGACAATTTTCGGGCGTTTTTTGGGGAAAAATTAGTCAGTTAAGTGGATAATAATAATAAATAATGAATTTTTCTCCAAAAATATGGATATATAAGACATATAAAAAATGGCAATTACACTGCGTCCCGGAATGTCCTTGCTTTTCATTGGCCAGATTCTGCTCTCAGTATATGGCTTAAGGCTGAATTGTATTATAATGATTATGACATTCAGTATAAGCATTGGAGGTCCTCACAATATGTTGGGGGGGTCACAGAATAGTCATGGAAGACCACACGAAGCTTAGCTGGGAAAAAATAGATTTTCAAGGGTCGGTCATATTTGCCAATTAGATGGAGACCCTCCCAACCCTCTGTCATGCTCGTTGCATTACCAGCTCTCATCATATCTCATCGTTAATAAAGGCTTTGCGAAATAAGCTTTTTTTTTTTTTTTTAAATCCAACTTTATTGGTTTCTAAATGAGGTGGGTTTTTTTGCCTCTGTGATCTCCAGGGATTTCAGCTGCTCCCTGGATCTTAAATTGATGGCAAATAAATTCATGGCAGATTAATTTTAATGTCATTTCAGACAAAATCCCCATCAAGCAGCCAGGTCATAAATGACAAGGTAGTCATTCGGGAATAAAATGAGAAAGGAAAATGTCAATTGGTATTTTTTATTTTTCTGGATAATAGGGCTGATGTAAAAGGCATGTGCTTCAGCGATTCTGAATTTATTATACTGTATTACAGGTGGCTCCTAACATGGACTCTGGGAGGACTGTCCAATCAGAAGAGGCAACACGCTGAAGTGAGGTCAACAAAGAACTGTGGGATGAAGTAATTGGACACGTTTCAGCTGCACTACACAGAGCGTGGACTCCCACAGTGCTTGTAGCTCTAAATAACACAACATGTCAATGGCAGGAGAGAGCCAAACATGCAATTATCCCTGTGTAATCTACCTTAGAAAATATTCCATAACTAAGAAAAAAAAACTTTTACAGTTTAAAATACCTAAATTTAGCTAAATTGGGTTTGGGGGTTTGGAATGCAGCCCATGCAGCCCCTCCCCATAGAAATTAGGTAGGAGCTGCCACTGGACCAAATGGTCCCATGCATTTTACATTGAGCCACAGGTTGTCTAAAACTGCTTTTACACCAAAAATGTTTCCAAAAAAGATCAGACCCGGGACAGACACTTACCTACTGCCTCGCCAACCCAGGTTATGGTCGGGTCGGCACTGTTCACACTGGAGCCAGATCTGCAGTGACCCGGCTTTTCCAGCGTTGCAGTGGACGCTTGGAGATGGTTTCTTCTCCAAGCACCACTGAAGCCGGACAATTGGACAGCATGTGGCACGATCCCGGTCATCGTGACCCGGATCACGCTGTTTACACTGCAAGGTGCCACAGGAATGACCCGTGGCCAAACCTGCAAAGTACCCAAGTTGGATTCCCGGGTCCCTGGACCCGGGTGGATCCATTTCCACAGACAAAAATCCCGGGTTGATGCACATCAACCTGGGATTTTTAGGTCGGTGTAAAAGGGGTAAAACTCAGTCCTCGGGACCCCAAACAGTGCATGTTTTCCATGTGTCCTCACAGAATCACAAGTGAAATAATTGGCTCCACCTGTGAATCATTTAAAATGTGTCAGTGAGTAATGAGTACACCTGTGAACCTGCTGGGTGCAGGGCCGTCTCTTCCATTGGGCTCGTTGGGCTGCTGCACAGGGGCCCAAGGCTTCAAGGGGCCCACCAGCCCCCCTGCCTCGCAGCCGTGGCCAGTTGGTAAATGATTGTTGTTTTTGATAGCGCTGTATGTATTCCGATCCCCTTTGGTGACGAGCGACACCCTCCTAACTAAACCCCCGCCCACCCCGCGTGAGGAGTACTCACCTGACCTGTCACCTCAGTGACTGCTAAATGCGTGAGCCGCAGCAGCTCCGCCCAGGCCAGGCAGTGGGGCTTTGCCTGCCTTGAGACCTGCTGCTGGCTCCATGTGTGCCGCTCAGCCGCCACCGCCTGCTGCGTAGTCTGGTCACGGTGCTGGACTGGAGGATCTATTTCGACGTCGGCGTCCCGGTCTCAGCCTCCACAGGAGTCAGGACTTAGGAGACTCCTCTGACTGCCAGGCCAGCCACTGCCTCTGTCCTGACGACTCCCGACCGGGTAACGATTACTTTTTGTTACAACCTGCCTCACTGGCAGCTGCCATCAAGGCCCCGCCCACTGAAGCCCCGGACCGGTCCTCTCCACCCGCTGTTCAAATGCCAGACATCACACACAGCAGCTTCACTAGCCTCACTATGCTGCGTCTCTGCACCTCCATGTGATGTCACCCCGACATATGCAGCATAAACACTGCCCGCAAGTAGGAGCTCAGCTCCGTGAAGGCTGCCTGGCCCCGACCAACCGGATGAATGATCCTTCCTGACCATAGTGTGCAGCACTACAGTCCTACAGTGCTGCTGAGTAAGGTGTCACTTCCTGCTGGCCAGCTGCTACTGACTGATCTCTGCGACTTGTTATGCAAGCACTTACATTTGGTGGACATTGTGGTGTGTATATATTAGGGGTGTGCACCGGCCACTTTTCGTGTTTTGTGTTTTGGTTTTGGATCTGGATCTTTCTTCGTGTTTTGGATCTGGATTGGTTTTGCCAAAACCACCCTTCCGTGTTTTGGGTTCTGGGTTTTGTGTTTTGGATCTGTATTTTTTTTAAAAAAAGCATAAAAACAGCTAAAATCACAGAATTTGTGTGTTTTTCTGCTCCTATGCTATTATTAACCTCAATAACCTTAATTTCCACTCATTTCCAGTCTATTCTGAACACCTCAAACCTCACAATAGTGTTTTTATGTCCAAAAGGTTGCACCGAGGTAGCTGGATGACTATGCTAAGCGACACGAGTGGGCGGCACAAACACGTGACCCATCTAGGCGTGAAACTGCAGTGGCAGACAGGATGGCAGTTTGAAAAACTAGGCCCCAAACTGTACATAATGCAAAGAAAAAAAAGAGGTGCAAGATGGAATTGTCCTTGGGCCCTCCCACCCACCCTTATGTTGTATAAACAGGACATACACACTTTAACAAACCAATCATTTCAGCGCCAGGGTCTGCCACACAACTGTGGCTGAAATGATTGGTTCGTTTGGGCCCCCACAAAACAAGCTGGCAATTAATGTGTCCCTGCACAAACTGGCTCTACGGAGGCAAGATGTCATCCTCATCCTCCTCATCCACCGATTCCTCACCCTCTTCAGTGTGTACATCCTCATCCTCACAAAGTATTAACTCGTCCCCACTTGAATCCACCACCACAGGTCCCTCTGTACGTTCAGGAGGCTGGTCTCCCTGGAAGAGCTGATAATTCATTTTGATGAACATCATCTTCTCCACATTCTGTGAAAGCAACCTCCTACGCCTTTCGCTGACAAGGTTCCCGGCTGCACTAAACACTCTTTCGGAGTACACACTGGAGGGGGGGCAACTCAGGTAAAATAGAGCCAGTTTGTACAGGGGCCTCCAAATTGCCTCTTTTTCCTGCCAGTACAGGTATGGACTGTCTGACATGCCTACTTGGATGCTGTCACCGATGTAATCCTCCACCATTCTGTCAATGGTGACAGTATCATATGCAGTGACAGTAGACATGTCAGAAATTGTTGCCAGGTCCTTCAGTCCGGACCAGATGTCCAAACTTGGTCCTGCCTGCCCTGCATCACCGCCAGCGGGTTGCTTAGGATACCTAAGTTTTTTCCTGGCAGCCCCAGTTGCGGGAGAAAATGAAGAAGGAGCTGTTGACGTGTCTCGGTCCGCTTCAGCTGACAGTATGTTCACCAGCAGGTCTTTGCACCTCTGCAGGCTTGTGTCGGCCGGAAAGAGAGACACCACATAGGTTTTAAACCTAGGATCGAGCACGGTGGCCAAAATGTAGTGGTCTGATTTCAACAGATTGACCACCCTGGAATCCTGGCAAAGCGAATGAAGGGCTTCATCCACAAGTCCCACATGCCGAGCGGAATCGCTCCATCTTAGCTCCTCCTTCACTTTCTCCAGCTGCTTCTGCAAAAGCCTGATGAGGGGAATGACCTGACTCAAGCTGGCAGTGTCTGAACTGACTTCACGTGTGGCAAGTTCGAAGGGCTGGAGAACCTTGCACAACACGGAAATCATTCTCCACTGCGCTTGAGTCAGGTGCATACCCCCTCCTTTGCCTATGTCATAGGTGGATGTATAGGCTTGAATGGCCTTTTGCTGCTCCTCCATCCTCTGAAGCATATAGAGGGTTGAGTTCCACCACGTCACAACCTCTTGCTTCAGGTGATGTCGGGGCAGGTTCAAGAGTGTTTGCTGGCGCTCCAGTCTTCGGCACGCAGTCGCTGAATGGCGAAAGTGGCCTGAAATTTTTCGGGCCACCCAAAGCGTCTCCTGCACACCCCTGTCGCTTTTCAGAAAATTCTGCACCACCAAGTTTATTGTGTGAGCAAAACATGGGACGTGCTGGAATTTGCCCAGATGTAATGCCCGCACAATATTGGTGGCGTTGTCAGATATCACAAATCCCCAGGAGAGTCTAAGTGGGGTAAGCCACTGGGCGATGATTTCCCTCAGTTTCTCTAAGAGGTTGTCGGCGGTGTGCCTCTTACTGAAACCGGCGTAGCCTGCCTTGGAACGAGCTGGCGTTTCTGAGATGCTGCGACTGGTGACGCTGCTGCTGTTGCTGCGTAAGGTGATACATCTACCCAGTGGGCTGTCACAGTCATATAGTCCTTAGTCTGCCCTGTTCCACTTGTCCACATGTCCGTGGTTAAGTGGACATTGGGTACAACGGCATTTTTCAGGACACTGAGGACACTTTTTCTGACGTTTCTGTACAGTCTCGGTATCGCCTGCCTAGTGAAGTGGAATCTAGACGGGATTTGGAACCGGGGACACACTACCTCCAGCAATTGTCTAAATCCCACTGCACTAATGGCGGATACCGGACGCACGTCTAACACCAACATAGCAGTCAAGGCCTCAGTTATACGTTTTGCTTCAGGATGACTGCTGTCGTACTTCATCCTTCTCGCTAAGGACTGTTGGAGGGTCAATTATTTAGTAAAAGTAGTGGTGTTCCTACTTCCTCTCTGGGATGATGAACGACTCCCAGCAGCAGCAACAGCAGCAGCGGCAGCAGGAGGCGTAGCAATGCAGGATCCTCCGGACTAATCCCGGATAGGAGAGTCAGTCATGCCAGTGACATGGCCTGCAGGACTACTTCCGATCCTGACTAAGGAGGAAATTGACGAGGAAGGAGTTGACGGTGTGGTTTGCAGGCGCTTGGATACAACAGGACAACGGGATTTAGGTGTCCCTGGACTGCTTACGGTCTTAGCCAAAGTTTCTGAACTTGACAGTAACTTATTATGAACGCGCTGCAGGTGCCATATAAGGGAGGATGTTCCTAGGTGGTCAACGACCCTACCCCTACTTACTCCACCTTTACATAAGGTACATATGGCAAGACAGTTGTTGTCCGGATTTGGATAGAAATATTGCCAGACCAAAGAGGTGGAATGTTTGGTCTTCTGCCCAGGCATGACCGTGATGGGCTTTTTCATCCCACGGACAACAACTGTCTCCCCCGGAGCCTGATTTAAACAAACCACATCACCATCAGAATCCTCCTCGCCAACTTCCTCCTCAGCGCCAGCTACACCAGTATCCTCATCCTGTTGTACTTCAACAGTGACATCTTCAATTTGCATATCAGCAAGTGGACTGTGGGTGCTCCTTTCAGCACTTGCAGGGGGCGTGCAAATGGTGGAAAGAGCCACCTCTTCCCGTCCAGTGCTGGGAAGGTCAGGCATCGCAACCACCACCACACTTGGACTCTCCTTGGGGATTTGTGATATCTTCTTAGAAAGCACAGTTCTTCGCTGTGCTTTTGCCAGCTTAACTCTTTTGATTTTTTTAGTGGGAGGAGGGCTTCCATCGTCATGTGAAGCTGAACCACTAGTCATGAACATACTAGGGATCGACCTTAGCCGTTCCTTGCCACTCCGTGTCGTAAATGGCATATTGGCAAGTTTACGTTTCTCTTCAGATGATTTAAATGTTTTTTCAAGGTAATTTTCCTGAACTTTGTCATTTGGGATTGTATGTGCCCTCTATTATGACATTGGGCATCGGCCTTGGCAGACGACGTTGATGGCATGTTATCGTCTATGTCATGACTAGTGGCAGCAGCTTCAGCACTAGGAGGAAGTGGTTCTTGATCTTTCTCTATTTTATTTTTATCGGAGAAAGTTTGGTCCTCCATTTATGTTATATCGATTTGATATATACGTGCGGCTAAACACAGAAAATATTTTTTTATTTTTGCTGGAGAGTAGTGCACTTTGTGGGTTACATCAGCCTTTGAGAAATGAGCCAGCCGGCTCTTTACTTATGGGACACAGGCGCACGCTTGGCGCTGCTCCTTTGTTGATGCACGTGCGGCTACTGCGCACACAATTCACAAACACAGAAAATAATTTTTATTTTGGTTTGGACTGGAGTGTACTTTGGGGGTTACAGCACCCTTTAACGGTCAAGCCAGCCGGCCCTTTACTTATGACACAGGCGCACGCTTGGCACTACTTTGTTGATGCACGTGCGGCTACTGCGCACACAATTCACAAACACAGAAAATATATATTTTTTTGGTTTGGACTGGAGTGTACTTTGGGGGTTACAGCACCCTTTAACGGTCAAGCCAGCCGGCCCTTTACTTATGACACAGGCGCACGCTTGGCACTACTTTGTTGATGCACGTGCGGCTACTGCGCACACAATTCACAAACACAGAAAATAATTTTTTTTTTGGTTTGGACTGGAGTGTACTTTGGGGGTTACAGCACCCTTTAACGGTCAAGCCAGCCGGCCCTTTACTTATGACACAGGCGCACGCTTGGCACTACTTTGTTGATGCACGTGCGGCTACTGCGCACACAATTCACAAACACACAAAAAATATAATATTTTTGGTTTGAACTGGAGTGTACTTTGGGGGTTACAGCACCCTTTAACGGTCAAGCCAGTCGACCCTTTACTTATGACACAGGCGCACGCTTGGCACTACTTTGTTGATGCACGTGCGGCTACTGCGCACACAATTCACAAACACAGAAAATAATTTTTTTTTTGGTTTGGACTGGAGTGTAGTTTGGGGGTTACAGCACCCTTTAACGGTCAAGCCAGCCGGCCCTTTACTTATGACACAGGCTCACGCTTGGCACTACTTTGTTGATGCACGTGCGGCTACTGCGCACAAAATTCACAAACACAGAAAATATATATTTTTTTGGTTTGGACTGGAGTGTACTTTGGGGGTTACAGCACCCTTTAACGGTCAAGCCAGCCGGCCCTTTACTTATGACACAGGCGCACGCTTGGCACTACTTTGTTGATGCACGTGCGGCTACTGCGCACACAATTCACAAACACAGAAAATATATATTTTTTTGGTTTGGACTGGAGTGTACTTTGGGGGTTACAGCACCCTTTAACGGTCAAGCCAGCCGGCCCTTTACTTATGACACAGGCGCACGCTTGGCACTACTTTGTTGATGCACGTGCGGCTACTGCGCACACAATTCACAAACACAGAAAATAATTTTTTTTTTGGTTTGGACTGGAGTGTACTTTGGGGGTTACAGCACCCTTTAACGGTCAAGCCAGCCGGCCCTTTACTTATGACACAGGCGCACGCTTGGCACTACTTTGTTGATGCACGTGCGGCTACTGCGCACACAATTCACAAACACACAAAAAATATAATATTTTTGGTTTGAACTGGAGTGTACTTTGGGGGTTACAGCACCCTTTAACGGTCAAGCCAGTCGACCCTTTACTTATGACACAGGCGCACGCTTGGCACTACTTTGTTGATGCACGTGCGGCTACTGCGCACACAATTCACAAACACAGAAAATAATTTTTTTTTTGGTTTGGACTGGAGTGTAGTTTGGGGGTTACAGCACCCTTTAACGGTCAAGCCAGCCGGCCCTTTACTTATGACACAGGCTCACGCTTGGCACTACTTTGTTGATGCACGTGCGGCTACTGCGCACAAAATTCACAAACACAGAAAATATATATTTTTTTGGTTTGGACTGGAGTGTACTTTGGGGGTTACAGCACCCTTTAACGGTCAAGCCAGCCGGCCCTTTACTTATGACACAGGCGCACGCTTGGCACTACTTTGTTGATGCACGTGCGGCTACTGCGCACACAATTCACAAACACAGAAAATATATATTTTTTTGGTTTGGACTGGAGTGTACTTTGGGGGTTACAGCACCCTTTAACGGTCAAGCCAGCCGGCCCTTTACTTATGACACAGGCGCACGCTTGGCACTACTTTGTTGATGCACGTGCGGCTACTGCGCACACAATTCACAAACACAGAAAATAATTTTTTTTTTGGTTTGGACTGGAGTGTATTTTGGGGGTTACAGCACCCTTTAACGGTCAAGCCAGCCGGCCCTTTACTTATGACACAGGCGCACGCTTGGCACTACTTTGTTGATGCACGTGCGGCTACTGCGCACACAATTCACAAACACAGAAAATATATTTTTTTTTAGCACTTGGGGGGAGCACCCCTGATGGACAGAGCACCCCCTGGACAACACTACAGCACCCCTTTAGGACTGGGACACTGCACAGGACTTTGGAGTGGACACAGCCCCTATGGAGAACTGACTGCACAACACAGTCCAGCCAGCCCCTATGGACTTTGAAGTAGTGGACACAGCCCCTATTAACAACAGCAGCACAGCACAACACAGCCAGCCCCTATGGACTTTGAAGTAGTGGACAACAGCAGCACAGCGCAGCACAGCACAGCACAACACTACTCTGCACTACACTACACTACACTACACAGCCCAGCCAGCCCTAACTCCCACCCTCCCTCTTCACTGTCCACAGCCGAGTGAGAAAATGGCGCCGACGCGGGTACCTTATATAGGATCCAAAACCCGCGAGACTCGGAAGGCGGGATGATGACGTTTTGCCTCGATTTCAGATCCGAGTCAGGCGGGAAAAGTCGAGCCTGACTCGGATCGGACTCGGATCAGGGGGGCTCGGGGGGGTTCGGATTTCAAAAATCCGAACCCGCTCACCCCTAGTATATATATATCCCCTCCCTTGCTCTACTCCACTCCACCTTTTTTTTAACTGGTCCCATTCCTCTCTGCTGTCCTCCTCTTCCATCGTGGCCATGTACCTCCTCCCCCAACACCCCCATACTTACCCCGGCAGCTCGTCTCCCTCGCAGTGTGTGTGTTTATTTTTAGAGATTTGTGGATGTGTGTATATATATATATATATATATACACATGCAGTATGTGTGCATTTATAAGCAGGTGGAGCATACTGCATACATGGAAAGAGGGGAGACAGATTGAGGTAGTTGACGGTAGGTGGTAGCTATTTCCTCCATGGTACTAGCCACACCCCACATCAGTAGACACACACCCACAGTATACGTCACCCCCCCACCACCACACAATAGGCCTTTCATAAATGTCAGCTCCAGGCCAATGTGGACCTTAATCTGGCACTGCCCGACCCGGCAGGTGAGGGCCTGTTCTCCGCGACAGGGTCTGACTGGGCGGTCCTTCATTAGGGTTTGGGATTCGGGAATGGATCAGGTGTTACATTACATGACCCCCACTAAAAAAGTGCAATGCATACCAGGCTAGATAGCACCAATACGGGAAGCAGGCTTCTCTGGTGTAATATATGGTGGTGGCTGGCTGTGTCATATCAGTGTTCGGGGCAGCCAGCATATATACACAGTACTGTAGGTAGTAATGCACATAAGTGTCATACTGAATATTTATATATATATCTCCTTTTACTATACTGAGTGGATGAGAGCTGTTCTCACAGTGCAGTAACATTTTTTTCCAGTGAATGGGTGGGTAGGGGCCCCAGTGCATTGCTTTGCCCAGGGCCCACACTGCTGTTAAGACAGCCCTGGCTGGGTGACCTGAAAAACGTGACCTGTGTGGGGTCCTGTCTGAGGACCGAGTTTGAGAACCACTGCATTAAGCAGTTGGTTAACAGATTATGGGCCTGATTCAGAGCCGCTTGTAAGCGGCCGCTCGTTTGCTCCGAGCGATGTTTGCCCAACTGCGCATGCGTACGGATCGTTATACGCATGCGCGAACCAGTCAGTGCGGTCGAAATTCATGTGCTCGCAAAATAGCGAATGCCTGATAATTTGAGTGACAGAATGAGGCGTATGTGGGTGGTAACAGGGGAAGGTGCTTGAAAACGGGGAGTGGAGATCCGATTGCAGGCGTGCTTAAAGGTCAAGACGGGCGTTTAATGGGTGTGCATAATTAAAACAGCAGCGTCATTGACCACGTCACTGGGTTATTTTATAGCCAGAACTGCTCGCAAGATTGTGGTAGCAAAAACCAACCACAAGAATAGCGAGCAGCTCATACCCTGGTCGATGTACTCGATTAATCTAATAAATAGCGGACATGACGTAGGATGCGAGCAGCCAGGGGGCGTAGTTTCCCAAAAAACGACCGCAAGTTTTGTTCGATCGTTCAGACCTAGAGGCGTGAACAGACCGCAAAGAGCGAACGGTTCATTTGAATAGCCACCCCTTTTTTTTTGAACGAACGACCGCAAATAGCGACCGGCTCTGAATCAGGCCCTATATCAGGAGTGACCCGACACAAAAAAAAACAGCACACTAAACACAGACAAAACACCAGTACAGTGCCATGTAGTAGTGTCAGCACCGTGCTAAGACACATATATTATACCAGCACAGTGTCCACCCCACAGAATATACAGTACCAGTACAGTGCCATGTAGCAGTGTCAGCACAGTGCTAAGACACATATATTATACCAGCACAGTGTCCACCCCACAGAATATACAGTACCAGTATGGTGCCATGTAGCAGTGTCAGCACAGTGCTAAGCCCCATATATTATACTAGCACAGTGTCCACCCCACAGAATATACAGTACCAGTACAGTGCCATGTAGCAGTGTCAGCACAGTGCTAAGACACATATATTATACCAGCACAGTGTCCACCCCACAGAATATACAGGACCAGTATGGTGCCTTGTAGCAGTGTCAGCACAGTGCTAAGACACATATATTATACCAGCACAGTGTCCACCCCACAGAATATACAGTACCAGTATGGTGCCTTGTAGCAGTGTCAGCACAGTGCTAAGCCCCATATATTATACCAGCACAGTGTCCACCCCACAGAATATACAGTACCAGTACAGTGCCATGTAGCAGTGTCAGCACAGTGCTAAGACACATATATTATACCAGCACAGTGTCCACCCCACAGAATATACAGTACCAGTATGGTGCCTTGTAGCAGTGTCAGCACAGTGCTAAGACACATATATTATACCAGCACAGTGTCCACCCCACAGAATATACAGTACCAGTATGGTGCCTTGTAGCAGTGTCAGCACAGTGCTAAGCCCCATATATTATACCAGCACAGTGTCTTCCCCACAGAATATACAGTACCAGTATGGTGCCTTGTAGCAGTGTCAGCACAGTGCTAAGACACATATATTATACAAGTACAGTGTCCACCCCACAGAATATACAGTACCAGTATGGTGCCATGTAGCAGTGTCAGCACAGTGCTAAGACACATATATTATGCCAGTACAGTGTCCACCCCACAGAATATACAGTACCAGTATGGTGCCATGTAGCAGTGTCAGCACAGTGCTAAGACACATATATTATGCCAGTACAGAGTCCACCCCACAGAATATACAGTACCAGTATGGTGCCATGTAGCAGTGTCAGCACAGTGCTAAGACACATATATTATGCCAGTACAGTGTCCACCCCACAGAATATACAGTACCAGTATGGAGCCATGTAGCAGTGTCATCACAGTGCTAAGCCCCATATATTATACCAGTACAGTGTCCACCCCACAGAATATACAGTACCAGTATGGTGCCTTGTAGCAGTGTCAGCACAGTGCTAAGCCCCATATATTATACCAGTACAGTGTCCACCCCACAGAATATACAGTACCAGTATGGTGCCTTGTAGCAGTGTCAGCACAGTGCTAAGCCCCATATATTATACCAGCACAGTGTCTTCCCCACAGAATATACAGTACCAGTATGGTGCCTTGTAGCAGTGTCAGCACAGTGCTAAGACACATATATTATACAAGTACAGTGTCCACCCCACAGAATATACAGTACCAGTATGGTGCCATGTAGCAGTGACAGCACAGTGCTAAGACACATATATTATACAAGTACAGTGTCCACCCCACAGAATATACAGTACCAGTATGGTGCCATGTAGCAGTGACAGCACAGTGCTAAGACACATATATTATACCAGCACAGTGTCCACCCAATAGAATATACAGTACCAGTATGGTGCCATGTAGCAGTGTCAGCACAGTGCTAAGACACATATATTATACCAGTACAGTGTCCACCCCACAGAATATACAGTACCAGTATGGTGCCATGTAGCACTGTCAGCACAGTGCTAAGCCCCATATATTATACCAGCACAGTGTCTTCCCCACAGAATATACAGTACCAGTATGGTGCCATGTAGCAGTGTCAGCACAGTGCTAAGACAGATATATTATACCAGCACAGTGTCCACCCCACAGAATATACGCCTTGTAGCAGTGTCAGCACAGTGGTAAGACAGATATATTATACCAGCATAGTGTCCACCCCACAGAATATACAGTACCAGTACAGCGCCTTGTAGCAGTGTCAGCACAGTGCTAAGACACATATATTATGCCAGTACAGTGTCCACCACACAGAATATACAGTACCAGTATGGTGCCATGTAGCAGTGTCAGCACAGTGCTAAGCCCCATATATTATACCAGTACAGTGTCCACCCCACAGAATATACAGTACCAGTACAGCGCCTTGTAGCAGTGTCAGCACAGTGCTAAGCCCCATATATAATGCCAGTACAGTGTCCACCCCACAGAATATACAGTACCAGTATGGTGCCATGTAGCAGTGTCAGCACAGTGCTAAGACACATATATTATACGAGTACAGTGTCCACTCCACAGAATATACACTACCAGTATGGTGCCTTGTAGCAGTGTCAGCACAGTGCTAAGACACATATATTATACCAGTACAGTGTCCACCCCACAGAATATACAGTAGCAGTATGGTGCCATGTAGCAGTGTCAGCACAGTGCTAAGACCCATATATTGTACCAGTACAGTGTCCACTCCACAGAATATACAGTACCAGTATGGTGCCTTGTAGCAGTGTCAGCACAGTGCTAAGACACATATATTAAACAAGTACAGTGTCCACCCCACAGAATATACAGAACCAATATGGTGCCTTGTAGCAGTGTCAGCACAGTGCTAAGCCCCATATAATATACCAGCACAGTGTCCACCCCACAGAATATACAGTACCAGTATGGTGCCATGTAGCAGTGTCAGCACAGTGCTAAGCCCCATATATTATACCAGCACAGTGCTAAGCCCCATATATTATACCAGTACAGTGTCCACCACACAGAATATACAGTACCAGTATGGTGCCATGTAGCAGTGTAAGCACAGTGCTAAGACACATATATTATACAAGTACAGTGTCCACCCCACAGAATATACAGTACCAGTATGGTGCCTTGTAGCAGTGTCAGCACAGTGCTAAGCCCCATATAATATACCAGCACAGTGTCCACCCCACAGAATATACAGTACCAGTATGGTGCCATGTAGCAGTGTCAGCACAGTGCTAAGCCCCATATATTATACCAGCACAGTGTCCACTCCACAGAATATACAGTACCAGTACAGTGCCATGTAGCAGTGTCAGCACAGTGCTAAGCCCCATATAATATACCAGCACAGTGTCCACCCCACAGAATATACAGTACCAGTATGGTGCCATGTAGCAGTGTCAGCACAGTGCTAAGGTCTACACCACAAAACGTACCAGGACAGACTAAAAGATCATAATATGTATAGTTTGGAGCAGAGCAGGGAAAGGGGGGACATGATAGAAACGTTCAATTATATAAAGGGTTTTAACAAGGTAAAGGAAGGAGACATTCTTCATAGGAAGATAAGTATTAGAACAAGAGGACATGGTCTGACACTGGAGGGAGGTAGGCTGAGGGGAAATTTGAGAAAAAATTACTTCACAGAAAGGGTAGTGGATAAGTGGTATAGCCGCCCATCAGAGGTGGTAGAGGCTAAGGCAGTAGAGCAAGTTAAAAAACACGCATAGATGGACATAAGGATAACCTTCAGAAGAAGTAAGGATCAATAAGGGTTGAGGTAACAATAGGTTTAATGGGGCAGACTAAATGGCCAAGTGGTTCTTATCTGCTGTCAAATTCTATGTTTCTATGTTTAAGACACATATAATATACCAGCACAGTGTCCACCCCACAGAATATAAAGTATGTAAAGTACCTTATTTTTTTTTCCCGGGAAGGGGGCGTGGCCATGTCTCCCACGATTAAGCCACGCCCCCCTATTACCCGGGCTCGCCGTGGCTCTCAGCGGGCCTGCCCTGGATATGTACTTATTAGTCTCATTATGCACTGGATATTGCATTATTATTATACTGTATTAATAATTAACCCTATTGATGGTCTATAGCAGTGCATCCCTAACAGTGCATGTTTTCCAGATCTCCTAGTTGCTGACACGTTAAAAGATCCACAGATGATGCTAATCATTTTCATTTGTGATACTGAGAAGAACATACAGCACTAATAAAATTTTGTTACATTCCTATTTCTATTGTGGGCTGGGGAGTTTACAGGCAACCGGAACCCCCCCTCCCCCCACTGCATTTGCCTGTCAACAGAGTGCTAAGGCCCACAGAATATACAGTACCAGTACATGCCATGTAGCAGTATCAGCACTTTGTAATATACCTGCACAGTACCCAGTAGCCTTCACTACAAAACATACCAACATAGAGACTCAGCCCCACACATTATACTGTACAGTGACTTTGGGCTCTATTTACTACAATCCGCATATTGAATGCGGATTGTAGTGTGATATTACCGAGTGAATTCGCATTGCGAATTCCGGCAATATCACAGGGATTTACTATAAATCCCTTGCAGGGACAGAGCTTGCGATAAAGCTCTGTCCCTGCGGATCCCATCCGCACTCTAGTCGCGGTATTTTCGGAAAAAATACCGTGACTAAGAGCCCGCGCATGCGCCGACCCACCGTCGCTACTACCCCCCCACCGACGCTAAGCCCCGCCCCCGGCGCTAAGCCCCGCCCCCGCGATCGCGGACCCCGCGACCCCCCCTCCCCCCCCGCAACCCCCCCCCTTCATTACACTTACCTGCACCTCCTGGCCTCGGGTGATCTTCTCCGGGCTTCCCGATCAGGTGATCTCCCATACTGTACTGGGACCCGATCACCTGATGACCGGGCCCCAGTGCACTGTGGGAGACCAGCTGACCGGAGAGGAGCCATCACCGGAGGCCCGATCACCGGTCCCTGGATTCAGGTAAGGAAAAAAAAAAATGTTTCTTTTTTTTTCTTTTTTTTTACAGTAATCAGCTTGCGGTCTACTTAGACCACATAGCTGATTACTGGTACCGGCTCCCGCCTCTGCTCTCCCCGTTAGAGCAGAGTGGGAGCCCGGTAACCGGGGGAGACCCTGGATAACGCCACCTCCAGGTGGCGTTATTATCACAGGGCTTCCCCCGGTATTTTTTTACAATTTATTTTTAGTAACTTGCACACAGATCACATTTCCCATTACAATTATGGGAAATGCGATCTGCTTTACTAAAAATAAGTGATACTGGGGGTTGGAGTAGAATTTTACTAATTCTACTCCAATTGCCCTGTAATAACTACAGGTGAAACTAAAATAATGTGAAAAGGGTGTGAAAACACCCTTTTTCACTTTATTTTAGTAAAAATAATGTTAATAAATAGAGCCCCTTGTGTGGATCTCTTTCCCATGCCAAACTGTATATCACATAGCACCATTCTGTTAACCAGAGTATAATGCACACAATTCAAGCAAATGCCGTCTACTCAAGTTGCTTAGGACGCCAACATTTATAAGGCACCTAAAACACAGAATGAGTGACATCCCTTTATTCATTTGTGGAAGTTATTTTTCCCTGTGATGCCACTGCTGAGTGCCTACCACTGAAACACGCCCTCGTATGCACTGTGCGTTTCTGCATTGTGTTGTGATTCAGCTACTCCCCAGTGTGACTGATAGGCTGGGAGCATGGCAGAATGATGTCACTGCACTTTCAGCCTGCCACTGACACAGATGTATGCACAGGTAAGAAACTTATGGCTTGGTATTGTAAACCCTGTTGAGACACCCAGAGGAGGGGTACCAGAGGTGTGTGTGTGGGGGGATCTTTTAGGGCACTGAATATCTTTTCATTGGCCCTGATCCTACTCAAACAACGTTTCTCACCTAGTAGCGATTTAACTGACACTTACCAGGGGTTGCGAACATGTTCGCTGCGCAACTGTTACTAGATCTCAACTGTGGGTTAAACATTTTCTAGCCTGCCATTCACAGTATACTGTTTGCATTCACTGTTTGCAGTTCATTGTGGAGGTACGCCATTGGAGGCGCATGTTCACTATTAACATTATCAGTGCGGCGTTTAATCTCAAGGATAATCACCAGAAATTATATTTCGTGAACTATGGAGTTCATTCAGACCTGCTCGCAAGATGCGAACGCTTGCACCCAGCGTATGCAAATTCAGCCAAGTGATGGCATGGCAGGTGATCACACGGCAAGGCATAAGCACGCCCACTATGTCTTGGCGTGCGTTCACTTTGTGTATGCAGACGCCCACCAGCCTGTCTTAAGTTGCCCACTAATGCACGTCATCTCCAGGAAGTGTATGCAAGCATCAGTACATCGGGTACCATCGGGAGCGAACACAGCGCTTGAGGTTGACTATACCCTACCTCAAGCACTGCGATCACTTGGGTGTAAAAAACAGCCAGGTGACATGTACAATGATGCTTCCTTTTAATTATGCACGCCTTTGAAACGGCGTTGAGACGCTCAGGCATGCCTGCGTCCACATCTACACTTCCCCGTTTCTAGTGGCCTGCCCCTGTTACCACCCACAAACGGCTTCTCCTGTCACTCACTCTGATGGCCTGTCTATGCTCGGCAAGCGAACGCATCTTGATCTTCACATTGGTTCGCACTGCGATGCATACGCACAGGGCCGGATTAAGGGAGGGGCGACAGGGGCGGTCGTCCCTGGGCCCCCACACCCGGAGGGGCCCCCACTAGCAGCGGTGCACTGTCTGCACCCGCCGCTAGTGACTCCTCCGCTATTGTAGTGTAGACCGCACAGTGAGCGCAGTCTACACTACACAGTGACATACACACAGCTGCCGCCGGCAGCAGCTCTGTGTGTGTTACAGCAGCCGATGAGAGTCAGACAGACTCTCATTGGCTGCTGCACAACGGAGGGAGCCGGCCGGAGCTCACGAGTGAGCTCCGACTTCCGGCTCCCCCCCCACATCTGCTGATAATGGGAGAGACGTCATGACGCTGACGTCTCTCCCATAGTGCAGTGGAAGAGCCAGGACTCGGAGCGGGGAGCGGGGATTCAGGTAAGTGCTGATTTTTTTTTTTGTTTGTGTGTGCATAGGGGAGGGGGCTGCTACAGAGGTCACTGCATGGGGGCACAGCTACATGGGACACTGCATAGGGGAGGGGGCCACTACAGAGGGCACTGCATAGGGGGCCACTATAGGAGTCACTGTATAGGGGGCCGCTTCATGGGGGCACTGGGGGGGGGCGTTTTCTAGGGTCAATGCATAGTGGGGACAACTACTGGCCCCACTGTATAGGGAGGGACAACTACTGGCCCACTGTATAGGGGGGGGACTACTACTGGGGGCAATGCATAGGGTGGGCTACTACTGGGGGCAATAGGGGGGACCACTACTGGGTCTGGGGTCACTTTATAAGGGGCACTGTATAGGGGGACCACTACTGGGGGCATTATATAAGGGGCACTGCATAAGGGGACCACTACTGGGGGAACTGCATAAGGGCATTACTACAGTGGGCACTGCATATGGGGGACCATTACTGGGGGCACTGCATAGGGGGGACCACTACTGGGTCTGGGGGCACTATATAAGGGGCACTACTGGGGGCACTGTATCGGGGGACCACTACTGGGGGCATAATATAAGGGGCACTGCATAAGGGGCATTACTACAGTGGGCACTGCATAGGGGGGACCATTACTGAGGGCACTGCTACTGGGGACACTGCATAAGGGGCCCCCACAAGTTTGTTGCCCAGGGGCCCCCACAGACCTTAATCCGGCCCTGCATACGCATGCACAGAGGCCATGATTCAGAGCCGGACGCTCTGACAGAGCGCTCGCTCTGAATCAGGCCGGCCTTCTTGTTTTTTAGAGCGGCCTCCTGGCCGCTCGCATAGTTGTGGGTAACCACCCACAGCTATAGCGAGCATCCAGGATGATGGTCGCGATGGTCAAGACCATCGCGACCATCGGGCTTGCGACTAGACCCTTGTGGTAGGGTCTCGTTGCCGCAAGCCCCAGAGAGATTTCGGCTCTATCAAAGCCAAAATCTCTCCCACTTGTAACCCCCCTTTTTACCACTAAAGGGTCACCAGGTTACTACCACCTTTGTTACTCCTATGTTGTATAATGCACCCACCCTTAACCTCTCTAGGTGGTGTACCTTTTATGTTATCATTAATCCAGTGCCTCCACCCAAGCTAATTAACTAAGGCTTGCCTGGGTAAGCCATGTTATACACTATAATATTAATAAGGTCCTGATAGTGTAATGTGATGTTTGTGTATGAAGATTGAAATGACATATAATATTACAGTGTAACATCACATACATATCTATATATATGACCTGTTCTTCTTCATTCACGTAGACCCAAGGACTGTCAGACTCCTCCAGGAATAAAATTCACTATAATTATAGCTTTAACATCTTTATGTGTCAACAATATAATATGGCAATAAATACTTCCTTTACACTCAGAGATGAAATCATACACAGATTCATATACATATAGGTATACATAAATATTAACTGAACATTGTAGCAAATTGTACAGTTTTAAGCAGATGTACAGTTTATCACCATAAATTAAGTTATGCTTGGAATCCGGAAGAATAAAATGTTCTTTTTCCATTATACTATATGGTGGTAAATATGCCTTCAACTGTGCTGGAATATACCACTCCTAACAACTTAAATACATTTGGTCCAAGTCGTCAATTTGCTGTATCTTCTGTATGAATAGTATCCAAGGTGAACACTCAAAGTATCCCTCACATATAGGTTTCCACTTATGTAGCTAAAAGTTCATTAAGGATTAATAGCCTAAGAGCTGGACGCTAACGATACCTCATATGCTCAGCCACGCAGAAGCCAGAGTATAAGGCTGTAAACTTTGACGTATCATAGAATATTCCCTATCTGGCTGCAGCTGAAATAAGTTATTTTTTAGCTTTTGCTCCTCTGTTACTACAAAAAATATAGAACATGCTCCCCCAAGCTTCAATTCTAGCTGTATCCTGATGACAGTACATTGTAATGCATGGGTATTTTATAACTGTCCCAACTGACATATCCCTTACAGCTCTATGTGCCCTCCTGTTTTCTCTGTACTGTAGAAGCTCGCCAGTCATTGTGTGGTGCTACAGAGTGGGTTATTTCCTCACTGCTGTCAGAATATTCCACGCTGCCTCAGGAATTCCACACTGATATCCTCACACTGGCCGAGGTCATCCCTCTCCTTATCAGCTGCACGTCCCCTTATCACACTGGCCGAGGTCATCCCTCTCTCCTTATCAGCCGCACGTCCCCTTATCACACTGGCCGAGGTCATCCCTCTCTCTTTATCAGCTGCACGTCCCCTTATCACACTGGCCGAGGTCATCCCTCTCTCCTTATCAGCTGCACGTCCCCTTATCACACTGGCCGAGGTCATCCCTCTCTCCTTATCAGCTGCACGTCCCCTTATCACACTGGCCGAGGTCATCCCTCTCTCTTTATCAGCTGCACGTCCCCTTATCACACTGGCCGAGGTCATCCCTCTCTCCTTATCAGCCGCACGTCCCCTTATCACACTGGCCGAGGTCATCCCTCTCTCCTTATCAGCTGCACGTCCCCTTATCACACTGGCCGAGGTCATCCCTCTCCTTATCAGCTGCACGTCCCCTTATCACACTGGCCGAGGTCATCCCTCTCTCCTTATCAGCCGCACGTCCCCTTATCACACTGGCCGAGGTCATCCCTCTCTCCTTATCAGCTGCACGTCCCCTTATCACACTGGCCGAGGTCATCCCTCTCTCCTTATCAGCCGCACGTCCCCTTATCACACTGGCCGAGGTCATCCCTCTCTCCTTATCAGCCGCACGTCCCCTTATCACACTGGCCGAGGTCATCCCTCTCTCCTTATCAGCCGCACGTCCCCTTATCACACTGGCCGAGGTCATCCCTCTCTCCTTATCAGCCGCACGTCCCCTTATCACACTGGCCGAGGTCATCCCTCTCTCTTTATCAGCTGCACGTCCCCTTATCACACTGGCCGAGGTCATCCCTCTCTCCTTATCAGCTGCACGTCCCCTTATCACACTGGCCGAGGTCATCCCTCTCTCCTTATCAGCTGCACGTCCCCTTATCACACTGGCCGAGGTCATCCCTCTCTCTTTATCAGCTGCACGTCCCCTTATCACACTGGCCGAGGTCATCCCTCTCTCCTTATCAGCCGCACGTCACCTTATCACACTGGCCGAGGTCATCCCTCTCTCCTTATCAGCTGCACGTCCCCTTATCACACTGGCCGAGGTCATCCCTCTCCTTATCAGCTGCACGTCCCCTTATCACACTGGCCGAGGTCATCCCTCTCTCCTTATCAGCCGCACGTCCCCTTATCACACTGGCCGAGGTCATCCCTCTCTCCTTATCAGCTGCACGTCCCCTTATCACACTGGCCGAGGTCATCCCTCTCTCCTTATCAGCCGCACGTCCCCTTATCACACTGGCCGAGGTCATCCCTCTCTCCTTATCAGCTGCACGTCCCCTTATCACACTGGCTGAGGTCATCCCTCTCTCCTTATCAGCCGCACGTCCCCTTATCACACTGGCCGAGGTCATCCCTCTCTCCTTATCAGCTGCACGTCCCCTTATCACACTGGCCGAGGTCATCCCTCTCTCCTTATCAGCTGCACGTCCCCTTATCACACTGGCTGAGGTCATCCCTCTCTCCTTATCAGCCGCACGTCCCCTTATCACACTGGCCGAGGTCATCCCTCTCTCCTTATCAGCTGCACGTCCCCTTATCACACTGGCTGAGGTCATCCCTCTCTCTTTATCAGCTGCACGTCCCCTTATCACACTGGCCGAGGTCATCCCTCTCTCCTTATCAGCTGCACGTCTCCTTATTACACTGGCCGAGGTCATCCCTCTCTCTTTATCAGCTGCACGTCCCCTTATCACACTGGCTGAGGTCATCCCTCTCTCCTTATCAGCTGCACGTCCCCTTATCACACTGGCTGAGGTCATCCCTCTCTCTTTATCAGCCGCACGTCCCCTTATCACACTGGCCGAGGTCATCCCTCTCTCCTTATCAGCTGCACGTCCCCTTATCACACTGGCTGAGGTCATCCCTCTCTCCTTATCAGCCGCACGTCCCCTTATCACACTGGCCGAGGTCATCCCTCTCTCTTTATCAGCTGCACGTCCCCTTATCACACTGGCTGAGGTCATCCCTCTCTCCTTATCAGCTGCACGTCCCCTTATCACACTGGCTGAGGTCATCCCTCTCTCCTTATCAGCCGCACGTCCCCTTATCACACTGGCCGAGGTCATCCCTCTCTCCTTATCAGCTGCACGTCCCCTTATCACACTGGCTGAGGTCATCCCTCTCTCTTTATCAGCTGCACGTCCCCTTATCACACTGGCTGAGGTCATCCCTCTCTCCTTATCAGCTGCACGTCTCCTTATTACACTGGCCGAGGTCATCCCTCTCTCTTTATCAGCTGCACGTCCCCTTATCACACTGGCTGAGGTCATCCCTCTCTCCTTATCAGCTGCACGTCCCCTTATCACACTGGCTGAGGTCATCCCTCTCTCCTTATCAGCTGCACGTCCCCTTATCACACTGGCTGAGGTCATCCCTCTCTCCTTATCAGCCGCACGTCCCCTTATCACACTGGCCGAGGTCATCCCTCTCTCCTTATCAGCCGCACGTCCCCTTATCACACTGGCCGAGGTCATCCCTCTCTCCTTATCAGCTGCACGTCCCCTTATCACACTGGCCGAGGTCATCCCTCTCCTTATCAGCTGCACGTCCCCTTATCACACTGGCCGAGGTCATCCCTCTCTCCTTATCAGCCGCACGTCCCCTTATCACACTGGCCGAGGTCATCCCTCTCTCCTTATCAGCCGCACGTCCCCTTATCACACTGGCCGAGGTCATCCCTCTCTCCTTATCAGCCGCACGTCCCCTTATCACACTGGCCGAGGTCATCCCTCTCTCCTTATCAGCTGCACGTCCCCTTATCACACTGGCTGAGGTCATCCCTCTCTCCTTATCAGCCGCACGTCCCCTTATCACACTGGCCGAGGTCATCCCTCTCTCCTTATCAGCTGCACGTCCCCTTATCACACTGGCCGAGGTCATCCCTCTCTCCTTATCAGCTGCACGTCCCCTTATCACACTGGCTGAGGTCATCCCTCTCTCCTTATCAGCCGCACGTCCCCTTATCACACTGGCCGAGGTCATCCCTCTCTCCTTATCAGCTGCACGTCCCCTTATCACACTGGCTGAGGTCATCCCTCTCTCTTTATCAGCTGCACGTCCCCTTATCACACTGGCCGAGGTCATCCCTCTCTCCTTATCAGCTGCACGTCTCCTTATTACACTGGCCGAGGTCATCCCTCTCTCTTTATCAGCTGCACGTCCCCTTATCACACTGGCTGAGGTCATCCCTCTCTCCTTATCAGCTGCACGTCCCCTTATCACACTGGCCGAGGTCATCCCTCTCTCCTTATCAGCTGCACGTCCCCTTATCACACTGGCTGATGTCATCCCTCTCTCCTTATCAGCCGCACGTCCCCTTATCACACTGGCCGAGGTCATCCCTCTCTCTTTATCAGCTGCACGTCCCCTTATCACACTGGCTGAGGTCATCCCTCTCTCCTTATCAGCTGCACGTCCCCTTATCACACTGGCTGAGGTCATCCCTCTCTCCTTATCAGCCGCACGTCCCCTTATCACACTGGCCGAGGTCATCCCTCTCTCCTTATCAGCCGCACGTCCCCTTATCACACTGGCTGAGGTCATCCCTCTCTCTTTATCAGCTGCACGTCCCCTTATCACACTGGCTGAGGTCATCCCTCTCTCCTTATCAGCTGCACGTCTCCTTATTACACTGGCCGAGGTCATCCCTCTCTCTTTATCAGCTGCACGTCCCCTTATCACACTGGCTGAGGTCATCCCTCTCTCCTTATCAGCTGCACGTCCCCTTATCACACTGGCTGAGGTCATCCCTCTCTCCTTATCAGCTGCACGTCCCCTTATCACACTGGCTGAGGTCATCCCTCTCTCCTTATCAGCTGCACGTCCCCTTATCACACTGGCCGAGGTCATCCCTCTCTCCTTATCAGCTGCACGTCCCCTTATCACACTGGCTGAGGTCATCCCTCTCTCCTTATCAGCCGCACGTCCCCTTATCACACTGGCCGAGGTCATCCCTCTCTCCTTATCAGCTGCACGTCCCCTTATCACACTGGCTGAGGTCATCCCTCTCTCTTTATCAGCTGCACGTCCCCTTATCACACTGGCCGAGGTCATCCCTCTCTCCTTATCAGCTGCACGTCTCCTTATCACACTGGCCGAGGTCATCCCTCTCTCTTTATCAGCTGCACGTCCCCTTATCACACTGGCTGAGGTCATCCCTCTCTCCTTATCAGCTGCACGTCCCCTTATCACACTGGCTGAGGTCATCCCTCTCTCCTTATCAGCCGCACGTCCCCTTATCACACTGGCCGAGGTCATCCCTCTCTCCTTATCAGCTGCACGTCCCCTTATCACACTGGCTGAGGTCATCCCTCTCTCTTTATCAGCCGCACGTCCCCTTATCACACTGGCCGAGGTCATCCCTCTCTCCTTATCAGCTGCACGTCCCCTTATCACACTGGCTGAGGTCATCCCTCTCTCCTTATCAGCCGCACGTCCCCTTATCACACTGGCCGAGGTCATCCCTCTCTCTTTATCAGCTGCACGTCCCCTTATCACACTGGCTGAGGTCATCCCTCTCTCCTTATCAGCTGCACGTCCCCTTATCACACTGGCTGAGGTCATCCCTCTCTCCTTATCAGCCGCACGTCCCCTTATCACACTGGCCGAGGTCATCCCTCTCTCCTTATCAGCAGCACGTCCCCTTATCACACTGGCTGAGGTCATCCCTCTCTCTTTATCAGCTGCACGTCCCCTTATCACACTGGCTGAGGTCATCCCTCTCTCCTTATCAGCTGCACGTCTCCTTATTACACTGGCCGAGGTCATCCCTCTCTCTTTATCAGCTGCACGTCCCCTTATCACACTGGCTGAGGTCATCCCTCTCTCCTTATCAGCTGCACGTCCCCTTATCACACTGGCTGAGGTCATCCCTCTCTCCTTATCAGCTGCACGTCCCCTTATCACACTGGCTGAGGTCATCCCTCTCTCCTTATCAGCCGCACGTCCCCTTATCACACTGGCCGAGGTCATCCCTCTCTCTTTATCAGCTGCACGTCCCCTTATCACACTGGCTGAGGTCATCCCTCTCTCCTTATCAGCTGCACGTCCCCTTATCACACTGGCTGAGGTCATCCCTCTCTCCTTATCAGCCGCACGTCCCCTTATCACACTGGCTGAGGTCATCCCTCTCTCTTTATCAGCCGCACGTCCCCTTATCACACTGGCCGAGGTCATCCCTCTCTCTTTATCAGCTGCACGTCCCCTTATCACACTGGCTGAGGTCATCCCTCTCTCCTTATCAGCTGCACGTCCCCTTATCACACTGGCTGAGGTCATCCCTCTCTCCTTATCCGCTGCACGTCCCCTTATCACACTGGCTGAGGTCATCCCTCTCTCTTTATCAGCTGCACGTCTCCTTATTACACTGGCTGAGGTCATCCCTCTCTTCTTATCAGCTGCACGTCTCCTTATTACACTGGCTGAGGTCATCCCTCTCTCTTTATCAGCTGCACGTCCCCTTATCACACTGGCTGAGGTCATCCCTCTCTCCTTATCAGCTGCACGTCCCCTTATCACACTGGCTGAGGTCATCCCTCTCTCCTTATCAGCTGCACGTCCCCTTATCACACTGGCTGAGGTCATCCCTCTCTCCTTATCAGCTGCACGTCCCCTTATCACACTGGCCGAGGTCATCCCTCTCTCCTTATCAGCTGCACGTCCCCTTATCACACTGGCTGAGGTCATCCCTCTCTCCTTATCAGCCGCACGTCCCCTTATCACACTGGCCGAGGTCATCCCTCTCTCCTTATCAGCTGCACGTCCCCTTATCACACTGGCTGAGGTCATCCCTCTCTCTTTATCAGCTGCACGTCCCCTTATCACACTGGCCGAGGTCATCCCTCTCTCCTTATCAGCTGCACGTCTCCTTATCACACTGGCCGAGGTCATCCCTCTCTCTTTATCAGCTGCACGTCCCCTTATCACACTGGCTGAGGTCATCCCTCTCTCCTTATCAGCTGCACGTCCCCTTATCACACTGGCTGAGGTCATCCCTCTCTCCTTATCAGCCGCACGTCCCCTTATCACACTGGCCGAGGTCATCCCTCTCTCCTTATCAGCTGCACGTCCCCTTATCACACTGGCTGAGGTCATCCCTCTCTCTTTATCAGCCGCACGTCCCCTTATCACACTGGCCGAGGTCATCCCTCTCTCCTTATCAGCTGCACGTCCCCTTATCACACTGGCTGAGGTCATCCCTCTCTCCTTATCAGCCGCACGTCCCCTTATCACACTGGCCGAGGTCATCCCTCTCTCTTTATCAGCTGCACGTCCCCTTATCACACTGGCTGAGGTCATCCCTCTCTCCTTATCAGCTGCACGTCCCCTTATCACACTGGCTGAGGTCATCCCTCTCTCCTTATCAGCCGCACGTCCCCTTATCACACTGGCCGAGGTCATCCCTCTCTCCTTATCAGCAGCACGTCCCCTTATCACACTGGCTGAGGTCATCCCTCTCTCTTTATCAGCTGCACGTCCCCTTATCACACTGGCTGAGGTCATCCCTCTCTCCTTATCAGCTGCACGTCTCCTTATTACACTGGCCGAGGTCATCCCTCTCTCTTTATCAGCTGCACGTCCCCTTATCACACTGGCTGAGGTCATCCCTCTCTCCTTATCAGCTGCACGTCCCCTTATCACACTGGCTGAGGTCATCCCTCTCTCCTTATCAGCTGCACGTCCCCTTATCACACTGGCTGAGGTCATCCCTCTCTCCTTATCAGCCGCACGTCCCCTTATCACACTGGCCGAGGTCATCCCTCTCTCTTTATCAGCTGCACGTCCCCTTATCACACTGGCTGAGGTCATCCCTCTCTCCTTATCAGCTGCACGTCCCCTTATCACACTGGCTGAGGTCATCCCTCTCTCCTTATCAGCCGCACGTCCCCTTATCACACTGGCCGAGGTCATCCCTCTCTCTTTATCAGCTGCACGTCCCCTTATCACACTGGCTGAGGTCATCCCTCTCTCCTTATCAGCTGCACGTCCCCTTATCACACTGGCCGAGGTCATCCCTCTCTCTTTATCAGCTGCACGTCCCCTTATCACACTGGCTGAGGTCATCCCTCTCTCCTTATCAGCTGCACGTCCCCTTATCACACTGGCTGAGGTCATCCCTCTCTCCTTATCAGCCGCACGTCCCCTTATCACACTGGCTGAGGTCATCCCTCTCTCTTTATCAGCCGCACGTCCCCTTATCACACTGGCCGAGGTCATCCCTCTCTCTTTATCAGCTGCACGTCCCCTTATCACACTGGCTGAGGTCATCCCTCTCTCCTTATCAGCTGCACGTCCCCTTATCACACTGGCTGAGGTCATCCCTCTCTCTTTATCAGCTGCACGTCTCCTTATTACACTGGCTGAGGTCATCCCTCTCTTCTTATCAGCTGCACGTCTCCTTATTACACTGGCTGAGGTCATCCCTCTCTCTTTATCAGCTGCACGTCCCCTTATCACACTGGCTGAGGTCATCCCTCTCTCCTTATCAGCTGCACGTCCCCTTATCACACTGGCTGAGGTCATCCCTCTCTCCTTATCAGCTGCACGTCCCCTTATCACACTGGCTGAGGTCATCCCTCTCTCCTTATCAGCTGCACGTCCCCTTATCACACTGGCTGAGGTCATCCCTCTCTCCTTATCAGCAGCACGTCCCCTTATCACACTGGCTGAGGTCATCCCTCTCTCTTTATCAGCTGCACGTCCCCTTATCACACTGGCTGAGGTCATCCCTCTCTCCTTATCAGCTGCACGTCTCCTTATTACACTGGCCGAGGTCATCCCTCTCTCTTTATCAGCTGCACGTCCCCTTATCACACTGGCTGAGGTCATCCCTCTCTCCTTATCAGCTGCACGTCCCCTTATCACACTGGCTGAGGTCATCCCTCTCTCCTTATCAGCTGCACGTCCCCTTATCACACTGGCTGAGGTCATCCCTCTCTCCTTATCAGCCGCACGTCCCCTTATCACACTGGCCGAGGTCATCCCTCTCTCTTTATCAGCTGCACGTCCCCTTATCACACTGGCTGAGGTCATCCCTCTCTCCTTATCAGCTGCACGTCCCCTTATCACACTGGCTGAGGTCATCCCTCTCTCCTTATCAGCCGCACGTCCCCTTATCACACTGGCCGAGGTCATCCCTCTCTCTTTATCAGCTGCACGTCCCCTTATCACACTGGCTGAGGTCATCCCTCTCTCCTTATCAGCTGCACGTCCCCTTATCACACTGGCCGAGGTCATCCCTCTCTCTTTATCAGCTGCACGTCCCCTTATCACACTGGCTGAGGTCATCCCTCTCTCCTTATCAGCTGCACGTCCCCTTATCACACTGGCTGAGGTCATCCCTCTCTCCTTATCAGCCGCACGTCCCCTTATCACACTGGCTGAGGTCATCCCTCTCTCTTTATCAGCCGCACGTCCCCTTATCACACTGGCCGAGGTCATCCCTCTCTCTTTATCAGCTGCACGTCCCCTTATCACACTGGCTGAGGTCATCCCTCTCTCCTTATCAGCTGCACGTCCCCTTATCACACTGGCTGAGGTCATCCCTCTCTCTTTATCAGCTGCACGTCTCCTTATTACACTGGCTGAGGTCATCCCTCTCTTCTTATCAGCTGCACGTCTCCTTATTACACTGGCTGAGGTCATCCCTCTCTCTTTATCAGCTGCACGTCCCCTTATCACACTGGCTGAGGTCATCCCTCTCTCCTTATCAGCTGCACGTCCCCTTATCACACTGGCTGAGGTCATCCCTCTCTCCTTATCAGCTGCACGTCCCCTTATCACACTGGCTGAGGTCATCCCTCTCTCCTTATCAGCTGCACGTCCCCTTATCACACTGGCTGAGGTCATCCCTCTCTCCTTATCAGCTGCACGTCCCCTTATCACACTGGCTGAGGTCATCCCTCTCTCCTTATCAGCCGCACGTCCCCTTATCACACTGGCTGAGGTCATCCCTCTCTCTTTATCAGCCGCACGTCCCCTTATCACACTGGCCGAGGTCATCCCTCTCTCTTTATCAGCCGCACGTCCCCTTATCACACTGGCTGAGGTCATCCCTCTCTCCTTATCAGCTGCACGTCCCCTTATCACACTGGCTGAGGTCATCCCTCTCTCTTTATCAGCTGCACGTCTCCTTATTACACTGGCTGAGGTCATCCCTCTCTTCTTATCAGCTGCACGTCTCCTTATTACACTGGCTGAGGTCATCCCTCTCTCTTTATCAGCTGCACGTCCCCTTATCACACTGGCTGAGGTCATCCCTCTCTCCTTATCAGCTGCACGTCCCCTTATCACACTGGCTGAGGTCATCCCTCTCTCCTTATCAGCTGCACGTCCCCTTATCACACTGGCTGAGGTCATCCCTCTCTCCTTATCAGCTGCACGTCCCCTTATCACACTGGCTGAGGTCATCCCTCTCTCCTTATCAGCTGCACGTCTCCTTATCACACTGGCTGAGGTCATCCCTCTCTCCTTATCAGCTGCACGTCCCCTTATCACAGCCTCTCTATTTGATGTGGTGTAAACTACAAAGTAACTATGGCTACTAAGTGTAAGTCTGCTCCATTAAAAGATTTCTCACCACCTCCTTGAAGCCGGTCCCTCTGTACAGGTGACTTTATATGCCAGCATTGCCTCCCAGGTAGTGGTGCTGGGCGTCTGTCCTCTCCTTCTGACACCCGATCAGCTGTCAAGCTGGAGCCACTGACGAGCCCCTGCAGTTACCTCCTCCCTCAGGAAATGCCTCTGGTAACTGCTGCTCTGCTCCACTGCCAGGACCACCCCTGCTGCCCCACTGCCTCTTATCAGTGGTAAGCTTCTTCTGCTTCACCAATAAGGCAGGGTGAGTACCGCTGTCCCACCTGCTTCCCCAGCTCCAGCTGGGCTCCCTCTCCAGCTCTGCCCCCCTGCGCCTGGCAGCTCATCGCTGCTCACCGGCTGCCCAGGTCACAGGAGGGCAGGCACTGGAGGGAGGGATCAGGAGACTGCCTCTCAGCTGCTACCAACAGCTGTTATATAGCCTCTCCCTCACCGGATCCTATTTTCCTGACAGGAACCGATTTACTCCCATCTATATTACTCCGCCCCCTTCTGCAACTATCACCAATGTCTGTGAAATGTATATCTGCAGCATGAAGCACTAAAGTCCACTGACATCATAGATATCTAACATGCACAGGGTACATACATATTTACATCACATCACATATATCCCTTCAGTATATTTAACATTTACCACATAAATGGCATTTTGCTGTAAATAGATGACTGAAAATGTATATCTGTTTCAATTGTATATATGAATTATATTTATATCTCCGTAACCCTAATCAGGGTTACACACTGACATCACTCGTGCATGCGCACGACAGAGCCGACTCCGTCATGCGCATGCGCACTGGGCCACCATCGATCCGCTTGCAAGCATATAGTGCTCGCGAGCGGGTCTGAATCAGGCCCAGAATGCGCACATCAGCCAGCTACGAACGAACGCTTCTTAGCATCTGGGTCTGTATCAGGTCCTTACTGCGATCGATCTCTATGTAACGCATGCTCTGTAGGGGTTTTTTAGGGATTCTTGCGTACTCACAGTAGCAAAAAAAATTGCTCAACATTGGCACTGCGGAAACAGGCGCCATGTATTATGTAGGAAAAGGTTAGGGAGGTCCATTAATAATACCACTGTGTGAAAGCACTCTGGAAATCTCCCTTACAGTTTAGCGCCTCTGGCTGCAGAACACGTAGCATCAAAACTTCCCAGATATCTCACATTAGTTCAGACTCTTCCATTGTAATCCCGGACACATCTCTGTCACAAGAAAAAAATAGATAAATAAAATACGAACCAGGAATTGTAACCAATTTGTGATTCATTTACATGACATATTCCTACATTTCTCAGGCTCTATAAATATCAGTCAGAGACAAATGTTATTTTCTTTGGAGTAATTGTACCCCGAGAACCTGAATAAATTTCCTTTTCCCCGGTGCAGATTGCTGGCACGGCACATTGTGACTGTTTAAACAGCATGCTAAATATCTAAACACTGCAATATCTAATAATCTGGTGACATTTTAAAAGACGGATAATTTACTCAGCTCTCTGCGTAAAGCATTTTTGGGGCAATAGCACATGTATCTGAATTTCACATCCTTAAAATAGCGACGGGGCATAAATGAAACGCTGACTTTTCTTCAATTACTGCAATATATTAATGCTGCATCGGGAACAGTAGGATGGGAGAACATCTTTTAAAACCTACATATTGCAAATAAAAGAGTAGGTAAGGCGTCGAAATAAACCTGATTAGGGATTTATAATTTGTTCTCTGAAAAATCAGTCCTTTTAAAATTGTTGGGAATATATACGTATATTTACTGTGCACTTCCAGAATCATTTTGCAGATGGATGTTCAGCATTTTAAGCAGTTGAACAGTTTACGGCCTTGTCAGTAGAAAGTGAAGAGTTGAGATTCATTAACGTTAACTACTTGTTGCCTAGGGAATCGGTATGTACTGCCGCAGAATGTATTGCCGGCGGACTAAGGCCCTGATTCAGAGGCGCACGCTATTTGCGTGCGCTCGCTCTGAATCAGGGCGTCCCTATTTTTTTCTTTGACCGGCCTCCAGGCCGCTCGCACAGCCGTGGGTGACCACCCACAGCGTGTGCGTGCGGCCTGGCGATAGTCGCGATTATCGCGACCATTGGGCTTGCAAGGAGACCCTGTGGTAGGGTCTCAGGTCTCGCAAGCCCGAGTGGACTTCCTGCTCTAATAGAGCAGGAAGTCCACTACTGACATCACTAGTCATGTCAGTAGGGCCGCCCACAACGGCAGGCATTCCTTCTGCAGCCACCCCCCCCTCCCCGTCTACAAAACAGGGCGAGCTGTCGATCAACATCGACAGCCGCCCCGTCTTGTAGCGAGCCCTAGAGCGAGTGATTTCTTACTCGCTCTGGGGCGAGCGCACGCGTGGTGCGCACGCTGTGTGTGCGCAATGGCCCACCATCGACCCGCTTGCGAGCACTATGCACTCGCGAGCGGGTCTGAATCAGGCCCTAAATACCAACGCTGAAAGGCCGTACCAGCTGGTAAGTACCCTAACCCTCCCCTCTCCCCCCAGTAAACCTAACCCTCCCTTAGTGGTGCCTAACCCTTACCCCCCTCCTTCCCACACCCTAAACCTAACCCTCCTGGGGGGGTTGTCTAACCCTACCCTTCTCCCCAGTGGTGCTTAATCATAACCCCCCCTTCCCGAACCATAAACCTAACCCTCCCGGGGGGTGCCTAACCCTAATCTCCCCCCAGTGGTACGTAATCCTAACCCCCCCTTCCCCTAGCCTAACCCTCCCCAGGGGATGCCTAAATCTAACCCCCCTCCCCCCCGGCTGACAGCTATCAGTCCCCGCTTACCTTCGTTCGGGATGCCGGGCATCGGGATTTCGGAGTCTGGCTAAAGATAGGCATCGGTATTTAGGTGCCTATCTTTAGTACAGAGTCAGCTTTCCCGACGTCCGGCATTCTGGACGCTGGTAAATTTACTGCATCCCGTTGCTTAGAAACAGTGAATGCAGCCGTTTTACAAAATGGCTAAAGTTGTCATGCTAAAGCAGCCTATCGCTTCACCTAGGACCTTATTCAGAGCCGTGCGCTCTGCAGCCGCTACTGCAAAATTATGCTATGTGTAAATAGACATCTCCTGCCAGCTTATGTGATCCGCAGCTGTGTGTGAGGATGCAGCGTTGGATCACTCTGCGTGACCATCGGTCATCTGAGTAACCTTCAGGACTACTGTAACTACTCAGGATGGCCGGTGTTTTCACACAGCTGAAGCCTGTGAAACTGCGTAAAAGGACACAGCCACTGGCTGCAGCGCAGACTGATAACGGGGCCGACATGCCTCTATATATGCTGGGACGCAGTCTGACACCGCCCCCATTCCACCCCAAAATTTCGCTACCTTTCAATCACTACCTGCTCAATGCTCATATCAGTCGCCTCTTCCAACTTCCTCGAGTAGCTGCCTTTTTTCGTCCCCCTGGACTTGGGTCAAAATTCCCTGATAACTTTGCTTCTTGGCTCCTAATCTTCAAATGGACTCCCAAGACCCCTTTCTTCCTCAAAGCTTTCCAGCGCTCATCCTAACCCACTACTCCATGTTCCTTCCTTACAATCCAGGTCATCTGTGTCACCCTGTCTGCCCCCTCCCCTTTAGAAAGAATTGGTATGAAATACCGCCGGCCGCACGGTTCGATTCCCGTCAGCGGCAGCCCGACAGGAGCAGAGTGCGACGCAGTGGAAGCCCGACAGCGCTGGAAATCCCGATCGTGGATAGGTAAGTATTTACTAACCTAACCCCCCTAACCCTCCTTAGGGGTGCCTAACCCTAACTTACCCCCCAAGTGCCTAACCCTAATCCCCCCTCTAAGTGCCTAACCCTAACCACCCCCTTCCCCGCTACCTAAACCTAAGTCCCCCGGGGGGGTGCCTAACCCTAAGTCCCCCCCAGGGGTGCCTAAAGCCTAACCCTCCCTCCCCCTAGCCTAACCCTAACCCTCCCGGAGGGGTGCCTAACCCTAAGTCCCCCCCGGGAGCCCACGATCGGGATGCCGGGCGCCGGTCTCCCGGCGTCGGGGAAATGCGGGCATCTACATCTAGACGCCCGGCATTTCACCCTTGCCGGGAAATGACAGTCGGGAAGCCGGCTGCCGGTATTTAGGCAGTCGGCTTCCCGATTGCCTCCCCTTTAGAATGTAAGCTCTCACGGGCAGGGCCCTCTTACCTCATGTGCTTCTCCTTGCCTTACTTCTATTTTAATTTACAATAGCACCTTACACTTGGTTGCTGACACCATGCTGCTTATTTAAGTGTTATGCTGCAATGTTTATAAATCATGTATTTGTCCTGTATTGTTTGTACTGTTAATAACTATTTTTTGTGTGCTCATTTGTTTATGTACTGTGTAAGGTGCTGCGGAAAACTTGTGGCACCATATAAATAAAGGATAATAATAATAATCAGGCCGTGGTGTCCAGGCACTGTATGCGATCTCGCAGAAGGAGATTTGCACATGCGCAGTACACAACGACCGCATGCACAGATCTTCAAACATCGGAGTTGTATGTAATTCATCGGGTCTGTGTACAACTCTGAATCATTGGGTCATTTTCAAATCTTCAAAAGAGGACCATTGGAGGTGCTGCCGAAAGCAACCAATCAGATTCTAACTTTCATTTTAGCAGCCAATTGGATTCTAGCTATTATTTTATAGAAATTTTAATAGGGATGTCCATCGAATGGTTCACCTTCAATAGTCTCCATCCATTGTTCCGTTGTTGGTTTACATCGATGGCAGGAAACCATCAATGATTTATACCATGAATGTCCATCACTGCTGCAGCTGCGACTAAGTGGGAGGGTGGCAAGCCAATCAGGGAAGGAGGGTGGGGCTATGCAGTGTGCCTCTGAGCTATGCGCCTTGCCCCATGCGCAGGTGGAGAAACATCACCGCACTCTCTGCCATGAGAACAATCAAAATTCCACCATCCATGGCACAACCATTGACTATGGATGGTTTACTAGATACGTGATAGTTATGGGCAACACTCCGCCTCTCCTAATAAATAATGTAATAAATCTCCAATATTGCTTCAGCCACAGAATGAATGGGCATCCGTTATATGCACCCAGCAAATGTAATTTTAGCTTTACTGCAAACACATCAAGAGGGAGAGGTATTAAACATTCTAAAGAGGACAAGTGTAGCTATTACCCATAGCAACCAGTCAGCTTCCAGCATCTTCATTTTATAGAATGCACTTGATAAATGATAGTTAGGGAGCTGATTGGTTGCTATGGAAAATGTATCCACTTGTCCTCGTTAGAAGTGTTGGTACTTCTCCCCCCAAGACATGGAAAACATCAATTATTTTTAAGTCTAGATACTGTATATATTATCATTCAGTAGGCACGTCTAGGTTTATATATATTACATTGAGGTGGCTTTGGCTGTGGCTCCCACCTCTTACATCACAATAACAGAGTTTATATTATTTAAGTATTATATAAGTATATGTATTCTACAAGTCATTAAAGCTGTTCTGAACAACAGATAAGGCAATCTGAGAGCATGTCAAACAGCTATATGTTAATGATAGTACGTTATTAGAGCATGCTATTAATAAGTATTTATGAAGAGGAGAGATGGAGATAGGGACTGTACTTGTATAGCAGCTCTGCCACCCTGCTGCTTTCAGGGCTGCAAACACATCGGGCAGGCCTGAGGGCTGGAAGTGCCATGGTCGCAGCATCACAGGGGGCTTGGCTACAACTCCCCTCCATTCCCAGGTCTTTACAGAGTCAGGTCCTCCCTCCTGGCATCCCCTGGCTGCACCATACCTTGGCAGACCAGAGGTTTGGGCAGCCAATAACCCTAACATTCAGTACCTGTCGACATTCTGACCACCAACCTTCTGAATGTTGACTACCTGACCATATACCTTGTTGGGAAATGAGACGTAATTCGTGACATCACGATAGTCTTTTCCCCAGAGCAAAGAGGAGAGGAAACGTCCTGCCGGTGCCAGTGTTAAGGCTCAGGTCAGATAATTGGGTATTAATCCCGCTACAGCCTTGAGGGCCAGTATACCTTGGCTTGATGCGGCCGTGTAGTAGCCTTGAGGGCTGAAGGTGCCTGGTTGGATGAGGCCTGTGGGCCGGTAGGTTGAGATGCAGCCTTTGGGCCGGAAGCAGCCTTGAGAGCTGGAGGTGCCTGGTTTGCTGAGGCCTGTGGGCCAGTAAGATGAGATGCGGTCTTTGGGCCATTAGCAGCCTCTGGGCTGGTTGTGGCCTGAGGGCCAGTAGGATGAGGTGCTGGCCTTTGGGAGGGTAGCAGCCTCTGGGCTGGTTGTGGCCTGAGGGCCAGTAGGATGAGGTGCGGCCTTTGGGCCGGTAGCAGCCTCTGGGCTGGTTGTGGCATGTGGGCCAGTAGGATGAGGTGCGGCCTTTGGGCCGGTAGCAGCCTCTGGGCTGGTTGTGGCCTAAGGGCCAGTACTAACAGTCACTGAAAGGAGTCGCAGCCTATGGGCTGTGAGGCAGCCTCCAGGCTGTGCAGGAGATTCAGGGTGAATATCCACTTAAGCTCATTGTGGTTGAGTGCCTTCTCAAAATCCCCCCCCTCCAGTTCTTATCTAACCTCAAGATTCCCATAAATTTGAGACCTTCTGGGTTTTGGTTATGCTTTTCTTTGAAATGTGACGAGAGGTTATGTGTATCTAAGCCTCGTCTTATGTTTCGATGGTGTTCTGAAATCCTCACCTTTAGTTTCCGTAGTGTCCTGCCAAGATATTGTAAGCCACAGGGGCACTCTATCATTGACAGTGCTGATTTATATGTTGAGCGCGGATCTTTCTTTATATATATAACTTGGTTATTTAGGGACGGGTACCCTAATTAGACCCTGCAGCTCAGCCAAACATCTAAAAAACAACACCCATAACCAGCGTAGCGCTGATTTCCAAAAAGACTTTCTAAACATATTATTGCACCTGGGACCCATCACTTGTTAGTACCTGGTACTACCACCACTGACTCTGTGTAACCATTGGTATCCTAGGCAACTACCTAGGTTCACCTAATGGCAGTACCGGTTCTGTATGGCTACACAAATGACAGTAGCACTGAGGGGTCTATTTACTAAGCTTTGTTAGGAGATCAAGTGAACGGTGATAAGATACCAACCAATCAGCTCCTGCCATTTTTCAAACACAGCCTGTGACATGGCAGTTAGGAGTTGATTGGCTGGTACCTTATCACCGTTCACTTTACCTCCTAACAAGCTTAGTAAATAGACCCCTGAGTCTGTTGTCCATAATGTCCATAGTCTATGGTATATCAATTAGTTTGGCTATGGAGCTAATTACCAGGAATATTATCCTGTTACCTAATTTATCGAAACCAGGAGAGTAGAACACCCCATCCTCCCTAACCTCACAGCCCCACAGGACTGGGGTGTGGAGGATGTAGGAAGTATTTTTTGCTAAGTAAAAAAAAATGACAGTTTCACTTCCCCTGTGGCAATTATTGCACAAACTAGTTGAGAGACCAGAACCCCCAACCCCCCCGTCCACCCCCTCCTCTCTCCCCCCCCCTCCCCCCTTCCTGGTGCATTACTTTGTGCACCAGAGAAAATATTAAAGACACAAATCCTCTGTTATAGAAGGTAGTTTGGATATTTATGTATAGTGCACATTTTATGCATATATTTTACAGTTGCCATCTTTAAAATGCACCTTAGGTAGGCAACGCTGTTCTATCTTGCACCATGTTGGGATAATGTAGATTCCTGAGTTTATTGCCTAATGGTGAGTTAATGACAGCAGGACAAACGCAGGATTTCTAGACTGGGGTTTCCAAATTGATTTTAGACCAAGTTTGGCCAGCCCAAGAAGAATGCATAATTAGCCCTTAAGAAGCTATATATAGTCGGGTTCCGGACTATAGACAGACAGTAATTAGTTAGACAATGTCTAGATAGACACCAGATGTTAGACAATTAATAGTTAGACAAGGATAAAAGTTCGACACAGACAAAGGTCAGACACACTAAAGTTAGACACGTAAAAAGTTCGACAGGTACAAAAGATCGACAGGGTCAAAAGTTCGACATGAAAAAGATCGACACAAAAATGGTCAACATTTTTTTTTTAGGATTAGGGTTAGGCGCTTACTGGAGGGTTAGGGTTAGGCACTTACCCCCACAGTTAGGGTTAGGCACTTACCCAGACGGTTAGGGTTAGGCACCATGGGGAGGGTTAGGGTTAAGATTAGGGATAAAAAAAAAAATAATTGTCGATTTTTGTGTCGACCATTTTCATGTCGAACTTTTGACCCTGCCGACCTTTAGTACATGTCGAACTTTTTACATGTCTAACTTTAATGTGTCTGACTTTTGTTTGTGTCTAACTTTTTTCCCTGTCTAACTATTGACTGTCTAACATCTGGTGTCTATCTAGACATTGTCTAACTAATTACTGTCTATCTCTTATACCACACCCATATAGTCTACCTCATACAAAGTACAGTCTATGTAGTACTTCATACATAATATATCCAGCAGGAGACATAACTGAGCTTTCTAAGCACACATTATCCTACCTTATGCCTGTCTCTTATTGCTGGTAGCTGCTCTCTGGTCTGGTGCGCTAATTGAGCGCTCAGATCCACACAGACAGCAGACTTGACAGGATACGTTGCTACCAATGGGTATTATGTGCAGCAGCTGTGTTCTGTCATTTATACGGCATTATGTGGCCTCACCTCTTCTTGACACCCCCGCTGGTGCTCCCTACCCACTCACACATTATCAGTGTGTACTTCCACTAGCCCTATATGTCTGAAAACAGACATATTTACACATCTTGCCCAGGGCCGTTGAGAAGTCCACGGGGCCTGGGTACTGGGAGGTGTGGCCACATCCCCTCTAAGTAATCTATGTAAAATACTATGTGCTGCGCTGCTCTGCAAAGGGGGACAAGTTGTACCTGCCCCCCCTCTGTGCCCTTGAGCCTACCACCTTGCCAACTCTACCTAGCCCACAGTTCCATCCTCACGCCCACTCTGAGAACGCCGGGATGGGCATGAAATAGGCTATATATAACTCTGCAATGCCTATAATTGTGCATATTTTATTTCCAGCACATGCGCAGTAAGAAAATGTGCAATTTAATCCCACAAATGGGCGTGCATGAATCACTCCGCGCAGGGCCGTATTAAGCATCACATGGGCCTGGAACTGAGAATGTTCAAGGGTCTATACTGAGAAGGGGAGGAGCTGTGATGAGTGGGTGTGGCCAGAGCCACGTGATGTGTACACCCCCTACACTATCAGCCCCAATGACTCCTGAAATACATAAAGAAAGAAACATTGCATCATTTTGTGAGAAAACTAGAAATACTATTTTTAATACTTATTATTTATTATGACCGACTGTGTGGCCAGTTAGACAGCTGGTCATCAACATATTGCCATGATGAGAAAACTAGATATACAAGTTGAATACTTAGGATGATGGGCCTATTTTTATGTGGAGGCCTGGAGTTGTCTCTCCACCCGCCCCATTGTTAATCTGGCCCTGACTCCGCGTTTTCCTGAGTCGTATATTATAAACAATGGCAGGTGAAGGATATCTTCATTCCTGTCCCAATCCCATCCCAGGTTACACTGCAAGCCAATCATTGTCTCCCTTATGTAGACAATTTCTTAGGAACCCAGAGAAAATCGTGCTGCTTGTTGTCCAGTTCATTAGCCATCAGTAAGCATTGCGTCTGCTGCTTCTAGCGAAGACCAGGAAGTGCTGAAATACAGTAACTATATAGATAATATATGGTTCACTGTGGTCCATGTGGAGACTTTTAGTATCTCAAAGAAAGAAGCTGCAACCGTTTTGTTTGTGAGTATTTACTGTAGTTATTTCTGTGGATAACTGCAGCAGACAGGACAGTGTTATTTATCTGTAATTTAATGTAACGGAATGCCATCCGTGTGGGCATGGAGTGTGAAGCAAGGGAGGCGTACTGGGTCTTTAATGATCCGTGAAGGAATGCCATTGTGGATATCTGCAAACATTGGCGGTTCCTGTGATGATAATGCTATGGTTATTTCATGAAACGTATCCGAGAGAAATAGGTCTCCAGAAATTGCTTTATTCATTAAGCGGAAATATCTATGGAAATCAGAACACTTGGGGTCTATGGACCAGAAAGTTGAATACGTAATATATATTTTTTTTAAACAGTCAGAGTGCAATTAAGTATATGAGAAGCTGCAGACAAGGAATATGCAAATCTGATAGAACACCCATTCTCCCTTGAGTAATTAAGTATAAATTACACTCTTCTCGAAATATAAAAGTGCTTGGTCTATCTGAAATATTACAGTGTACCTGCCAAACGGAGTCATTTCCCAGCATGATAAAACGTTTGACCTTTTTTTTACCTCCAGTGAACCAGCTGTAAAACACCTACGTATATGAATTAATTGATGTTAATCAGCCAGGTTTTGCCATTGGGTGTAATTCCTCTCGGGCATAATGCAGTTTAGTGGACTGTGCCCCGTAGTTAGAGGAGTCGAGATTACCAGCTCCAATGTAGGATCAGGATTTAGAGGGGGGAGAATATAAGGTTTTAAATGATCCCTTGATGCACAGGACAGGGCTCTTGTTTTGGGATGTTCACTCAGATAATGGACGGGATGTACTAACCGCCATGCCGCCATGCTTCGCATTCCTATTAATCGCATATGCGCTAACATATGCGATCAGTAGTGCAAAGGACAGCTCCTCCGATAAGAGCTGTCCTTTGCGATATAATTCTGGAAGAAGGCACAAAATATTCTTCAAAAATTCGACTGACGTGTATTGGGGGCATATAAGGATACAATGGTGACCTCCTTGCCTTCTTACTGGCCCACTAACACTAAATATCTCCCTCCTGGGTTGGAGTATTGTTTTGACAATACGAATGAACATTATTTCAAGATGAGAATGGCGACTCCAGTTTTTTTAGATGGACCACATGCCATATAGCAAAGGGGGAATTTATAATTATGGAACATCGGTGGAGAGGAAGCACAAAAGTGCTTTTCTTGAACCGCTACAATTTGGGCCTTCAATCTATGGAAATAATTTAACGTTAGCCTTCTCTTATGCGGGGAATTAAGCCCTTTGGCGTTAATTGATACTAGATTAACCATTGTAAAGTAGTATGCTATAATCTAGTCCACATAGAAACTTGTGATATCTGGTCTGTATATAACAGTCTAAATTATTGAATTGTGACAAACTACAGCAATAAAATAATAAAGGAAAAGGAAAAGCAAAAATTAGAAAAAATAAAAGAATGGTCATATAGATTGAATAGTAATAAAAGCAAACATTTGGACAAACTGAAATTACCTCACTTAAGGTCAGAGACCAGGGTCGGACTGGCCCACAGGGGTACAGGGGAAATCCCAGGTGGGCCCCACTGCCTGAGGGCCCCACCCCCTCCTCTAGGGGCGGAGTAGGCTCATCGATGAACTTGGGTGCTTGATTTGCTTCTATAGAAACTACGCTAAGATTAGCCCTACTGCCAATCGAAGTGGGCGGTGCACACAAACCCCTGCCACCTCTTTTGGGCCCTGTTCTTTGTATGCCCTCTCTAATGGTTGGCCAAGTCCATCTGTTTTGGCTGGCCACACCCCCTCTGGTGGCTGGTCACAACACTTAAGCTTGGGCCCCTACCACTGCACTTCATGCCCCAGTCCGACACGGTCAGAGACGGTTGCCTAACCATGGCAACACAGTAGGGGTACGTGGGAAAATAAACATATATCAAATACCACCTTAATCAACACTGAAAATAATAAGTAATAGGTCATAACTATAACCTAGAACAGCAAAACATCTAGAATTTGAGATAAATAACCTGAACGTTTCCCTAGCCTAAAGAAGAACCCATTTGGATCTCTGGCTAACTGCAGATTGGAAAATATTACAACATGTTAGTAACAGGATGATCCCCATACATCCTAACGATTTTAAGATTTTTGTCTCGAGCTAACTCTATAATATAGGCAAGAGAAAAAATATTATTGAACATATTACGATTCAGCAATCGACCAGTCCTTCTGTATATGGCGGGGAGGAGAGGACCTCGAAGAAGACTCTTCTATCTTCATCTCTGAAAGAAATTTCTCTCCCTCTTCAACAGAGGATATGACGGTCAAGGAGCCATTGCGTGAGATGAGGAGTCTAGTTGGAAATCCCCATCTGCAGAGAATATCAGCTTTTCAAAGGGCAGATGTGATAGGCTGGAGGGAACATCTCTTCAGTAGGGTAGTCTGAGGAAGTTCTCCATATAACTGCAATTGGCCCATAACAGCAGCCGCTTCTTCAGATGTTTGAGCAGCCTTCACCAAAGCCTCTTTGATATGGAAACAGTACATGCGTATAAGAACATCTCTTGAAGCATTCTCCTGTGCTCTTTTGGCTTTAGGGCCATAGATTTCGCAGAGGCAGGGCCGGCTCTATGGGTGTTCGACCTGAGCGGCCGCACAAGGGTGCCACCCATAGAGGGCGCACCCCTCACCAACATCCCGATTTCAGCGGGAAATTACTGTCCCGCTCTTCCACCCGTGGGCCGAAGTGGCCCGCAGGTGGTTAAATCGGGAGGTTGGGGACCTCCACCGCCGGAGCTGTGCGGCAGTGCCGGACCCCGGAGACTTTGAATGGATGCTGTGGCATCCATTCAGTGATGGAGGAGGGCTGGGGGAAGCCCAGCTAGTGAGGCTCCCCCCAGCCTGACGTTATTTGGAGGCGGACACGCCTCCTAATAACGTCACGTAGGGGCATGTCCTATGGTAATTAGGCCACACCCCCATTTTCGGTCACGCGCTGGAGGGGGCCGGCACAGGGTGCTCTGACCCCTGGTGCCGGCCCTGCGCAGAGGGTAGGAGCTTTTGAAAAAGAGACATTGCGTATTCGTGGAGGCTGCTATTGGAGATATTCTCAGGAACACCTCGTAGTTTAAGATTGTTTCGACGTGAACGGTCCTACCTTTTCTTTAAGTGATGCTATTTCATTCTGCATTGCTTGGTGCATTGTGATGAGATCATTGTGTGACCCCACCACTTCACCCATTTTCCTCTCCAAATCATCCGTGCGGCCTCCAAGGTCGTCTATGGAGTGCTGACATGTCTGAAAAGTAGCCCGAAACTCTGCTGCAACTCAGTCTTCTTATACTTTATCACATGTATACACACGCATATACACTAGGGTTAGTTTTCCTTTTTTTTTTTGCCAGGAGCAGTGGTCGAAGTGGGGCGGTATACGGAGGTATGACATAACGCCACTTCCCGGCCCCACTTCAAGAATGCACCAGCGCTGGGGTCCAGTATGGGATCCCAGCACTGGAACGGCGGCAGCAATGTGTAGAGATGTGTCCCGCAGGGGACACATCTCAATCGCGGCAGCGGAGGCGCTGACATGTAGCCGCGACAAAGTACCTGGTCCCGGCTGCACTGTAAGCACCACGCACTGGGCGGCTGCCAGCCAATCATGAGGCTCGCAGCCGCCACCCAACCGCGGGACTCGCGGCCGCCTGCCAATTGCAGGGCTCGCAGCCGCCAGCCAATGAGAAGCTGCCAAATGGCAGCTTCTCATTGGCTCGTAGCGGCGCCAGATAAACTGCAGTGAAGACCCGAGGATCCCGGTGGCTCCACTCCAGCAGCGCAGGTAAGAGGGAATGAGAGGGGGGAGGGTGTGAGAGAGGGAATAGAGAGAGGGGGAGACAGGCTAACCATTGTAGGGGGTGAAAGAGAGAGGGAATCAGTAAGGGCAGAGTGTGAGAGAGGGGTGCAGGCAGGGAGAAGTGTGAGGGGGAGTGGGGGGGGGGTTAGAAGTACAATGGGGTGATATGGAAGCAGGAGCCCATAGGGGGGGGGAGATTCAATCTCCATACCCCCACCTCTAAATTACCACTTCGAGCACTGGCCAGGAGTCAATTAACCTACCAGTATGTTTTTGGTTTGTGGGGATAAAGCAGAGCTCTCGGAGGAAACCCACGCAAACACAGGAAGTACATACAAACCATGCACATAGGACCTTGGTGGGGATTGAAACCAAGACCTCAGTGCTGTGAGACAGTAATGCTAACCCTATGCCAACCTTGTTGCCAAATATGATTTAATAGGGAATTTGTGGGTCCGCGAGGAGGGGGTGGGCCTAAACTACGCAATAGGCTTCATTTAGGGCCGCCCCAGGGCTGCCGACAGCTCTGCCGGGCCCAGGTACAGGGAGAGGGCGTGGCAAACCGTGGAGGTGCGGCCAGACAGCCTCTTTCCGAAGGGAAAAAAAAATGCAGGTGTCAGGGTTTGGGGATGCAATCGCACCCCCCTCTCACATGGAGAGACGTCGGACTGCTGCTGCAGCAGCCTCTCTCCCAAGCCCGGCACACAACAGTCAGTCCTCTCTCCCTGCTGCCCGAACTTGGTGGTGACGGCCGGGCTGCAGGACTCGTGCCCCTGCCGGGCCGCTTCAACAGGCCCAGGTAAATAGTACCCGCCCTAGCCCTCTCGGCGCCCCTGCCCCCCCCCCCCCTTGCGGGTCCACAAATTGCATTTTCTGGGAAAGGGGTGAGAGCCCAATCTCGGAGCTGCTCCCGGATTTGAAGTCTATAAGGTTGGTAAGTATGCGGCCAGTCCCGGAAGTTGATGCTGTGCGCAAGCGCAGTGTCAGCTTCCCCCTTGGAAATCTTTCACTTCGGTGAAAGACTTCTCCGAAATCCCGGGGATATAACTCGCGGGGACAGTGGTTACCACAACCGCTGTCCCTGCCAGTTCCCGGTAGGACATAGCCAGGATATTTTTCATAAAAAAGAAAAATATCCCCGGCGAGTTGGAACTTTAATAATTGGGGTAGTACAGCGATTGTTAATACATAAGGGGCAGCCAGCCAGAAAATCTGTGAAATTCTATATATGTTCCGCATGAAATAATATGGCAAGCTTATGTATAGGGCATTGTGGACATGCAAATGGCATTATATATACATATATATATGTATAAATGTGACTGTCATATACACCACATCATTAACCAAGTATGCACAGCCAGTCACACCTTCCATATAAAGTGCTTCTGTATACAGTACTGTAACTGGGCTGCAGAAGTGTGTATACTGTATACTATGTATAGAGAACTAGGAGTTTGGGCCCCGCCCCTTCTCCTGTACAGTCAGCTGATAAATCATGTGATTATTTGAAGTCCTCTTCACACAGCAACATGGCTGCAAGAGAGGGGTGAGTGTCTGCTTCTGCCGGAGCTGCAGAGGGGGGAGTGGGTCTTGCATTGAATTAGCACCGGTGCAGGCAGAGGGAGCCTTTGTAGGACTGCAAGTCCCAGCGTGCCCTGCCAGCAGGAGATGCATAGTATGTGCCACGTATTTGCCTAGTGTGCACACATCTGCAGCAGAGATACCTATGCTGGGGATTTGTAACTTCTGTGCATGGGCAGTGTGAGGCTCCCAGGCTGGAGCATGCTGGAACTTGTAGTTCTATAACTGAAAAGTCACAGGATAACTTTTGCTGTCAATGAAAGGAATGAACAGAGCAGGATTAAGACAGTGAGCAGAGGAAGCCAGAAAGTACCTACTGTAAATCAATAGTTAGTGTTCAGGGTATGGAATATACAGAATATAATATAATATAATGCTGGAAATGGTAACATGGTGTATTAGTACATGGGATACTGTGATCCAGGGTTTATATGTTAGTGGAGGTCGAATAAATAGGGTTATATCCACTTTTATCTATTTATAAGAACATTTATCATGTTTATTACATTTTTGTCATTTTGTTAAATAGGTTTTGGCATATAAACAACAAAAACTGCAGTAAATAGAAAGCAAATGTGGAACTTTGTGAATGTTCTGCACTGTTATGTGTCGCATTTGAGCTCGCACCCACTGGCGTCACTCGCAGGCGGGTTAATGGATGTACAATAACCCTGTCATACACAAGATACCAATGTTTTAGTGCCGCCATATCCCCTGTTGTTTGCGTTTATCATGGAGAAATACATTGAGGAAGCCTACAGTGAGCTTCATGCACCAGTAACAAAAGCAAATCAAGGGGTAAATTTACTAAAGTGAGAGTTTTTAGAAGAGAGTTTTAAAAGTGATGTTGCCCATAGCATCCAATCAGATTCTAGTTATTATCTACTAGAAGGTGCTAGTTAATTGTTAAGTAGAATCTGATTGGTTGCTATGGGCAACATCACTTTTAGAACTCTCTTCTAAAAACTCTCACTTTAGTAAATTTACTCCCAAGAGTTTGTTTGATGTGATTTTATTTCCTAGCATTAAAAAAAAGCCTCTAACACAGCCCCAGTGGGTAGCGCACCTTAAAGTGGGCAAGTTGCTTACAAGCGGTGATGGCAGCCATTGTTTTGGTTGATCCTGCATTCATGAATTACAGGTAGGATTTACAATGGCTCTGCCGGGAAAATGGCTTTATCCAGCCTGTGAGTGTTGAGGTGCTGTTAAAAGTTGTAGTAATAGCTGAAACGTTGATTGTGAGTCTTTTTAGTGATGTAATACTTTCAATGTAGGTTATGACATACAGTAAGAGAATATAACGTGCATTGTTAAATATTATAAATGCCTTAAAACTGTGGTTTAATAAGTAATTGTCTTAAAGCAAAGTCAAGGAAACTTTGAAATGGGAAAATGAACTTTGACTTGTGATTTTCTTCAACACTACTGTTAGGGCAATATCCATTTACACTGACTTGTGGTGTGACTTTGCAAGGCGTACAATTTGCTGTGTGTGAAAAAGATTCTAATTAAAATATTTAGCACCCTCTTCTGTTTTTTTTTTGTTTGTACTTTGATTTGTGAGAACTTGCCCCATAATAGAACGTTGTAATTGCCTGGCATGTACTGGTTACCTTCTGCTTCGAATACCGTTAATATGAGCAATTATTGGTGTTGGAGATTAAATAAATTGGGATGTTGTCCGTGTGCTTCTATTTTCTTAAAATTATTCTTTCCAACTTCATGCTTGTAACCAGACTATACTTTCTATATGGGTGCTGTGATTGTGATCAGGGCAACAACCTACTTGGGGCAGCTGTGTGATATTGCCCTGCAGCACAGATGCTCCCATACATCCCTATGAGTGTCCCAGTGTTGCTGCCCTCCCTATCGTATCAATATATATTTTTCTGGTGCTGTTGTTGGCCTTGCATCCTTGCCTGCCCGATGCTAATGAACTTGGGGCCACAAACAAATAATTAAAGCTTAATTATGGTGATCCTGCAGCCAGCACTGGCTAAGGCTTTGTGCACATGGGCGTTAACGCTTATTCTTAAAGCCTTTTAAATATGCTTTGGGACTGACTGCTCAGAAAGTATGCAAGCTAACAGTCCTGTTCATAGAGGTAGTTTTATTAATGTATAAGGGGGAGATGTACTAAGCCTTGAAAAGAGAGAGAAAATACAAACCAATTAGCTTCTGTCACTATACAGGCTATGGGGTACTAAGTAGCGTTCCCGCTAGGCTGTTTTAGCGGGGCGCTGCGCTGCTCCTCGCCCTGCCCAATTTCAAAAGGACAGACTGTGCCCTCCTTGGGCCGCAGTGTTCCGCTAGTGGGAAAAATAGCGCTGCAGCGGTCAATGCCGGTGAATAGATACCGTGCGCACGTGCACAGTATCTATTCGGAGACAGGAGAGTTTCGGGGCAGCCCGGCATGTTTGTAAGCGCCTGGCATGCCCCCAAGAGTGATGGAAAAGGGGGGTGAGTCTTAAAGACACATCCTCTTGTCCCTTTTCGGATACGCGCGCGCAGGAGTGCCCCTTTCTAGGTCCAGCACCCTGCACGGCGCCGAACCTAGCGTGAACACTACCAAGCCTTGGAAAGAGAGAAAGTTTATTGGGTTCCGGACTATGGATAGACAGTAAAAAGGTCGACAATGTCTATATAGACACCAGATGTTAGATAGTCAAAAGGTCGACAGGGTCAAAAGGTCAACACAAAAATGGTCGATGCGTGTGTTTTTTTTTGTTATTGTTAGGGTTAGGCACTTACTGGAGGGTTAGGGATAGGCACTAGAAGAGACAGTACTGGAGGGTTAGGGATAGGCACTAGAAGAGACAGTTCAGGTCAGGCACCTACCCCGACGGTTAGGTTAGGCACCAAGGGGAAGCAGCGTACACACTTGGCGATTAGGAAAGACAGTACGATTACGACATCATCGTACAGTCGTTCCTGATCCCCTGTAGTACCTACATTGAACGATATGTCTTTCAGTGTAGGTACCCTCCCTCATCCCTGAACATGGGCAATCTGTCGTTATCGGCAGATTGACCGGCATGTTCAGGCAATGATAAATGTTGGAAATGACCAGCGGGAGCGCGCATCGCTGGTCGTTTCCGACGACATAGTGCACGATTAATGAGCGATTGAATGATTACTATGTCGTAATCGTTCAATCGCTCATTAATATCGCCAAGTGTGTACGCTGCGTTAAGGTGCACAAACAATTGGCGATATTACTGAGCGATTGCACGATTACGACATCGTAATCGTGCACTATAATGTCGGAAACAACCAGCAATGCGCGCTCCCGCTGGTCGTTTCCGAAATCCATCGTCGCTTAAACATGCAGGTCATTCTGCCGATAACGACAGATTGGCCATGTTCAGGGATGAGGGAGGACACCAACACTGAAAGACATCGTTCAGTGTAGGTACTACAGGGGATCAGGAACGACTGTGCGATTACGATGTTGTAATCGTACTGTTTTTCCTAATCGCCTAGTGTGTACACACCTTTAGGGTTAAGATTAGGGCAAAAAAAAAAAAATCACGTGTCGACCGTATTTTTTTGGTCGACCATGTTCATGTCGGCCTTTTGACTCTGTCGACCAATTGTACCTGTCGACCTTACATGTTGACCATTATTGTGTCGACCTATTGACTGTCTAAAATCTGGTGTCTGATCTAGCACAGTCGACCTTTTTACTGTCTATCTGTTAATCCACACCCGGTTTATTTTCCTGCATTGAACACACAAGATATATTTTGCTGGCTCTTCATTTTAATAATACCCGTTATTTATTACAAGTGGGTGTTTACGTCACATCGCATCTCGGCAGCGCAGAAAAAGTGTTAAGGATGTTTTTCAATAAGTAACTAATTGAATTGCTGTGTGGAAATCAATACCCTTGGAAAATGCCAATGTGCAGGCTTTATTGCTCTGATTGTGCTGCGTGTGCATTAAGACATCTCTGCGCTTCAATAAAGATTGTGTTATTTTTCTAGCTCTTCAATAGAATTTCTCGGGTCTCTGGGTTCAGCTCATCTTGTCCTAATTGCATCTGTGCTGACAAAGAATTACCTTATTTAATTCCACTGTTATTTAATTCTGGCAGCAAATATGTGCAGGGAGGGGGAAAAAAAATAGTAATTGCCTTTCATATTGAAAAATCTCCTTTTTTTTATTTTATTTTTTTTATTTTTAATGGCAACACCTTCCGTGCCTGTAGGTGCGTTGTGCCGTAGATGGGGTATATCGATTGGAATGTCTAACTTTATTGATACGTCTTGGTTTACTGACAATACTTTTAGGGAAAGCGCACTCCTATAAATAGACGCCACTATTTGCTAAATTCTTACTTAGAACTGTTAATATGTCGTTCTATTGCCATGTTTCAAAGAATAGTCGTGGGTTGTTTATTTTTATTTTTTTTGTTCTCCTTTTTATCTTTTTTTATTTATTTATTTATTTTTTTCTCATTTATTTTCAACAATAATGTACATAATAGAAAAATGAACATAGGGTACAAAATGTCCTGTTTTTTTCTGGATATTTTTATTGCCTTTTTAAGAACTTATTTATATTATTGATTGACTGTACGGGACTGTGTACAAGGTGTAGTTTTAAGTCGCAGGTGCACAGCTTACTGCAATTATGTTTGAAAATATTCAAACAAAACCTGTAAGTTGAAGCAAAGATATACCCGCATAAACGAGGACGCGGGCATCAAGTGAGGCAGCAATGCCAGCCACTGAATGGTTGAAGCATAATGAATAAACGCATTGGGTATGAAAAGCCGGCTGTCGCATGACCGGCAGTTCGATTCCCGGCTGCGGCAGCCCGACAGCGCTGGAAATCCTGATCGTTCCTAAGGTAAGTACTTACTAACCTAACCAACCCCCCTAACCTTAACCAGCCTTAGGGGTGCCTAACCCTAACCCCCCCCCCCCCTTCCCTGCTGCCTAACCCTAAAGTCCCCCAGGGGGGTGCCTAACCCTATTTTCCCCCCGGGTACCCTAAACCTAACCCTCACCCCCCCCGCGCGGCTGTCCGCTCGCGGCGCCCGGCATCCATTCGATCGATGTCTCCCGCCGCCGGGAAATTGACAGGCGTCTAAAACCCTAGGCGGGATAGAGGATTCGGGAAGCCGGCGCTAGGGATTGCGTCCGCCGGCTTCCTAAACGTATCCCGTATAAACTGCGTCCTCAGTGGACACCCGGAAGGGCTGGTGGTGTGGTATGACTAGTCGACAGTCAGAATGTCGACATGGATGTTTGAGTGACAACTAATATGGCGACATACAATTAGGCCGAAATGGTTTAAAATAAATAAAAATCGACATTTTTTTGTTGTTTTTTTTGTTTAACCCTAGAAATCCTCAAATAACCATGTGTCGACATGTTAATTGTTGACATTCTGAATGTCGACTAGCTGATCGTACACCAGGTGGTGATGGGTGCTCCAAAAAAATAGTTAATCTCATGTCAGAACTTTTGACTGTTTTATCAGGCACGGCGACAAAAGCGTGCGCAAGAGCAGTGGTCTGTTTATCTATTAAAAATAAACCAAATTGATTGCGGAGGTAATGATCCAATAAATTAACAATCTGTAGCTGATGTCTATTTCTAATATATATCCTAGGTGTTCTCCTAATAATGTAGTAAAAACTTACAAATATAAAACAGCCAACGTATACAGGGCGCTTATTCAGAGACTGTCGCAATGCCCATGTTATCGCAAATGGACATTTTGTTTTTACCCTACATGCGTATGTCACATTACACTTGGACCACGATGTTCCTGTTACCGCGATCGCAGTGAGGCTTTAATTACCAAGTAATTTACAGGCAGGGACGAGTTCAGGAACCTGTAACAGGTCGCGGCTGCGATCCTGCATGGCTTAAAAATGGCTCCGACGTCTTACTTCTGAAAGCCGTTCTGCCCGACTATATGGTTACTCAGATCGATGTGCGCCCGTTGGTTGCACCTTCGTGGTGGTGGTGCTGATACACCGACTGTGGGCGTCTCATTAAAAATCCCGGTGGCTGCTACATTTGCATATTTTTGCGCGTCGGCTGTGTACGGAATTGCAGCTGCAACGCCATTTGCGACAGTCTCTGAATCAGTTAATAAATGAAATTTAGAAATGAGGACCTAATTGTAGGTATAGTATAACAAATAGTACATACAATGCACTTGATCAATGTTTGTGTACAGTGGCTGCAATTAGCAAGCTGGCCGGGCTGATTAGCATAATATGCAGTCTAAAGGCTCCATCCTATTAGCCGCGATGATCTCGCCGGGGCAAGTCATCGCGGCAATGGCCGCACTTTACCGCAGCCGTTATTCGCTGAATTTTGCTTGCAGTCCCATACCTGTTGACCATTAGTGTGTCGTCATTTTGTCCCAGTCGTCCCCCCCAGCAGTGTTAATTACGGACGCAGATCGAGCGATTGTTTACCAGTGCACATGCGTATAAGTTGCACCGTGATTTCATTGTGATTACGGACGCACAGTGGATCCACTCGCAAACTGACAGGTAGTCAGGGGGAGGTAACGGGGGTAAGAAAAACGCAGACGTGTCTGACTGGACACCGTTAAGTTGGCGTGCATAAATTAGCCCTTGCGATTTCCTACTGCCGAGTCTGCGGTGGGTCAGACCTTCCGCAAGGGCGAAATGGCCGCTCATTGTGCATCGATGTTGCCGATATTTCCGCAGGTAAGCGACGTCAGATGCATATGAGAAGGCAGCAGTGGGCGTCCTTATGCTCGGTTGATCTTTGGAACCATTAGCACATTTTCCCAGCTGTGATCGCATTAGAGTCCATCTCTAAATCAGGCCGAGTGTACAGAAACCGTGTGAACAAAACAAGAAAAAGGGACGTACAGTACAGAACATGGACAAGGTGTATAATAAACATTGCTGCAGCAGCAGAGGTCATAGTGCCCTAATAAGCAGCAGGACGGCAGAACCCAAAGGTTTGGTGCCGGTGTAGGCAGTGGGGAGGAGATGATGGTGTAAGTGAGGGAAGAGGGCCCTGCCCTTTAGACTGTAAGCTCTCATGAGGAGTGGGAGACTGACAGTGAGCCAAGAGCATGGGGTGGTGGGTTAGGATGAGAGCTGGAAAGCTTCTGATAAAGAAGTGGGTCTTAAGAGCTCGTTTGAAATCTTGAAGAGTGCAGAGATAGGCAACCATTGGCACTAGTGCTGCAGGGTGTCACTCAATTGCATCTATGGAGTCATTGCCTCTACTCGCTGCACTGCTCCAGCTCCCTCACAGAGAATATCCTCTCCAAGCCGCAGAACTAGAGACGTCTATTTACTAAGCCTTGGATGGCGATAAAGTACCAGCCAATCGGCTCCTAACTGCCGTGTCACAGGCTGTGTTTCAAAAATGACAGGAGCTGATTGGCTGGTACTTTATCTCCGTTCTCTTTATCGCCATCCTAGGGTTAGTAAATAGACCCGAAAGTGTGGCCCTCACACCTGGTGACTCCTGGGCCTCTGGTGAGTGTACCCTGCCACAGCTAGTTCAGCTCAAAGTCGAATTACAGTACAAAATTTTCGAGACTACAAATTATCTACCTAAGCCGAGCAAACTAGCTTTAATAAAAAATAAAAAAAAAAGTAAGGACAGGAAAGCCACTGACCATGTTATACCCATTTATTACTTTTGTAAGTGTCTGTACATATATTGTAATCCTGATGGCATTCCGGAAAACATTTTTTGGCTTGTAAAATTGAATGTTTTGCATGGGATGTATGTAGTCAGCGTCCCGACTGTAAGGATACCTGTAAGCATAAGGAGGTAAGTATTAGGGTCAGGGGGAAACTTAGGGTTTGGGTGTGGGTCAGGCCATGGGACGGGAGGGGTTAGGGTCAGGCCGTGGGATGGGAGGGTTAGGGTCAGGCCGTGGGACGGGAGGCTTAGGGTCAGGCCGTGGGACGGGAGGCTTAGGGTCAGGCCGTGGGACGGGAGGCTTAGGGTCAGGCCGTGGGACGGGAGGCTTAGGGTCAGGCCGTGGGACGGGAGGCTTAGGGTCAGGCCGTGGGACGGGAGGCTTAGGGTCAGGCCGTGGGAGGGTCAGGCCGTGGGAGGGGAGGGTTAGGGTCAGGCCGTGGGAGAGGAGGGTTGAGGTCAGGCCGTGGGACGGGAGGATTAGGGTTAGGCTGTGGGAGGGTTAGGGTCAGGCCGTGGGACGGGAGGGTTAGGGTCAGGCCGTGGGATGGTCAGGCCGTGGGAGGGGAGGGTTAGGGTCAGGCCGTTGGAGGGGAGGGTTAGGGTCAGGCCGTGGGAGGGGAGGGTTAGGGTCAGGCCATGGGAGGGGAGGGTTAGGGTCAGGCCGTGGGAGGGGAGGGTTGAGGTCAGGCCGTGGGACGGGAGGATTAGGGTTAGGCTGTGGGAGGGTTAGGGTCAGGCTGTGGGACGGGAGGGTTAGGGTTAGGCTGTGGGAGGGTTAGGGTCGGGCCATGGGACGGGATGGTTAGGGTCGGGCCGTGGGACGGGACGGGAGGGTTAGGGTCGGGCTGTGGGACGGTTAGGGTCAGGCTGTGGGACGGGAGGGTTAGGAGGAGGATTAGGGTAAGGGTTCTAATACTTAAAAAAAATCTGCTGGGATTCTGGCTGTCGGGATGCCTCTGTCGGTATTCTGACCTCTCGGGATCCCGTACCCAGCCTGTTTTGCACCCAAAGGGAAAATTGTTGCCTACCTTTTGGTAAAGCATTTGTGTGTAAATCTGTTTATTAAATCCCCACTGTATTGGGTGTCTAGACGCATAAAGTTATAGGTGGCTCTCGCGTGCACACAAATTGGGCTTCTATTTACAGATTAGATAAAAATGAAAAATGTAAAAAAAAAAACCTAATAACTAAAATGTGAAAATGCTTTAATTATTATATCCGTGGGCGCCTCCTGCTAATGCCAACATGAGATGGCGTTCAGCTACAGTAAGACCCCCACAGAAGGCAGTCACCAGCTATTATCTTTACAAGATGGGGGTGCTTTGTTATATAGGCAGTTCACCCTGTGCCCCCAGTTCACATTGTATACCACCCGTGCCCCCAGTTCACATTCAATATATTTATATTTTTAGAAATATTTATAAATTACACACATGCTTTATTCAAAGATTTATGGCTTTATTTTTTCTCTTTTAAAATGATTTTCAGGTATTGATTTTTGTGAGGCTTCCCCATACAAAGACCATGATCATCACGGCAATGTTATCAACGAAGGCAACTCTTTGAAGTGAGAAAAAGCCCTTCTGCTTTAATAAAGGGAAATGGTTCTTACCTGCCATCTTTAGGATCAGTCTTATTACTTCTGCTCGGCAGCTGATTGCTTCCTTGTGGGGTGCAGCAAAGATTTTTTATTAGAGCTTCATCTTCAGGCTCCTGTTGTCCAAATTGGTTGCAGAGATGCTCAAGGATGCCTAGGATGAGGCAAGCTGATCTAGAGGTCTATTTACTAAGCAGTGTTAGGAGACGGAGTGAAAAGTGATAAGGTGCCAGCCAATCAGCTCCTAACTGTCATTTTTCAAACACAGCCTGTGACATGGCAGTTGGGAGCTGATTGGCTGGCACCTTATCACTTTCTTATCACTTATCACTCTGGGCCTGATTCAGAGCCGGACGCTATTTGCGCTCGCTCGTTCAGAAAAAGGGGCCAGATATTTAAATAGAGCGCTCGCTCTTTGCGGTCTGTTGACGCCTCTATGTCTGAACAAGCGAACGAAACATGTGCTTGCTATTTTTTAAAAACGCCCCCCTGGCTGCTCGCATCCTACGTCATCTCCGCTATTTATTAGATTAATCGAGTACATCGAAAGGCGTATGAACTGCTCGCAGTGCTTGTGGTAGCATTTTCCTACCGCAATCATGCGAGCAGTTCAGGCTAAAAGACAACCAAGTGACGTGGGCGATGACGCTGCTTTGTTAATTATGCACACCCTTAAAACGCCCGTTTTGACCGTTTGGCACGCCTGCGTTTGGATCACCACTCCCCGTTTTCAAGCACCTTCCCCTGTTACCACCCACAAACGCCTCATTCTGTCACTCAAATTAGCAGGCATTCGAAATTTTGCGAGCACACAATTTCCGACCGCACTGACTGGTTGGCGCATGCGCATTACAACCCATACGCATGTGCAGTTGTGCGAACGAGCGGCTCTGAATCAGGCCCTCTGTCTCCTAACACTGCTTAGTAAATAGACCCAATCGAGATGGTATACAGAGCCCATGAGAGGGAAGCCTGCACCTCCCATGCCCCCATCTAAATCTGGTTCTGCGGGTGCTGCTATTCACTGGGTGGGAGTAGGGATTTAATACCCCAGGATCAACGTGGCGTGCTGGTCTGAAATGGCGCATTGTGGCTACCAGCATTGTAAGTTTCCTTAGCGCCGCATAGAGGTGCCAGGGACAACTTACAATGTACAGACTACCGTAACTGGCTGATATGTATGCAGCCTGGCATCGAATTTTCCCGACTGACTCAGGCTACCGGGTGTAGTAGGTATTACATGGCCGGCGGTTCAAATCCCGACAGCGGCAGCCCGGCAAGGGTGAAGATCCCTATCGTCCCTAAGGTAAGTATCGCTAACCTAATTCTACCCCCTAACCCTAACCTTCCCTTAGGGATGCCTAACCTCCCCCCCCAAGTGCTTAACCCTAACGCCCCCCGCCTAACCCCGCTGCCTAAATATAAGTCCCCCGGGGGGTGCCTAACCACCCCTTGCTCTAGCCTAACCCTCCCGGGGGGTGCCTAACATTATTCCTCCCCGGGAGCCCTAAACCTGTACCCTCAACCCCCCCCCCCTCCCTGCAGCTCTCTGCGCTCGGCTTAACTTCGTTCGATAAGCCGGGCGTCGGTCTTATCTAATGCTGGGTACACACTAGATGATTTCTTGGATAATATGCCAGATTGGACCGACGGAATTCAGCTGCCGGTTCAAATACTGACAGTGGAATACCGATGGACCAAAACCCAACTGGGGCTGGCAAGCACCCTTCCCTCCCCCTACCCTAACCCTCCCTTAGTGGTGCCTATCCCTAACTTTACCCAATTGGTGCCTAATCCTAACTCCCTCCTTCCCGCACCCTAAACCTAACCCTCCAGGGGAATTGAGGGGGTGCCTAATCCTAAACCCTCCCCCCCCCCCCCCCCACATGTGGCTACAATCTCTGCTTGGTATGCCGGGCGTCGGAATTTTTCGACACCCATCTTTAGTCCCATGTCAGGCTTTCAGTGTCGGGATGCTGGCCGCCGGTAACCTGACTACATACCGGACCGACATATTGTCTAGTGTGTATCAACTATGCACGCTTCCACATGACGACATTGAGGTCGCTGCAGACGCCAGTAAGGTAAGTACCGCCCAACCAATATATCCATCTGGCGTCGCATTGGCGGGTCACCTAGTGTGTACCCAGCCTAACTGCTCACCACCATGATAGTATATTCATTGAGAGACCCTATTAATGGACGAATATTTACTAGAAACAATGTAAGTCTAGGTCACCGTTTACAACACTGGTAATGTGTAATTTTAGCTGCTGTAATGTTTTAGTACCATACAAAATAAATAGAAAACTATGAGGTATAATAAGTTCTTCACGGAAACCATAAAATGCGCAAACTCTCCAGCTCTTATCCATTCTATTCTAATACTAGCTGAGATGCCTGGCTTTGAAGACTGGACCCCCTTGAAGTACACTTGCAGCCTTAATTTCTTTTAAATTGTAGAACAGATGGGGTGATTCAGCTGGGGATGGATATGTTATCTCAGCTGCTGACATGATTGCAGCTGCGAGAGCTGTAATATCAATGCAGCAGGAGGAATCACTCAAGGAAGCGGCATTGGATCATCTGCAATCCCTTTGACTGGCTGAGTCGGGGTCAAGCAATCTGTCCACCGCAGATGTGTAAATGAGGCCAGGAAATATGATCCTGGTCTCACCACTCCCATTCCCACCGCCCAAACGCCCTCCTCCGTTTTGAGAAACAATGGCAGTCTCCTCCAGCTCCCCCGTCAAGCACTGGTAGTCTGCTGCTGGACTGTGTACGGGATCGCAGACCCTTATTACACATGCCCAGTACGGGTCAGGGAATCTGCATTGTCACTGTCACTGCGTCCGCAGCTGAATCGCCCTCTGAAATCACCCTGCAGACCAACATTGAAGACCATGTCTAGCAGGGTTGCCATCAGGTGACTGGAGTCCTGTTCCTGGACAGAAGAGGGGGCCCGTCCGCAGTGGCACTGTGTGTCTGTGATCAATTTCCTCTGTTGTTAATAATCTCCATATGCTATCTTTGCCAGGATCAAAGATCGTGGATTGATTATGCTGTCTGCCACAGTCTGAATGTATCGAGTGCTGAGCTGCTCATGAGCCTGCCAGAGTATGACTCTGTGTGTATGAAGCTAGCCCCTCAGCCCCGGAAACTGTGTAATTTAAGAGTGACTCAGTTTTATGGGATTGTGTGACAGTGAGTGGCCCTGACGGAGTTCAAACCTAGGCAGAAACCTATTCCTGGTCATACTACACCACCCAGAGCCATAACTAGACGTTTTGGTGACCTGTACCAGAAAGCGCATTTTTTAAATGGGGAGATAGCACACCCGAAAAAGGGCCATGGCTTCATGGAGAAGGGCCATGAAAGAGATGGGGAGGCCAGGAGATGCTGGGGATAAAAGAAGAGGAAGCTACAAGTGAGAATGATAATGAACAGAAAATTGACAGGCCCATGCAGCGCCCACTATCCTAGTTATGGCCCTGATACCATTCCAAATTTGGTGGATTTAGGTACAAAACTCTGGCTGTGCATAAATGACAGACAGACACACTTTCTCGCTTATTATATAGATTAATAGTGTATGTTTAAAAAAGGGAATGGTATGATATCCCGGCTGTCGGGGTGCCGCTAGTCAGAATACCGACACCCATAATAGTCAATGGTGAGTATATTTCTAACCCTGCTCCCCTAGTGCCTAAACCTAACCTCCCGCCCCCACCCCCTAGTGTCTAAACCTAATTTCTCCCTCCCTGTACCCTAATCCTAACCCTCCCTCCCCGGTGCCTAACCCTAAGCCCGCCAGCTAACGCTACCCTTCCCCAGCACCCCGATACTTACCTTCGGGATGCCGATGGTTGGGATACTGGTGCCGGGATCCCGACCTGTCGTGATTTCGGCGCTTGTATTAAGACCGTCTGCGTCCCGCAGGCCGGGATGTCGACTATATCCCGTTAAAAACGTATGAATGTTTCGCGATACCCTGCATAGCGGAAGTTTTTGTCTTATTTTAGCAATGCCCTAGAACCATTAAAGGTACGATTAGTGCAACCTGCGTGAACTGTAAGTCACAGCTACATTCTATCATCTAGTGAATGTAGCTTGTCTGGCAGTTTATAGAGTACTTCATTTTAAACTTCTGCCTAGAAACATTCAACTCAGGATCCTGGCTTCTGTGTCGAATGAAACCACATCTCTTAATGTGTGGTCTAACTAGTCCTAGAGCTCTGGGTAAAGTTCACACTATCCCAGATGCAGATGATTTGCTAGATAAACTAGCAGCACCCTTTGGGGCAAATATCAATTCGCCCTCTCGGCTAATTGCCGGCGCTGACCAATTCAATTAGCGGACGATACCCCAAGTGTTAATTACCAGAGCTACTGAGTCAGTGTCAAAATGCACCTCTGGTAATTATCGTATGGAGAAACCCATTGGATTCCGCATTTATGCACGGAATCGGTGTGTTTCCGCGCGTTACCATAGGTTTTACCTCGCGGGGAAATGGCTAAATCATTGAATAGCTCCGGCCGTGAAACCCAGAGCTTTTCCCTGCACGGTAAACCCCATGCGTAATTGAATATGCCCCTTTGACTTCGGGGGAGATTTATCAAAAGGTGAAGAGTACCAACCAATCAGCTTCTGTCACGTTACAGGCTGTGTTTGAAAAATGACAGTTGAAGGAGCTGATTGGTTTATACTTGATCTCGCTCCAAGCTTTGATATATCTCCCCCTTAATAGGGTAAAAAGAAAAAGTGCTAGTCTTTTCTGCAGTTTTAATAATTTTTATGAATCCTTTTATGGATTTGAATTCTATTGTGAAATGAAAGCCAGGGAGTACTTCGGGTCATTCTGTATTTTATTACATTTAGGAGGCAGCAGAGTATCTTTTCTCTATGTGTAATCCTTCTCTTTAAGCATTTTGCAATAGATCATCTGATGAGCTTTTATCCCTACATGACTGTAGAAGAACTTGGGCTTGGTTAGAGGTGTCCGTCATGTGTTTTGGTCATGCTCTCCTCAGCTGGCCGTCAGGAATGTTTTTCTTCCATAGTGTATATCAGTCCACTGTGGTAAAGTAGGAGAACATTGCTGACTTTTTTCTTTTGTTTTTTTGTGGTAAGTATCTACGGCAAAAGGCGCTGATTCTGTCACGGCAGCGTGCGACCCAGAATCAGGCCCTCCCTATACGTAGCATATACAGTGGAAGGAATAGAAGCTTCTCTGAGTGAGACCTAAAAATATCTTTTTTTTTATTTCTTTATTTGGCGCTGAACATAGGCTCATCTCATCCATAGGGCCTGATTCATCATGGATCTTAATTCCAACTGTGTACGCAGATCAGTCGATGGTGCATGCAGTTCGCGTGTGTTAGTTAGCATTGCGATTGCTGTGCGTTCATCTATGCAGATACAAAAGCCATCGCAGATGGAGGGACGGAACGTCAGCGTTTGGAAGTGGTGATGGGGGTTAAGGACTATAGATAGACAGTAAAAAGGTCGACAATGTCTAGATAGACACCAGATGTTAGGCAGTCAATAGGTCGACTGGGACAAAAGGTCGACACACTAAAGGTCGACAGGGTCACAAGGTCGGCACTACAATGGTCGACACATGCTTTCTATTTTTTGAGGTTAGGCACTTACCCCTGACGGTTAGGGTTAGGCACTTACACCGATGATTAGGGTTGGGCACCAGGAGGGAGGGTTAGGGTTAGGCAAATGTAGGGACGGTTAGGGCTAGGCACCAGGAGGGGAGGGTTGGGGTGAAGATTAGAGCTAAATAAGTGTCGACCGTATTTGTGTCAACAATTTCCCGTCTATCTTATTGCATGTCGACATTTAGTATGTTGACCTTTTGTCCCAGTCGACCTATTGACTGTCTAACATCAGGTGTCTATCTAGAGTGGACACTGTTGACCTTTTTTACTGTCTGTTAATCCACACCCGGTGACGGGGGAGTGGTCGGAGGAACACAGGCGTGCCAGTCCGTTTGAACGCCATTACATTGGCGTGCATAAATTAGACAGTGACGTCATACGCAGCTTGAGTGCTCACTGCTTGCGATGAGATTAGCTATTTATGAGTAAGGTCAAACCTTATGTAATTGTGCTTGAGGGGTCGATGCTACTCCATGTTCCCGATCAGAATTGCAAAGTATTACGGATGTTCGATAGCTGTAGTGGGCGTCTCTATGCTGGCTTTGGGCGTCTCTATAATAGCTTTACAATTGCAGTCATTAGCATATTTTCACAGCAGACCTGTGTGCGTAATTGCAGCTGCGATCGCAAAAGCGTTCCGTAGTGAATCAGGCCCATAGTCATAAACCCACTCTGACATTACGGTGTCCTGTCTGTGGCGAGCAGTATATTGGAAAAGAAAGGTCCCGGAAGTAAAGGTTACAGATGTATTGGCTCAATGGCAATAGCGGCACATTTTGTTACAGCAAAATCATACTTTATGGGGGCAATTCAAGTGTTGCGTGGGCGGCAATATTTAATGAGCGCCCAGTCTGGGCGCTCTTTAATTATCGCCTTACTAGGCTGGGTTTAGCCATGTAAAAAGTCCTGTTTAGAGAGCGCCATAACCACGGGTTTCTCACACAGTTTTGCTCGTACCGCCGGCTATCGCACTCAGATGGCGCAACAATTTTATGGGCACCGTAAAAAAAAAAAAAGGACACCCAGAGGCGTAACTAGGGTTAATGGAGCCATGGGCGAATTGGGAAATAAAAAATAGAGCCCTCGGAAAACTGTTGAAAAATGATACCACAGAAAGGATGAGTACCATCAGGAAAAAGCCATAAACTATCGCCGCCCTAAACAGCAATTGTCTCATTGTTACTGGTCCTATATCAATCCAGGAATTGTTATCTCTTGGGCAAACCTATTACCAGATGTGCAGACTCTCTAGAATATATGACTAGTATAACTACTTGTATAAACAAACCTGTAACATGCATAATTATTATCACTTTCCGGCCTCACTAGTCATCAGTGATATGATGCATACCTATCATTAGTCTGGGTGTACACTGGACAGTCATGATTTTTAGCTACCAAAAGGGAAAGAAGCATAGTACAAGGGTTCATTAAGTACATGGACACTGCCAGACAATCCTGTATGACCTTCTATATGTAATTCTATACACATTCTGTTTCTAGTATGACATTTGCAGGTTATCGCTCGCAGATTCACAATTGCACCAAGCCATGTCCATTCTCTAGCGTCCTACCTGCACTGTGGCCCAGGGCATAAGCCATGCTTGCCCACCCTCGTTATGCCACTTATAATACCGTATTCTGTAGCTCACTGTGGTGCTTTTGTTTCATATGTTTGAGATTAGTCTCTCATTTTATTCATTAACTCTTTCGTTTTTTATTGTTTCCCTGTTGTAGACCATCGTTTTGGCTCGGAAACGAAACGCTGAAAGTTCCAGCTGCTCTGTTTGCCCTAAACAGGAAACGTCTCTGTGACAGACTGAGAAACAACCAACATGTCCCCAAAGGGTCCATCATGGTCCTGCAGGGAGGGGAGGAGACCAATAGATACTGCACAGACACCGGCGTCCTCTTCCGCCAGGTGACGTTTTATGGTCTCCTTATAATTTGCACTTGCGGATTTGTAGTGTTCATTCTAGCACCCTGCACCTGTCACAACCCGTGCAGTTCCTCTTCCCTGCCTGGAGTGTCGTTCTCTCTCTGCTCTGGTGCTTCTAGCACACTCTGGTCTGTATCTCAGCAGTCGGTTGCATCAGATGAGTGTGCTAGAAGCACCAGAGCAGAGAGAGTGACACCCCAGGCAGGAAAGACGAACTGCACGGGTTGGGACAGGTGCAGGGTGCTAGAATGAACACTAGTTTTTTATTTCTTTTATAATAATGAAAAAGTGTTCTTCTGGGAAAGTTCTTAAGCACAGTTTATTGTTTTGTGAATGGGATCGGTATCGGATAGTGGGTTGCAGGGCACAGCAGTGAATCCAGTTACAGATGCCCATTGTAGAAGTCACCTACTCGGGTAACATTATGCCTGGGAATGGAACTGGCAAGTTTCCATGACCACAATGCCAACTCCCTGTTTGTACCAGGTTAGTTAAATTTCTTCGATTACAGTGACAAATTGCTGCGACTCTCCCTGCATGTATGATTGGTCACTATATTGTGCCCGGATGGACCTGTAGCTGAAGTTTTGTGTGACTTGGTGAATAAGGGAACTGTAAGCGAATAGCTCCAACCTTATGCTAACACGCAGTAGATTGAATTATACTTACTTTAGTCTTGGATGTAAGGTCACATGCCTGGGGGCTCGGTAATAGTTTTCTAAAGGTCAAATGTAACAGGCACCGTTTTTGGGGGAATGTGCCGAGATTTATAGTTAGCAGTCAGCTTTAGAACGTCAATTTTTACGAAGGCAAAACCAACCTGCTTTTGCCCTAATAAACATTGCCACTTTAAATCTCACTCCTAACGTGCCAGAATCTCATCACTTTGAAAACCCGCTACCTGTTACATTTGACCCTACTTCAATCGCCAATCCAGGCTGCCTGCAGGTAATAATTCAGCAGCACGGCCACACATGAATCAGTTTGTTTCCTTTTTGCTTTTGGGTCAAATGCAAATCTCTAAACCACTGAATGAGGCTGGGAATGTACAGGCCTTTTATGTAGACGTGCATAAAGCCTCAATCATTGGATCAGAAGTCTAAACTATTGGAACCTTGCGTTCTGGAAGAAAGATTTCCTGGGGTGAAATAGGACTGGGCCAGGTAATCTAAGAGTCAACAAACCAATTCTCATACAGCATGTATTGCCGCAGGGTAGAATCAGTATTGTACCTCTTGTGGAGATAGCCATTGTGTGGGTGAAAAAGTATATACAGTATGTTGGTTTAAAAGAAAAATGCACCCTCTTTCCTAATGAATGGATAGGCTGTTATCTTCTAAACATGAGTTTAGCTGACAGACTGGGTACCTCCATGTTGTGTAGGCGTTGGGCACAGTATACTGTATAGTAGAGGGAGTGTTGCTAAATTGACTCTGTCCAGCTTTTTGTGGAGTACACCCCGGAGAAGTCTGACTGATGAAACAATTTCTCAGATTTGTTATCTCTTCACTTTACCACTCAGGAGTCGTTCTTCCACTGGACGTTCGGGGTGACCGAGTCTGGCTGTTACGGAGCCATCGAGGTGGATACAGGGAAAGCGGTTCTTTTTGTGCCGAAGCTCCCGGAAAGCTACGCGGTGTGGATGGGGAAGTAAGTAACCGACCTCTGCTGCTTGGTTTAATGTCTGTTTTATAGAAGGGAATATGCTGGAGTAGAATTTAGACAATAAGCTGTCAGTGGGTTGTAGCTAATCAGGGCTGTGTATACCCCTCGCACCTACAGGGGGCAGCACAGCTTCCAGTGCCACAGTAGACCATTGATTGATTGTAATGGCTGTTTGTTATCCTTATAGAATGTGACCTTTGATGTACTGCAATATGGTCCGATTTGAGCTTTTGGGGAGTGTGTATGGCATAATTTGGGTGGGCTATAATGCCATTGGGAGTATGTCCAGATTAGAGGGTCCAAAAATAGGACAAAAACCAGACAACGAAGTAGCAGCCTGAGGTCCCTGAGCGCCCATGCGGGCTGTAGGAAATGATAAACTAAAAACGTTTTCCATGTTCCATTAAGCCAAAGAAAATTGCATCGAAAAATCACTATTGTGTCTATAGCGTGAGTTAGTTTTCATGTGCTTTACCCATTTCACCAGAACAACCTGGGTAATTTTTGTTTTTCGTATTTAAAGAACTGAGCTTTGTATTGACATATGGTCTTTGTAAGCCTGATCGTTCTGCTGCAGACTGCACGGTTACTCTGCTGTCTCTTCTCTTATAGGGCCATATTCAATTAGAGGCGAAAAGTCCGAGGTTGGACTTTTCGCCGTCATCGCAGCTTTTCCTGGGGATAAAGTATCGGGCGTGTGCCCGCGTATCCCCGTATTCAATTAGGAATCTGCAAAAACGGGACCCAGTGGAGAGGTAAGTATAAAAAAGTCCTGTCACTTTTGGGGAAATCGCGCCTGTCACCCCCCAAAAGATGGTCTGACATGGGGGATCACTATGAGTACCCCCGAATTGGCCTGCTAAAGGTATTTAGGGTTTTTAAACGGCCGCGAGAGGTGCTTTAATGCGTCTTTAAAGTAGTAGTGAAGAATAGCATTTAGCTTAATTTAAAAAAAAAAAAAAATAACTAGTCCCATCAAATTTGGGGTACATGAAAATGCGTGCAAGCATATTTTTAAGTCCCTAAAATGTTTTTTTCAATATCCACCTGCCGCAACCAAGCGCATTCTAAAAAAACACCTGACGCATACTTGGGGACCCCCCCTGAGTCGATTTCGCTAGTTTTTTTAGTTTTGTCCCCCCAACTTTTTTTTTTTTCCCGCCTCCAAAACGAAACCACTTTTTTTGGGGTGTCCTATCGAACTTTTTTACAATTTTTTTTGACACCGATTACTTTAAGGCAGGGATGGGGAACCTCATCATTTGGTATGGCCCTCAGAGCTTTTTTCTGCTAGGCTCATCTGACTAGAATAGCACCCTGCAGCCAAAATCTATGCAGCAGCACCGCCAGGAGCGTCCTTAGGACACTTCAGACAGTCACACCGCTGCCCTTACAGCTCCCCGGAGCATCCTCTGGGCATTGCTGTAATCACCGGCGATTGTGGCCCCGCCTCTGTGTGACATTACATGGAGGCGGCGTGGCCTGCACTAGGCCCGCATATAATGTTATATATATCAAAATGGCCCTTAGCAGAAAAAAGGTTTCCCACCCGTGCTTTAAGGGGACATTCCAAGGGGTGCAGGGTACACCCCTTTTTTTTTTTTTTAATTCTGCACCCCAAAACCCCAATTCTGCACTTTTTTCGACACCTATTCAGTGGTGAAAACTTAGCCCCGTTTTTTGACAAAGACTTTACCCCTGCGAAAAGTCTTTGAAATTGAATACGGGGATAAGTGAAAATAGCGAAAATGACGTCATCTGCGATAAATTATCGCTGATAACGGACTTTTCGCATCTAATTGCCCATAGTCACCATCTTCCAAATTCCATTCCTGAAGGCCTGCTATAACCCGTCCCTATCTGTATAGGGAGCCATACATGTCACTCAGAGGGGAACCATGCTGCTGTGCCCACTTTAAATGAATGAGAACATTCATTGAAAGCGTATTTTTTATGATCAGCTATCCACCTGTTATCACCATGACTCCAGAGGCTTCGCCAGCCAACCTTGCTAAAACACTGGTGGCTTTGCAATTCTGTCCTTGCATGTTATGGTAATGCAGCAGGAAGCATCATGTCTCCTGCATGCATAACTTATCCAAGGACGCGGCATTGGTTAATCTGTGATGACATTGGCTGGCTAAGTGACGCATGTGGTCACGCAAGCCGACGGAGATCCTGGCCTCTTACCTCCCTCCTCCCCCCCCCCTCCCCCACTGCTGAATGAGGTCCTATGTCCACAATGCTTCAAAAGCAATAGAGAAATCTTTTGAAATGTTATGTCTGAATTTATAAACAGTGGAGATGTGCTATAATCTATTACCAGACATATAACCGGAATCTTCACGATGCACTCCCTTAACAGGGGATCAAGATGGCAGCCAATCTACCTAAAACAAAGGCTAAAAGGACCGAAGTGGCCTGTTTGTGCCATATATTACATTAGTGTTCATTCTAGCACCCTGCACCTGTCACAACCCGTGCAGGTGCAGGGTGTCTCTTTCCTGCCTGGGGTGTCACTCTCTGCTCTGGTGCTTCTAGCACACAAACTGATATATCAGCTGAGTGTGCTAGAAGCACCAGAACAGAGAGCGACACCCCAGGCAGAAAAGAGGAACTGCACCGGTTGTGACAGGTGCTAGAATGAACACTAATGAATAATAAAACTCTTGCTTAATAGTGAATTACAGGATTTGTATTATTTATTAAATATACTGCACTAGTAGGTGTCTTTTTGTTTTCATTGCTTTAAATCTTTAGTAATAATTACAGCTGTCTCTGTAATGTGAAGTATTATGTGTTTTGAGGTCTATTTTGATGTAAAGGTTCTGCATTGCAGTAGGTAACAAGGACGTTGGGATTGGGGCTCAGTGATGTCGTCTTATAAAAGCCTGTTTGAGTCTGACTTGAAAAATCGATCAGATGTCCAGGGTTGAAATCCTGCCGGTGCTCTGTCCTTGTCACGACTGCAGATTTTCTGGAGTGAAATCGACATTTATATTTCATGTTTTCCAAATATACCTAGTTAATCTAAGGTCTGCCTGGAAAACCTTGACATTTCCTGCAAGCGTTCGGTTTAAAAAAAAACGCAAAAAATAAACCCCACTAAGATTTGATTACGGAGCGCGTTTTAATGTCATGGCCCTTGTCCCCCCCCCCCCCCCAACCTGCTTATTGAGCAAGAGGGGCGCAGGCTGGACCTTGTCGGCAGGCTGTGCTTAACGGTCTAAATACGGTAAGTTTGCAAAGTAAAAAAAAAAACCAAATATAAGTTAGGTAGCATTTAAAAAGGTTGTCCGCCTTCAGATCGTTTTAATTTATTGCTTTGTAACCAAGGCCACCCATAATAATTATGGGCCCCGTCATCCAAATGTGATCCTTTGGCCACCTCTCCTTGGGAGATGAGTTTGATAAATGTTCTCTTTCAATACTCAAAGTTTAAGTCGTAAAATTGACGTTTAGAATAAACCTATTTTATTATGTGTTGAAGTGGGTAAAGCAAATAAATGCAACACATAACATTTTAACCTGATGGTGCCCCCCACCCCCAACCCCGACAGGCATCTCCCATTACAAGCAGCTCTGTTTTGTCCGTTCTGTCTTTCAGTTTTTACTAAATGTTAACCTTCTATGTATTTCATCCGTCCAGTAAAGTTTTATTTGTTACTATTTGTTGTTACTATATTTTGTTGCTGTTATTGTTAGTTATTGTAGCACATGTATACGGCGCAGTAATTCGCTATGGATGCATTAAAGTTAACACAACAAGGTATACACAAACTATATCTTTTTAAAGCCTTTGCAAACCAGTAAGTTAGAGTCGCCTGAGGTCGGTTAACATTTTAATTATTAACCGCATATATAAAAAAGAGTAACACACAGGACGAGCTGTTCAGCGATCGATACCGTTGAACGATCTCCCTTGAATTTCCCAGTGTGTTGGATGAATTATTTATTTCATCCACACACAAACAATATCGCCCACGACCAACGACCATTCCCTCCTGCAGGCACTGATAGATATTGTCCAGGTTGGCCTGCATGCATGGACGATTAACGATATCGTTATCGTCCATGCAGGAATGCGCATCCTCGATCGTTGCTCAATCATTGGCAGCATAAAAATTGACGATGAACGATATCATTCATTTAAATCGTACCGTGTGTACGCACCATAACAGTTTTTTCCTTTTTTTATGAGCTAAACAGCAGGTGAGAATGAATCCATTATTTTTTAGGTGAACAACCTTTTGGTTGAAACAATTGGAAGAATGTAAATCCTTGCTCTGGTATTACTGTGTTCTCAGCATTATAATAACACAGCGCCTAGACTTGTATACCAATTACTAAAACGCATGAGAAAATAGTTAAAGAAGAAGTCATACTCTCTCTCACTTTTAGCCTTCACATATAACCCTGCGCGCCCCCTATACATCTCACAACGTTCTCCAGGAGAGCTGTGAATTATTCCTTACTCGCACGGGTCCGGCAGGTAACTGCGGAACAGACTAATTCCCAGGAAATACATTAACCACTAACTTGGTCATGCTTTCTCAATTTGTCTAATTAAAATCGTGCTGCCATTTACTTCTTATTAATTTTAAATGTCAGAATGACTCAATACATTGATTGGAGATACTCGGAGAGTACAACATATTGCGCGACAGATGCTTTGCCGGATCGGTTCACCCGCTCTTTAATATTATTACCTTTTTTTAAAGTGCGTGATTTGGAAATGCATCTTGTGTTTAACATGAGGACATGTAAATGATATTACCATTAATGGGTATTTACATGTAATCGACTAATGATAAGCGGAGTGTGATTTATGCATTCGATAAGTGGTGCTGTCAACCCACATTTGCAAGACTCTCATTTCCTACATATTAAAAATGCTAATTTTTTTGGCATTGCTGAAAGGAAGTGCTGGGCCCCTGCTGTAACCAAAGTAACAGAGTTTTGCCTGTGTTTATTCTGTGAAGGAACGTAATGTTAATTTTTATAATTTTTTTTTTTTCCTTGTCTAAGACGAGCACAGCTTGAAGAGTTGATTGGAACTGGTGCCAAACTGATATTTTCAGATGTCTGTTTTCTTAAAAGAATTTAAAGGGCAGCAGAGTATGTTTCTGAGACGTGCTGCCTCTATAGTTTATATAAATATGTGGTGTTCATTTCCTGGATTATAGCTTCCCACTGTCCCGTATAGAAGGGGCTATTTATTGTGGGGCTTATAGGGAAGCTCTGCCTGGCTCTCAAATTGTAGTTTTTAGGTGGAGTTCAATGGATTAATAATAAAAGACAAGACTATAATTATTATGGGAATAAAATGTTAATTCAACATTCTTTAAATTGGCAAGAGGAGACCGATGGGATTATGGTGACGGGACTGTGCAGACAAGGTTACAATGCAGCTTAATGGTGTCGGCAGGATAGGGGATGGGTACGGGATGCCGACGGTCATAATCCTGTACCCATTATGCTTGTGTGTGTGTGGGGGAAGGGGGCTTAGGAGGTGCATATCAGGTTCAGGCCCTTTCCCAAAAATTTTGTTATTGGGCATGGCGGAGTTCCACCCCTGACTGGTAGGATTAAATGAACTTGAGCACCCCAATCATTTTGAGAAGTCTGCTCCTGTACCCTCAGTTGACTTGCCTGATATTCGAGAGATTCATGTTTTTGGAATACAGAAGAGTAATCAGCGGAATTGCAAAGCCACTTTGATTAGAGGTCATTTGGCTGTTTAGTCCGCAGATGGTTGTCCGGTCTTAGTCCATCATTGGCTGCTGCCAAGCTTCCTCCATCACACATTTACGCCCCACAAAGTCGCCCGACGGTAGAACCCTGGCACGCGCATTTATTTGTCAAGAGTTTGCGTGCGAATCGTTCTGCTTCCTCTGCTCAAAGCTGTCAAACAAGAGGGGAGAGACCTGGAGCGCTCCATCTGTTTGCTTGACAAACATCAGAGCATTGTGGGAATCCAGCACTTGATTGGCGCTAATTGACTTGGCTCTAATTGGCTGCTCGGCTACGTTCTCCCAAACCAATCCTGCGATCGCGCTGTTGTGTTTTTATACAGCAGATGTAGCACTAGAAATGCAGCTTTTCCCTGGGGTTATAATTATGTGCAGCATTCAAGCAATATTTACAGTTTACATCATTCCTTCCAGGAAATGTAAATGTCAGGAATAGAATGGCAGTGACATCTTGCTTGATATCTGCTGTTTTATCCCCAATCCACAAGACAACAATTCATATTGCCTGCAAGCTCTGAAAATACCCAGGAAGGCTCAGCCAGAAATCATAAAGCTTCGGGACGGTGCTCTGCACCTCCTAGCTGGGGGATTCGGGGGTCCGTGTGCCAACATCCTCTACATATATCCATCCAGAAAAAATAATCATATATTTATAAAGTTTCTTCTACAACTACATATGAGCCGGAAATTTTCTGCTGAGAACCGATTATAGGGCCTGATTTAAGCAGCAATCGTAACTGCGATTACGCATGCGTATGCATCGCAGGGCACGTGCGCGAACACTCCACTGCGAACGGGATTGCCATCTCAGTGACTGTGCAGTCCCATCGCAGAGTGATTGACCGGAAGTACCGTTTGGGGTGGGGGGTGGTTGGCGAAGCGCAGCCAGGTTAGTGCGTTTCAACGCTGTTGCATGGGAGAGCATAAATTAGGCACTGCGATGCCATACACAGCTTGGGCTTTCACTGCGTGCAATGAGGCTAGCGATTCCTGAGTAAGGTCAGACCTTGTGCAAGTGTGTGTGAGGCTGCCATGGTACTCGATGTTACCGATGGTTTCGCAGTCTTGCAGTACTCCCTATTGAGGCCCCTGTTCTGTGCTTCTGAGCACATGCAGAGAGTTGGATCCAGTTGGTGCTTTACTCGCATGCGCCTCGTTAGGTTAGACCTGAATTGCTGGGAACCCCTCTTCTGTGGGCCCTATAGGTGATGCACCCCTGTGGCCTTTAGTAGTTTCGCCATTGTTATGAACTGTAACATTTTTTTATTCATGCGAATACAGACTGTCATCTAGAACTGACTAGTGTTTAGTTTTTTTTCCCGTTTGTTATGTGTTTTTAAATGTCATTTACCAGTCACAGGGTTGGAGCTAATGGACACCAGGTTGTGCAAACAAATTTATCGGCTGGGTATAAGTTATGCTTGCCAACATTCCGAGGGTGAGGCGCTTGGCGCCGGGAATCTTGCAATCGCACTCCGTTGCTCAGTGCCTTTGAACTATGCGTGCCGCCGCAAATCGTATCCCGAAATCCTATTCCCTACCTCTCGGACCACCCACTAGGAAAGTGGTTGGGATCTGTGAGTCTAGCCTGCCCTCTTGGGCATCCGGGAGAGCAGCCAGAAATTCAGAAGAGTAGGTAGGCAAATATGACATCTATGCCTCAAATATATCTCTTTAGTATTTGGCATTGGGAACATTGTTAAATCTTTGGTATAACCAGGGAAATAAGCACTTACTATGCCTGTGAGGGGATACGTTCAGTATCCCGAAACGGGATAATAGGGGAGAATAGGTTCAGGCATCTGGAATGGAGGGTTAGGGCTATGGTAGGGAGAGGGGGAGGGTTTGGATACCTACCAGGTATCCTAAACCTGTTGAGATGTCGGCGTCTGGATTTTGACCGCCGGCATCCTGTACCCATCCACCGGTAAGTCACATTGGAGTCCTGTATATTAAAGCATTAGATGGTGGTTTCCTTTAAAATTCTGAAGTCAGAAATCCCACCGCAGTTTTGGCGTTAAAGGACCTGTAAAGGAACCTTTTTTTTATAGTCACACCATTCTGTATCTGTATTGAGAATACAGCTGAATGGACCGATTTAAATGGGCCCTTCACCCTTTGGTCCTCACTTAGCACTAGGAGCAAAACCAGCTCTACGTTGTCACCCAGACAAACCGAGGGTGCCAATGTAACACTTCAATTTTATGCAGCTTTATTGTAATACTGATTTACAGTTGAGCTAGTTTGCTCCCGTTTCTAAATCTGTCTGTATATTTTACACTGATGATGGGGGTGCAAAACCTACCCTTGTGCATTGTTACAGATGACTGTAAAATAGTTAGCATTATCAACTATGGGAGACCTATTTCGCAATAATCAAATCGGGGCACGGTACTGGAGAACAACACCCGTATAGTATGCGGCTCACCGTTTCACACCTGCTGGAATGTTTCAGCGTGTTTCATAAGAGACCAGAGTGACAAATCTTGGTTGGTTTTCCTCAATTTCCAAATAAAATTAACTTTATCATATCCATTGCGCAACTTCACTGTTCTCTAGCTCTGATGTTCCTGTGGCGCGTTTCCGTACAGTAATGCTGAGGCTAGAGTCATGTCTCTCGCTAGACTGGCCGGGAATAGCTGATAACTGTTACTGATTGTCGGGTGTGTTGCTCCGATAAAACCAACTGATTATTTCTTATTCCGTTTACCAGGATTCACCCACCAGAGCACTATAAGCAGAGATACGCCATTGATGACGTCCGTTACACGTCTGACGTAAGTAAAGGATTTCCTGTTCTCTTGTCCCTGTCTTTGTAGTAGGGATGGCCACTCAGCGGCCCCGAATCAATCTTTCGGGTGGATACGGGATCACTATGTCTGTAATTAATACAGAAAATAACCGTGAAAATAACGATCTTTATAGTGAATGATTTATTTTTTTGCCGTTCGCTCGATTAGCGCAGCCATTAAAATCACGCATGCGCAGTAGAAAGGAAAAAATAAAGAATGAAAAGCAGACGCATGCGCAGTGGAGCGCGGGGTACCGTGAAACTGGTACGTTTTTATTGCTGCTGCAGCCTCGTGATTTGTGGGTCGATGCTATCAATACATCGTGTCTTGAAAATCGATCATAAACCATGGGGTATTTGGAGATGAACAACAATCTTTCTGGGAATATCGGTGATCGATGCACATTCCTACTTTGTAGTGATCATGTTGACTTATGTGGTCCTGGTATCCAATTACAGCCACAGGTGACAACCTTTTTAAAGTTAGGGGTGCTCGTATTACCTCCCCAACGGGATGTAGTTAGGAAGCCAGCGGTCGAAATGCCGACCGTCGGCTTCCCGACTGTGAAATCCCGACATGGGACTGATGATACCTAAATACCTATCAACCCCACGCCGAAATCCCGATCCCAGCATTCCCCGGGAGGGTTAGGTTTAGGCTAGGGAAAAGGGGGTTTAGGGTTAGGCACAACCAGGGGAGGTTAGGTGTAGGCACCCCCCCGGGAGGGTTAGGTTTAGGGTGCGGGGAGGGGGGGTTAGGATTAGGCACCCCTGGGGGGTATACAATCGGGAAGCCGGTTGCCTTAATACCGGCAGCCGGCTTCCCGACTGTCATATCCTCCGGCAAGGGTGAAATGCCGGGCGTCTATAGCTAGATGCCTGACATTTCCCCGACGCCGGGAGACCGGCGCCCGGCATCCCGATCGAAGGGCTGCCGGGCGCCGCGAGTTTAGGTTTTTAGGACACCCGGTGGGGACTTAGGGTTAGGCACCCTTCCGGGAGGGTTAGGGTTAGGCTAGGGGGAGGGAGGGTTAGGGTTAGGCACCCCCGGGGGGGACTTAGGGTTAGGCACTTGGGGGGGAGGTTAGGGTTAGGCACCCCTAAGGAGGGTTAGGGGGTTAGGTTAGTTAGTACTTACCTATCCACGATCGGGATTTCCAGCGCTGTTGGGCTTCCGCTGCCGGGAACTCTGCTGTTGTCGGCCAGGCGCTGCCGGGAATTGCTGCCGGCGGTTTTTCATACCGATTCCCCTGGGGGGAAGTTAGTGTTAGGCACCCCTAAGGGAGAGTTAGGGTTAGGGATAGCCAATTTACCTTCCGGCGTTGGTATTTCATCCGCCGGGTTTAGGTCCGGCGGTGATTCATACCGATTCTTTCCCCAACCCCCCATGTGACTTTAAAATCCCATGTGCAAACACAAATATTGGCTGTGACAGAGCAAATAAAGGTAATGGTTACCTGATTACCCCCCTACAGAGCTGGCTCCTATATTACAGCACATACACTTGCTATATTGTACTACGCACGTCTTCTAGTTTCTATAAATGTTTAATAACTGCCCATTTTTATTTGATGCCCGCCGCCCCCGTTCGCCCAGTATTTTGTCCTAGCACCATCCTATGTATGTACTCTTTACATAGGCACCGCCCTCTTGTACACCCTTCTTCCTTAGCTATCATTTGAAATGTTACATGGCTGGAACAGACAGTGAAGGCAAAACGCACTGCGTTACAAATGGATCACGTTATATAAGCTAATTGCACAAGTATTTGTCCAAAGCCAGGCAGAATCTGTGAAGGCCCCATATTATTTATTATACGTAGAGTTGTACAATTACACCTTGGGCTCCCCCGAATATTTAGGGGCTGTACCACTACGGTGGGTTGTCTGCCTCCTTTGAGCCTTTCATAAGCAGCGTCGAGACCCGGGAAGTCACGTCTTGGAGAGAATTTATTATCAAAGAGATTGCAGCCGTATTAAAAATGTTCACTTTCTTTGTTGGTGAATTTAGTAGTATATAATAATTTGTTAGGATGCCAGGCGGGTAAGGCACGTTCAGTGGCAGCCTCCCTTTTCTCTCCAGTCTCTGGCATCTACTCTCCGCATTCACCCCTGCACCAAGGCTCTTATAGCTGGGCTTTAGCAATCCTCATCTGTTACATGAGCTGCCTGAGAAGGGATCGCTGAGAGGCAAAAGCTTCTTTTATTTCTGCAACAATGTAGATCAATAATAGCTGCATCAATAAGCATGTCTCTAGTTAATGGCAAATAGAGATATTGCTGTAACATTGCCTTTGTGTTGCTGTAATAGACTTTGCCCTGTGTGTGTGTGCATTATCCATTCTGTGTATTGCACATTGATTACCGCTGCTTTGCTAGTGATTTGGGGAGATTTGTCCTCATTCCCTGCTTGTAGAAAATCTAGAGTAGTAAATACATATTAGGCTGATCTGCTCGCCATCAATATTTATTTCATGTCTTTTGTGGTAGTCTGTTTTATCTGCAAACGTCCCTAGCTGGGGTGATTATCCTGACTGGGCATGGTGGGACTGTTAGTTCCACAAGACCTGGAGAGCTACAGGTGGCCTAGCCCACCTCTGCAGTATTCCATTATTTTTGGTAATCCAATCGCACCTTTAAACATTTATGACCAGAATTTTTTTTATTTTAACGGAACGGTCTCTAAACCTCCGGTAACAGCTGAGGCCGTACTGCACATAAAAAGAGGATTCTTATATCAGTAAATTTATATATTGAAAAGTGTCCATCTCGTGACGGAAATTATTGTATGTACTGTTGCTGTCTTAATGATGGTCCCCCTGCCCTTTTCTATTTGGGGTCCAGAATCTCTCCTTGAGCAGAAACAGAAAAGACGTGGGCGTGTCTTGATTGGAGTAGGTGGTGCACTGTGTATGATGGCGCTGGCCTTGCCATCGGGCGCGGCGTGATGCATCAGTTTGTGTCGTCATGGCATACCCCAACCACCTTGCAAGCAGTTGAGCGCCCCTGGAGGATGTTTGCCTACTGTACACCTGAGCCCCACATATAAAGGCCGTACTTAGGGCCTGATTCAGACCCGGACGCTTTTTGCGGCCGCTCGCTGGTTAAAAGGGGCCGGCTATTGAAATCATGTGCTCGCACTGCGTGGCGTAAAGTCACCCACTAAGTAATAGCGTGCGGCCGCACTGTGCGCTCGCACCTGTATAAAGACGTCCCTTTGCCACTCACAACACACCTCATCTCCGGCAGTTGTAGGATTAATAGGGAACATCGAGAGCCATCGGAGCTGCTCGCAGCACTTGTGGTAGCCTTTTCCCACCACAACATTGCGAGCAGTTCTGGCTAAAATACAACCTAGTCACGTGTGTAATGACGCTACTTTGCTAATTATGCACGCCCATTAAACGCCGTTCTGACGGTCGGGCAAACCTGCGTTAGCACATCCACTCCCCCGTTTACAAGCACCTTCCCCTGTCACCACCCACAAACGGCACTATATGTCACTCAGAATAGCGGCCCGACTGCGGGCTACGGGCGAGCACTTTCCCATCGCAATGACTGGTTCGCGCACACGCATTGCGACTCATACGCATGCGCAGATTACGAAAAATCGCTCAATGCAAGCGCAGCATAGCGTCCGGGTCTGAATCAGGCCCTTAGAACATATGCACCTCACTAGTAGTTACACCTTTCCTACCCACATCTGGTAGACTCTGCAATGTTATCTCAGTGACCCTAACCTTCAGCTGCACGTTCCATCCTGATTATTAATGTTCACCAGCTAACCCTCCGCCGAGTACGCCAATTTCACCTTCCACCTTCAGTTTATTTCACATTAGTTCATTTTTATCATTCCAGTATATGATATTTTCTTTTTTTCTGCTGGCGAAGGAACGCCATTGTGACGCGGACTCTGTGCAGGGGGAAGAGACCTTCATCTTCTGATCTTCATGCTAAATACGGCAGCGCTAGTCATACGTTTGCGATTCCTGCCAATAGATATAGGTCAGGCAGCTTGTATTTTACATCTTATAACGTGGCTGGCTTTCAGAGAAACAAACATACTTAACATATTGGGAGGCAATCGGGAAGCCGACTGCCTAAATACCGGCAGCCGGCTTCCCGACTGTCTTATCCCGGCATGGGTGAAATGCCGGGCGTCTGGATATAGACACCCGCATTTCCCCGACGCCGGGAGACCGGCGCCCGGCATCACGATCGTAGTGATGCCGGGCGCCGCGAGCGGACAGCCGCAGGGGGGAGGGTTAGGTTTAGGGCTCCCGGGGGGGACTTGGGGTTAGGCACCCCCCCGGGAGGGTTAGGGTTAGGCTAGGGGGAGGGAGGGTTAGGGTTAGGCTAGGGGGAGGGAGGGTTAGGGTTAGGCACCCCCCCGGGGGACTTAGGTTTAGGCAGCGGGGAAGGGGGTGGTTAGGGTTAGGCACTTAGAGGGGGGATTAGGGTTAGGCACTTGGGGAGGAAGTTAGGGTTAGACACCCCTAAGGAGGGTTAGGGTTAGGGGGGTTAGGTTAGTGGACACTTACCTATCCACGATCGGGATTTCCAGCGCTGTCGGGCTTCCGCTGCGTCGCACTCTGCTTCTGTCGGGGTGCCGCTGACGGGAATCGAACCGCCGGCCATGCGGCCGACGGTATTTCATACCAATTCCAACATATTATAACCCATCTTCCTAAACGGCACGCTGATTTGTGATGTGGCGTTAGGTGGGGTCGTTATAACCTGGGGCGTATTATAGGCCTTCGATGAGTTAATATTTTTTTTTTTTTTATATCCGCAGCTATAAACTATTCACAGCGTGACATGCTTGGCAGGAGTTGGGTGTACTGTGTAAAGGGATAATATGCAGCAAATTGTTTGCATTGTTTAACATTTACTTTTCATTCCATCAGATTGCCATTGTCTTGAGTGCCAAGACCCCGTCCGTCCTCCTCACTCTGGTAAGCTGAGTTTGCTGATCTCCCAGTAATTAAACTATTATTACCTCTGTGATCTGGTTCTATCAGTGGGTGCAAAGGTTCCGTCTTCTTATCATGTATGTGCAAGCTCAGGAAATAGCTGCTGCTAGACTGTGGCCTAATGGTATATTTTCCCGCAAAGCATTTAGACAAAGTTCACCTGTGTGCGCTCAGGCTTCTCTAAACCTTGCGTCACTTGTAAATGGATAAAATTGATGCATGGTGCTGTGCTTACATAAATATGCTTTCTTGTAAATCATTTGTGAAAATAAGTTGTTGTTTTTTTTAAAAATCCGCCCATGTTTTCCACATAAATGTTCTTGAAAAGTTGATCAGAAAAATTCTGCATTAGGAGCCTGAACGGTCTTTGTCTGCCATTCCTCGCATACAGTAGTACTGTGTATGTAGGATAACGCTGGTTTATCGCAGACTAATATAGTCACAAGGGATACTGGACCTCATTCAGAGGCTGTCGTTAGATGAATCAGGGCGGCCACTTGCATCCTGAACAGCCGCCTCCTTGTCGATCGTTAAGCTTTTGGGTTACCACCCACAGCTTAACGACCGACCAGGTTGATGATGGCGATGGTGATCACCATTGCGACCATCGGGGCTTACGACCAGACCCTAAGGTTGGGTCTGGGCACTCTTAAGCCCCAGGGAGCTTTCTGCTCTGATGGAGCAGGAAGCTCCCCACTGACATCACTGATGATGTCAGTGCGGCCGCCCACAAAACGGTAGGCGTTCGTAAAGGAACGCCTCCGTTTTGGAAACCACCCCCCCGGCCCGCCTACCAAACGGGAGCAGCTGTCGATCAACATCGACAGCCGCCCCTTTGGTAGCGAGCTCCGGAGCGACAGAGTTTATCTGTCGCTCCGGGGCTTGCGCACGCGTAGTGCGTCCGCAGGACTAACCATCGAGTCGGGTACGAGCGCATCGACACTCGCGACCGACTCTGAATAAGGTCCACTGTGTGATGTGACAGTCATAGAAAGCATGCATGCGAGTGGGTGGAGCCTGTACTGCGATATGGTGCCTTTTTCCTACTGTTTCTAGAGCCATAATAGGCCCCTTTTTCCTGTGTAGCAAACCCTTGAAACCCGTTTCCCAGAAGCCTATGGAGCTCTGACAAATTGCTCTACAGGAATATGACCTGGGGTGTGACCTGGCTGGGGATGGTTAGGTTAGGGGTTAAGGTTAGGCACTTGGGGGAGAGTTAGGTTGAGGGGGAGGTTAGGTTCAAGCACAGGGGAGGGAGGGTTAGGGTAGAGGTAAGGGTTAGCGTTAGGGTACTTATCTATGGGTTTCGGGATGCTGCTATCTGTATTCTGACCGGGGGCATCCCGACCGCCGGGAACCCACACCCAACCCATTGGATGATACTGTACCTAAAGCAGGCTTATCTTGTGACCAAATAAGGGAGCAGAGAATTGGCACGCAGGGCAAGTATTCATGAGAATGTAGCCTGTCCATTCTCTAGAACCAGTGAGGTCGCTGAGGCCTTGTGCTCAGGGAGGCATTTGGGGGGCTGCAGAGATGAACGCAGGTCATTTTTGCGGGTGCATCTTGCGGTTTTTTAACACTGCGCAGCAGAGTCACATGCCAATGAGTCGATCTCCGCTGGCGATTAAATGGATGGTAACAGGTAATTCTCACACAAGCTAAACAGTGGAGTGGTGTTCAGGGCATGTATACAGTGAGAGAAACATCTGATTTTAGACAGATATCTTGCACCAAGAATGGGGCTTGTACAAGTGTGCGCTGATAATGAAGACGGTGATGAAGCCCAGTGCATGAAAAATGGCGGCGTGGTAGCATAGATGCGTACAACCCGGCTTAAGGGCTTATATCTGCACTTAGTTCCGTGTTTGTCCTGCAGGTGTAATTATGGCCGACTTGCACACTATGGGGTCCATTGAATTAGCTGCGAGTTGGCTCCTGCGAGCCGTCCTCACGTTGAACTCACACTGCAAATTGAATTTGCAAACTAATTCCAAACTCTCATTGATTTGCTGAGGAAATTTGTGTTTTTTTTGTTTTTTTTTGTGCAGGTGGAAAGGTAGGGAAAGTCTTTACTTTCAGGTAAAAATTTTTGGACACACTGCAGAACCTCAGGTACACCCCTCCCAATGAATAATCATTACTTGGAGGCGTTTATAGTATAATTTGGCAAATAGACGTCAGTTTTCAGGACAATGGGCCTGATTCAGACCCACTCGCGAGCGGCTGTCCGCTCGCAAGTGGGTCGATGTTATGGACTGAGCATGCGCACGACGGAGGGAGCTCCGTCGTGCGCATGCGCCAGACGCGACGAGCGAAGGAAAGTCCTTCGCTCGTTGTGTCCGATCAAAGGGGGCGTGCTGTCAATGTTCTGATGGGGGAACGCCTCCCGTCAGAAGCCGGCCCACTGACATCACTAGTGATGTCAGTGGGAGTGATTTTGGCTCTGATAGAGCCAAAATCACTCCGGAGCTTGCGGTTGAAAACCTCAACCGCAGGCTCCGGCTCGCAAATTCGATGGTCGCGATGGTCTCGACCATCGCGGCCATCACAAAGCACGCTCGTATAGCCTGTGGGTGGTGACCCACAGCTATACGAGCGTCCAGGAGGACGCTCCATGAAAATGGAGCCCGGCCCTCATTCAGAGCGTGCGCTCTGCTCAGAGCGTACGGCTCTGAATGAGGGCCTATGTCTTGACAAAACTCAATAATAGGTTAAATGTGAGACAGGTATGGGGAGGTGTAAATGGTGTAGGACAGGTATGTGGAGGTGTAAATGATGTGGGACAGGTACGTGGAGGTGTAAATGATGTGGGACAGGTACGTGGGGGGGGGTAAATGATGTGGGACAGGTACGTGGGGGGGTAAATGATGTGGGACAGGTACGTGGGGGGGGTAAATGATGTGGGACAGGTACGTGGGGGGGGTAAATGATGTGGGACAGGTACATGGAGGTGTAAATGATGAGGGACAGGTACATGGAGGTGTAAATGATGAGGGACAGGTATGTGGAGGTGTAAATGATGTGGGACAGGTATGTGGAGGTGTATATGATGTGGGACAGGTACGTGGGGGGGGTAAATGATGTGGGACAGGTACATGGAGGTGTAAATGATGAGGGACAGGTATGTGGAGGTGTAAATGATGTGGGACAGTTATGTGGAGGTGTATATGATGTGGGACAGGTACGTGGGGGGGGTAAATGATGTGGGACAGGTACATGGAGGTGTAAATTATGGTATGTGGAGGTGTAAATGATGAGGGACAGGTATGTGGAGGTGTATATGATGTGGGACAGGTATGGGGAGGTGTAAATGATGTGGGACAGGTATGTGGAGGTGTAAATGATGTGGGACAGTTATGTGGAGGTGTATATGATGTGGGACAGGTATGGGGAGGTGTAAATGATGTGGTATGTGGAGGTCTTGAATTGATGGGAGAGGGGTATTAGAACTTGCAGATGGAAGCCATAAAGTGTTTTTCCAACTTTTTACAAACTTGTAGAAAAACACTTAAGAAACACTTTAGAGACCCTTTTTGTACCCCAAAATGCTGGAAAGACTTTAATTTGATGAAAAACACTTATTTGCTATAATTTTATCCACCATTAATGAAAAGTACAAAAATGAGCCATGTTACGCGGTCAAAATCCCAACCGCTGGGATTCCGGCGGTCAGAATGCCGGTGGTGGGATTTCGACACTTATCAGAGTACCGCCGCCTGCATCCCGACTGCTGGAATCCTGAGCGCTAGCATCCAGTACCCAACCCGATCAAGAGCACGGTGTGACTGGCATATACAGTGTTAGGATTTTCCTGACCATTGTTGCCATGTGATTATCTCGGTGCACCAGGCTTGTGAATCCTTGTCTATCTTGCATCAGAACGCTGGAGAAGCCCTCTCAACGTGGTAATTACCACAACCGGAAACTCTTTCTTTTAGCAGCTACCTGTATACGGCGGCTCCCGGCCACTCAGAAATGAAGGCCATATGCAGAGAAATAATTTTCTGTGTGCAGATAAGTTCCCTGCAATATTTACTGTCATTTTATGAAATACGCTGTGTTTTGCGCCAAATGTGTTCCAGAATGAAGGAATCGTAGGGAAGCTCCTCTTGTAAAAGGCTTCTATATTCACGGTACGATATAGCCGCTGACTTGTACTAATAATAGATGTGAGGTAGCCCCCATGTATGGCTACACAGGTGGGCTCGGTAAAAGATTTTTATTTTCAGTCAGACGACTTCTGGGGTGAATGTGACTTTTAGCACAAGAAGCAGGGCCTGCCGGCCATGCTGTGATGAATCGGCTGCCGGTGATACTGGAATCGGTTGCTAGGCTTTACTCCCATGCTGTCAGGGCTTTTAATGAAAGCGGCTCCCTCACCGAGACAGTGAGGGCTAAACGCTTCTGCTGCTGTTTTTCCTATGCGAGTATTGGGATAAGTAATTACTCTCTGCAATTTATTTCACATGTTGTTCGGTTTTAATTGAGCACAATAAGAAAACTCTGATCAAACCAGGTCCTTCTACTCTTAGACATGGGAAGTGATTGCCAGCATGCATATAGCGACAGTTTATATTTAAATTTTTATTCCCCCGTGGTCTGTTGGTTGCTGACGGTTACAGCAATTTTTTTTTTTTTCAGTTATTTCTGCACTGGTAACTATATAGCCCTGAAATATGACTGGACAAAATACTATTCATGATACTGTGGGTAATTTGCAACATTTAAAGTATATTAAAGTATATTCTACATAAACTTTTACAGAGGGTGTAATTATAGTGCTCACAGGATGTGTGGTTGCTACAAACCAATCATTCTGTATAACGGAGGTTCCCAAACTCTGCCATTACAGTCCAGGTTTTAAGGATATCCATGGTTGAGCCTGGATGGTTAAATCAAATTGATTAAGTCACCTGTGCTCAAGCATGGATACCCTTAAAATCTGGGCTGTAATGGTGAAGTTTGGGAGCCTCTGCTGTATAAGCTTCATCATACCCATGGTCTCCAAGCCCCACCCCATATCTGTCTAAGTCCCGCCCCATTTCAACTGAAAACTCCCACTTTGAGCGTTTGACAATTCCCCAAAGTTAGCAAGTGGATGTTCCTGTGCTTCTCAGGAATGTCCCATGGAAATCAGGGCAGTTGGGGGCGTATGCTGTTACAACCCCACCCTCGGCCTGTGAACAACAGTATTAATTACCTTATGGTGGTGGGTATTCCGTATACAGGGCCCGGAACATATAACAACTAAAGTTATAAAAATAAACCCATTGTATAGAACAACATAGTGGGCCGGATTGTCAATAGCGATGTTCACTGAGTTAAGTGTTTTTCGGGGGGGTTTTTTGCTACGGCATATGGCGAAAAACCCTAAAAACTCCCAGGGCGCTTGCATTACATTGTGTACGCACAGATGCGCAGTTGCGAATCAGGCTCACAATTTCAGAAATGTATTGGAAATGTGCTGGGCGTTCCTGGGCGCCGGCTATTCGATCTGTGGCGATGGTCTGTTTAATGGGTGTGTTTTGGTAGTGTCGAGGGTGCGTCGGTGAAGTGGCTGCGTACATAGACGCTCAATCTTTTACATTGGAGGCCATGCTCAGAAGCAGAATTTGCATAGGACTGGTGAAGGTTTTGGTGGCTCGACAAATGGTGGTGTCTAGAGGCGCACCAGGCGGTATTATAGCGTCTGTAGACACTCTGTGTTGGCGTCTCAGACCTCGCACACTGATGTACAGCTAAACTGCAATTAGTCGCTGCTGCTGCTTACACCAGCTCTTTGCCCATTGCACCAGTGACGTGCAGTGAGGTCAGTGGCTGCGGTGGCACACATTGAGATGGGTCTGCATGCTGGGAGGCCTGTCTTACCCCCTACTCATTGTAACTCTCGCTTAATTACACTAAGCCATTGATTCTCCCACCTGCATCTCTTGCTGATGCTGGCTGAGTTCCGATCTCTAAACACTGCAGGGCACTTCCTGGTCACATGACACATCCAAGGTGTCCATCAGTGCTCAAGGCACGCCCCCCCATACTCAGAGTCATGCATGTATTAGCTCTATTTCTGTGCAGCTTCTGGCCCTTGGTGTGGCCCCGCCCCCAGCTCTGCAAGCAGTCTGACTATACAGAAGCGAGGCTGAGCTGTTGCTGCCTCATCTCTTGTCTCCCTGCAGCCCCAGGGAGCTCCACAAAACTGGTGAGTGTTAACTATAAAAATTATACAATAAACAAAGAAGATGTTTATAAGTTATACATATCATCTTTGTATTATTCGAATAATTTTTATATCAAATCTCAGGAGTATGACAGGGGAGGCTCTGCCTACCCTGACTCCACGTCCCTGCATTGCACCATACGATTTAATCTGCCTCACTGAGTGGCTCTCTGATAGATAGTAGCTTAGAAAACACCTCTCAGTCACTCAAACCTGTCCAGGGATTTTCCAAAGTGGGCTTAAACAAGATCATCCATAAATCCAGGATTTGTAATGTTTCTAATGGGATAATGTGCTAGGTGATCCTTCCTGTCTGGTCCCCTAGAAACTGATAGGATTATGTATTTCAAATGATTTCTCTTGCTTGGCGTGTGATATTACAGCCGTGACATGTCTCTGACACGCGTCAGAGATGAGAGCCTCCTGATACTAATACCGGCTGTCATCCGCAAGCAATATAGGACACGTATCTAACTCACACACACACATATATCTTTATGTTATGTATGTCAGCAGCAGCTCAACATTTTGCTTACACAGCACGCAGCTGGGGGAGCCTGAGCTAATGTTTTATTCCAACGCTGACACGTCCTCGAATAGGAGGTGTATTTTTATGTATGTATATAACAGATCTTGTTAGGACTATGTATTATAAATAATCTGTGGTGAAATCAACAGGACAGCGGATTTCTCTTACAGCCATTTTCTTTGGGGCTTTCGCTGCAATTTGTGATACTATTTCTGAAATAAACATCCCCAAAAATTTGTCCGTAATACAGATCCTATTATGTGGCTCCAGCTGTCCGCAAGAGATGGATTTTTTTTTTTTTTTTTCTCATAGACGTGTCTTTGATTTATAAGTTGATCTGGTCAGTTTTACACAGGCGACAGACAGCTGTCTGTAATTGTTTTACATTCGCTGGGTAAAATGGCAGCTGTCACGTACAGGGCTATGGGGAAGGAAGTTTAATTTTGGCAAACAATTTAATGCCCAGTTCTTTGGCCAAGCTCTAGTTTTTTTAAGGCCCGATTCCGAGCAGCTCGCAATACTTCTGTTTACGCCATTGAACAATGTTTCTTTTTGCAACTGTGCTTGCTTGAACATTTCTAATCCGTACATGCGTTACACAGGTTGTGCGCACAAAAAAGGCGCTGTTGCAATCGAGGCGCACGGTATAGAAATGTTGTGGATAAGTGACTGGGAGGTGGCTAAAAATGGACGCAAAAATGGTCTGTTTTGCGGAAGTGTCATAGGAGTGTCGCGGGCGTGTCTATGAAAACCGCATCGTAAATGGACGCTACGCACAGCCGCAGACCTAGAAAGCCGTAGTCGGCAGGAGAAACTGCACCTGCCATGGTGGCATCTAAGGATGCACCAATCGGTATTTCGGCGTGTACAGAAAGTGGGCCCCATAGTCCTTTTAACATTAGGTCGCATGGATGTACACAAAGGAAGGGCTTTGTATCGGCATTCGCATAAAGTCACAGACTGACAACCACCAATAGGCGATGTTGCTTGCGCTCCTGCTAAATCGGGCCCACGATGTTCTGTGCCTGTGATGGCTCAGTATGAAAGGGCTGATTTGCAACACGATAATGGTAATAAGGTCATCGCTGTATTTGGTGTAATGCCAGAAGTAAGTGGCTTTGCCGGGAAAATGCATTTGAATAGGTTTAATTTATATTTCTCTGCACCTTGCAAAGTGTCGCTGAATTAATCTTCTATTTTTAATTTTTTTTCCTTCAGTCATTTAAAAAAAAAAATATATGTTGTCTCTTCCTCAGCGTGGGGTTAATACCGACAGCGGAAGTGTCTGCAAAGAGGCCTCGTTTGAAGGAATTAGCCAGTAAGTAAAAATCGTCTTACACTGTCAACTCTGAGAGCGAAGGATTTTATAACAAAACCGGAGTCTGTCTCCTCGGAGATGGAATCCCTAATACCACGTCACTCGGGGCCCAGGAAAATATTCAAAATAAGTAGATAATGTATTTCAGTAGGGCTGCCGAGAGATAGCTGGCATCGCTTTCATACTAAAAATATGCAAATCCCCAGGTTCAGTTCATGAATATGTCTCATTATACACAGGTCGCTACCAATATAAAGCAAATGCCACGGTTAAAGGGCACCATTTTTTCCATTGAATCCGGTCATTTATACAGATAACGGTGATGGAAAAAGGTGCTGTTGCCAATCAGAATCCCACCGTCATTTGTGTAGTACGGTTTGGGAGATGAATACAAATGTCTGACCGGTTGCTATGGTGACACCATTTTGTGGATATACGTATCGAGTCCTCATAAATGCCCCCCTGTGTGCTCTTGTACTTACCAACCAATCAGATGTCTGCTTTTATTTTCTAAACTACATTATAAAAAGGATTGCTTTTGTCTGGATGCTGTGGGCAACAACATAGGGTTCACTTGCCTTAGTTCTCATTAATGTCTATAAATATATATTAACATATTAGACCAAGGTGGACTGTGATATTCATTTTAAGTTCACCTTGGCATTGATACTATGGGGTCTATTTACTAAGCAGTGTTAGGAGACAGAGTGAAAAGTGATAAGGTACCAGCCAATCAGCTCCCAACTGTCATTTGTCAAACACAGCCTGTGAGATAACAGTTGGGAGCTGATTGGCTGACACCTTATCACAGACATATCACTTTTCACTCTGTCTCATAACACTGCTTAGTAAATAGACCCCTAAAACTCTTTGGAACATTCCATGAGGCAGTTTAGAACTCTGGGGCCTATGTACTAAGCCGTGGAGAGGGTTAAAGTACCAACCAATCAGCTCCTAAATGTCATTTTGCAAATACAGGGGTCTATTCATAGAAATTTATGTTTTTGAATTGTTACTTTTCACACTATATCGCATCATTTATATGTGATATATAGTTTGACTTAGTAACAATTCGTGTATACTTGCCTATCCTGCGATGCGATCCGCTATCCCAGGGATCTTCCTCTCCTGCGGTCCTCTGGAATCTGAACGGCTCTCCACTTGCACTAGCTGCCGGGTCACCTAATGTCAGTGCTGCAGTATGTGAGAGAGAGCGAGGGGGGGGAGTGGGGGTGTAGAGGTGAGCGGTTTGGTTCTACCGCTCTTCTCTAGTTAAGAGATGGTGACTCGGCATATGCGTACGTCGGGTCACGCCTTACTAAGACATAGTGGCAGCAGCGGCAGTCAATAGGTGGCTGGGGAAGTTGCAGAGCAAGGGGGCACTAACTTGGCAGCGAGCAGTCAGGAGGAGGTGACCCGGCATATGCCCTGGGTACCTCCGATTGGCTGCTGTCACAGAAGGGGGCGGAGCACAGAGGAGTGCTCCACTTCTATGTCCTTAACCTAGGAACGAACAGTGGACCTGATTCAGACCCGGACGCTAAGCCGCGAACGAGCGCAATGGCCGATAATTGCTTCAATATGCGCATGCGTTAGTCACTCACTACACTCGGGAATTGTGCGCTCGTAGTACACAGACTGGACGCTAATTTGAATGACAGCGCCGTTTGTGGGTGGTAACAGGGGAAGGTGCTTGTGAATGGGGGAGTGGATGTGCGAACGCAGGTGTGTCTGGGCGTCTAAACACTGTTTTAGGGGTGTGCACTGTGCATAATTAGCAAAGAAGCGTCATTGTACACGTAACTTGGTTGTGTTTTAGCCAGCACTGATCGCAGTGCTTGAGGTGGGGTAGGGTCTACCTCAAGCGCTGCGTGCAGCTCCGATGGCTCTCGATATCACCGATTAATCTCACACTTCCTGGAGATGACGTGTGCTAAGAGAGAAAGGTGGGCGTCTTTATACTGGCGTGCGTTCGCTCTGCCATCGCTCTCTAAGACATAGAGAGCGTCCTTCCACCAGACCGTGCGATCGCGGCATTTGCATATCCGGCCCCTTTTGGCTGCGAGAGAGCGCAGCTCAGCGTCCGTGTCTGAATCAGGCCCAGATTACGCCGTCCATAGATGGCGAATCTGTAACATCAAACGAAACGGAAAACAAAGCTTTCTGTTACTTAGTGAATAGCGCTCTCCATACTAAAGTACGGTGATGCGATGCTTAAAGAAACCAGAGGCCGCCGCATGAGAGAGAATATCTTTCTCCATGGTAAGCCTCTCTATGAATAGACGAGGGCAGTGAAAATCCCTGTTATATTCTATCTCTGTCTTTCTGGGACATCAGAGGGTTTCTTTCGGTAATGTTTTCTTTTAAATTTATAACTTTTTATTTTGCGTACATTATTTTTTTTTAAAACATGAAAATTATACTTTTTGCGAAATACTTCAACATGTTCAGAGCAATCCCGATATATTATCCTGAAATCTATTAGTCCAACTCTTCTGATGCTCACAAATAAATAACCAACTCTGCAACGTCTTAAGCAGCTATAGGGACACAAACAGAACAGAGGACCTCATTCAGAGCCGCTCGCAAAATGCGAGCGCTCGCTCTGAATGAGGGCGGCCGCTTCTGTGTAATGAGCCAGCCTCCTGGCCGCTCACTAAGCTGTGGGTGACCACCCACAACTTTAGCGAGCGGCCAGGTTGATGGTCGCGATGGTCAAGACCATCGGGGCTTGCGACGAGACCCTTGTGGTAGGATCTCGTCTGCCGCCAGCTCCAGTGAGCTTTTGGCTCTAAAAGAGCCGGAAGCTCACCACTGACATCACGAGTGATGTCAGCGGGGGCCGCCCCCAAACGGCAGGCGTTCCTTCAGGAACGCCTCCGTTTGGCCAGCCACCCCGCCTACTAAACGGTGCGAGCTGTCGATCACCATCGACAGTCGCCCCTTTTGTAGTGAGCCCCGTAGCGGGAGAATTTTCTCTCTCGCTCCGGGGCTTGCGCACGCGCAGTGCGGCCGCTGCACGTGCGCAGGGCCTCAACATCGACCCGCTTGCGAGCGCTCAGCGCTTGCAAGCGGGTCTGAATGAGACCCAGCGGGCAATATAGAAGGCGCCTGGTGCTTCCATTCTGTACAGAGAGCGTTCGGCTTTGGTTTCATCGACCGTTACCCCTGTTTGAGGAACCATGTACATATTTGGATACTATTAGAACGCGGCCATGCTTACATTTTCATCCCAACTCACAATTTCGTCTTCCCCAGCAGGATCTCATCTGCATTTGCTTGTGTCAAATTAAGCTAAGTTAATGCCCCCTCGCCCCCCATCTTCTGTATCCGGATATCATCCCATTATTGTGATCTACAGCTCCACTACAGAGTCAATCACGGGCTCTCGCTGCAGGAGCTGGAGCCATCCTTCACACCTTGTCAGAATAAATACATAAAAATGAACACAACCCTGCACACACCATCCCTGTGCTGTATTATTCAATATGTATAATGGTGACTTGTGACCACTGTCGTGTGCTGACAGCCCCATAAATATGTATTGATATTGGGACTGTAAATAGGGAAAGTAAATTGAGACTGAGTAACACAGATGCCGGTGCCTGAAATAACGTGGTCACATGAAGTTTGTGGCGCTTTGTCTTCTTTTGCTCCAGTAGTTTTGATTTTTTAATATAGGCAAGCGGTATACTGAGCCCTAAAAAACCCTGCTGTGTACGCCACTGCTCTGCGGGTCTGGGCTACTGACCACACATCGTGGATTAGTGGCACTGCTGTGGCATTAGTGTAAATGCTGAGACTGGTGAGGTTTTAGTTAGCGATTTTATGTACGAGGAGATTTATGTGTGATCTTATGATGATGATAGCACTGATATGTGGTAACCTACTACTGCCATAAATCTGTTTTATTTTAATCACGAGTCCTTGGCTTGAACTGACCAAGACGAATGTCCAGTGCTTTGGATGCTGTACGGTGACCCAGATTTAGGTCATTTACATGGGATGCAGCCGTGATGCCGACGGTCTAAATGCCGACCGTCTGCATCTCGACTGTTTAATCCCGGCAACTGTCTAATGACCGGCGTCGAAATCCAGACGCCTGTCATTAGACCTACGCCGGGACCCCGTCACCCGGCTTACCGATCGAAGGTAAGCCAGGCGTGGACAGCCGCGGTTTAGGTTAGGGGCTCCCAGGGGGACATAGAGTTAGACACCACCCCGGGAGTTTAGGGTTAGGCTAGGAGAAGGGGGGGGTTAGGCACCCCCGGGGGAGATTAGGGTTAGGCACCCCTAATGGAGGGTTGGGGGGGAGGTTAGGTTAGTAAATAGAAAAAAATACTTACCTGTCGGGGTCTCACTGCCGGGCTTCCGCTGTCGGGATTTGAACTGATCTCCCCCCCCCCCCCTGCCCTCGTCCCTAATATCTCACAATATTTGTGGCCTAACTCTGAGGTGGCATCCTTTGTCATCGCTGACTCGTCCCGCCTCCCCCCTGTTACCTCCCAGGATTGCCCACTAAAATCCACAGCTCTTGCGTCCAAATTCGCCCTGCGCCTCCCTACAGTAACCATAGGGACGGACGCGTGTAATGGGAATCATTGTATGTACCCTATCGGCGATATCTGTTGCAGGTCCCCATAGGTGTGGCTGCACTAGCGATGACTTTGGTTTCATACATGGTAAGGACGGGCTCCTTTCTGAGCCCCTGTCCCTGTGTGTGTTTTAGGATACGTTCCGGCGAACCTTAATTTCTTATTTCCGCAATAAGAAATTATAATTGTATAATAATTGTAATTGTGCCCCATAAAGGAGTATTTATCAAGCAGTGATGACCGTTTTTGATACAGAAATGAGTCATCACTGATCCTCCCTATTTAACAAGGGGCAAAGTCTCTATTTTCGCTAGTTTCTGCTGTCCCCATAGCCTGCCATAGGTTTCATAGTTTGTGATAAGAACAGAACGCCTTCTCGGGATGGCAGTATGATCGCTGATAGGCCGCCACCGGCGAGGAGAAGAGTCACCACTTCCTGATTCCTCCCAGGCAGGTTGCTGGTTTAGTTCCTCCCCATATCACTGCCAGGCTCTGAATTGTGCTGGTGCATATGTGCGTCCTCTCTGGACCTCACATGTGTAATATGGGAATACGGAAAGAAAGCCATGAAGCTCTTCGCTGGAGCATGGTGCTACCAGCAGGGGCGATTTCATGGCTTCCGAGAGGGGACCAGATTTCGTTGTGCATGCCTATTTTGATAAATACTTTCAATCTTAAAGGTCTCCTGTTACCCGTGCTCTTTGAAGACGGCCATTTTTGTGGGCTGAAAAAATATTCACAAGGACGCAGCCTATAAATCAACAATAATCCCATGACATTAGTAAAGAATGTCACTGATTTATTTTTTTTTCATTAAGGCATTTGTTCAGCATTACTTGGGAGGCTTTCATTTTGATGACTATTGGGTCCTGAAAATGGCTGCCTCCGCTCTGTGTAGGCCTCAGGAGCTCCAGATGTAGTGTACAAAATGTGCTGAGGCAGATTTTCTTCAATTATTATATTTAAAGGATAATTTTATCTTTTTTGTGGAAAGTGTTTCACCCTTAGTCCCTTTCTCTCTTTTACGCTAACACAAAAGAGGGCCGATATGAGATTTGGGGGTCTATTTATCAAGCAGTGAAAAGTGTGGAAAAGTTGCCTATAGCAACCAATTAGCTCCTACCTATTATTTTATAGACTGTACTTGATAAATGCTACTTGAAAGCTGATTGGTTGCTAAGGGGCAACTTCTCCACTGGTCGGTTCCGACATCAATCATCGCTTGAACATGCTGGTCAATCTGCCGATAACGACAGATTGACCATGTTCAGCGATGAATGAGGGTGCCTGCACTGAAAGACATATCGTTCAGTGTAGGCACTACAGGGGAAGAGGAACGAGCGTACAATTACAATGCTGTAATCGTATTGTCATTCCACTATCTGTTAGTGGATACGCACCTTGACACTGCATGTTTATCAGGTCTACTTGCAGAATCACAAGTGAAATAATTAGAACCACCTGTGATCCTTTTAAAATGTCTCAATAATGAATACACGTGTTCTCCAACAAGGTGATGTGGAAATCCTGCACTGTTGGCGTGTCCCGAGGACTGGATTTTAGAAGCAGTGCTCTAAGAAACTGTTTCCCAAAGCCAGTCGTCATAGAACCTTAACAGGGCATGATTTCCAGGTCTCCTCACACAATTACACATGATTTTCCACCTGTGAATCTTTTAAAACATGCCAGTCAGTAATGAATGCATCTGTGCACAAGCTCAGAGATGCATGGAAAACATACACTGTTAGTCCCTGAGGACTGGAGTTCAAAAACACTTTACTAAGCAGGATAAAAAAAAATATCCGTGAAAAATATAATTTTATACAAGTTAGAGACGTACAAGCAAACAAAATGTGTTTAACCTTTTACAAGAATTTATGTTTCACTCCCCATCATATATCATTCAGGGGTATTTCAGTCTGATCCCGGTATGACTGTTTTGTTCTGTTATAAACATTTATTTTCCCACTATCTGTATCCAGCTTCTTATCAAATCCACCTGAAAAGATAGTTCTACCAAGCGCTCACCTGTTACCTTTATTATTACCCATCTCTGTCCTTTTAATTTTATTTTCTACAGCAAATAAATGATCCTCTCACTGGGTCTCTGTAGTTTCTGCCACAGGATAGAGGTTTTGCCCAGCTCCCCTCGAGTACGTGGTTAGGCTGTAATTAATGCCATCTCAGGCTCCTTCAAGCCTAACCCATCTGAGTAAATACAGAAATAAAAATTGGATCAAACAGAGTCGGCCTCAGTATTAATATCACCGTTGTGTGATTACTTTACTGGACTGTTTAAGTAGCAGAGATTTCGCAGACTCAAGTTTAAGAAAAATAAATGTTTTTGTCCATAGGGGCGATTCAATCACCAGACTCCATAGTAATGTTGCCCATTAAGTTCCTGCACGCACTGCCTGTCATTACTGTAGTGGAAACATTGACCCAAGGCCCATATTCAGTATGATATTCGGCAACACAACTTTCCCGCTCGTCTCTATGGGGTTCAAAGAAACATTTGCGCTGTTGGTGGTCGTGAAGTGTCACCATTGTGATGGCACTCTGCGGCCATCGCCTGCAATCGAATCTCCCCCTCTATGAGACTAGATTACTACCGAATAATCTTGGGGAAAGGTAAAGCACAGGGGTACCACTGGGACCTTGCAGCTCAGTGAATGGGCCCCTTTAGTGCCTGTTCTTATTTTGCTCAGTGTTTAAGCGTAGCCATCGCCTATAAAGGATGTAAGTTTTGCAGATTGTTCTTGTTGCCAAGAGAATATATGGGGTCTATTTACTAAGCGGTGTTAGGAGACAGAGTGAAAAGTGATAAGGTGCCAGCCAATCAGCTCCCAACTGTCATTTTTCAAACACAGCCTGTGAGATGACAGTTGGGAGCTGATTGGCTGTCACCTTATCACTTTTCTCTCTGTCTCCTAACACTGCTTAGTAAATAGACCCCTATATAGAGTGATAGGCTGAATGTCAGTTCAGACAACACATTGACTGTGTCTGTTGTGTGTAAGTGACAAGAACATTTAACATCTAATTAAACAGTATAAACCCGAAAATTAAAATTAAGATAACACATTCCCGCTATTATTACAGCCACGCCCCCGACTGAAACCTGGGTCTAGTTAATGTGTTATACACCACTGTTTGCGATGTACTATTGTCGGGTATTCTAGAAAACGCATAATAATTTTCTCTCTTCGGTTCCTTTTAGATTCACCGTGAACAACGCCTTGCTGCACCCAGAGATCGCGGAATGGTATGTCTACATTGTGCTAATTTATGCCAAGTGAAATTCCTTATACATTATGCTGTCTAGGTTTCATATCCTTAAACACCGTGTTAAAAAAAAAAAAAAAGTTTCCACAAATTGCGCCATACATTAATAAACGGCATGGTTTTGCACTTTAGTTGGACATCTTAGAAGCTATCTCAAATAATTTTTTTGTTTCCTTAAAATTAAACTCCTCTCCCCTAAAGTATCAGAGTAGCAGAAGAAACTCAATCAGGCAGACCAGTCCTCGCCAAAATGTCTTCCTTATCCTATTCTTTCCCCTATAATTGGCGCAAATGATGCATCTTTTACGGTTCCGTCCAACACTGTATAACCTGCGGCAATCCACCCTCACTGAACATTTCCTACGTAAGGACGCCGGTTACGTGTCTTCAATCGCAGGTTTCAGAACTGTCCCACACTGATTATCATTTTACTAAGGGTCACACAGAAGCCGCTCTACACATGTCTTCTCTTACTTTTGTATGAGCTGTGGCAGTATCACCAGAGGTGGCACTGGTGAGCAGCAGATTCTGTGTGGGGCAGGGGGGATCCGCCCACACAGACTAGAAAGGCATTGTGGGAAGATGCCTAATTGCTGCCGAGGGAACTCAGTCCAGGGAGGACTGAGGCAGACCAGTCAGACAGAGCTCACTGTGCTAGCGAGCCAGTGAGAACCTAGACTTGTGAGATACAGGGAAAGCTATCCAACTCTGGGACTGAGCTATGCTACCTGCAAGGAAGCAGGCCAGACTGTGAAAGGCGGCAGCCAACAAGCTAAGGAAGCTATACCAGGCCAGGGGGCCAGTGTCCAGTCCCGCATGTGGCAGGAAGGACCACCTTTCTCAGAGACTGTGAGAGACTTTCATGCAGAGTAGCTGCTTCTGTAGAGAGGGTTCAAGAAGTGAGCTAGTTCCCTAAGAAAGGTCTAGGCGTTTGTTATGTTCCTGATTATGCTGGAAGTAAAGCATCACGTTCATTTGTTTTACTGGAATGCCATGTGTGGAGTCTGATTCTGCACCTAATCACTGCACCACTGACACTAGTCTACCAAGCTAATTACCCCAAGTATCACAGAGCTTATTGCCACTACTGTTTCCAAGGGAGGTCTATGCGCTGATATATAAATATGTGTCAGGAAGCACAAAAGCCACAAGTCCTTAAGTTAACCCAATGAAACATACAGAATTTCAGCAATTTAGGCTTTATTTTTTTTTATTAACACTTACAATTAAATTTCCTCCTCTCTACACATTTATGTCTAACATGACACCTCGCCATCTGGTAAATGAAGAAATATAAGATAAATTGCTGGGGCCATGTAGAAGTCTTTGGTTTTGAAGAAATAATAAATCAGATGTAGCACGCAGGGTACGGGTAACCTCTTGCTGGGTAATAAAAGCTTGCCTTCTATTTTCTGTTTCTTGATGGAATGAAAAAAACAAAACAAAAGGGTTCGTTCCTTTAAAAACAGAAATGTACAGACCTTGTAAACGGCTCATTAATCTCGCCACCTGCCAAAGCGTGTTATAAGTCTCTGTGTTTTACAAGCCCCTTATCAAATTAAACCCATCTCTGTCGTCGTTTGTGGCATTACATGGTGTTAGGAAGCAGAACATTGCATTCTTTACATTTTCTTGTAAACAAGGCAGGGGATTGGATATAAACTGACAGCACCTGCGCCTATGATGGGAACATTATTTGCGATGGCCGGTGTGTGGCTCACCTCGCGGTACAAGTTCCGGCATGGTGTGCCAGCCGTATATCTAAGATGACAGTATAGATGTGTCTTCACACGCCTATCCTCAACACTGCATACGGCACAAGACACCCGGCGCGCCTCAGCGGGCTCCTTGAGGTGTAGCGTACCGTCTTTTTTTTTTCTTTAAATGTAGCAATTTATTCGCGGCTGCAGCGAAACACCACTTACAGCAGGGCTTGGCAAGTTTTTCTAAAATCTAGGAGCCAGACCACAGCCTCCCCCCCAAAAATTACAGGAGTGAGTGAGGAGCACAGCTCTGTGTGTTATGCAAACTTTATACACACTATACTAGTCCACAAAATGGTCGCAGTTGAATGGATATAGTAACATGGAGGCCCCCTCACTGCTCTGCACAGCTCCCCTGTTCCACCCCCCACCCTCCAGTAATAACGGACCATATTTCACATAAAATAATGGTGCCAGAAAGTACAACAAAACCCCCCCTCTCCTGGTGGTCACACCACTATCCCTCTGAAGCTGCACCGCAATCCCTGGCCACGCATAGATCCTACTACCAGAGAGCTCTATATGGAGCCTGAGATGGGAGACAGTAGACAGCCGGGACGTACAGGAGTATCAGCATAGACTGGGACTGACAGCAGGGATCAGAGCAGGCCAGGATGGAGAGGAGGAGTCCGCGCAGGCCGGGACGGACAGAGGCACAGCAGTCACCGCGGGCGACACTCAGCACATGCACTTCTGTGCATGATATGAACACCGCAATACTATAGGCACAAATCTCCGCCAGGGCTGATGAGGATCTGTTCCTCCCTCACTGCAAAATCTGGTAGCCATGGCGACCTGGCCCCCGGCATTTGTCGAGCCCTGACTTGCAGTGTACTACAGGCGCCGGGCTGCGACTTTAACCGCACAGCAAACCGTTGTAAAAACGTAAAAAGTCGCACATGTAGAACATATTGAGCAAAAAAAAAAATAGCTTTTTGTTATTTAATAAATAAAACCGCATGAGGGTGCGTGTTCCCCAATTCATTGTCTATGGCAAAACACTCATCACATATCTCAGAAGGCTTATAGAAGGGTTGAAAATGTGTGGATATATTTATATTGTTACCTAGGGGACTGTAAGCTATGAATTGTGAAACATTCAGATCCGAACCACAAATCTAAAGTCTATTGTTCCATGGTTACCCCGAGACTACATTAGCGCTCTGGCAAAAACAAATAAATAAAACTACGCTATAACCTCCCTTCATCGTTATAGACTGCATAATCTACGTACTAACGCACTAGCTATAATAAGCATTACTGTCCAAAAAAAGAGTTCAGCCGCGATTTGATTAGCGCCATGTACATGAGTAAGAACGACGATGGCTACCGCTCCGATGAAATATGATCACAGTGCAGGCGTTGATGGAGAATTCAACCGGTCGTAGTTACAGTGGAATTCTAAATTGTTTGGGGGGGGGGGTGTAACAAGCAGAACTGTGGGAGTTCTGTATCCGGGACCCCAGTAGAATGGAAGAGTCTCACTTTGGGCCAGGCCTTGCTCGCTAGCAGCTAGAAAGTGAATCTGGTTATATGGGTGTGGATCGTGCTGATCGGACGGCTGTCACAGGTTGTGGAGTCAGATCAATTAATAACCTTTCAGCAGACTCCAGTGAATTCCATATGTAAGCACCACATGTAGACAACCAGCAGCTGTGCCAGACATGAGAAGAAGGTGGTTCTTTAAGTGGGGGGGGGGGGGGGGTTGTATGTATCATTGCCTTTTTGAAAAGCTTTCCAATTGAATTCCCACTTTAATTCTAGAAAATGTGACTGACATCATGAGTATAATTATGATTGACAAGGTGCTGGCAGAATACTGACCTCTCTACAGAGAATGTCAATGGGGGAGGGGGCCGACGACAGACTGAGCAATAAACGGAGTGTGGCGTGAGACTGGTACAGCAATCCGGATCTGAATACAGATCACTAGAAGTGCAATAGACGTTTTATACTGTCTTGCAAAAATGCATCCACAACTGTGGGCCTGATTCAGAGCCGGACGCTATTTGCGCTCGCTCGTTCAGAAAAAGGGTCCGGCTATTTAAATTGAGCGCTCGCTCTTCGCGGTTTGTTGACGCCTCTATGTCTGAGCGAGCGAACGAAACATGCGCTCGCTATTTTGTAAAGACGCCCCCTGGCCGCTCGCATCCTACGTCATCTCCGCTATTTATTTGATTAATCAAGTACATCGAGAGGCGTCTGAACTGCTTGCAGTGCTTGTGGTTGGATTTTCCTACCGCAATCATGCGAGCAGTTCAGGCTAAAAGACAACCAAGTGACGTGGTCGATGACGCTGCTTTGTTAATTATGCACACCCTTAAAACGCCCGTTTTGACCGTTTGGCACGCCTGCGTTTGGATCACCACTCCCCGTTTTCAAGCACCTTCCCCTGTTACCACCCACAAATGCCTCATCCTGTCACTCAAATTAGCAGGCATTCGCTATTTGGCGAGCGCTCTATTTCCAATCGCACTGACTGGTTGGCGCATGCGCATTACGACCCATACGCATGCACAGTTGTGCGAACATCGCTCGGAGCGAACGAGCGGCCGCTTACGAGCGGCTCTGAATCAGGCCCTGTGTGTTTAGTGGTGGATGGGGCTCTATAATCAGCTACTGTTTAGTGCAGAGACGCATCTATTGATTATGCTGTAGGAATGTAGCAGTAAAGCTGTTTATGACCGTATTGGCTTTTGAATTAAATCTATATTACCTGTCCCTTTGATCATGGATGTAATATTACACCGAATTCATGCTTGGAGGCAGAAAGTGCCTTTGTTGGGTATGTTTTCGGATGGGGTGACATCAATACCTTAGATCTGTTTCTCTGAGATGAGACTGGATAGTGACTGGGGGCACAGGCTTTACTGGGAGTACAGAAATTGCTTAAATTCACAGCACTCAAAGGAAATATATTGAAGTTAATGGCCGGATAGTGCAGCTGATACGTACCTGAATTGCTCGGCAATGCAGACACAAATATAATTTTATATTTTTCCATTTTAACACTTAAGCTGCATACATACACAACTATTTTTTGAACGATTATCTTTAAACGATATCGTTTAACAATAATCGCTCACTCTGAGTCAAACGATGAACGATCATCGTTCATGCGCGTTCACGTTTGTAGTTTGTAGTTCAGTCAGACTTGTCAACGATTTTCATTAAGGGAATATGCAAAAATCGTTTGTAGTTCAAAAAAATCGTTCATTACACTTTAAAAAATCTGACAGAAAATCGTTCAAAAAATCGTTGTATGTGTATGCAGTTTTAGAAATGGGAATGCAAGCTGCCTTTCCCCGTTGTTCATAAATCAGTATATCTGGACAAAAAGGGTTCCTTGCTGTGTAATGTCTCTTTAAGAACTGCTCCTGCTGGTTTCATACTATATATTGGATGAAATGGGCGACTTTCTCACATTTTAAACCAATCGGAAGCATTCATCAATTAGCAGCTCCGTAGTGGTCGATGTCACCATGCTACTGACACCATCGCTGGGTACATATATCATATAGTGTGTACCCAGCTTTGTGTAGTTTGTATATTCTCCCTGTGGTTGCGTGGGTTTCCTCTGGGTACTCCCACAAAAATATACTGGTAGGTTAATTGGCTTCCAATAAAAATTACCCCTAGTGTGTATGTGCATGTACATGTGATAGGGAATATAGAGTGTAAGCTCCACTGGGGCAGGGACTGATGTGAATGGCCAAATATTATCTGTAAAGCGCTGCGGAATATGTGTGCGCTATATAAATTACTGGTAATAATAATAAATAAGACCATGCAGGACATATGAACAGTATGCAGTTGGGATGCCAATGTTCTAAATGCCGACCATTGGCATCCCGACTGTCTAATCCTGGCAAAGGTCTAATGACAGGTGTTCAAATCCCGACGCCTGTCATTTTACCTACGCCAGGAGCCCGACGCCGGGCGTCGGGGGGGGGGCGGGGCTCCCAGGGGGGACTTAGGGTTAGGCTAGGGGAAGGGGGATTAGGGTTAGGCACCCCCTTGGGAGGGTTAGGGTTAGGCTAGGGGAAGGGGGATTAGGGTTAGGCACCCCCCTGGGAGGGTTAGGGTTAGGCTAGGGGAAGGGGGTTAGGGTTAGGCACCCCTGGGGGGAGGTTAGGGTTAGGCACCCCCCTGGGAGGGTTAGGGTTAGGCTAGGGGAAGGGGGATTAGGGTTAGGCACCCCCTTGGGAGGGTTAGGGTTAGGCTAGGGGAAGGGGGATTAGGGTTAGGCACCCCCCTGGGAGGGTTAGGGTTAATCTAGGGGAAGGGGGTTAGGGTTAGGCACCCCTGGGGGGAGGTTAGGGTTAGGCACCCCCCTGGGAGGGTTAGGCTTAGGCCAGGGGAAGGGGGATTAGGGATAGGCACCCCCCTGGGAGGGTTAGGCTAGGGGAAGGGGGATTAGGGTTAGGCACCCCCCTGGGAGGGTTAGGCTAGGTGAAGGGGGATTAGGGTTAGGCACCCCTGGGGGGAGGTTAGGGTTAGGCACCCCCCTGGGAGGGTTAGGCTAGGGGAAGGGGGATTAGGGTTAGGCACCCCCCTGGGAGGGTTAGGGTTAGGCTAGGGGAAGGGGGATTAGGGTTAGGCACCCCTGGGGGGAGATTAGGGTTAGGGTTAGGCACCCCCCTGGGAGGGTTAGGGTTAGGCTAGGGGAAGGGGGATTAGGGTTAGGCACCTCCCTGGGAGGGTTAGGGTTAGGCTAGGGGAAGGGGGATTAGGGTTAGGCAGCCCTGGGGGGAGGTTAGGGTTAGGCAACCCTGGGAGACTTAGGTTTAGGCTGTGGAGAGGGGGGGGTTAGGGTTAGGCACTTGGGGGGGAGGTTGCCAGAGCTTAGTACTGTATATTTTCCCTTTTTATATCTACATGCTCATAAATGAGTTCTTAGACATAATCACCTTTAATAGCTGTATGAATCGAGAATGATATCCCAGCTTGACAAATCATTTCTGATTTAATTAGACTTGGAATAACTTAACTTATTAAACAATGGGGGCAATTTTGAAGATGCAGCTAAAGAGGTTTCATTAGCAAATCTCCCCCTTATCCCGGACGTGACGCAGCGTCTGTGTGTATGTACAGAAGGGAAGACGTCAATGACATCTTAAGAGTTTTGTTTTATTATCCTGTAATTCTGTCAGTAGGTTGGTGAGATAACGTCTGTTGGAAGAGAAGGTCAGCTGGTGACCCGTGACCATTAAACCTCCATCATTCCTCCTGAGTCTTGTTTTATAATTGGGAACGGTGTCTGCAGAGCTGCTGCAGTGTCATCAATTTAAAGGCTAATTGCAATGAGAGGGTGGCAGCAGGATTTCTGTAACGTTGGCCTGAAAAGTGAAACGAGTAATGGTAGATTATAGCCCTATGAATGAGATCACGGAGTGTTGGGCCTGTGATTTGTCTCTGGGCTAGTTCCTCCGTGCACATAACGTGCGGGGCATCATAAATCCACCTCATGGAATCTCACTCTCCAGCAGTGTTGGTACTGGCTGCCAGGACATGCTGGACCTTCTAGTTCCACAATAGCCTGGGAGCATGCTGCACACAAACATGATCCTTCTTGAAAATCATCTCCTTTTTGTAAAATCTCTCGCACAGCATGGATGACAGTCGCACAGACACAGACCCCCAGCTCTAAGTACGTCATGTGTAGCAGAAGAGTGAAGATTTTCCAGAGCTCAGAGTTGTCTTCTAACGCCTCTCTGCTCACTACGTGTGCCGCGTGGCTGTTTTTCATTGTCGTCACGTGACACTGCACAGAATTATAAATCCTTCAGAGCAGCCTGAAGAAACAACCCAAGGAAAATATCACATATCAACATTCTTCTTATAGGCTGCCCCAGTGAGTTATGTCGGAGAGTAAAAAAAGAAATAATTTAATTTCATGGGATTTACGCTTTATATCCCCCTAGGATTTAAGGCTGGTAAAGGTTGTTAAGATTCTGAGTTTTTGCATGAGCACTGGTACTGGCGGCACATGGGTCCCACATTTGTGGATGTCTTTGCAACAGCGGCGACCTGAATAGCTGTGTCATTGCTTTCAATACATTCAAAACCCCACAAAGCAATTGGAGTATGAAGACTATATTATGTTACTATACACGCGAGACATCTTGTAGTTTATGGAAAGACGGACTGCAGATTGTTCAAGATTAAAGGTCTGATGGGAACTCTGCAGCATGGAAACGGGATATTTAATACAGTAATTCTATCCAGCATACAAAATAGAGATGGTACTGTGTCGTTAAACGTATACACACACATTTTTTTTCTATAGCTCTCTCTCTCCCTCATTCAGAGGCGGTCGCAAGAAGCGAGCGCTTTTTCTGAATGAGGGCGGCCGCTTCTATTTTTAAGTGCGGCCTCCTGGTCGCTAGCTAAGCTGTGAGTTACCACCCACAGCTTTAGCGACCGACCAGGTTGATGGTCGCGATGGTCAAGACCATTGGGGCTTGCGACGAGACCCTAAGGTTGGGTCTCGGCAGCTGCAAGTCCAAGAGAGCTTCCTGCTCTGATTGAGCAGGAAGCTCCCCACTGACATCACTGCTGATGTCAGTGCGGCCGCCCACAAAAAGGCAGGCGTTCCTTAAGGAACGCCTCCGTTTGTGAAACCACCCCCCCGGCCCGCCTACAAAACGGGCCGAGCTGTCGATCAACATCGACAGCCGGCCCTTTTGTAGTGAGCTCCGGAGCGAGAGAGTTTCTCTCTCGCCCCGGGGCTTGCGCACGCGCGGTGCGGCCGCTGCGCGTGCGCAGGGCCTAAACATCGACCCGGTTGCGAGCGCTCAACGCTTGCGACCGGGTCTGAATGAGGACCTCTCTCTGTCTCTCTCTCTTTCTCTCTCTCTCTCTCCCCTACACATCCATCATCCAAAAGAAGACCAGAGGCACAGCGCCATTAAACATTCATGCACAAGACGATTGTTATGGAGACTGGTATCATGTAGCGCAGAGGTTCCCAAACTGCGCCATTACAGTCCACGGTTTAAGGATAGCCATGCTTGAGCATCGGTGACCTAATTAGTACCTCAGTCAATTTGATATAACCATCTGATCTCAAGAATGGCTATCCTTTAATACCTGGACTGTCATAGCGAACCTCTGATGTAGCAGAATCTGGTGAGAGGTGAATTCGGTTCTGTTGGGTTTCTTTCCTCTTCCTTTTTGTAAATGCATTATGTTTCATCTCTGCCCCATCCTGCGTGGTGAAAGCAGATGTTATGTGACTTCCCTGTAGCTGCACAACGGGGAGAATAATCTGCTCAGGAGGTTTGATAGCAGATGACGGATTATTCCTCGCTGTAACCTCCTATGTGAGAGGAATGTCACACTTTATATACTGGGAAAGCCGGCTGTATCCTTCCAGCAGGCGACACGGTGCTTAGTCCCTGCAAATTGGATCATAGTCTATATTTCCAGTGCCCTCGGTTGCTATGGTTGCTGGAACATAAATATAGATATTATATATGTGTGTGTGTGTGTGTATATGTATGTATGTATATTTAATATATATAGTGTGTGTTTTATATATTGTAATTTCTTTTTATTTATTTTACACACAAGTCGGTTGGCGGTTTATTAGGTGCACCTGCTCATTGCTGCAATTATATGATCATTTGGTATAAATAGTTTATATATTATCAATCATTTGGCACAAACTCCATACATAGGAGCTTGCGGACATGGGACCTGATTCAGACCCGGTCGTTAAGTTGCGCTTTCTCTGAGCGATTTTTGCCCGTCTGCGCATGTGTACAATTCGCAGTCTTTGCGATCTGATTTTGGTTGCTCGTAAGCCACTATCAGGTCGCTATTTTGAGTGACAGATAGCGCCGTTTGTGGGTGGTAACAGAGGAAGCTGCTTGTAAACGGGGGAGTGGATGTGCGGACATAGGCGTGTCATGCCGCCAAAACGCCGTTTAAAGGGCGTTCTTAATTAGCAAAGTAGCGTCATTGTACACGTCACCTGCAGGTATTTCAGCCTGCAGTGCTTGCGGCGAGGAAAGGCAACCTCAAGTGATGCGAGCAATTCCGATGGCTCTCGATGTTACCGATTTAATCCAACAATTCCAGGAGATGAGGTGTGTTGTGAGAGGAAAGGGGGCGTCTTTATATACTTGCGAGTGCTCAGTGCTGTAGCTCATTAAGACATAGAGGGCGTCCTAACACCCTAACACCACGCAGTGCGAGCGCTTAATTTAAATATCCGGCCCCTTTTTGCCAGCGAGCGGCCGCATCTTGCGATCAGGTCTGAATGAGCTCATGGTCAAGAGATTGTTATTCAGTCCATGCAGCAGATTACAAGATACATGTGATCTAAATGACTATAAATAGATGGATAAATAAAAGTCATTCATTAATCTTTACTAGTGTTCGCAAAAATTAAGCCTATTGCTTTACCAATAACCAGCAACAATATGCTGGCTTGTGGCCTGTGATTTGTGCATTGATGAGACCCATGCCTGGTGATGGCGCTGGTTCCTGGTGATTGGCCTAATGTCTGCGATGTCTCGCTGGGATGCAGTGATAATACCGATGGTCGGGAATCCCGACCGTCTGCATCCCAGCGGTAAGTTCTGGGGTTAGGGTGGAGGGTTAGGCACTAGGGGGAGGGTTAGAGTTAAGCACTAAGGGGGGAGGTTTAGGGTGCGGGGGCGGTTAGGTTTAGGCTCTAGGGGTGGAGGTTGTTCCAAGTGATGGGCCTATGATTTAGTGAAGTGACTGGCTTAATGTCTCATTGATAACTGTGGTCCCTAGTAAAGTGCTGCTTCATTCTAACCTTCTAGCCCATTCAGAGGGGAGCCATTTATAATCAGGAGTCATTTGGGAGCTGAATTAGGGAGTCCACATTTAGGTGATCGGATAAACCTGGATTGTGTCTGCTCTTCCTGTACAGAACGCTCTGTATTTTTCTTAGCTGCCGTAATTCATATACTTGTTTATTTCATATTTAGGAGCCAGGTTTTCATTAAAATTCAGCACTGCCTGAGGGTGTAAGGATTCCTGGGGCGTCACTATGTGTAAACTTCAGTGACCCCCAGCGGGCTGCACGCCCGGGACCCTTGTTCTGTAATGTTTTATGCATGTATCATTTCCAACACTAATTATCTATACCTGGCCATTTGCATACAGCTGCTGGGTTTATATTGTTGGAACAAGAATCTCCATATAATACAGGTCAACAAATCTATCCCCTGCATATACATAGTTGTGCAGAGATAATATTCTATAAGATGAATCCGACTATTGGCTTCGGGTTTTCTATAGCTGAAACTGTTGTGGCTGTGGGGGCAGAAACTCTCTGGCGTTTCTTAATTCATTTTCTGAATATATACATATAGATGGAAAAGTGGAAGATGGGTGTCTTCTAGGTGTAGTATTAAATATTCAGTGTCACAAATAAAGCACAAACCACCAATAATGTGTGTTCGTATCCATAGCGAAGCATAAACTAGCTTGTCTGAGTGTCTCTTCCTGGGGCTCATCTACAACTATGTCCTCATACACTGAGCGTCTTTACGGCCACACTGTGCGACTGATGCTCCAAGATGAGTAGCGTACCGTATATTTCTTTCAGTTTTCCACACGTTGTGTACCAGAAACGCGAGGCTGCGACCTTAAAAACGCAGGATTGGTTTTACACACTCGCAGCTGAAGCTCGATGGAACATTGCGGCGAACAACGGACATCTAAGCAACATATATGGGCCATATTCAATTTGGCTGCGAAAAGTCGTAGCCAAATTGTCATTTTTGCATGTTTGAATTATCCCCGTATTCAATTTCAAAGACTTTTCGCCGGTGCGAAAAGTCTATGGAAAAAAAACGGTGATAAGTTTTCACCACGTTTTACATGGCGAAAAAAAGTGCAGAATTGGGGTTTAGGGGTGCAGGCTTAAAAAAAATAGCCTGCACCCCCTGGGAATAGCCCCTAAAAATGAACTGTGTCAAAAAAAAGTAAAAAAAAAAAAAAAAATAGGGACACCCCCATTTTTATTTATTTTTTAACCCCAATATTAAATAAATTTTTTTGGGAGCACTTTTTGTAAATAACAAAATTAATTCAGGGGGGGTTCCCAAGTATGCGGCAGGTGTTTAAAAGAATGCGGGTGGTAGCGGCAGGTGCATTTTTGAAGTATTTTTTCAAAATGCACTTTAGGGACTTAAAAATATGCTTACCCCCATTTTCATGTACCCCAAATTTGATAGATTTTTTTTTTTAAATAACTATTCCTAAGTGCTATTCTTCACCACTTCTTCATAGGTGCAAATATGCACCTGCCGTGGCAATTACAAACCCCGACTTCAGCAGGAAAAAATGGGGGTACCCTTATTGATCCCCCATGTCTGGACATCTTTAGGGGGTCCCAGGCACATTTCCAGAAATTTCCCGTTTTTTTCTGCAGATCCAAATTCGCCGGGTCCCGTTTTCGCTCCTTTTAAAATGAATACGGGGATAAGCGGGCACGCGCCCGATACTTTATCCCCACTCTAACCTCCGATGTGGAGCGAAAAGTCCAGCACGGACTTTTCGCTCCCATATTGAATATGCCCCCTTTGGTGGCCAGAATGTTCACTTCAAGTAAGCCGTTGAGGCCAGTCAATCTGCATTGGTAGATGAATTCGCTGGCTTCGGCGCGCTGCGTACAGGAGCGCTGTCACAGGCTATAGTGGGACCCCGAAACTCTTGTGGCACGCCTTAGTTTGAGTTGCCACCCCCACTGTTCCGCCCTCCCTGAATGTCTATTCAAATAAATCTTCGGCGACCGCCATTGCAGGACCGTCTTGGGATACACAGTATGACTCCGCATGCGCAGTAGAAAAAACGTTGGGCATTTGTCCATCTCTAAATCAGGCCCTAAAACACATGTATACCACATTGAAAGACGCACATGCTTATTACTGTAGTTGTAACTTTAACTTTTGCACTTTAACGGGATCATGTTGGTCATGATTCTACAGCTCCCGACGAGCGTTTCCAGTTTGTAGCGTTTGTACTGGTGCGAGCCGAGCTACAAATTCTTCATTATGCAAAATGTCCAATATTCTGCTGCAAAAGTAATTTAGTGTGTTGGTGACATTTTCAACTACAGCCTTAAGTTTACAGTCTCCATCGTATCTACAGAGCCGTCCTCATTTAGATATGGACAGTTGTGAATAATGTGTCCTATAGATGTAGCAATATTACCAACGATGAATATTTTAAGCCACCAAAATGGCTCATTAAAGGCTATATGCTTAAAAATGTCAGTGCTAAATTGTACATAGCTTCCTCCCACCGAGACTGTCATTTACATACAACTCTACACAATGTTATTACTATGCAAATGCTGAACCGTTTCCTCATACCCACCCTAATAAATTTAGTTGGTTCCTCTAAGCCCTGCAAATACATATTCATGGACTGGCAAATTAATTACCGATTACCCCCCCACCAAATTTGCGGATGTGGAAGGGTTAAATAAGCTGCTGGGATCTGTTCCATTGTCTGTCTGCTTGCAAACACTGACTTCATTTGAATAAGCTTTTCAGGAACTATTAATTAATTCTCCTTCACCGTCTGAATTTTCTTTTGATTTGGAGCTTTGATTAAAATTAGAATGGAGGCTTGATCCTTTTGGGGGATAGAGAATTTCGTTATTTATACGCCATCCTGTGTGTTTTTTGTGTCCCCAATACAATCTTTTTATGCTTATGCCAATCCCCTCCATCTGCCCACACACTATTCATCTGTCCTGTCCCGACGTCGGGTAGAACGGTGAACACCAGCAAATGAATGTCAGTATTTTTGCTGATTTGGTCATTCGCTTCCCTTTTAACGAGGTAAGTTTAGTACGCTGAGCTTGCTACTATTTCTCGACAGAACAGACGTGCATAAGCCTATATAAGCTTCCGTCCAGCTATCCATAGCCCGCATTTGCGTTGACGTTCCCTTACTGAACTTTGCCCACGTGAGAATGCCCAGTTATGCTTCCTAAGTCACAAGTGGAGATGAAATCGAAATGCGTTAGCTCTGATTTTCCCGTACTTGTGTAAACTTGATTTGGGAACATGAACAGTGCGGAAACTCACAATTTATTTTCTGCAGGCAGATGTATGTTTAACTCTGCATCTAGCCAGTATGTGAACATTAAAATCTTTCCTCTGTGCTTTTGACCAAGCCCCAGAATCCTCCATAGCTTCCAATAGTCATTAACAGTCTCTTATATGCTAGTTCATTTGCCTGATTCAAATAGGCAACAGTGTAAAAGCCTTTAAGTCCTAAATAGGGAGAGTTAGATCAACGCGTTTGGCCATTCTGTCAGTGAAACTTCCCCCGCTTGTGATGGGTTCTACAGAGGGTATGCAGTCGGGAAGCCGGCGGACCTACTCTCGGCGAGGGTTAAATGACAGGCGTCTAAATCTAGACGCCTGTCATTTTACCGACCGAGGTACTAATTAAGTCACCTGTGCTTAAATATGTATATCCTGAAAACCTGGACTGCTAGGGTGCCTTGTGGACAGAGGCCCTGATTCAGAGCCGGACGCTCTGACAGAGTGCTCGCTCTGAATCAGGGCCGTCCTTCTTGATTTTTAGAGCCGCCTCCTGGACGCTCGTATAGCTGTGGGTGACCACCCACAGCTATAGCGAGCGGCCATGAAGATGGTCGCAATGGTCAAGACCATCGCGACCATCGGGCTTGCGACGAGACCCTTGTGGTAGGGTCTCATTGCCGCAAGCCCTAGAGAGCTTTCGGCTCAAACAGAGCCGAAAGCACTCCCACTGACATCACTTGTGATGTCAGTGGGGCCGGCCCCAGACGGTAGGCGGGAACGCCTCCGTCTGGGCAGCCACGCCCCCGGCCCGCCCACCAAAGGGGGCGTGCTGTCACTCAACATCGACAGCACGCCCCCTTTGGTACGAGACACGGAGCGACGGTTTGCCCGTCGCTATCCGGGTCCCGCGCATGCGCACGACGGAGCTCAGCGCTCGCGAGTGGGTCTGAAGCAGGCCCAGAGTTTGGGAACTACTGTCTTAAAGCCTAACCCTAGGGACCGGCGCCCGGCATACAGATCGAAGGGAGGCCGAGCCCGGGGGGGGGGGAGGGTTAGGTTTAGGGATCCCTGGGGGGACTTAGGGTTAGGCACCCCCCCCCCCTGGAGGTTAGGTTTAGGCTAGGGGAAGGGATGGTTAGCGTTAGGCACCCCCGGGGGGGACTTAGGGTTAGGCACCACCCTGGGGGACTTGGGTTAGGCGGCGGGGAAGGAGGGGGTTAGGTTTAGGTATTTAGAGGGGGGATTATGGTTAGGCACTGGGGGGAAAGGTTAGGGTTAGGCACCCCTAAGGGAGGGTTAGGGGGTAGAATTAGGTTAGACAATACTTACCTTGGCCGATTGGGATTTCCTCCTCTGCCGGGATGCCGCTGTCGGGATTCCAACCGCCGGGCATGGGTCCGGCGGTATATCACACTGATTCCCTACAGAGATACAGTTGGTAGTTTCTGTTCTTTTTAAACTTAAAATTCTCTGATCTGTCAGTGAATAAGCAAGTGAACACGATTATCTTCCGTATCTGAGGAGGACCGGCTTATTATAAGAAGTTTATTGACATTCGCCATAAATATAATAAAAGTAGATGCACTGTATTAGACACTGGGAATTCTTTGGTCCTTTTGAGCCCTCGCTTCGTGTCCGCACAACGGCCAAGCTTTTTAGTTACAGGGGCACGGAGATCTGGGGGATTAACGTCTCTGCAGTGGAAATGGATTGTAATGTATCTAATCCCTCAAATCCTGATAGACGTTTTATTTTTTCTAGGAGGATTAGCCCCTGATCAGTAATGACAAAGCCGGGCTTTCCAAGTCCGGAGTGTCACGTTTGGCTGTCATGGTAATGAGATATTCATGGGTGCTCATATCAGTCAGATAATTAGCAGCATAATTGCTTTTAAAGACTCCAGACCCTGGCTGCTGCGGGTAGACCGGACTTATGGCGCTCTGTATATACTTAGACAATGCGTACCCTGCTGGCACGTGCTGTGCAGTATTAAACATCTCCGCTCTTTGTAGTGCCGAGACCAGTAAAAATGTCCAATGCACGCTTTAAATTAGGTGCTGATCACATTTCCAGCCGTTTCTCCTAGTAAAAAAAGTTATTGTCTGATTGTGGGAGAATTACTGATCGGAGTGCCATTGATCGGACCAGGAGGAGACCGCTCGCTCTATGCATTAACCCTCTAGATGTTGGTTTGTAAATTGGGACAAATTGCAGGTACAATGCTTGGAGCCAAAAATGTTATATTATTGTTTAAAAATTATTTTTTTTTTTTTACCTGGACAGTGGCCTGTCTCTGGACCCCAGTGACTTATCCTCCCCCCCCCCCATTATCAGCCCTTTCTTACTGATACAACTTACCCCGTCACAATATTATGCATTATAAGAGCTCTCCGCCTTGTCTACTTGTCAGGTCTCGGGTCTTCTATATGTGGAAGGGCTTAGAAATTTTCCTCATTCTGTGCAGATGACTCGCAAAAAACTCTGCAACGCCCTTATTTCAGATCTGAGGCATGTCGGATAGTTAATGACTGTCCATGTTGGTTGTATCTGTTACCTGGGACATTGACGCTGTTATTATTTGCACAAGGTGATCCCTTCAGTCACGTGTCAACACTTGATTGGCGACATGGTTCAACATATCGACAGTCATCACGTCGGCATCATCAGGGTATGTGTATGTAATTTGCCGACATTCTCAGAATGCTGACTGTTAGATTAAAGGCACTGCCGGGAGGGTTAGGCACTAGGGGGATGATAGGGATAGGGTGCCGGGGGAGTGTGGTGGTGGTAGGGTTAGGCATTAAGGCAGTAGTTCCCAAACTCTGGGCCTGATTCAGAGCCGGGCGCTCTGACTTAGGGCCAGGCATTTGTTTTTTCAGAACTGCCTCCTGGCCGCTCACATAGCTGTGGGTGACCCACAGCTATAGCCAACGGCCATGATGATGGTCGCGATGGTCTTGACCATCGCGACCATCGGGCTTGCGATGAGACCCTTGTGCTAGGGTCTCGTTGCCGCAAGCCCCAGAGAGCTTTCGGCTCAAACAGAGCCGAAAGCTCTCCCACTGACATCACTTGTGATGTCAGTGGGGCCGGCCCCAGACGGTAGGCGTTCCCATGGGAACGCCTCCGTCTGGGCAGTCACGCCCCGGCCCGCCCACCAAAGGGGGCATGCTGTCACTCAATATCGACAGCACGCCCCCTTTGGTACGAGACCCGGAGTGATGGAGTGCCCGTCGCTATCCGGGTCTCGCGCATGCGCACTGGCCTACCATCGACCCGGTTGCGAGCACACAGCGTATGCGACCGGGTCTGAATCAGGCCCTCTGTCCGCAAGGCACCCTAGCAGTCCAGGTTTCCAGGATATACATATTTAAGCACAGGTGACTTAATTAGTACCTCGGTTTGATTATACCATCTACTGTATGCACGCATAGTGTTCATACTAGCACCCTACATCTGTCACAACCCGTGCAATTCCTCTTTACTGCATGGGGTGTCGCTCTGCTCTGGTGCTTCTAGCACACTCTGGTCTGTATCACAGCAGTTTGTTGCATCAACTGAGTGTGCTAGAAGCACCAGAGCAGAGAGCGACACCCCAGGTAGGAAAGAGGAACTGCACGGGTTGTGACAGGTGCAGGGTGCTAGAGAATGAATACTACACAAGTATGGATATCCTTAAAACCTGGACTGTTAGGGGTGCCTTGAAGTCAGAGTTTGGGAACCCCTGCCCTGGGGGAGGGGAAGGGATTAGGGATAGGCAGAAAATATTCGCCCAAACTGCTGCTGTCATCTGTGTAGTCATGACGAATGATAACTATCGACCTAACATACCCCCCCCCCCCCCGCAAGCGGATCTGTAGGCTATTCAGAGGTGCGCGTATGCAATGATTTGTCTGATTTTAGACTCTTGCGCCAGGGATAAGGTTGGTGCGGGTCCTGCACTGGTAGTGATAGCGGCTACTTCCACAAGCAGGTGGACTGGGGCGCTGCTGTGGCCAACACCAAAGATCTACGTTTATTAAGGGTCACAGCGCAGACTGCATGCGGCTAAATTGATTGCATCTCTGAATCAGGCCCTTTATGTACTTGCCGCGTTTTACGTGGGTCTCCTCCGGGTGCTCCGGCTTCCTCCCACTCACTGGTAGATGAGTTGGCTTCTGGCATGAGGGAAAAAAAAAGTGTAACTCATTGTGGTTGTGTGTTTGGGAATATAGGGCCTGATTCAGAGCCGGACGCTATTTGCGCTCGCTCGTCCAGAAAATAGGGGTGGCTATTCAAATGAACCGTTCGCTGTTTGCGGTCTGTTCACGCCTCTAGGTCTGAATGAGCGACCAAAACTTGCGGTCGTTTTTTGGGAAACTACGCCCCCTGTCCGCTCGCATCCTACGTCATGTCCGCTATTTATTAGATTAATCGACTACATCGAACAGGGTATGAGCTGCTCGCTATTCTTGTGGTTGGTTTTTGCTGCCACAATTTTGCGAGCAGTTCTGGCTAAAAAATAACCCAGTGACGTTGTCAATGACGCTGCTGTTTTAAATATGCACACCCATAAAACGCCCGTTTTGACCTTTAAGCACGCCTGCGATCGGATCTCCACTCCCCGTTTTCAAGCACCTTCCCCTGTTACCACCCACATACGCCTCCTCCTGTCACTCAAATTAGCAGGCATTCGCTATTTTGCGAGCACATGAATTTCGGCCGCACTGACTGGTTCGCGCATGCGTATAACGATCCGTACGCATGCGCAGTTGGCCAAACATCGCTCGGAGCGAACGAGCTGCCGCTTACGAGCGGCTCTGAATCAGGCCCATAGACTGTAAGCTCTGATGGTGCAGGGACAGATGTGATTGTCATATATACCGTCCCTGTATTGTGCTGTATAATTGGTGGGGTTCTATAAATAAATAAATGATGGTGATAATATCGCCATCTGCAAAAGCCAACAATCTGGGTATATCGTTCGGAATAGCTGTAATGGCGCAATAAACCTGTCAGATAGGATCAATTGTTTTAAAACTTAAAACCTATATCCGCTACGCACGGAACTGCTGCGTCAGCTGATGGACAATCGCCGTCTAGTAGGATACACTGGGCGTGATTCGGAGATGGACGCTAAAGCCACCGTAACTGCGAATTTTGTACGCAGCTGCTGTGCGTAAATATGCGCAGGTGTCGGGGTTTGCATTGAGATGGCCACAGAAGGCATCGCAAATTCAGGCATCTGCGCACAAAGGAGCTACATGGCTCACAGATTCTTCAATAATCGACCGTCTGAGTGACTAACCCTATACTCAAGCAGAATTGGCGCACGTACTGAGACACTGGAGCCATTTTTATCGCCTATGGGATCGCAGGTGCAGGCTGTGACGCAAAAGGTCGCGACACGCCGGAGTTGTTTACAGCCACTCCACGTTACCTCCCCCACTGTCAATCACATGGCGAGCGATGACGTTAATGTACTTTGACGCATGCGCAGATCACCGATAATCGCTCAACTGCATAAATATCGGCACAACGGACATCTCAGAATCCGCTACCGGCCAGTATGGGTCTGGCATCGGTTTTGTTTCTCCTCCTGAGAATTTTCAGTAGTCGCCATCAACATTCTGTTACATTGTATCATTTGCTTTTAGCCCGATGTATTTTTAGAATGTGCTGCGTACTCTGTGTGTTCATTTAGTAAGCAGGAGGTGAAAGGTGCCTCTGAATGCATTTAATTGGCATCTGGAGCCAAGAAGCAGATGTCACGGTGGCGAATCCAGGTCCAAAGCAGTCGATTGTGTACACTGGCAATTAAGACATTGGCCCTGATTCAGAGCTGAACGCTCTGAGCAGAACGCTCGCTCTGAATCAGGGCCGTCCTATTTAAATGTGGAGCGGCCTTATGGACGCTCGCATAGCTGTGGGTTACCACCCACAGCTTATGCGAGCATCCATGATGATGGTCGCGGTGGTCAAGACCATCGCGACCATCGGGCTTGCGACGAGACCCTTGCGGTAGGGTCTCGCTGCCGCAAGCCCAGGAGTGATTTTGGCTTTATCAGCCAAAGTCACTCCCACTGACATCATTAGTGATGTCAGTGGGGCCGGACTCAGACGGTAGGCGTTCCCATGGGAACGCCTCCGTCTGGCTGTCACGCCCACCAAAGGGGGCGTGCTGTCGGTCACCATCGACAGCACGCCCCCTTTGGTGCGAGACCTTGAGCGACGTATTTCTCGTCGCTCGCCGGGTCTCACGCATGCGCATGGCGGAGCTCCCTCCGTCATGCGCATTCTCACAACATCGACCCGCTTGCGAGCGAACTTTGCTCGCGAGCGGGTCTGAATGACCCCCATTGTGCGGCCGGTTATGACGCAGCGGGTCTACAAACCTCACTCGCATCATTATGGGCTGTGATATTATTTTTGGGTTGTTTTTAATGAGAAGCCTGTAAAAATGTTTTTCTCTTTTTATGTTTACGCTGTCGAAAGCAACGTATCATCATTCACACGTGTTGGGAATGTAGAGATGGCGTGGGAGGCTTTGAGAGGATTTTCGTGCGTATTACGTTTTTCCGTTCTCGCTGGAACTAGTGTCACTCAGATTGGCTTTGTGTTTTCAGGTTTGACAGAAGTCCTCAGATCTGCTACACTGACGTTTTCTGTCATTGCCTGCAATGGTTTAGTGTGCGGCTTAGGATTTGGAAGGGTTTGTTGTTGCCATGTGGTTCCTGGTTCCCTACCTACATTATAACATAAATTTCCCCCAAGTCCTTGCACGCTGCATTAAACATTACTCAGCTAAGCGTGGATTGGGAAAACGGAAAACCCGGCGTTCACAAAATAAGATCCCATTCCCTCGGCATGTATTCAAACCGGCAGTCATTGCAACTTCCCAAAATACAGCTGATTAAATTAGTGTCCTTGGTGAATATTCTGCCTCGGGTACTTTTGTTTAATTTCTCAGATCAGTAAAGGCCTAATGGTGCATACACACGGTCAGATTTTTCTTCAGATCTGAACTATAACGATTTAAAAAATCGTTCAATCGTTCATATCTGAAGGATAATCTGACTTATCTGACATGCCTGAACGATGGACGATGAACGATGCGAGTTCCCGATGGTCAGATAACGATATCTGATGTGTTTGCAGTCAGACTTGGACGATTCCATTCATTTTAATGCAGTCAAAAATCGTTCAATCGTCAAATCGTTCAAATCTTTGGTAAAATCGTTCAAATCGTTTATCTGACAGATCTGACTGTGTGTATGCACCATAACTCATCGCTTCTCCATCTGTGGCTGTGATTGGAGCGTACACAAGCTGTCCCCGCCCGTCCATCACTTTGCGAATACATCCTTGCTGCCTGCGAAACCGGTTATGAAACTTGACGTTCGTGCAGTGCGGCTCCTACTCATGCGCAGATTACCGATAATCGCTCAAACTGCGTCAGCATGGCGTGTCTCTCTGAATCCGCTCTTGTTGCTGACCTCTGAGGTAAAACTAATCTAATACACAGAGAGAAGAGGAAGAGACAAAGCCACGCCGCGGTATAACACAGAGCGCTGTTATTGATACAAGTCCTATGGCCATGGACAAAAAGCATCACAGCGAGGGGCAGTCACAGTACCTCAATTGGGATCTGCGGGATGGCAGGAGCCTCGCAGACATGAGACAGAACACCAGATAGCAGTAAAGGCAGATAATAGAGTTTGAAGTACATAAGAGGAGCTGGGACTATCGTCTCACGTCTTCTTGAAGGCGCAGCAAAAGATTGTATGATAACCTCTCCACGCAGAGGGTTAAAGCACAGATGACGACGCACACACTCACAACGTACATGGGCTATAGTGTACTTGCATTCAGGAGACAATTGCCTGGGTGCAGTCTGTGGGGGGGAATTCAAAGTTTTTAGCGCGCCGCTCAGTAAGGGGCCCCAACGGAGCAATTCAATTGTTGCTCCGATCTGGCGGATTCGGTATGATACACCGCCGGCCGGGAGCACCAGCCCGACATGGAAGGAAATCCTGATCGTCTAGAAGGTAAGTACTTACTAACCTAACTCTACCCCCTAACCCTCCCTTAGGGTGCCTAACCCTAACCTCACCCCCCCCCCCCGTGCCTAAACCTAACCCCCCCTTTCCCCGCCGCCTAAACCTAAGTCCCCTGGGGGGGTTTTGCCTACCCCTTACCTTCCCCCCGGGTGCTTAACCCTCCCTCCCCCTAGCCTAAACCTAACCTCCCGTGGGGGTGCCTAACCCTAAGTCCCCCCTGGGAACCCAAAACCTAAACCCCCTGCGGCTGTCCGCGCTCGGCGCCCGGCATCCCTTCGATCGGTATGCCGGGCGCCGGTCTCCCGGCGTAGGTTAGTTAACCCTCGCCGGGATTCTGTAGTCTAAATGCTGGCGGTCGGCATTGTGACCGCCGGCATCATAAATGCGGCGTAGGTTAGTTAACCCTCGCTGGGATTCTGTAGTCTAGATGCCGGCGGTCGGCATTGTGACCGCCGGCATCATAAACGTATACTGATCTGGCGCGTGTGCCGCGGATGACAACATTTCTGCTCGCTGCCTGCTGAGGCGACGAGCAGAAGTTCACGTAAAGCTGGTGTTTTGGGCACCCAGACGGTAGTTTGGGTTGGCCTAACCAGGGCTTGAGATTGGTTTGGCTGTTTTACACGGCTATTGGGCGCGACAGTTAATGGGCACCCTAAACCATTGAATTGCTCCGGCGGGCGCATATTAATTATCACCACCCTAAAAAAACAATTTAATCGCCCCTTATGTTTGGGCACATGGGTAGCAAATCTGACAAGTCCAAATTCGGAGCACATAGGGGCCTGACAGCGCTGTCAGCACACAAACCTGCACGCAGACCACCCACAGTCACCTGCCCACCCGATATGATCAGAACATGTGTTACTTTTCTTGGGCCCGGAACAATTTGCCGTTATGGCAGCGTACGCGGCCGACTTCATTTACATTTCCTCTGGATGAAGACCATAAAATGAACCCTACCAATATATAGCGTGTGGTTATTTTTTTTTATTTTTTTTCCTCTTCGAACCTTTCAAATAAACGAACAGTTGTGATATACGGTACATAATGTAATATCTAATCCTCTGCTAATGTACTGTGGCCCTGATTCCGAGACGGACGCTCTGAAAGAGCGCTCGCTCTGAATCAGGGCGTTTTTTTTTGGAGTGGCCTCCTGGCCGCTCGCATAGCTGTGGGTGACCACCCACAGCTATAGCGAGCGGCCAGGTTGATGTTGGCGATGGTCAAGACCATCGCGACCTTCGGGCTTGCGACGAGACCCTTGTGGTAGGGTCTCGTGGCCGCAAGCTCCAGAGAGCTTCTGACTCTAATAGAGCCGGAAGCTCTCCCACTGACATCAGTGGGGCCGCCCACAAACGGCAGGCGTTCGCTCGGGAACGCCTCCGTTTGTGAAGCCACCCCCCGGCCACGCCTACCAAAGGGGGCGAGCTGTCAATCACCATCGACCATCGCCCCCTTTGGTGCGAGACCCGGAGCGACGGAGCCGACTCCGTTGTGCGCATGCCCAGTGGGCAAACATCGACCTGAGTGCTCGCAACCGGATCTGAATCCGGCCCTGAGTGCACAGATGCCTTTTTTTGGTGGTTTATAGCTTGTTAACCGTGTTCCCCAGTGGTAAAATTGTAATAACAAATGGTGATGTAATACGGCAGCCGTTCAGACCTGTACATCTTGGATGCGTAGAATTTTATGTTTATTTTACTTGACAAGACTATTCTTATAAACATATAGGATTTCCCATTGTAGTATATTTTCGCTCATTAACATTTCGTTCTGTGTTCTCTCTTCCCTCCCCCTGACAGTCGCGTGTTCAAGACGGACATGGAGCTGGAGGTGATGCGGTACACGAATCGGGTCTCCAGCGAGGCTCATAAAGAGGTAACCCTGCCTACACATCGCCGTGCTGGGATGGAGAGCGCTGCCCGACAGGCCATGTCTTCCAGCTTTATTCTGTCACATCCCAGTAATTGTGTATTGATTATCGTGTTCCTTGCATCTCGTCTTCTACGTATGGTAATAGAAGTGTCCCAGTATAACTCATTTCTATGAACAGCAACTGCTGGGGAAATTGGTTACATTAACTCATTGCCCGCCGTGATTTCTGGGAGCACACTCCTGTGCTGGTAAATCATTCGGAGCGGTCTATGGGCCTGATTCAGACCCGCTCGCGAGCGCTGAGCGCTCGCAAGCTGGTCGATGGCGGCCCAGTGCGCATGCGTACGACGGGGCCGGCTCCGTCGCGCGCATGCGCGAGACCCGGATAGCGACGGCCAAGCCGTCGCTCCGGGTCTCGTACCAAAGGGGGCGTGCTGTCGATGTTGAGTGACAGCACGCCCCCTTTGGTGGGCGGGCCGGGGACGTGGCTGCCCAGACGGAGGCGTTCCCATGGGAACGCCTACCGTCTGGGGCCGGCCCCACTGACATCACAAGACATCATGCAGAGCCGAAAGCACTCTTGGGCTTGCAGCAACGAGACCATACCACAAGGGTCTCGTCGCAAGCCCGATGGTCGCGATGGTCTTGACCATCGCGACCATCTTCCTGGCCGCTCGCTATAGCTGTGGGTGGTCACCCACAGCTATGCGAGCGGCCGGGAGGCCGCTCTAAAAAAAAACAGAGGGGCGGCCCTGATTCAGAGCGAGCGCTCTGTCAGAGCGTCCGGCTCTGAATCAGGCCCAATGTGTGCAATTATCTTTCCACCTGTCTTTTTTTTTTTTGTAACCTGGAGCACGACTGATTGGGTTCCGTAGGTTGGGAGATTTGCATGGAAAGCTAATGGGAGGCGTGTACTGTATGAAGCCCTAGATTGGATAGTTGTGGCTCCTGTCCAATCAGGTGACATTTTCACTAAACACCCTACCACTAGAGATTGGGGGTATATTTACTAAGGTGCAGGATTTTTCGAAGTGGAAGTGTTGCTCATAGCAACCGCTTGTATTCTACTTAGCATTTATCTTGCACCTTCTAGAACAGGGGTCTTCAACCTTTAAGACAGTGTGGGCCACATAAAAAAGTTCGACGAAGCCGAGGGCCAATAAGCTGTACTGCGGTATTTAGACTCTGTCCCCTCCTCACACAATTATGTCCCATAACTGCCCCCTCCTACAATTTTAATTAGGTCACAGCACGGCTCCCCCTCCTCACGCAGTTATAATTATGCCCCATAACTGTCCCCCCTCCTCCATTAATTCTGTCAGATAGTTGCCCCCATCCTCAAACAGTTATGTCCCGTAACTGCCCCCCTCCAGCATAAAAGATCCGTAAAAAAAAAATCAGACCTCAGATCGATGGGGGCGGCCATCTTCTCGGCTCTTGCTGCCGTGCCCCCTGGCTCCACACTTCTCCCACTGTGCATTTGTAGTTTCCTTTCCTTTGATTAGTGGATAGCTAAAGCCATCCACCAATCAATGCTTAGATACGCCCACGACAGTGATTGGTGAATGGCCAGGATCATCCACCAATCGGCTATCTAGCAGCCAAGACAGTGCACTGCTGTGATGTGGCAGCCAGCGCGGCTGGAAGAGAATGCTGCGGCTGCCCGGCCGCTCTAATCTGACGGTGGCCAGGCAGTATACTCAGCCTGACTCCACGGTGCGCCCCCCCCCCCAGGTCACTGTAAGCAGCCGCACACCCTAATGCCTGCCTCTGTGTCTCATTCTAAAAATACTGAAGAGACACAGCAGGTGAGCCAACGTGGAACAGGTCCAAGGGGAACAGCTCCACACGCCACGGGGTTGAAGACCCCTGTTCAAGAAGATAATAGCTAGAATCTGATTGATTGCTATGGGCAACATCTTCTAAAAACCCACATTTTAGTAAATATACCCCTTGGATTGAATGAGTAGTTCAGATCTCTCAATTGCTTACAGCTATCAGCTATCCCTCCTCTGAAATACTGCTTTTTGGAGGCTTTTTCAGGACATAGGGTAAGGTACTACTAGGCACTAAATAAAGAGTTTTCATCATTAATAGCCCCTTTTATATCCCCCAGAAGGCCATGCTCTGAGGCTTTTCTTACAGCAGGAGTATTCTCTATATACATGTATTGTTATCATAATGTGTAAATTTAAAAGGTGCAATGTCTTTACTATCTTGGTAATATTGATCACTCTCTCTATGATATTTAATGGAAAGTAAGACGGTAGATGTCTATAGAATGCAGCAGCTAGGCCGTCGTGACACCTGCAGGCTGTATGGTAAATGACATATTGCTGAGCAGATTCATCACAGAGTATTGGGAGCACACTTGGTTACATCAGTCGGTTAGCCTGACCACAAACAGATGTGTACCTCTTACACCTAGCCTCGATACGCCATGCTGCGTGACGCCTGGCGAGAGTGATCCGCCAGGTCCTCTGATTACTTTTCGCACAAACAATGCGTTTTAGCTGCAATGCGACCTGGGGGGGTCTAGTTACTAAGCAGTGTTAGGAGACAGAGTGAAAAGTGATAAGGTGCCAGCCAATCAGCTCCCAACTGTCATTATTCGAACACAGCCTGTGAGATGACAGTTGGGAGCTGATTGGCTGGCACCTTCTCACTTCTCACCCTGTCTCCTAACACTGCTTAGTAACTAGACCCCTTAGTCTGCAAATGAGCCACAACGGAAGTGTGTGTGGGAAAAAAAGCCACGGCCGCTGCAACCTAGCGCTTCGTATACGGATTCAGCGCAGTCTCGTTGTGCGTCTTAGCCGTATCGCAGTACTGATGCGCAGTAGCAACAAATGCTCCGACATCGCCTGCATCTCTGAATCCGGCCAAAGAAAAAGGAAACTGATCCCAGCACTGGATGAGAATATATATGCAAAATTACTGCCCACGAGGGGTTCTAAGGGGTCTATTAATTTATCAAGCAGTGAAAAGCGTGGAGCAGTGGAGAAGTTGCCCATAGCAACCAATCAGCTCCTGCCTATTATTTTATAGACTGTACTTGATAAATGCTACTTCAAAGCTGATTGGTTGCTTTGGGCAACTTCTCCACTGATTCACTTTTCCATACGTTTCACTTCTTGATAAATAGACCCCTAAGGGTGATAAACCCTGTATAAGTTAGGTGCTACCTGAAGTAAAACGAGCATGCAATAAGAAAGTGGAACCAAAATACTTCAATATGGGGCACACTAAAAAGGAGTAGGATTTAAAACATAACTTTGTATTATCTAGTAATTGGACTCGTCTAGACAGACAGAACATGCAACGAATAATTGGGCAAGGTGATGATTAGTGACCATGCCATAATCCAATAAATCCAAGGTCCTGGGTCACCTCGTCCTAATTTATAATACATAAGACATGGTGAGAGCTAAATAGTGTGGGGAATGTGTAAAGCCGCCCATCCACTAGCAGACATGAAAACGACTGCACGATTACGACATTGTAATCGTGCAGTCGTTTGTCAGTCTGTGATGAGCCTGCACTGAGCGAGCAGTCGTTCAGTGCAGGCTCATCAATCATCTGCAAACATGCTGAAGCTGACGTTATCGTCAGGTTGTCCAGCATGTTTGCCCGATGATAGATGTCTAAACTACCAACGAGAGCGCGCTTTGCTGGTCGTTTAAGACATTTTTACAAACGATTTGCATACGATTTTTGAACGATAATGTTATCGTTCAAACGCTCACATAAATCGTCTAGTGCACAGGTTCTCAAACTCTGTCCTCGGGACCCCAAACAGTGCATGTTTTGCAGGTCTCCTGACAGAATCACAAGTGATATAATTAGCTCCACCCGTGGATCTTTTAAAATGTGTCAGTGAGTAATGAACACACCTGTGCACCTGCTGGGTGACCTGAAAAACGTGACCTGTGTGGGGTCCTGAGGACTGAGTTGGAGGACCACTGGTCTAGTGGATGGGCACCTTTTAGTGAAGGGTCATATAACATTGAACAAATTAAAACACTGCCAAGTCAACCTACAGTATATCACAATGAGGAGGTTCAATTGAAATTCTGTAATGATTCCCGAGTCCTAGGATAAATAAAATATTCTATAATAAGATGTAAGGATGCCGTAGATGGTGCTACAATATATGTAAAAGGAAATCAAACCATCATGGCTAATCTCACATTTAAAGTTTCTCAATGGGATGTGCGGTTATAAATGCCTCTAAGATAGATTGATAGAATCTATGTAAATGTGAAAAAATCACATCAATGGCTCTCCCATAAATCACCATGAGCCGTGATATCAAGCAGAGTAAGTAAATTCTGGCACATATATAAACTCCATACATAAATGAGGGATTAGCATAAACATATGAATAAAAATATGACTAAGAATAGACATAACAGGTATTGCTCAATCTCTAGAATTCAATCCCCATATAGAAGTACTTTGGTTTCTCTTATTGTATCTCTCCATCAGGCCCAAGGTCTCTATAGTAGAAAATACTGTGCACCATTTTTTTTTTCTACTCTTTATGTCTATAAAACATTTTAATCTGAAATGACAAGTCTAAGACATTACAGTTCTGTGACCTAATGGCCAGTGTTTTATACAGCCAATCAGTCACACAGTCCTCACCGGCAATTTGTCCTTTCATTATCTGTCCACAGGTCATGAAGGCCGCAAAAGTCGGAATGAAAGAGTACGAGCTGGAGAGGTAAGTCCGCGGTGCCGCTGTCCTGTTAGCTGTGACTTCTCAGGTGGTGTCTGGGCCTAATGAGCCTCTCATTAGCAGCGTCCCTTGTGGTGACAGAATGAGGCTGTGTCTCTGGCTGACAGGTGCCCTCGCGCCTTAATACTCCCTCCCTGTCATAGAGCCGTTAGCTGACCAGATTCTCTCTGTGGCTCACACTATATCATTTATATTTAATGTCCTGTTCTGCTAACCCATAACAAGCAGTCAGACGGTGGCTTTCAGCACATGAAGCAACCATGTTATTTAAGACTCCTTTTCAACTGAGCAAATATATATATTATGTCCGAGGGCTGTTTTTTCACATCTGACCCCCGATTTTGCAGTCGGGGGGCGTTGATGGCGATGCAACATACTCACTTGCCAGAGGGAGGAGTCCTATTAAAAAGCACAACATAATAGAATGGTAGCGCCCCTTGAAATAACTCACGTGGGGTTATGTAATATTTATTATCAAATATAGATATTGACGTTGGTTCAGCGCAATGTTATCAGACAAATAAGAGTATTATTAATGTGACATTAAGCTATATCTGCCACCAGAGCAAAGTAGAGGGAGCCATTTTTTGGGATGAACCATTAATTGTGAGATAGCAGCCTCTGTCCTGCAGTGACATCACCAGGTCCTTGTGCACAGAATATAGGTCCTGATTCAGAGCCGGTCGCTCTGACAGAGGACAGAGCGCTCGCTCTGAATCAGGGCCGGTCTTTTTTTTTTTTTTTTAAGAACGGCCTCCTGGCCGCTCGCATAGCTGTGGGTGACTATAGCGAGCAGCCAGGAAGATGGTCGCGATGGTCAAGACCATCACGACCATCGGGCTTGCGACGAGACCCTTGTGGTAGGGTCTCGTTGCCGCAAGCCCCAGAAAGATTTCGGCTCTATCATAGCCGAAAGCTCTCCCACTGACATCACTTGTGATGTCAGTGGGGCCGCCCCCAGACGGTATGCGTTCTTATGGGAGCTCCTCCGTCTGGGTAGCCAACCCCCCGGCCCGCCCACCAAAGGGGGCGTGCTGTCACTCAACTTTCGACAGCCAGCCCCCTCTGGTGCGAGACCCGGAGCAACGGCTTGCCCGTCGCTATCCGGGTCTCATGCATGCGCACGACGGAGCCGGCTCCTTCATGCGCATGCGCCCTGGGCCACCATCGACCCGGTTGCGAGCGCTCAGCGCTTGCGACCGGGTCTGAATCAGGGCCATAGTCCTCTGCAGTTCTGCGTGACTGATCCACATTAATATTTAACTAAATTAAAAACTATTCATCATTTTTCATCAAGGTAACCATTATTAACAGGTTATTTATATAGCACTTATTAGTCTGCGCTTTAAAGAGATTATTTCAGTCATCCACATCCGTTCCTGCCCCAGAGGAGCTTACAATCTGTATTCCCGACCACATATACGCTAGGATTAATTATTATTTTTTTTGTCAGCAGCAAGTTACCCCACCAGTATGTTTTTGGATTGTGGGAATATTTAAGAGTACACATACATGGGGAGAACATACAAACGCCACAGAAATAGGGCCCCTGGCTGGTATTGAACCCACGGCCCTGGGAGGCAGCTGTTCGAGCCACTGTGCGATTATACTGCTCCATTTACAAGACAGACAAGAAATACATTTCATTTGACCTGGTCTACTCAGAAATGGTTTATTTCTTATTTACCTAAATACATTTAGTAATCAATTTGAACAGTTTTTATCTTGTCTGCTCAATTTCATTTTGATAGCCATTTTCAACTTCCAGTGTGGCTGGTAAACTGTGAGGCAGATATCTGAGGCAATTATGTGGAAAAAGTCATCTGAAACGTGCTCAATTGGGCATTCCGACATTGCTCTGCCTCGTGGTTCGCCTGAGTTTCTACAGTGGTTCATTTCACAACGGTTTCTAAGTGATCCCCCCTAATTAAAATGGCTGCTTGTGATGTTGTTGAAGTGCAGGATCGTGTCAGATTGCACATTTGCTTCACAGGCGGAAATCCTCTTTATATACAATCCGGAGTATATGAACAAATGTCATTTTACTGGCTCACACCAACGACAAATCTACTTAGAAAAACAAAGCTGAAATTCTTCATGGTACAGAAAGATTTATGAATTATTCATTTATACATGTCCAAGTATCACAATCCTGTATTAATACTTAAGCTGCATACACATACAACGATTTTTTGAACCAGAGGCGTAACTTCCCGATCAGCGGCTCTCCATCTCCATAGCAGTGCCCGGAAGGGCCCGGGGGACAATGGAGCCAGGTGCCCCCTTAAGGGCTGGAGCCTGGTGATAAAATGACTGCATTGTCTCCGGGAGTTCCGCCACTGTTTTTGAACGATTATCATTAAACAATTTCGTTTAGCGATAATAGTTTGAAAAAATCGTTCACTTTCTGAGTCAAACGATGAACGAAAATCGTTCATGTGCGTTCACGTTTGTAGTTCGTTTGTAGTTCAGTCAGACTTGTCAACTGAACGATTTTCATTAAGGGAATATGCAAAAATCTTTGCAGTTCAAAAAAATCGTTCATTACACTTAAAAAATCTACACAAAAATAGAGTTGCAGATGCTCTATGCGATCATTACTGTTTACATTTCAATTTATTAAATAGAATATCAGGGGTAGTTAGCTTATCAATGGCCAATGATACGGGCCTGCCCACCAGCGTCAAGGTCACCTCATTGAGAAGGTCCCTAACACTCACATCTGGGACGCAAGGCACCCCAAAAGACAGTCCAGCCAAAGACCTCCCCAGGGCATCACACGAAAAGAAGGGTGACAGTGAAGTGTTAACGTATCAGGTGTGTAAAAGTAGCTAATAAGTGTTTAGATAATAAAAGTAGAATATGCGTGAAAAAATACATAAATAAAAAACAAACATGAAGGTGATATACAAAGTGACTATATGTATTAAATGGTGATGCCCTGGAGAGGTCCAGCCAGAACAGCTCAGGGAGCCCCATGTCCAAACGCTCACCCCAAATATACTGACACTAACAATATAAATAGGACTTACTTAAGATTATTCCTGTTGCCTGGTGCAGTCAAATGCTAGGTCCCTGCTTAAAAACATATATGGGGGGGAGGGGTGCAAATCTAGACTGGAGCAATCTCAAGCTTCAGATGTGTGTATAAATACACAATATGGGGTATAAGGAGGGGCTCTAGACTGCACACCCTACTGGTAATGACAGGTGCCATCATGCTGAGATTTTAAAGTAACATACACAAAAACTTGAGTTGCAGATGCACTATGCGATCATTACTGTTTACATTTCAATTTATTAAATGGAATATCAGAGGTAGTTAGCATATCAATGGCCAATGATACGGGCCTGCCCACCAGCGTCAAGGTCACCTCATTGAGCAGGTCCCTAACACTCTGGGGTTCACATCTGGGACGCAGGGCACCCCAAAAGTCAGCCCAGCCAAAGACCTCCCCAGGGTATCACATGAAAATTATCTTAACACTCAGTTACTTGACACACCTGATACTTTAACACTTCACTGTCACCCTTCTTTTCGTGTGATGCCCTGGGGAGGTCTTTGGCTGGACTGTCTTTTGGGGTGCCTTGCGTCCCAGATGTGAGTGTTAGGGACCTGCTCACTGAGGTGACCTTGACGCTGGTGGGCAGGCCCGTATCATTGGCCATTGATATGCTAACTACCTCTGATATTCCATTTAATAAATTGAAATGTAAACAGTAATGATCGCATAGTGCATCTGCAACTCTATTTTTGTGTATGTTACTTTAAAATCTCAGCATGATGGCACCTGTCATTACCAGTAGGGTGTGCAGTCTAGAGCCCCTGACAGATAATCTGACAGAAAATCGTTCATAAAATCGTTGTGTGTGTTTGCAGCTTTAATCTTGTGTATGACTGAGCTACATATAGTGCATAAACAACCAGTGTTTTATACTTAGTGTACCTGTCGCCTACATACAACTTAGGTAGCCATTTTGTGTGCCAAACCAGTGACCACACTGAGGGATCTATGTACTAAGCTCTGTTAGGAGATAAAGGCCTGTATTCAATTAGACTTTTCGCCGTCATCGCTGGTTTTGGGTGTGAAAAAGTATTGCGCTCATCTCCGCTTCCGCTTCCCCGTATTCAATTCCAAATCGGCGAAAACGGGACCCAGCGAAACTGAAATCGGCGAAAAGTTCTGTCCGTTTTGAGGAAATCAGCTTGACACCCCCCAAAAGATGCTCTGACATGGTGGATCACTATGGGTACCCCTGAATAGCCCTGCTAAAGGTATTCGGGTTTTTAAATGGTCTCAATAGCTGCTATTTAGCGTCTTTTAGCAAGTGGTGAAGAAGAGCATTTTGCTACTTTTTGGGGGGAAAATAAGTCGTTCCATCAAATTTGGGGACATGAAAATGGCTACAAGTATATTTTAAAGTTGCTAAAGTCAAGCATTAAAAAGCGCCAAAAACACACCTTCAGTAAACACCTGCAATCAAAAATACACCTCCCCCATACTTCCAGACCCCCCCAAATACTTCCAGACCCCCCCAAAGGCTATTTTGCTAGTTTTTGATTTTGTACCCCCACTTTGATTTTTCGCCCATTTTTTCAAAGTGCTTTTTTGGGGTGTCTTTTGTGGGGTTTTTCTTGCGTTTTTTGACGCAGTTAGCGCCAGGGGGGATGTCCAAAGGGTGCAGGGTGGTTCCCGCAACATTGCACTCCAAAACCCCAATTCTGCAATTTTTTCCGCCGAGTATTTCGGCCTATTACATTGCATTGCGTTATCGCGCCGGCAAAAAGACGCTACAATTGAATACAGGGATAAGTTGAAACCGGCGAAAATGACGTCATCGGCGAAAAAGTAACTGACTTTTCGCTTCTAATTGAATACGGAGGTAAGGTACCAGCCAATCAGCTCCTAACTGTCATGTCATATGCTGTGTTTGAAAAATGACAGGAGCTGACTGGCTGGTTCTTTATCTCCGTTCACTTTATCTCCTAACAAAGCATAGTAAATAGACCCCTAAGGCACAACATGGCTGCCTCTGTCACTGTGTGTTTGTAGGTGACAGGGGCACAATGCCATCTACAGTTTAGTTAATGTCTTGCTGACCGTAATACTTTAACCTTTAAAGTGACGCTAGATCCCAAAACTTATAACACTTATTTTAAAATGCCATGTAAGATGTTGGCCGTGTACGTTGTTGCCATTTTATTGCCATACCTTAAAGGCAGGGTTACCATACTATCCCTTTAATGAGGGACACACCTGAATTACACAAGTTCTGTGGCTGGCTGATTTAAGTGTACATTTCACCTGGTTTTAATTAGCTACAGAACCTGGGTAGTTCATGCGTGTCTCAGATTAAAGGCATAGTATGGCAACCCTAGGATAATCTCTCCTTATACAGACTGTATGTATTTACCATAGGTACACCCTGTAGGACTGTGTTTGCTCTATAGATAATTTGTGCTAGACCTCATCGGTGAAGTAGAACTTTAAGGGGGTCTAGTTACTGAGCAGTGTTAGGAGACAGAGGGCCTGATTCAGAGCAGCTCGTAAGTGGCCGCTCGTTCGCTCTGAGCGATGTTCGCCCAACTGCGCATGCGTACGGATCGTTATACGCATGCGCGAACCAGTCAGTGCGGTCGAAATTCATGTGCTCGCAAAATAGCGAATGCCTGATAATTTGAGTGACAGAAAGAGGCGCATGTGGGTGGTAACAGGGGAAGGTGCTTGAAACGGGGAGTGGAGATCCGATCGCAGGCGTGCTTAAAGGTCAAAACGGGCGTTTTATGGGTGTGCATAATTAATACAGCAGCGTCATTGACCACGTCACTGGGTTATTTTATAGCCAGAACTGCTCACAAAATTGTGGTAGCAAAAACTAACCACAAGAATAGCGAGCAGCTCATACCCTGGTCGATGTACTCGATTAATCTAATAAATAGCGGACATGACGTAGGATGCGAGCGGCCAGGGGGCGTGGTTTCCCAAAAAACGACCGCAAGTTTTGTTAGCTCGTTCAGACCTAGAGGCGTGAACAGACCGCAAAGAGCGAACGGTTCATTTGAATAGCCACCCCTATTTTCTGACCGAGCGAGCGCTAATTGCGTCCGGCTCTGAATCAGGCCCAGAGTGAAAAGTGATAAGGTGCCAGCCTATCAGCTCCCAACTGTCATCTCACAGGCTGTGTTTGAAAAATTACAGTTGGGAGCTGATTGGCTGGTACCTTATCACTTTTCACTCTGTCTCCTAACACTGCTTAGTAAATAGATCCCTAAATAGCAACCATTTATTTTCCACTTACCAGCCACCTGTATTGCACAGTGATAATTATGGAAATGAGGGAGGGTGCATGATCATTTAAAACAGACAGTGACTGTATTATGAGCGAATCCACTCACGGTTCTAAGCAGAGGATCGATAACTTAATGGTAATATATTTATTGTTTAATAATAAACCACCTCCATTAGTCGAGGCTCGGTCACTTTAGCGCTTCAGAATTCGCTGTATAACACACGTGCAGATACATATTCTCCGTCTTACAAACATTTGCAAAACCGAAATAATTTGATGATCCAGTGAGAACAGAACTACAGCAGCGCCATTCATAGCAAACCATCGGGTCCCTTGTGCTTGGATCCGTATAATGGATTTATCCCGGACGTCTGCAGACTGTCGGCCATAAGACCCTCCCCGCTGGATGTTGCTCCGTATACCGGCACCAGTTCTTCCAGGGGATTCGCTGGGTTCACCCATCAGGAAGCTAAAGGACAGACCTTTCTTCAAAGCAGATGCTTGTTTCCAAATGGTTTAATATATAGGGCAAGAAGCTAAACATATATTCCAGCATTGAGACCTCCGAGAGGAAGAAATGTTTACTGATGCCAAATCGTATTTGAATAATAAACGGTGCCCCGAGATAAAACAACATCTGTTGAATATTTAAAGCTGGGAAAATAACAGTGCTCAGATCCTTCAGCCACATCAACAGGGTCCTGCGCTGTGAACGCATGTCCAGGTTTACTAGGAAAGCACATTCAAGCCTTCGCCGTAGTCAAGTGCAAGTATCTGTGACTTACGTGGGTCCCAGTGGGAGCAATTATTTTGGTTGGCGTGCCCTCCCCCTTGCTGCATATTACCGAATGTCAAAGAAAAGTTTAGCCCCTTTTAGTCTTAAATCAGTCTTGCCTGGAACGAGGGGTGTGGGGCGAGTCTTCTGGGACCAGAATAAACATGGTATAAACTGCAGCAAAACGCCTTCCTATCATTCACGGAACAGCAACGGAAGGCCAGGAGCATAATGTTTCTATGGAGCTGTGCAACTGCATAAACACTCTCCTCTCCTGCTCTGCAGTACCACGTAATATCGTCCCCTGCTAGCGGCATATAACAGGTGGAACGGAACTGCATTTTTAATTTAAGAAATGTACCATATTTATCAACAGATGCAGCTTTATGGCAATATAATCCCCATTTATCCTCACACTTACTGGATGTAATAATGTTCTAGAGTAACCTTGCTAGGACACTCCCAATGTGCAGGGTTTCACTAAACAGCAGATTGCTAATGCAACCCATAAGATTAGAACTCGCAGAAGGTTTTTAAATTGCACAGTTTAGATGGGAAGTGTTCTGTACAGACCTTTCATGGCCATCGTCAAACATATCGCTGACGTTAGACGGCTTCGGGAAATAAAACCCACACGTTAGCCATGTGTGCAAAGGATTTAACAAAAAATTGTGCTGTCTTTGGAGCCTCAAACAATTTGCCATATTCTATATGTTGCAACCTGTGGCTCCGCAGATGCAAGGCACGCTCAGACTTATAGTTCTGTGATAGCTATAGAGCAGGGATGGGGAACCTTTTTTTTGCCGAGGGCCATTTGGATATATATAACATCATTCATGGGATGGTGCAAGCCACGCCCCCTCCGTGTGACGTCACACGTGGGCGGGCCCACAATTGCCTGTGATTACAGCAATGCCCGGAGCATCCTGAGGATGCTCTGGGGAGCTGTAAGGGCAGCGGTGTGACCGTCTGAAGCAACCTGAGGTCGCTCCTTGCGGCCCTGCTGCATAGCTTCTGGCTGCAGGGTACCATTCTAGGCCCCCTGCTAGCCAGATGAGGCTAGCAGAAACAAAGATTCTATGGCCAGACCAAATGATTTTGCCGGCCTTATACGGACCCACAGGCCGGATGTTCCCCACCCCTGCTGTGGAGACTATTTATTGATTATCGGTTATTTATAAAGCGCACACATATTCCGCAGCGCTAAACAGAGACTATTTCAGTCATTCACATCAGTCTCTATGGGCTTGATTCAGAGACTTACCCAATGCTGATATTTACACAGATTAAGCGACTATTAGCCATTGCTCATTGGTGAAAGCCGCCTGCACATGCATAGCGATTGTTTGCAATTACACACTCGCAGATGACTCACTCGCAAAGTGAGTGACAGGTAGTCAGCGTTTGGGGGGAGGTAACGAGGGGAAACTAGCTAGGCAAACACAGGAGTGTCAGGCCATTTAAACTCTGTTACATTGGCGTGCATAAAGTAGCCATCGCGTTCTCCTTCGCAGACCCTGTCAGCGCGTCAGGAGAGCTGCAGCGTTTCCGACAGGTCAGACTTGCCGCCTATGCTGCGTGGCTGCCCGACGTGCGTCGATGTTCCCGATGTTTATGCTGGAGCGCGACGTCTGACGAATGTGAGTAGCCAGCAGTGGGCGTCCCTCTGCTCGGGTAAGCTTTGGAGACATTGGCATGTTTTTTGCAATTGCGATCCGTCAGCGATCGTAGCTGCGATGGCATTAGCATAAATCTGAGTCATGCCCCAAAATTCCTTACCACATGGACACACATATAGGGTCAGCTAATCCCCCATATGTGCCACCATTTAGGCATGATACCCCGTAACACTGTGGGTGGCATAAACTGTGCCCCCCCTTGTAGCTGGTCAGCCTATACCCTGTGGCGTGCAGCACTCATGGGTCTCAGAGACCCCCCCCCCCCCCCTTGTGGCTTTATTTAGATATATTGGGGTAGATGTAATGATGAGAGTGGAGAAGTGTGCCAGTGGAAAAGTTACCCATGTCAACCAATCCGCTTCTACCTATCATTTTATAGAATGTACTTGATAAATGCAACCTCAAAGCTGATTGGTTGCCATGGGCAACTTCTCCACTCTTATCACTGATTCATGCATCTACCCCATTGTGTGCAATGTTACTGATATTGGGCAGGGCAGCATTCACGTTAAGTGTCATGTCTGGCAAAGCTGGCAAAACCTTAGCGAAGCTTTGAACACAAGTTTCCAACTTTATAGCTTCAATTTTGCGCCAGGCCGGGTTCCAGGAATAATTTATCCTCAAATAAAATATATATATATATATTTTTTTTTTCACGAAGACGAGTTTATTTAGGGACTTCATTGTAATACCTAAAAATCCTGTATATATCGGAAGAGCAGAGAAATGAGAGAGAAGTGGTACCGTAGCTAACGCGCTGGAAGGCATTGCTGGTGGCGTTCACATCAAACAGCAGAGTAATGTCTTCTCAGCGTGAGGCCAAGAAATTCTAACTAGATAACAACTTGAGACTCCTGGTTTAGCGCTGGGCCAGCCAATCTGTAATTCTTTGAAGCCCGATGGCCGGGAATCAAAGTGCGGCCGCGTTACTGCACTCTCTTGCTCTTCAATCAAATTTCAGGCTATTAAATGGTCCAGATGTTGGTTGACCTCAAAGTTTTATAGTGTGAGTAGTTGAAGTTAAGCTAATTAACTTGCTGTAGAACCTGATGATAAGAAAAGCTCTTGTCAATCTGCTGCTTATGATTTCTTGAAATCATGCGGGAAAACAAGGTCTTTGGTCTCCCACCACCTCTCCCAAAAGATTCTACAGAGACTGGGGGGCATATTTCCTAAAGTGAGTGCTTTCAGAAGAGGAGATGTTGCCCATAGCAACCATTCAGATTCTAGCCATTATCTTCTAGAAGGTGCCAGTTAAATGTCAAGTAGAATCTAATTGGTTGCTATGGGCAACATCTCCACTTCTAAAAACTCTCACTTTAATAAATAAACCCCTGGGTGGCTTAATTCCAACCCACATATATATGTGAGCACAACGAAATTCTCCTTAGAACATGAATAAATAATTGTGCACCGTACATGTACCAAAACACCCTCCTCTGTTAACTTTTTTTTTTTTTTTATTGGCCTTTTCTCAGTAAAATTAATACAATTAACATATAGTAATTTAATTTGTGTGTATAGGCCTATATAATGGTTAGTATTACTGCCTCACAGGACTGAGGTTGTGGGTTTGATTCCCACTACGGCCCTGTGTGGAGTTATATATTCTACCTGTATTCCTGGTTTCCTCTCACACGCCAAAAATATACTGGTATTTTAATTGGCTCCCAACAAAGAAATATTAACCCTAGTGTGTATGTGTGTGCACATGTGGTAGGGAATATAGATTGTAAGCTCCACTGGGGCAGGGACTGATGTGAATGGCCTAATATTCTCTGTAAAGCGCTGTGGAATATGTGTGCGCTATATATATAATAACTGGTAATAACTCGCAGAAGTGTTTCATACATTTTTTATTATTTATTAAATCTGATTTGATCATTAAATCTAATCACCAACGTTCAATGAATACACTTGTGTTTCATGTAAAACTTTCTCACTGAGCTTCTATGTAATAATAATATGTAAATTAGATTATAAAAAAAAAAAGAAATTAAAATAATTCAAATTTATAAAATTCTGAGCTGCTGGCACTCATCCACTATTAATGCCGGTTTTCAGCAACACAAAGCGCTTTCGTTCCCAGTTATCACACATTACAAGCTAGTAGTCACTTCGGGGACTATTACCCAGTCCCACGGGGCCTCCTTGGTGCCATCCATACCCGTTCAGGCCATCTGCCTAGTCCCTAACGGGATGCCTGTTTGCACTGCTCTCAGAGTCCGTGCCCGTCTCCTCACAGTTTCCGCAGTTGCGGTGCATGCGCCGTCATCTTAACAATGATCATCTGATTCCCTTTAGCCAACCAGTTTCTGGATCTTCCTGGTCACGTGCCCGTACAGCCAATCGTCATTACCGCGTCCTACTTAAACCTCGTATTGTGCAGGGTTCTGTGCCAAAATAACTTCTCTTCACAGAGACCTACTTCCTAGCTCCTGGCTGTGCAGTATTCCGCATCTGTGTGTTACCAGCTCCTGGCTGTGCAGTATTCAGTATCTCTGTGTTACCTGCTCCTGGCTGTGCAATATTCAGTATCTCTGTGTTACCTGCTCCTGGTTGTGCAGTATTCAGTATCTCTGTGTTACCTGCTCCTGGTTGTGCAGTATTCAGTATCTCTGTGTTACCTGCTCCTGGCTGTGCAATATTCAGTATCTCTGTGTTACCCGCTCCTGGCTGTGCAATATTCAGTATCTCTGTGTTACCTGCTCCTGGCTGTGCTGTATTCAGTATCTCTGTGTTACCTGCTCCTGGCTGTGCAGTATTCAGTATCTCTGTGTTACCTGCTCCTGGTTGTGCAGTATTCAGTATCTCTGTGTTACCTGCTCCTGGCTGTGCAGTATTCAGTATCTCTTTGTTACCTGCTCCTGGCTGTGCAGTATTCTGCATCTCTGTGTTACCTACTCCTGGCTGTGCAGTATTCCGCACCTCTGTGTTACCTGCTCCTGGCTGTGCAGTATTCCGCATCCCTGTGTTACCTGCTCCTGGCTGTGCAGTATTCCGCATCTCTGTGTTACCTGCTCCTGGCTGTGCAGTATTCTGCATCTCTGTGTTACCAGCTCCTGGCTGTGCAGTATTCCGCATCTGTGTGTTACCTACTCCTGGCTGTGCAGTATTCTGCACCTCTGTGTTACCAGCTCCTGGCTGTGCAGTATTCCGCATCTCTGTGTTACCCGCTCCTGGCTGTGCAATATTCAGTATCTCTGTGTTACCCGCTCCTGGCTGTGCAGTATTCTGCATCTGTGTGTTACCTGCTCCTGGCTGTGCAGTATTCAGTATCTCTGTGTTACCTGCTCCTGGCTGTGCAGTATTCAGTATCTCTGTGTTACCTGCTCCTGGCTGTGCAGTATTCCGCATCTCTGTGTTACCTGCTCCTGGCTGTGCAGTATTCCGCATCTCTGTGTTACCTGCTCCTGGCTGTGCAGTATTCCGCATCTCTGTGTTACCTGCTCCTGGCTGTGCAGTATTCCGCATCTCTGTGTTACCTGCTCCTGACTGTGCAGTATTCAGTATCTCTATGTTACCTGCTCCTGGCTGTGCACTATTCCGCATCTGTGTGTTACCTGCTTCTGGCTGTGCAGTATTCTGCATCTCTGTGTTACCAGCTCCTGGCTGTGCAGTATTCCGCATCTCTGTGTTACCTGCTCCTGGCTGTGCACTATTCCGCATCTGTGTGTTACCTGCTTCTGGCTGTGCAGTATTCAGTATCTCTGTGTTACCTGCTCCTGGCTGTGCAGTATTCCGCATCTCTGTGTTACCTGCTCCTGGCTGTGCAGTATTCAGCATCTCTGTCTGACCAGCTCCTGCCCGCTCAGTATCATCAGTGGCATTGTACTATTGGTCTACAGAATCCGGTCCAAAGATCTACAGTAAAAAGGTCAACAATGTCTAGATAGACACCAGATGTTAGACAGTCAATAGGTCGACGCACTAAAGGTCAACCATTGGTTTTCTTTCAGGGTTAGGCACTTACCCCGACGGTTAGGCACCAAGGGGAGGGTTATGGTGAAGATTAGGGTTAGAAAACAAAATAAAACATGTGTCGACCATTTTTGTGTTGACCTTTTGACCAGTCGACCATTTGTACATGTCGACCTTCTTAAATACCAACCTTTAGTGTGTCGACCTTTTTGTCCTTGTCGACCTATTGACTGTGTAACATCTGGTGTCTATCTAGACATGAAGTCGGTGAAGATACAGGCGCTGGAATGATCTGTTTTTACTAAGCAGCTGCTGAAATAGTGGTAGTCAAACCCTAACAAGCAAGTATATAAAACAATAGGTAGCAGCGCTGTCATGCGTATGTAATATCAATGAGTGTACATAGATGGAGGTAAAATATTGACACGTTCATAAAAATATATTAATTTTTGAATATATCACACAACATATGAGCAATAAGCCCCATCCAAATGATTGTTCATATTAAACACTGCCTGTTCCTATAAATGCTTCCGGATAATAGATAACAAGTTGCATTAATCTCAATTTGAGAAGACAATATTGTCCAGCAGATATATAATTACCAAGTCCTTACACCGGCAGAGGGATGGTCCTATTGGCATAAAGGCCCTCATTCAGAGGCGCTCGCTCTGAATGAGGGCAGCCTCTTGACTTTTCAAGTGCGGCCTCCTGGTCGCTAGCTAAGTCGTGGGTTACCACTCACAGCTTTAGCGACCGACCAGGTTGATGGTGGCGATGGTCAAGACCATCGCGACCATCGGGGCTTGCGACGAGACCCTAAGGTCTGTGAAACCACCCCCTCGCCACGCCTACAAAACGGGGCCGCCCCTTTTGTAGTTAGTTAGCTCCGGAGTGAGTGAATTTCTAAACATCGACCTAAACATCGACCCGCTTGCGGTCTGAATGAGGGCCAAAGTCCCATATGCTACACACTGAGGGGGTCATTCAGACCCGCTCGCGAGTGCAGGACGCTCGCAAGCGGGTCGATGTTGCCCCACTGCGCATGCGCACGATGGAGGGAGCTCCGTCGTGCGCATGCGCGAGGCACGGATAGCGACGGGCTCTCCGTCGCCCCGGGTCTCGCACCAAAGGGGGCGTGCTGTCGATGTTGATTGACAGCACGCCCCCTTTGGTGGGCGTGCCTGCCATACGGAGGTGTTCCTATGGGAACGCCTACCGTCTGAAGCTGGCCCCACTGACATCACTAGTGATGTCAGTGGGAGTGATTTTGGTTCTGATAGAGCCAAAATCACTCCAGGGCTTGCGGAAGCGAGACCCTACCGCAGGGTCTCCGTCGCAAGCCCGATGGTCTTGACCATCGCGACCATAATCATGGACGCTCGCATAAGCTGTGGGTGGTCACCCACAGCTATGCGAGCGTCCAGGAGGACGGTCCATTTTCATGGAGGAGGGCCCTGATTCAGAGCGAGCGCTCTGGTCAGAGCGTTCGGCTCTGAATCAGGCCCTGAGCCCTCAGATGTCCACGGTGTACATAAGCTGGTTAAATCCAGATAGAGATACAGATGTTTAAAAAAAAACGATTCTGGTTCCTTTATTACCGGTAAGCTGGTCCAGGCTTGTTATAGCATTAGGTTAGAAGTCACTTGTTTCATAGAGGCTGCTACCTATTGTTTTGTATTCTATCTAGACATTGTCTACCTTTTTACTGTAGATCTTTCAATCCACACCTTCGGCCTACAGCTGCCTCTCCACTTGCAGTACCGCATCCATCCACTAGTAGTCAGTCTGCATGAGGAGGAGTCTCAGTAAGCCTCCCAGATTCATTCACTCTTCTATCAAGTTTGCCAACCCTAGGGTACCAGACCCGAGTCATTGTGATTCCTGTAACGTGACAGTAGTTCCCTGAGGAGAATGTATAGATTGCATTTTTGGTAACATTATTTAGTCTCTCACATCAGAGGGCTCTAAGCAGCCGCGCTAAACGCTTTAAATAACCGTCCATGTGTACGGAATTTATAGCAACCTTACCATATGTTGTACTTTGAAAAATTTCCTGCGCATTGTTGGTGGATATTTTAATAACCACCTCAGGAACTGAAGTAGAAACCTTATTTTATCTTTGACCTTTCTAGAATATAAAATGAATATCCAGCCTAATGTGTTTCTCTTTAGAAGATTCAGAACATTTATTAAAATGCAGTATAATTCTGGCGCAATGGTTTTCTTTTAATATAGTAACACCTGCTGTTTGTTCCAATCTCTTACACGTAACCAGACGCCAGGAGTCATTTATACAGGAGATGAGATCTGAAAAACATGTTTTCCCTTCATTTTCTCAAAGCTGTGTTAATGCCACAAAGCGGCTAAAAGCTGTAGTTACACGACCCCTTTCTTCTAGGTGTAACAAGCAGTCCATTAAATTAGATGGCACAGGAAGTTGAGAGGAAAATGTTTTCTCTTACATAATGGCAACTTTTGAAAAAGCATTTCTGGGAGATTGGGAAAGGGACACCTATATGCACGGCGCTGAGGAGACTGCGCAGTCTGAGAAGTGTCATAAAGTTGACTCACTGTAAATGAGCCCCAAAGCTGTGTGTGTATATATATATACATATACAGTCAGGTCCATAAATATTGGGACATTGACAGAATTTTCAGATTTTGGCCTCTATTCACCACCACAATGGTTTTGAAATGAAACAAACAAGATGTGCTTTAACTGCAGACTTTCAGATTTAATTTGAGGGTAATTACATCCAAATCGGGTGAACGGTGTAGGAATTACAACAGTTTCAATATGTGCCTTCCACTTTTTAAGGGGCCAAAAGTAATGGGACTATCAACTCAAAAGCTATTTCATGGACAGGTGTGGGCTATTCCCTCGTTATTTCATTATCAATTAAGCAGGTAAAAGGTCTGGAGTTGATTCTAGGTGTGACATTTGCATTTGGAATCAGTTGCTGTCAACTGTCAATATGAGATCCAAAGAGCTGTCACTATCAGTGAAGCAAGCCATCATTGGGCTGAAAAATCAAAACAAACCCATCAGAGAGAGAGCAAAAACATTAGGTGTGGCCAAATCAACTGTTTGGAACATTCTTAAAAAGAAAGAATGCATCGGAGAGCTCAGAAACACCAAAAGACCCGGAAGACCACGGAAAACAACTGTGGTGGATGACAAAAGAATTATTTCCCTGGTGAAGAAAAACCCCTTCACAACAGTTGGCCAAATCAAGAACACTCTCCAGGAGGTAGGTGTATATGTGTCAAAGTCAACAATCAAGAGAAGACTTCACAAGAGTGATATAGATGGTTCACCACAAGATGCAAACCATTGGTGAGCCACAAAAACAAGGAAGACCAGATTACAGTTTGCCAAACAATATCTAAAAAAGCCATTACAGTTCTGGAACAACATCCTATGGACAGATGAGACAAACATCAACTTGTACCAGAGTGATTGGAAGAGAAGAGAAGGAAAGGAACTGCTCATGATCCAAAACATACCACCTCATCAGTGAAGCATGGTGGTGGTAGTGTCATGGCGTGGGCATGTATGGCTGCCAATGGAACTGGTTCCCTTGTATTTATTGATGTGACTGCTGACAAAAGCAGCAGAATGAATTCTGAAGTGTTTCGGGCAATATTATATGCTTATATTCAGTCAAATGCTTCAGAACTCATTGGACAGCGCTTCACAGTGCAGATGGACAATGAACCAAAGCATACTGCAAAAGCAACCAAGGAGTTTTTTAAGGCTAAAAAGTGGAATGTTATGCAATGGCCAAGTCAATCCCCTGACCTGAATCCGATTGAGCATGCATTTCACTTGATGAAGACAAAACTGAAGGGAAAATGCCCTAAGAACAAGCAGGAACTGAAGACATTTGCAGTAGAGGCCTGGCAGAGCTTCACCAGGGATGAAACCCAGTGCCTGGTGATGTCTATGCGTTCCAGACTTCAGGCTGTAATTGCCTGCAAAGGATTTGCAACAAAGTATTAAAAAGTGAAAGTTAGATTTAGGATTGTTTAGTTTGTCCCATTACTTTTGGCCCCTTAAAAAGTGGGAGGCACATATAGAAACCGTTGTAATTCCTACACCGTTCACCTGATTTGGATGTAATTACCCTCAAATTAAATCTGAAAGTCTGCAGTTAAAGCACATCTTGTTTGCTTCCATTCAAAGCCATTGTGGTGGTGAATAGAGGACAAAATCTGAAAATTCTGTCAATGTCCCAATATTTATGGACCTGACTGTGTATGTATGTATGTGTATATGTATGTATGTATATATATATATATATTAGGAGTGAGCGGGTTCGGTTTTACTCAGATTTACTCGGTTCTTATCGCCACTTTACCGCAAATTCGGATTTATTATATTGGCTATCCAAAACACATGATAGGCGATAGCCAATAAAATGCCGTTTAAAGACCTGAGTAAATCCGAGTAAAACCGAACCCGCTCACCCCTAATATATAATATACACACACACCCACCCACACTGGTCCATATGTGTATGAGCAAGGAGATATTAATCCAGTGTCTACACATATGATATGGGAGTGGGGGGGATACTGTTTGGGGTATGTCAGCAGTATAGCGGCCATCTTGAAGTCGGCCATCTTTGATGCATGTGAAATATCGAACAGATGCAGAGTTTCATAGAAGAAACAATGGTGTTATACGTTAAAATGAAGCTTTATTCGAGTTTTAACATAAAGTTTATAGGATAAGTTGCACAGCATCAACACGTTCGGTCAGGTAACCCCACAGAAGAAAATCCAACTAAGTTAAATCTGGGGCTCTTGGTGGCCCACTGGACCGGACCTCTACGGCCAATCTACCTTTAGGGAAACTGCACATCAGGATATTCCCTGACAATGAGTCCATAATGAGGTGCGGCACCATCTTGCTGGAAGAAAGTAGGATATGACCCATCCTCTGATAACCATGAGGCAGTGCCAGATTAAGGTCATCATGGGCCTGGAGCTGAAATTTATGAAGGGCCTATTGTCTGCTGCTGCAGGGGGTGTGACTACTGATATGGGTGTGTGGTCTGTGCCATGGGGTGTGGCTAGCATCATGACGTATTGCTGCCCACCCATATTCAACCATATCATTCTCCCTCCCCTATTCAATTATATGGAGCACACACCACCTGTTCTATAAAAAAGAAATAAAAAAACACAAACTATGGTAAATAGAATGCAACAATTTTTATTAATAAAGTGCTTTAACAGAAGCATACCTGAAAGAGTAAGAAAAGTAAAAAGTGTAGAACATGAAAACAAAAAAACATGTAATATAAATTTTTTTTTATAAAACTAAAATATATGTGATCTGCTTATTACTTAGTATGCATATTACTAAACATTAAAAAAAAAATAATATATGTGAACCATGACTGCAAAAATTTGTTCCATAGGAATAAAGGGGACTGCGGGCTCATAAGATAGATAAATAGATAATATACAGGTGCAAGATTCGACAGATTGCATACAGGCATAATACTTAATACCCACACCGGACCTACCATGGTGCTGCTACATCATACGTGAAAGGTCTCACCAGATTCGGCGACATGGAGCATTCACACCACAAGTGAGCTCTAAACAAAGAATGTGAATGGGATCCTGCTGTGCCATTGTTGGCCCAGTGTGGGTATTTAGCAAAAATGTGACTCTTGCACCTGCCCTTCCAATCTCATTAAAATATTACGCTAGTATTTGCGATTGTTTCGAACATTCAAAAATCAAACATGCTGACTATAAATATATATATATATATATATATATATATAATTATTATTATTTTTTTTTTCAGTTATATAGTGTGTGTGTGTATATATATGTTTTTGTATGTGTGTGTGTGTGTGTATATATATATTTATATATATAGTAAGTGTAACTATAAAACATATGTAACTCACATTTTTTATATTATATGTAAATATGCATACATATTTATATATATATATATATATATATATACATAGTAAATACATTTTATCTATATATATATATATATAATATATATATACAGTAAATATATATATATATATTATACAGTAATATACACACAGTAAATAATATAAATATATATGTTATATGCATGCACAGTATACGTGTGTGTGTGTGTGTATATATGTATAATACACACACACACCTAGAACCAGATGGGAAAGTGCAATTAGTTACTATTCTAGTCTATATCACTGTGTAATTATAATCCAGGTGGTGCTTGTATATCTTCCACTTTCTCTCATATATATATATATATATATATATATATATATATATATATATATAATGTGTATATATATATATATATATATATATATATATACACACACACACACACACACATGTAAATACATACAGTACATATAAATATTTGGAGTTTACTCAAAATATATATTTATATATAATTATTAAATGTTCATAACTGGCCGCCCTGCTTTATGCATAAAATGTACACTACAAATACATCAGCAGCCAGGCAGCCTGGCCAGCAGGACTGACAAGCACCTCACCCCAAGACTGCTGCTGCCAGGCCATCTTCATGCGGAGCTGCTTTGCTGCTGAGCCTGCCTGTCTTGGTGGACATAGCCGGGGCCAGGGGGGCTGGGCTACTTCAGGGTGCGGTGGTGGCGGGCTGGTGGCACCTATGGAACGTCACACGCTGTGACGTCTTGTGACGCGGAGGCAGCGTTGCTGTGCGTTTGTGGCGCTGGGATGGCTAGTGAAGCCCTCCATGTGCCGCCATCATGTGTATGCATTCGGCTTCTGAGCTGTGTGCAAGCGGGGGAGTTGGGTGCGCTGGTGGGGGGCGGGGCCTCGGACGGCCACTCACAGGCTGCTATAGAAGGAAAAAGAAATTCCTGTCTACAGCAGCATACTCAGCAGCTCCTTCTGTGGGCCTATTGTTATGGTGGGCCTGGAGCTGAAGCTCCATCAGCCCCATTACTAATCCGGCCCTGCCAGTGAGGGTTTGTCTCTGACCAGTACCTGTGGTTCTGTTTGTTTACCTCACCATCGATGAAGACATTTTCCTCATCGCTAAACAATAACTGATGTGGAAAATGATAGTACAGTTGAAGATGCTGTGTTACCCGACGGTCTGGGTCATCCTCAGTCCCTCAGTCAGGTGTTGCAACATCTGAATCTTGTAGGGGAGCCACTTATGTGTAGACAAACATCTCAAAATGGCCGTACGACTAACCCCACATTCACGAGACAGACGATGAGTGCTACATTGTGGGCTCACAGCAGTTGTTGTTGTTGTTGTTTCATCTGTAACAGATTTTGGTTGTCCACTTTTTGGTTTATCTGCAACTGATCCAGTTTCTTTAAATTTGGACAACTGCCCAGTGAGTAATAGGTGGCGCCTATTTTGGGTGACGTTGGTTGAAATCATTTGCAATTGCACGTATGTTTCATTCTCCAGATATCAAGACAAGCTCAGCTTTTCCATTCTTCTGCTGCCTACATATTGGTCATCTCAGGATGGCGTAATCTGTACAGTGAAACTAACAGAGAAGGATTGCATACGACCCTGCTCTCTGCCTCTGCGGCAGGTCAGACATCGGCACATGCGCGGTGAGAAGCTGACATGTTGGGCTCCCGATATGTCTGTATTCAAACTGCGTCCAGAATCACGGAGGGGTTGGATACCGACGCTGGACAGGTATGTCTACATGAATGGATACTAAACACAGGGCCGCCGAGAGGGGTGGGGAGCGGGTACTTATTGCCCGGGTTGGTTAGAGGGGCCCAGATCCGATGCCCCACCCGTTTACCTGTCTACAGCCCAGCACACACTGCTGCGTACTGGGCTTCAGTGGGAGACTGCTCGCTGCAGCAGTCTACTCTGCCTGTGGGGGGGGGGAGCGTTCACACTGATCTTGCCCCCCTTAGATTTGCATTGGGCTGAGGGGCTCACAGCGCCCCCAGCACAGCTTTGCGGCTCTACAGATTAGGTTCTTCTTTTTTTTTTTTCGTAGCGGTTGTGGCCATGCCTACCGCGATTAGGACACGCCCCCTTCCTCGGGCCGGCTCTCTTTGCCCCTGACTAAACATCACTATATATTGCATTGATGTGATGCGATTATATAGTGATATTTTTCGTTAGCCACTTCATGTCCTACATGAATAGCCTCCAGAATCCTTAAGTCATCTGTGGAATGTCCCAACATTCTTTCTGAGTGAGAGCGTTCTGATGCTTCTGCAAACAGAACACAGGGAAATCCTGCAGGCGTGTTGGTGCCAGGATGCTATACAGGCACTCATCTGTAGAAACCATGCTGTCTGTATCCTATCACAGACTGACCCACAGTGGACAGCTATGTAACTAGGTCTAGTCTCAAATATTGAACAGAGCGCATGATTCAGTACGCAGTCTCACTGCGAAGATATAGTAATGATTGCAATCGCAATGCCATACGCAGCCTAACCTAAGGAGGCCCCCTTTACCTTACACACATCCGTAATACTTAGCAAGACTGCAAAGACATTAGTAACATCGAGAACCATCGCAGCCTCACGCACACTTGCACAAGCTCTGACCTTACTCAGGAATCGCTAACCTCGTCGCAAGCTGCGTAGGGCATCGCAGTGGCTAATTTATCCACGCCCATGCAACGGCGTTCAAATGCACTGGCACGCCTGCGTTTCGCCGACCACCCCCCCCGTCACCGCCGCACAAACGGTGCTTCCTGTCAACCACTCTGCGATGGGTCTGCTTAGTTACTGCGATCGCAGTCCCGACCGCAGTGGAATGTTCGCGCCCTGCGATGCATGCGTAGAAAGCAACAGTCGGCCGATTGCGTGCGTAATCGCAGTCGCGATCGCTGCTGAATCAGGCCCATAGCTACCACTTTGTTAGCGATGGTGATATTGGGGAAGAGTACATTTATTAAAGCATTATTAATCTCTAGTTTACACGGGAGCTTTTTTATTTCTTCTCTTTTTATGCTTCTAGTTTACACAACATCGATAGAAGTAAAAGGAAATTAATTTTTTTTTTAAATCAAACTGAAAGGCCCTAAGTAACTATACTGTAGCTTATGGACTTAACTCCCATCCTAATGAAAAAGATGATGAACCTCTATGCACTGTACAATCAATCATAAAAGTATTTCATTGATACTTGATCCCATTTGAATTGCCTCCACAATTTGTTCTGTACGGCCAGACAGTATTGAGGGTACAAGGCTCTTAATGTGCTTCGTATGTAACATTTCCAAGCAATCAAAGCTACTAATTTGTGTCCAATTTTCTTTAGGGAGGCATCAATCACCTGGACTTTAAGTAAATTTAACCAGCAGCCGCTAATGGCTCCTTTTACATAGAGAACACGCAACTTCACATGTGATCTAATTGTTTATCTCTCACATTAACATCCCGCTCAGGCGGTAATCTCTTTTGGGACTCTGCGTCTACGGGATCTTCATGCAGTGGCCACGGCACCGTCCTTGACCTTGAGAGACGCGTTCGCCTTGCCCTGTGAGATCTTTAAGCACAATGTTAAATAATGAGACCTAAATGATGTAGACAGCAGACAACTCAACTTATATCTTAGAAATTAAGTTATTTATGACATTTTAAGATTCCCCCCCCCCCCCCCTCCTTTTCTATATCCACTTAATCCAGTCGGAACATATCCAGCTGCCTTGTAGTCCCTAATGACCATTAATAGCATCTGTTCCCGTCACCCTGTCTGCTGAGTAAAAATCCATCACAGGCCTTTGCATCTCGTGAGGAAGATCAAAATTGGCGTCTTTTATTGATGTAACTGGTACCTGTCAGTTGCTTAGGGACAAATACGAGCAGGAGAAGTTGAAGATGAAAGGGGCAGTCATTTGTATTGCAAAATGACTCCGCAGCGTGTGTGCGTGTCAGCTGTAAATCGCCAACCGCTTCGTCTCACCCCTGAAATTGACAAACAGATTTTCAAGAGAACGAAACGCTTTTACTATGCCGGTTGTGAATAAAATAAATAAAATTAAAAATGTGGAAACTCTGCGTAGTTGGGTCCCGGCTGTGCCATTGATCTCCGGAATGGGACCCCAAACTTTTTCAAGAAAAGGGTACGGATGAAATGAAATGGGCCCCACTGGTCTCGTCTGAGTATGTATTATGTAGAGCTCCCTTTTTGCATTTCAGTCAGTCAAAATCTAAAATAAGATTGAGAAATGGTTCCTGGACATTTTGAAGGACAACCGCACTTCTAATAATGTATTCAGAAAATGGAGGTACTCCCCTCCAGTACCTGACTGACTGAGTCTCCTGATATCATTCTGCCTGTATTAGCTGCCAATGCCGTACACAGCTGCTGTGTCCACAAATATGCAAATGATGCAGAGGATTGTATTGAGATGCCCACCTGCAGCACCAGTCGCCGATCATTCGATTATCGCTGTGCTGTGTCCCTAGGACTGCTCAGAACGGGCGCCGGTACTGAGACTCTGAAGCCGCTTTCACTGTGTATGGGATAGTAGATGTAGGCTGTGACGCACCGAAAAGGGGACGTAACACGCCTGCGTTATTTGCGGTCTCCACTGTTGCCTCGCATAAGTGCTCCCTGCCTGTCAATCACACTGCCAATGAAAAATCGCGTGAGCAGTTCACCGATAATCGGTCAGCTGCATAAACTTCTGCATGGTGTGTTTATACCTTATTCGGACCATTCATGCGTTGCTGTTATGTGTGGAAATGCGCTCTACTGCAGGAGTGATAATGGAAGTTACACTTCATTATAGGTACTGTGGAACTCATTCAGAGCCGGTCGCACAGAGCGTGCGGTCAGTCTGAATGAGGGGAGGACGTCTTGAATTTTCAAGACGTCCTCCTTTGCGGTGGTAAGGCTGTAGGTTAACACCCACAGCCTTACGACCGCCTAAGGTGATGGTCGCGATGGTCAAGACCATCGCGACCATCGGTGCTTACGACGAGACCCTAGGGTAGGGTCTCCCTTGTCGTAAGCCCCGGAGAGCTTTCGGCTCTGTCCCATGGGAACCCCCCCGTTTGGGCTGCCACCCCCCCGGCCCGCCTTCCAAACGGGGCGAGCTGTCAATCAACATCGACAGCTCGCCCCCTCTGGATCGAGATCCGATACGACCGGCGCTGTCGGTCGTAGCGGGTCTCATGCATGCGCACGACGGCGCCGTCGCCGTCGTGCGCATGCTCTGTGGGGGGCCATCGACCCGGTCCGAACGCATCGGCACTAACGACCGGGTCTGAATGACCCCCAGTATGCATAGACTTGCTATTTGGTTTCACTGGCTTGGTAGTGTCGATGTTGTGCAGGGAGGAGAGGACTGTGGGCCTGATTCAGCAAGGAACACACGCTAGCAGACGCACACACCCGTCCGCTGCGAGGATATGCTAATCAATGCACGGAGACCGCAGCGCAAGATACAGACGCCCAGCCCCATATTAAGCCTCCCATCTCCCTTTACTCACAGCCTGATCAGCACGCAAGATAGCGTAAACATCGAGAACCATCGGACCCATTAGCATAATAGTGGTTGACCTGACCTGCTGCAGGATTTTGACTGCTTCCTGTGTACAGCCTACGTATGCCGCCACACTACCTTAATTATGCACAACCCTATAACGGCGTTATAATGTTTGCGTTCGCCTAACTACCCACAAACTGCACATCCTGTCAATATCGGATTGGTCTGCGTACACACTGCGTGCAATCTGCGTACTATAACCCGATCGCATTGGCTAGTTTGCGCACGTGCAGTGCGATGCATGCGCAGTGCAAAAACATCGGCCAAGTGCGTGCGTTCTCTCCTTTGCGTTCCTTGCTGAATCAGGCCCTGTGTCCCTCATGAATGCATCGTCTCGATCTTATTATCCTGTTGGAATAGTCCTTTCTCACAAAAGTAAATCCTCTTGTTAGCTTTGCTGGTGCCATCATTGAATCTAGATAATATATATACACGGCGAATTGTGATATTGGGGGGGGCAAAAACAACAACAAAATAATGTGGTTACCTATTGGTCTGTGAGGTCCACCCCTCTCTCCAATATGACAATCTGCTCCGGCCCTATAACAAGCATAATTTTTATACAATCATCCCCTAATATTTACATCAGATATATACAAGTATAATATAAAATATGGGGATGTATTCTGTGGGCCCGTGAGAGACAGACAGGCATGGTCAAATTCTGTAAAATGTACAAATATTAAAAAAACTTGCGCTCCACTACAAACAGTGCTACACTGACCGCGAGGATGGTCATCAACACCCTCAATAAACCAGAGAAAAAGTACCAAAGTACAGACAACTTGCAGTCAATTGCGCTCCTCCGGGATACAGGGATTCCCAAGGTACAGGAAAATTCCAGGAAACCCTTGTCCTTAAAAATATTTCACAGTCCTCTTCAAGAACCTTCTCAGCCTCTTTAGATAAAGTGCTTCTTCAAACGGATAAATATATGTGGTTTTCCTTTAGCTGTTCTAGTGTCAGCTATTGCACTGGAAGAACCAGGGTATCTTCTATGACCGATCTCAACTAATCCTCACCTGTACATGTTGTTCGCAGGCAGCCTCCGTGTTACGACGCTCCTCATATAGGGACTGTTTCTGAGTTGAGAGCAAAGCAGAAAAAAAAGGGCGAGTAACTTTTTACCTGTGCACTGCAGGACGGGGGAAATTAGATTTGGGAGGGAGGGTGTCCTAGCTCAAATGTAAATTGCAGCGTAAAATAAAGTTGTCCAGCATCTGCGGGCTACATGCAAAAGCAGCCAGTATTTACCATACATTTAAAAATAATAAATGTATTTGCTCCCCATGCTGCAAGGGGAGTAAATACATTTATTATTTTTACATGCAGGCTAAATACTGGCTGCTTTTGCATGTAGCCCACAGATGCTGAACAACTTTATTTTACGCTGCAATTTACATTTGAGCTAGGACACCCCCCCTCCCAAATCTAATTTCCCCCGTCCTGCAGTGCACAGGTAAAAAGTTACTCGCCCTTTTTTTTCTGCTTTGCTCTCAACTCAGAAACAGTCCCTATATGAGGAGCGTCGTAATACGGAGGCTGCCTGCGAACAACATGTACAGGTGAGGATTCGTTGAAAATCGGTCATAGAAGATACCCTGATTCTTCCAGTGCAATAGCTGACACTAGAACAGCTAAAGGAAAACCACATATATTTATCCGTTTGAAGAAGCACTTTATCTAAAGAGGCTGGAAGGTTCTTGAAGAGGACTGTGAAATATTTTTAAGGACAAGGGTTTCCTGGAATTTGCCTGTACCTTGGGAATCCCTGTATCCCGGAGGAGCGCAATTGACTGCAAGTTGTCTGTACTTTGGTACTTTTTCTATGGTCAAATTCTGGGCGGCATGGCCACGCCCCTTCAAGGAAAAAAAATAATTTTAAATACTATATCCTCCTCCACAGCTTGCCGGCCTCCTCAGACAATGTTGGGCCTGAGCGTTTAGCATTTGATCTTGGGCATCGACTGCAATTGAATCTACCTCCAATTTTTTTTTTTTTTGATGGTGGGTGAGACCTAAACACGCTTCTTGGTAAATTTGAGAGTTTCAGATGCCTCAAATCACCCGAGTTTAAAAACAAAAAACAAACTCGATCAGACACTATTCTTAGTAAATTTACCCGTTAGACTCAGTCGCACACAGATATGCAAGTGTCACATATAAAAATTAATCAGTGCAGTCTCCTGGTGCGTCCTAGTCACATATAATCCGATTAAAATGCAAAAAAAAAAAAAAAGACGCTGGACGCAAGTTGTCACCCGAGACCCGGCGTACTGGGAGGGGCTATTTGCCACAACTTTACAGTAGCAACAGCTTGAGGACACATTTCTACATACACGTCATTGTTATTATAAAATGGACCCGTTACAATGTGTGAAAACTTGCAGGAATATGAGGCCACATATTGCAGCGTTTAGTAAGGAAGGGCCCACAGGATCTACTAATAAATGTGTATAATACACTTAACAAGCAGATTAGAATACTGCTGTATAATAATTATAGTAAATAGAGATAATTATACATGCTGATGCTGAATGTTTCTTGTAATTAAACTATTTGTAGACGCTGCATTATAAAAAGGAAAAGTAAACAAGTGATTAAAATCAACTGAAGCAGCACAAAATACATAATGTACCTGTAATTTGTAGATCTGTGCATCACTATAAGTATATACTTGCCTAGATCCATAGCCTTTTATTAATAGCTGTAAGGTTGCATGGTCTGTCCTGTGTGGCTCTTCTATAAATCTTCTAAACGGTGTTGGAGGGGGGCTACAATGTTAATATAGAAAGGTTGTGAATCTTTCAATATTCATGTGACTCTTAATAGCAGTTTTGGTTCTCCAATGTTTTATTTGGCGTAACAAGCAGGGATAAACCATGACAATGAATATTAGCGAAGTAGAAAGCCAGATCGCCTGGTACTGATTGTGCTGTCAGATAATGCAGCCGTAGAATATGGTCGTCCCTTTAAAATTTTCTGTAGATGGAGAGTAGTGATTTTGGCCAGCTCCTAATAAATGGTTATGACCTAATAAAACAGTATTGTAGCAATTTATAACTGAACTCTTACATTTGTGGATATTATTATTACTATCCTGCGGATTGATGTTTTTCAGTTTTTTCGGTAATTTTGAGCACCATGCTTAACATTTGACAAATTACATTGAAAAATTGCTCACTCATTCCCCCCATATTGCCCCCTGCTCATTAGATAGCTTAGCAGTGCTCTTCACAGTGACTGTAGAAGAAAATGTTTAGGGGTCAATAGAATTAGGTATGAATTGCGAGGACGAGTTGCTATTTTCACCTCGAATTCGCATAGCGATTTCATTTTGCAATCCAATTAGCAACTTGCACTGAATCAGACTGAATTCGCAACTTTTCACTCGCATCTTCCTGAGGGTGGGAGATGGAAAGGAAAATCTTTATTTTAAGGTTAAAATGTCGGGACACTGTCCTGAACCCCTTGGACACCCCCCTAATGACTAATTAGGCATTTGGAAGTTTCCAATTTTCTTAATTAGTCCAATACTTATGTAATTTTTGGGGGTAAAAAAAAAAGTCCTCTAATTACCACAAAATCAACTTTATTGTTAGTTTAGGCACCCCAAATTTATTTGACAATTATTTTTTTGTTGAAAAATAATTGTTTTTGTAATTTTTTTTCAATTTTTCAAGGTGCCCTCAAAGTTTCCCAAAATCTGTTGTTTTTTTTCTTACTTTTATTTTGGCATTTTTCATTTAATTAGTTTGAGATTAAACGAAAAAAGTTAATTTTTTATCATTTTCTTGCATTCAAAAAAACAAACAGCCTTCTATACGGTCCTGCTAACGAAATTATCCATTTTGGGGGGTGCAGGATGGTCGCCCCACATTTTCATGCATATCTCTTAAATCTCATTTGGCAGTCAATTTACACTCCTCCGCTGCGAGTAGTGCAAATAGGCGTTTTTAATTGGATTGGAGAATTCTTGGGAACGTGCTTCGCTGCGAAGTCTGCGAGTTTTAAGAAACAAACTCGCTACTTGTAATTCGCACCTAATAGGATTGACCCCTTAATATTTATAATATTATTGCCAAACTGCAGCGTTTACTGCAGGGAAAAATGATGATCAGTGGTGACTGCTGGCAACACTCACAAGTGATCGTGAAGAAATCGTTGCACACATACATAATAAAGTACATTTTATAAGAGAAAAAAAAAAGACTGACTGCAAAAGATTGAGGAGAGTCTTCAAGGCTGAGTATATACTATGCGATCCCTCGAACGATACATTGTTCCGACACAGATCGGAACAATATATTGTGTGGATCGCATAGGGTGTACACGCAATCTCGCGAGCCCACTGGTTGTTCAACACATCGTCCCATTTGCTGTGCTGCAGCATGGAACAACACATTGCGTAAGAGGGCCCTGCTCGCAAGCTTACACTCTACAGGGAAATTTGATAATCGAGCCTTTACACATGTGGGCAATCTGGCCCTGAGCAGCCATTGTCATTAGACAATGACTAAAACGGGCCACAAAAAATAAAAAGTTTATCTCAGATTTTCATCATCTTGTGTCAAATTAAAAAAAAACCTAGATTAAAAAATGGTAGGCCTTGTTGGGCTACCATATTATTCCTACACATTGTAACCGTTTAAATCTAGATGGTGAAAATTAAATATTCAAATAAAATTTGCACAATCATTTTCCTTTGCATGGATTACAGCTTTTTTTTTTTGCTGAAAGGTGTATTAATGCCGTAGAGAGAACCACAGAATATTTCTATGTGATATTCATAGAAAATAAATAAATAAATTACATTTGCATTTGGTGCACAGCTTGAAATTCCACTTAAAAAAAAACAAAATACTTTTTGGGCCATTTTGGTAACATTTTATTTGACATATGTTACAATTAGCAAAACTACTAATGGTATATTCTGAAAATACATAGTCTTCTGTCAAAAAACAAAAAAAACCAAGGTATTAAAAAAAAAAAAAAAGATGCTGATGTTGGATGAACACAAATGTCGAAATATGGGCTCAGCACAGGGGTGAGACAACCCACAGCAGTGAAATGGGTTGAAGGATTTAACCCATTTCACTGAGAAAAGAGATTGTGCGACAGCTTTTTGTGCGACTGCATTTCTTGTAGATCTATAAGCCTGTAGATATATTGTGTAAAGGGGTTTATAAGAAAGGCGACGGGGAGACTAGCAAAGATTGTGCACTTAAATTGAAGTAAAATGTAGACTAGAAGTCAGTTCTATAAACTCATAAAATTTAATTTGCAAAAAATATCTAAATGTAATATTGTCTGTAAATCATTGCTAAGGCTAAAGCAATGTATTTTATCTCGCATAAGGTACCGTGTGTCTTATTATTAGGAGTAACCTCTGCTTTGGTTTCTTAATAAAACAAGAAATCCTGAACAAATTGCGTTTGAAAGAAAAGCGAAGTCACCTTTGTCCCTGTAATCTTCGTGCTAACGAGCCTGCGAAAAGTGATTTGGAGAACTGGTCTCTGACTTTAAGATGTGTGCGGAGTATTATTTTCCCCTCGTTTGAAGACAATATATGAGCAACCTCAGGGGAGAGATTCTCGTATGTTTATTTGTTATTGTGGCTTTTTATTGAACATCCGCCATGTGGGTGTCAGAGCGCCCCTACAAATTCTGCGGGGAGATGCTATCCTTGGGAGCCGAGGCGTTATGTGATTGTGGGCTGTCATGGGATAATGTTTTGCTTGGTCACTACTGACCTTCGCAGCTAAAATAGTATATAAGATTAATACAGTACTTAGTACGACGGCAGTACTGTCTCCAGAAACCAATTCACTGCTGTTACAACGCCAGATGTATGGGCCTCATTCAATAGACTGTTCGGTGCTAGGATGCTTGTAAATGTTTATCTGTCACTGAGTAGAAGCTGAAAAAAATACTCTATTTATTTTAAACTTAACTGGATGCATCTGGATAGATTTATGCAAGAAATAAGGGAGCTACTGGGGGGTATCCAATTAGCCGCAATCGTCGAATAACGGGATTTTTTTGCTGATTATCCCTATTTTACGCTGATGTTTTTTTCCTCTTGTTCTATTATTTTGTCCCGAAAACACCTAGGTCCGTGAGCTTATGACGGATCCTATGTGTTTTTGTCAATTCAGCTGTAAAAAAAACCTGCACTTTTTATAGATAATTTTTTTCGGGACACATCAGGTCCCGAAAAAAATCCACAATAAGTCCCGGCGTCGGGCAGCACTTCGGGGCTATTTGGATAGCCCAGCAGTGATCGATTAGCAGCGCTATTTTATCGCTGCTAATTGGATACCGCCAACTAGAACATTCATAGATGAATGTTCGGGATCCCGGGATTTAGCTTAAAAAAGTCTGGGATTTTAACCCCGAATTGGAGGCTTCAATCCTGGGATTTTAAACTGCTGATGTAGAGTCCTCCGCAGCGGCACAGCTGTTAAAATTGTTCAGGCCCAGGCAGCACTGGGCTCTACCAGCGGCTCAGATGCGGCCTCGGTCATGACCTATAAAGGACAAGGAACTTGCGTTTGTGTGCATTTTGTTTTTTGTCTGTTTATCATCTTATAATACGGACAGAATAATAATAGTTTCTTTGCACAACTCAATCGTGGGAAGCCCCCAGACAACCCTCTTCTCAATGATACAAAGAACATATTGAATCTCTCTATCCCACCAATAAGCATCATTAAAAGAAAATACCCATACCTTGTGGAAAAGTCTCATGGGTAGGTTTATTAACTTTTATTTACTTCTTAAAAACAAAAAAAAGTGATAAATGATAGCCCGAATCTGATTGGTTGTTATAAGTAACACACCCCCCCTTTCTGTTAAGGTTTTTGTAAATATATTCTACTAAGGTTGAATTTTTAAAGATACCCAATGTCCTAAAAAAAAAGTTGTTTTTTTTAAATTTTTGATCAAATTTATTTTATTCGGAAAGGTTTTTTTGTTTTTATTAGATGTTTTCTGCCTACATAGAATTCTCTAATTATAATGATATACTTTTTAGCAAGTACCGAGAAATTATTTAATACACTTGTCTCAGCACCATTACAGTCCACCTTTTAAGGATAGTCATGCTTGAGCACTGATGACTTAATTAATATATCAGTCAATTTGATTTAAACGTCTGGCCTCGGGCATGGATACCCTTAAAACCTGAAATGTAATGGTGGAGTTTGGGAATCTCTGCTGTACATAACAGGGGCACAGGTGATTACAAGTAACGAGTGTTCATACAAAATTAGGGTGGGTACCCACCTGAACGATCAGAAATCGCAATTTGCCTTCACCCTGGACATCGCATGATTGCCGGTACGCACTACACGATTTAATGAATGACAGAGCGATCACTTGTCTCGTCCTTTATTAATATGTATGGCGCCGCATGCGATATCTCGTGATTGGTCGTGCAGAACGGCCAATCACACGATATTGCATGCGACCGTGGGAGCGCGCAAATCAGGCATACACACTGCACGGTATGTTCGATTTATTGTTTCGATTTGGCTAAATCGGCCAAATCGGGCCAATACCGTGCATATGTGTACCCAGCTTAATGGTGCATACGCACGGGACGACCGTCAGCGATAACGATATAGTTTCTCTGGGGCAATGCAATCGCTATCATAAAAACACCATTTACAATGCTACATTTGATTTTTTATTTTCTCTGTTCGTCAGCTGTTAATATATAAACTAACCGTTTTGGGATGTTCTCACCTGTTTAGCTAAAGGATGAAATGCAAGTAAAGGGGTGATGGAAAGCCCGGCCTTGTGCCCCCCGTGTGGGGAATAATTTAATAGCTATTCAAGAAAAAAAAAAATTTAATTTCAATTTTCCCAAATTTTTTGAAAGTCACCCGTTCACTAGACTTTAATCCTTTTTCTGTATTTAGGAAGACCTCCAGTCTGAAAAATTTGGGGCATAGAATGTACTAGATAAATGTGTGATTTCTTATGGGCAACTCAATTTGTCCTTTTTAGAAGGTTTGATAAATCTCCCCTATAATCTTAAATTAATATCTCCTAGGCAGACAGCCACTCTGATCTAATTGGAGATAAAGTAGTTTAAGATTTTCAGATTAAACAGTAGTATGTCTACAATTAAAATAAAATAGATAGAATGTTCAATGTAACATTAAAGCATCCCAGATACAATACGTCTGTCACAAAATATTTACATCAAGGGGTTTTAAGGGCAATAAGCAAATTAATACTCTTGGAGAAAAATCCAATTTCCTCACCATGCAAAATGAGAGAGAATGCAATTAAAACATAATTGAAATGTGAGGTTATCCTATTTTACTCGCATTATTTAATTAATATTCAATTAGTAGTGATCTAGAACTGTTACCTCTCTTTCTGCAAAAAAAAAAAAAAAAAAGAAAATGTTCTGGCGGCTATTTCATTAAACATGGATTAGCTAATAAGGCATTGAGCCAATCAATCTGCCAGGCAACGGTAGTGATGTCGTTAATAACTGTTGATGAAAATGCTGCTGCTGTCGCTGTAATAATGAACTACGTACGGTATGAGGACTGACTGGCGTCTGAAATTTCGCTATTTGTTTCTTTTATTATTTCTTTTTAGTCCTTGAGGTTGTAGATGTTTACGAGTTTAGTATGTGCAGCAAGATGAAATTATTTCTCCATCTGTACTGGCTTTATGGACGCGCAATTCAAAATGTAATGCCCCAATGGAACAGCTCCCTCTAGTGACCAAGTCATTGCTAAAAAATAATAGCATACTTGTTTTGAACTTATTATAACATTAAAGAAAATGGCATGGGGAACTCTTCTTTCAGTTTACAAAGCATTTATATACAGTAATTAAGGTTCAAGAAACCTAAAAGCCAGTGTGGCACATTTTAAGTCACTGGTCTGGCGATCAGTTTAACCAGTGATGGACAAACCCGCATTGGCGACCCTCTAGGTAGGGTTGGAGCAGGACTGCCCTGTGCCAGCCCCATCCCCAAAACCCGTTCCGGCAATAGGAAGTAGGGCACTGCAGCTCTCCAGTTGCGCTACTGGCTGTGGGGTGCTATTCCATACACCCTGCAAGCCACGTGCAGGGGCCATGGGACAGCAATGTTGCTGCCCCCAGGGCCTTGGACGATTGCAACGTTCGTACACACCTAGTTATGGCCCTGTCTCTAACCATTGAAAGGGCTACATCAGGAATAGAGTAAAACAATAATCAATGATGGCTGTCATGTGAAAGTGGAAGCCTCTCCTGGGCTTCATGTCTCAGACATGGCAGTGGAGCCCTCCCCCACCCCACTAGCTTTTGCTGCATGCGACGGAGCGCTAATGAGGGAGGGGTGCAAGTGGCCCCTTTGCAGTGCTCCGGGGGGAGGAGGGGGTGTTTGTTCACCTTCCCCCCTTTGCAGCATTGCCAGGATGGGGGGTACCGGGCCGAAGTAGTATATAGTATTTTTTTTTTACACATTTTGTGAAAGGAGGCGTGGCCTGTATTTGGCCACACCCCCTTGTCAGCTCTTGACCGCCTTGGGGTCGGACCTGGATCTGTCTTGGGACAGGGCCAACACTACTAATTAATAAGAGACATTTCAATTGTGTCACGAGCTATAACAAACGATTATGAAAATAAAGCAGGAAGGCTCTGGGGGGCTGCAGGTGAAGACTGTTAACTGTCATTCAGCTAAACCATGCACGTTTCGCTGTTGTTCCTGTGATACTGTACAATATGCCCTTTATATGTACAAATATTTTATCAAATATAATGCATATTTTGCCATAGAATGCTTCCCAGATTGTGTTTTTTTATGTTTGTTTTTTAAAATAAATATTTCTAAATTGAATATTTTGTTTTATTTTTTTTTACTTTAGATTTAGAAAATGTGCATAATATAAATTATTTATATATATATAAAATATCGGTACAAAAAAAAGGGTCTGCACTCTGGGACTTGCAAAACATGTTAATGCGTGTTGACGTTTCTGTGCAACACCTCATCGTCCTCTGCAATAAAGCAGAACAACAACAACCTACAGTCGTTAATTGATTATCTCTTCTCTATGATATATATTTTTTATTTTTTTTTATGGTAAAAAAAAAAAATCTTTTATTGTGCACTGATGCTGTCTTCGAGGTGAATTATTGTGTGTAAAAATAAAATATTTCCTAGTGTTGCAATTTTTTTCCTGCCACCAGAGTTTAATAAATATTATATTACAAAATCTATGCAAAGCTCAGATGATATATATGCATAGTTCCCCACAAGCAACTGAATTAAAGTTTTCCTCCCTCTTTTGAGATGCTATTATTACAGTGAAAACAGCTTTATCATGGAATGGCCAGCAATCTCCTACTTTCTGTGATTGTGGTGGCAAGGTTGGGCACTGTTGCAGCAAGACGTGCTTGCAGAGGAGCTGATATTGGGGACCTGTTAAAAACAGAGACAGTGGAGGTCCCCTAGGAACTTGTAATCTCACTGAGGTACCAATGGCCTCCTGCCTCAGTGATGTTACAACAGATGTGTCCTCATACACTTAGCCTCAATCGCCTTGCGGCTTGAGTACGCTGGGCCGAGCGGTGTAGAGTCTTTTTCGCTTGAAAGTGCCTCTTAGTCTCAACGTAATGCAACAAGAGCGCTTCACGAGACTGCGACAGAGTCTGAATCTGTACAACGGAACTTGGCGTTTAAAAATGGTGAGGCCTGTGCATCATAGCACTTTGTACTTCGACTCCGTCGCACACAGAGTTTTGTAAAGCCGTCTTTTCGCCTTGCGTTGTTACGCACATACGAGCGATAACTACGTTCCGATCTTGGGGATAGTGCATGAGGACACATCTGTAGCTGGTGAAATGGGTAGGCTGAATGCAGAACAGCTGCCATCACTGTTTATGGTTGAATGGACAATTGATGCACTACTACCATGCTTTTACCAAAACTGATTCACCAGTATAACCTAACCGGCAGACCTGCAGGACAATCGGTTACATGTAGCCGCCTCTAGCACTTTGGAAAGATGTGGGCCCCTTAGTAAATGGGGGATCTTGCATTCGCGTTACTGCTGTTTGGAGGATTTTTATATTTATCCACTTGTTTGTTTTTTTAAATGCATCTTTCTCCAAAAATTAAAATTTTTCATGAGCCCAAATTACTAAGACAAGTTGGGGCAGAGGTGTCACTAGGTCTGGTGACACCCGGTGCGCACTCTATATGCCCTTCGCGCAGCTCTGCCATGCGCGCCCACAATGGGGAGTGGACTAATGTAAAGGGGCGTGGCCTCACGGGAAATATCTCCAGGGGCGTGCCCAGCATCCCCTGTGATGCTGCGCTGCCCCCGGAGACTAGTGTCTGCACTGTCAGCTTCGCTGTGACAGGAGCCGGGTGCTGCAGGATAATGTCATACTGCAGCACCCGGCTCCTGTCACTGAGGGGGAGCCGGCATTTTGGTGTTATACTCTCTGAGGGTGACACCCAGTGGCGTCACAAGGGGGGTGCAGGCTGCACCCGGGTATCACCTGCCGAGGGGTGACACCAAAGTGCCCACTCAGTTACAGGAGCCGGGTGCTGCACTGTAGCATTACGTATAGCACTGGGCTTCTGACACGGTGAGGGAGCCGGCACTGCACACAGGCTGGTCCCCGGCGGCAGTCCGGGGCACCTGGAGTGACTAATGCGGGGGTTCAAGCTGTGAGGCCACGCCCCTAACCATGAGGCCACACCCCATTTTTGCAGACAGTCGCATGCACTACAACCCTCCCCGAGCCAGGTGTCACCACGGGGAGGGACGCCACTGGTGACACCCGGTATGGCCCGCACCCCCATAACGATGCCACTGAGTTGGGGTAGATTCCTAAATATCCTTACCATTTTTGAGACCTAGATGTGTGGGGTTGATTTTAAGGGACAAACTTCGCGTCCTATGAGTGTCCAAGACTTTTGTTTACAAATTACTGAAGCCTTATGTGTCCTTGGTGCAGAAAGCCGTATTTTGTTAATTTGCGCCTTTCGGGGACGTTGGCCTGGATGTACTAAAGGAAACATGCAGTAAAAACCCTGTTTTCATATGTACTAAGCCCCAGCCGCCTGATTTTTGACGCGGAGGGTAACAGCAGGTTTTTTTGGCATTACCCTATAGAAGCCTGTGGGCTTCTTACTGCATGCCCCTCCCCGCTGCTTCCTCGCCGCTCCGAAGTCGCCCAACACCTCTCACTGCCGTCCCTCCCTCACCTCAGGCTCCTGCGTGCTCCTCCTAGGTCCCCCACCTCCTTCTCTTTTCTTTCGGGTGCAGGGAGGAGATCATCAGCAGGAAGCTCCCGGTTCTAGGAGGGGGAGGAGACCCGCAGAGACCCGGTCATTCGGCGGCAGCAACTTCACAAAGGGCAGCAGACCCCTCACCTGGCGGCACCAACTTCGCAAAGGGCAGCTCTTATCGCAAGAGCTGTCCCTTTCAATCCTAATCTCATATTTTAGTACATATGCAATTAGTATGGGTGCGGTGACTGGCGGGATGTACACCGCACGGTTAGTACATCCCGCCCTTTGTATGTCTTCATTTTTGAAAAAGTATCATGGGCCTTTAGCTCCTCTCTTTCGCCATTTTATGTATTATATACATAATCTGTATACTTTATACTATGATTATAGAAAGTATTTAAATTTGCCCGCCCGGTTGAGATGTCAGTCACCGGCGTTCCCTGCAGCAAGTGTACGGGTGGTTTGCCGGTCACCCGTACACACAATACTATGTGCCAAGATATATCGGCATTGGCTGTGCTGCATGGCCAACCTGATATGTTTGAGCAACGCCGTTCACAGACCTATAGTCTGTACACACCCGCCGTTGCACTATGCGATATGTCGTTCGGCGGCTAATTGAACGACATAGCGCATACCATGTAACCAGCATAGGTTTCACATTTTGTCACCAGGTGGTAATACAAATCACTTGATGAGCACTAAAGTTACAAAGATAAAACTTTACCAAAGAAGGGGCCTTTGGCTGCTACTTTCAGACAATTTGTCAACTCCTGTTCATAATAATAAATCTAATGAATGAAGTAAGGGGCCTGATTCAGAGACGGACGCTCTGAAAGAGCGCTCGCTCTGAATCAGGGCGTTTTTTTTTCTTTTTGGAGCGGCCTCCTGGCCCCTCGCATAGCTGTGGGTGACCACCCACAGCTATAGCGAGTGGCCAGGTTTATGGTCAAGACCATCGCGACCATCGGGCTTGCGACGAGACCCTTGTGGTAGGGTCTCATGGCCGCAAGCACCAGAGAGCTTCTGGCTCTAATAGAGCCGGAAGCTCTCCCACTGACATCACTGGTGATGTCAGTGGGGCCGCCCACAAACGGCAGGCGTTCACTTGGGAACGCCTCCATTTGTGAAGCCACCCCCCAGCCACGTCTACCAAAGGGGGCGAGCTGTCAATCACCATCGACAGCTCACCCCCTTTGGTGCGAGAACCGGAGCGACGGAGCTAGCCGGGTCTCGCGCATGCGCACGTCGGAGCCGGCTCCGTCATGCGCAAGCCCAGTGGGCGAACATTGACCCGGTTGCGAGCGCTCAGCGCTTGCGACCGGGTCTGAATCAGGCCCAAAGTTCAATAAAAGATCATTGTGAAGGTTTTTCAGGGTTTCAGTATAACCCTTTAGCTAATCTGCTTGCTGAAATAGACTTGATTGAGCAATAATATGGATATTTTTATGCACGAGAGGTCAATAAATTAAGAAGTCATCTGGAACCACACCTCAAAAGAGCTGTGGTGTGATTAAAGATGGCAGGTTCTGGACCCTCCTCCTCATATGTTCTTTTAAAGGTGGTTCAGGTATGGGTTCTTTTGGTCATAGCGTTCCTTAGGACATCAGGGTTCAGTTTATGTAGCCAACGCGTTTCAAGCTGTTTGAAGTAGCTCTTCCTCAAGTTAAGGCCTAAATTGGAACCTGGAATATTATGAGAAGAAGAACCCATACCTGAAGGAGCAGGAGGGTCCGGAATCTCCCATCTTCACATTGTTCTTTTGTTGAACTTAGGGCCTGATTCAGAGCCGGATGCTATTTGCGCTTGCTCGTCCAGAAAAAGGGACTGGCTATTTAAATTAACCGTTCGCTCTGTTGACGCCTCTATGTCTGAACGAGCGAACGAAACATGCGAACGTAATTTTGAAAAAAACACCCCCTGGCCGCTCGCATCATACGTCATGTCCATTATTTATTAGATTAATCGAGTACATCGGACGGCGTATGAACTGCTCGCTATTCTTGTGGTTGGTTTTTCCAACCACAATCATGCGAGCAGTTCTAACTATAAAACAACCAAGTGACGTGGGCAATGACGCTGCTTTGTTAATTATGCACACCCTTAAATGTCCGTTTTGGCACGCCTGGGTTCGGATCTCCACTCCCCATTTTCAAGCACCTTCCCCTGTTACCACCCACATACGCCTCATTCTGTCACTCAAAATAGCAGGCATTCGCTATTTAGCGAGCACACGATTTTCGGCCGCACTGACTGGTTCGCGCATGCGTATTAAAATCCGTACGCATGCGCAGTTGTGCGAACATCGGTCGGAACGAACGAGCGGCCGCTTACGAGCGGCTCTGAATCAGGCCCTTAATTCATAGGTCAAGGCTGTCTGCTTGCACATAGGGGGCGATAGGATGGTCTTTAAACCATACTATTTACAACTGAACTACTCTCCCTGCTCTGAGCATCAACTAACAGGATGACATTTCTATTTGGGAAATGTTCATTTACAGACTTTTTTTTTTTTTTTATCTCCTTCCCAAGCAAATGTATTCATAGTGTATTTTTAGACAGAACAAATAATGTTTGCAAACACGCTCATAATAAATGTCACCCGAAATGAGAAAAATATCCTATGCGGGCTATGATTCTCTACTTGTCTCAGATATTATTATTTCTTTAAATAAATGAAGAAGAATAAAAAGAGAGGAGACAGTGACATTAACCATGTTGAATTTAATCTGTAACGCAAATTGTGCAGGCTGTCAGGGCTATATTTCCTGTATTGCGGTCACAAGACGCCAGCGCAGCGCTTGTTACTTGCTCGTGCTCCGGGTGTCTGTCCTTCTCTGGATCGCCAATCACACACCCGCAATCCTACTTCTGTACAACGTACACGCCGTACTGGGACGGCATCTCCAGTTGCTAGGAGATTAGGACGCCGGATTGCAGCATGTGAAAACTTTGTGACGTTTTCTTCTCACCTGTGGATTCCATCAATCTCCTGCCATGTTTCCATTGGTGCAAACACTTTTCTTAACCCTGCTGGTACTTCACCGCCTTGCCTGCGACAGCGTGTATATACGTGTCCTTCCGGTTCCTGCCAGTTGTGGTCCTGCTTGTCTGGGCCCGTTCAGCTGTGTATCCTCTATACTTTTGCCCTGTACTCTCACTCTTCCATCTAGAGTGTTCATTGTTTCCGCCTGCGGTGTTCCTGGGATATGCTGTGCCTGCGGCCTCGCTGCTCATTGTAGTCTGTTACCATCTCGGCTCTCCAAGCCGCGTCCCGATGGTATAGCTGCACCATGGACTGCTAGGCCGCGACTCAGCCTGTTACCATCCCGGCTCTCAGTCTCATCCCGGCTGTATAGCTGCACTGGTCCACGTTTCAATCTCCAGACTAGAGATTTTCCTCAGGGACCAGGTCATGGGACCTCATTCAGAGGTGGTCATTAGTTGCAAGCGGTCACCCTTGCATCCCTGCATCCTGAAGGACCGCCTCCTTGTCGATCGCTAAGCTGTGGGTTAACACCCACAGCTTTAGCGACCGACATGGGTGATCAAGACCATCGGGGCTTACAAGCAGACCAGAACAGACTTCCTGATCGAGCAGGAAGCTACCCACTGACATCAGCAATGATGTCAGTGGGGCCGCACCCAAATGGCAAGCGTTCTGGCAGGAACTCCTCCGTTTGGGCAGGCACGCCCCCTGCCCGCCTCCCAAACGGGGCGAGCTGTCACTCACCATAGACAGCTCGCCCCGTCTGCTGCGAGACCCCTAGCGACGGAGCGTCCGTCCCTAGCCGGGTCTCGCGCATGCGCACAACGGAGCCGGCTCCGTCGTGCGCATGCCCAGTGGGGCAACATCGAGTCGGTTGCGAGCGCTCAGCGCTTGCGACCGACTCTGAATGACCCCCATGGTCCCTGAGGATTATCTCCAGTCTGGAGATTGAAACGTCGGAATAAACTATCAATGACCTGTTGGTGATTTTAAGCTTTGCAAGCCCTGTGAGTGCCGCCTGTTCTTTGTCATTTATCATATGGAGATACTGTGTCTACCGGGGGAGGGCACCCAGGCAAGTAATACTGTTTTTCCGCTGTGGAGTGCCGGTCTACAAACAATACATATAATATATATGTTTGGCAGAATTTATTTTTTTTCACGATCTAAATGTACTAGGCGTTAAATAGTATAGGTTTTGTTCTAAATGTAAAATGCTATGGTCCGTTTGTTATTTTACCTTAATAAAATAAATGTAAATATTGTTTTCTGCAACCTTACAACATAATTTAAAGCGACAGACTGATACTGATACACGCGCACTTTCTACATTCTTCACATATTTCACTTTCCAAATCCAGCGTGGCTTCTGGATTGCTACATTTCCACAGATGCCAAAACATGTCATTTAGGCTTTTAATCTTGACACTGGCGCACACCCCTCGCTGTTCCGCTTGTGTCAGACTCTCATCTCACATGCTGCGCGTTATACATTGAGCCCCTGATTGTTGATGTCTGGCTGGTTTTTGGATTTTTTATCTATTTTTGGTACACAGTGCTATTAGGCTGATACCGCTAGCGGATGATAGATTTACTCTGTATCGTTCCGTACCAATTCTGCACTAAGGAGCATCGTGGTGTGTGCTGTAATATGAAAGCAGTAATATAATTAGTGCAAGCGATTGATGATTGTGAAAAAGGATATGGCTTTTATACCGTCACTGAGGCATGAGGTACAGATTGCCTCATACCTCAGTGATGTTACCTCAGTCTAGGAGCCTTATAGTTTGAATTTTGGATCAACCCACAAAATGACAGCTGACCAGAATGACTATGGCAGCTGACGAGAGATAACCGATCAGCTCCTAACTGTCACTTTACAGGCTTTGTTTGAAAAATGACAGGAGCTGATTGGTTGGTACTTTATCTATTTCCATTTTATCTCTCTTCTCTCTTTGGGGTCTATTTACTAAGTAGTGTTAGGAGCCAGAGTGAAAAGTGATAAGAAAGTGATAAGGTGCCAGCCAATCAGCTCCCAACTGTCATCTCACAGGCTGTGTTTGAAAAATGACAGTTGGGAGCTGATTGGCTGGCACCTTATCACTTTCTTATCACTTTTCACTCTGTCTCCTAGCACTGCTTAGTAACTAGACCTCTCAGTATATCTGCCCTAGACTGAGCTCATGCATAAACTCCTGGCTCAAGTCTCTGCACCTTTGTACAGTTTGAGCGCACACAGAGGTGTCCATATTGGAAGCGATGGACATACTGTATAGGCATTGGCTCCCAACATGACCCTCTCCAGGGGAGACACAATGCTCTGGTCCTGGACTTCCCTGGTAAGAGGCGGGGCTGCAGCACAGTTCATAATTCAAATAGGGGAGCCACACCAACTGTCATCTCACACACTGCCAAACATCACTGGCTGGGACTCACTGGCAGTTGGTGTGATCACCTATTTGAATTTTGGACTGTGCTGCAGCTCCAGCTCTTACCAGGGAAGTCCAGGACCAGAGTATTGTGTCCCTCCTGGAGAGGGTCATGTTGGGAGGTATGCAATTGGCACCAGTTGCATACCTCCCAACTGTCCCGCTTCCAGCGGGAAGGTGTACAGATGCCGTGTGTTCACTAGCGTATGGAGAGCCTGGGGGGCTGCCCAGCATCTCGGAGAGTGCTGGGCACGCCCCCTATAGTGACGAAAACAGGTGGAAGCCGCGAGGCTCTGCCCCGTTTTCAATTGGATCCGCCCGTTTTCGGAAGCCACTCCCGTTTTTCGGGTGCGCGCGGCTTCGGCGCGCGCCCTGTCCCTCCTTCCCGTTCTCAAAAGTTGGAAGGTATGCAGTTGGCATTATTAATGCAGGCAGAAGATGACCACTGGAGCAGGCTGATGGCCATCCCCTTCTGAACGCATTCACCGACATGCCTGATAATAATTTCTCTTGATTTCAAGGGGTATATTTACTAAAGTGAGAGTTTTTAGAAGTGGAGATGTTGCCCATAGCAACCAATCAGATTCTAGCTATTATCTTCTAGAAGGTGCTAGTTAAATGTTAAGTAGAATATGATTGGTTGCTATGGGCAACATCTCCACTTCTAAAAACTCTCACTTTAGTAAATATACGCCTAAATCTGGCATAGGGGTCATTTGAGGCCTTTTGGTCCCAAATTACCCGTCCTGCATCTGCAGTCTGGAGCATATTTCATTGCACCACATTTTTTTTTTTTTTACCAGCGATGCCAACGATATAGTTTTGCGTTTACCGGCTAATGGAGCATCAATAAAAGACACTGGCTGGCTGTGACTCATGGTTGCTATGGTTACGTGTAGATTTTGCACTTGAATGCAATGTTAGTAAATATGTCCTCTTGTTTCTACAAGGAAAGGAAATCTCATTGATTATTAAATGTAGACATTTTGTTTTTGCTGCTTGGAAGTAGGTACCCGCTTTTCTAAATCTTTGTTTCCTTTTTTGGATTCAATTGCTCTGTGGTTTTTTGTTTTTTTTCCCCCAGTTTCATCACTTTCTTTGTGACTGTAATTGTAAGAGGCACAAACACAATTTATTTGTAAACAGTCCCCAGTTATTTTTCAGCCGCCTCTAGCAAAAATGATTGGGGACCCACAGTGACGCTGAGTGAGACACCGTGAAACAGCGCGGCCGTCTTCTAACCAGCCTGCTCTGTTATTTGTGGTAATAATGAAAAGCGCCCCCCTGAACTCTCCAGATTGTGTTAAACATCGCCTGGCACGAAGCTGCGAGCCGTTTACCATTAGCGCTGTGATGAGGCTATGTTGAGAAAAATGAATTATTTTCAGGCCAATAGATGTGTGCGGGATATCTGCGAGTGTGCTAAGCAGCGGATTGCGCATGGCACTAAATCGAATCTCTAAAGCTGGCCACACACTAGAACAACTTACATCCAACCAGCCAACTTGTTGATTGGTTGGAATGAAAATCTGGTAAGGAATGGGAGCAAATGATGATCAGAAATTTACTCCTAAATGCCAGAAAACAGATGAAAATGGTCGGTCAGACAAGTTTGTTAAATGTTTGATTTAAACTATTTGTTTATACAACAGTTTTGGTCCATTTTTCAGCGTCTGGGAGCAAGTTGCTGATTGTATTCCTTACCAGATTTTCATTCCAACCAATCTACTAGTTGGCTGGTTGGACAGATAATCTTTAGATGTGTGGCCAGCTTTAGATCACAGGTTCTCAAATTCAGTTCTCCTCAGGACCCCAAACAGTGCATGTTTTCCAGGTCGTCTCACAGAATCACAAGTGCAATAATTAGCTCCACCTGTGGATATTTTAAACTGTGTCAGTGAGTAATGAATACACCTGTGCACCTGCTGGGTGACCTGGAAAACGTGAACTGTGTGGAGTCCTGAGGACCGAGTTTGAGAACCACTGTCCTAAATTGTGTAATGCTAACTGTCTCAAACTCACAGGCGGATAGTGGATGCTACCCGTATTCAGGGAATTGGCTAGACCTGAGGCGCAGAGTCTAATGTGCCGGCGGTTTTCACCAGGGACCCTCGCTACAAGGTATGGACTTGGCTGCGTCCGACACACAGGTCGCGGCCCTCAGCTTAGGTTTCCCTATACAGGTGCTGGCACTTGGTCGGTATAAGGAGACTTGAGCGTAGTCGACTTAGCCGACTCAGAACCAAACGGACGAAGCGGTACCAGGGAGCAGACGTAAACGGGTCACAGTGAATAGCCGAGGTCAGAACCAGATATCAACGTAGAACCAGGGGTCAGGCAGAATCAGTCACAAAACACGCCAAGGGTCAGAACCAATTATCAGGATATGCATAGGAACGCTGGAGTATGGTAATGGAGCCTATAGTCTGGCACTGGAGTGCTCCCAGGAACTTCCTTTTATAGGTCAGAGTTCAACTAGCCCCAATCAGCGCTTCCCTACTTAGGTGCCTGTCCCTTTAAATGCTTTAACAGAGTGGCGCGCACGCTACTAAGGAAGCTGCGACCGCCTGAACACAGCCGCCGGGGGAGAAGAAGAGCAGCTGACAGCGGGTGCCGGGGATCTCCCGCCCGCTGTCACACACCAGCCCGTACTCCAGCGTCGCCGGACCAGGTAGGAACAACCTGGATTCGGCGGCATTGTGACACTAACATTCCACTGAAGCTGTGTTAAACATTTACATTAAAGTATTGCGTCCGTACTTTTTAAGTACAGCTAAAACTACCTCCCACATCCTTTTAGACACAAGTCGAAAAGCTAAAATTTCAGTCATTTAAGTTGCTACGATATTACTGGCCCTACCCCTGTGTATTAGTCTAACGGTCCATTTATTCAGAGCAATCCTGTTACTGTAAATCCGCTAGCTCGCAATGGTGTTAGGTTGAGAAGCCTTCCCTGCCAACCATGGCTTCCTCCTGCGAGTCATTGATAGCAAGAAGGACGTGAACACGTTAAATAAGGACTCCAGTTATTTTATGTGTAATATACAGAACTGTAATACACAAACTATTATATATGTATATATAGCACTGTCAGAATGCATTGATTTGTTCTTAAGGCCAAATTTCCCATGCGTTGTCGATGGCGTTTTTTAATTAGCCAATGCCTGTGGGGTTCTCTAATGCTCTTCCCTGCGGTAAATGCTTGTGGACAGAACCGTATGCTATGCGAAATCCAGAACACCAATTCAATGCTAATGGTAAAGCATTCAGGTGACACCAGAAATCAAGTTTATTTTGTCATACTACTTTCCACGTGTTGTACTCGCATTAGAACACACGTAATTAAAACCAGTCGGTACAAGGCCGCAATTTTTGAATGCTACATTCTTTATTTTTAAACCGACGTAAAGTGTGCCAGATTTTCTCTTCTTCTTTTGCAAGTGCCGCCCCCTCACATCGTCAGCTCGCGACTGCGCCCCTCTAACCAGTCTAAGCATGGCAATCGTCTTACTGCCTAATGTGTTTTGCGCCCCCTCCTCACCAGATTGTAACCAAGTGAAATGTGTTAATTCCGCAAGTAAATAATAAAATGCTAATATGTAATCAGGCAGCGTAAATAAACACTTTATTACTAGGCATTTTGGGAGCTGTCTAGTGTTTGCCGTAATTGGGGCCTGTGGGGATTTGCCAGCAAGTTCTGCGCTGGTCTACAGCGAAATCATTGCTAAACTACAAACCACTCCTGCTTTCTATGAACTGTTTATTTTACAGTATAATGTAGATGAAAGGGGGAAAAAAAATCCCAAATTATTTATTATTATTATTTTTATTAATTTGACTTCAAGAAACCTACTGCTCTAATTTTAACTACAGGATAGTCTTTCCGTTTTCACAGAATAAAATTTGATGACCCAGTTTCTCTCTCTCTCTCTCTCTCTCTCTCTCAGAAATTCGCATAATCTGCATCTCTTCCGCCATTTTTGTATGGAAATCTTGATGGTTTTTTTTTATTTTTCTTGACGGCACTCTTTAGATAAAATTATAAGACACCCGGATGTCTTATGATTTAATTAGCCCGCCAAGTTTCGTCCTGATGGAATAATCCCCATCCACCTAAAATAAAAAATATCCAAAAAATTTAGTTATATCAGAGTAGGTAATTTAAGACAGGTTATAATGAACTGAATAATCTGAACCTGAATAAAGGATACAGAGTTTTTGTTGTCATTTTAAAACCATTTTTGGCACATATTCGTCTGATAGAGTAGTTGATAAATATCCCCGATTTTTGCTTAGAATCTTTTTTTTTTTTTTTTAATTATTATTATTATTTTTCACGGGTGAAAGTACCAGAGAATGAGGGGAGTTTGATCCAGTCAGAGTCTAGAGATGCTCTATTTAGTACTGTTAAAAATCTCCCTTTTTAATGTACTCTTGTATCTGTAGGGTTTCTTTTATCGAACTACTGTATGTGGAAGAAATCTATCATTGTACAAAAAGTCTTATCTGACCGTAAAGCACCTCTGATTTATATGACACTAGGGACTGTTTGACAAGATATAGTAGATGTTATATGTCTTTCACTAGCAAAGTTTGGCCACACTATCAAAAATGGACATGTATTTAGTAGTTCAGCTTGAAAATATACTAGATTGTTAGCCAGTTTGTTATTAAAGGAGAACCAAACCCAGAAAATTATTTTTTTATGTACAAAACGGGAAGATAAAAAAGTAATTTCTTAACCCTGACTCGCTCCTACATTTAGTTAAAAAGAAAAAAAAGTAGAGTGTAGTGGAGTACAAGTATTCCACACAAAAACGGCATAACGTGTATTCCAGAACTCTTAGAAAAAGGACAAATAGTTAAAATAGCAAAGCATAGCATTTCAGTTATTTCCTGTTTTTTTGATTTGCAGTTACACCACTGGCCATGCTTTTGTGAGCGGCTCCTCTAATTTGTAGAGACTATTAATTAGAAGGCTGCCTGGTACAGTCTTCTGCATTGTACCAGAGTGATGCAAGATAGAGCTGCTCCACCCTTCCAAAATGAAGACATGCTTGCTTACATAATACATAATGTTTGTCACCATTATAAGTGTATTGTGTTTCATCATCTGCTGAATGGCCAGACAGCACAGGCAAGATGCTTTTTGATTTATCTCGCCCTGTCCCATCCACTCAGCGGCTGATCAAGAGAGCGGAGTGCCCTGCACCATGTTTCCGGTGATATATACACCGCCGATGGAGAGGTAAGTATTGTGAATGGGTGTAGGGTATGCGGTGTGGGCCCCCCCTGGACACAGGGGCAATGTGTGACATTAGTAACTACATCAGGCGAAATATTGCCGGGAACAAAGCTGAATACCAGCGTTTTTCACAAACTCCTGTTTAGTAAAAGTATCGCTAATTATGACATAGGTAGTCTATGTACTAAGCCTTGGAGAGAGATAAAGTACCAACCAATCAGCTCCTAACTGTCATTATTCAAACACAGCCTGTACAGTGACAGTTAGGAGCTGATTGGTTGGTACTTTTTCTCTGTCCACTTTATCACTCTCACAAGGCTCGGTACATTGGGGGTCATTCAGACCCGCTCGCGAGAGCAGGACGCTCGCAAGCGGGTCGATGGTCCCCCACTGTGCATGCGCACGACGGGAGCCTCCCCAATAACGCCAGTTTAGGTGTTTCCGGAGCCAGGCAGGTAAGGCTCAGGCAGGGCTGAACTCTTCAGACTATGGCGCTACGGGCGACGGCCCTGTTAGCCCGTGACTTAAGCCGCTACTGGCGGCATTTATTAGTGGTCGCCTGTCTGCGACTTTATGCGAATGCCCATACAAAGCCCTTCCCTTGTGTACATCCATGCGTCCAAATGTGTAAGGACGGAAACACCCACTGCCAGCATCCACACACGCAGTAATGCCATTGGCGCAAACTTGCGCCAGCCCTATGGCAGATGCAGTTCCTCCGTTTCAGTATGTCCTCCTATGTAAGTGGCAACCGCTTTCACCGCCACGCCTGCGACGGTCCCATAACATGCCTGTAAGGCTGACCTACTGCATGTGCTGAGACCTCCCTGTCACCGCCAGGAAGCGGGCGCTATATTTTCAATACACCACTCCCTGCATGCGCCTGAAATTACAACTGCGACTCTGCACGGACACAATCGGGCCGTATGTGTGGCGCTACTTAGTTGCATGCGCAGTAGCAAGAAATCGCTCCACTATATCCGACATCGGCAGTGCGCCCAACTCTGACCCCAGGCCCCTTCCCACCTAATCTTAGGGTAAGTTTACTAAAGTGAGAGTTTTTAAAAGTGGAGATGTTGCCCATAGCAACCAATCAGATTCTAGCTATTATCTTCTAGAAGGTGCTAGTTTAATGTTAAATAGAATCTGGTTGCTATGGGCAACATCTCCACTTCTAAAAACTCTCACTTTAGTAAATATACCCCTTAGGGGGGTATCCAATTAGCAGAACTAATGTAGCGCTGCAATTGATCGCGGCGGGGCTATCCGATTAGCCCCAAAGTGCCGCCCAATCCGGGAATTATCGTGGATATTTTTCGGGACCTGATGTGTGCCGCTTTTTGACCACCTAAATTGCGGAAAAAAACACATAGGTCCGCAAGCTTATCGCAGGTCCTATGTGTTTTTGTGAGAATTATCCTATTATTTCAACCGAAATAATAGGATAGGATGGAAAAAAAATATCGGCGACTAAATGTGGATGATACCCGTTTTTCGACAATCGCGGCTATCCATTAGCGCCCGAACTATGTTCAGGGCTAATTGGATACCGCCTTCAGAGCCTGATTCAGCACGGATCGCACGGCTGCGAAAATATGCTAATGAATGCAGACGCATGCCAACCGCAGCACAATACCAAGACGCCCATCACTAGATAAAGCCGCCCACTTCCCATGACATGTATCCGCAAGTCAGCGAAAACATCGGTAACATCGGAACCATTCGCACAGTTGTGGTTGACCTGACCCTACCTCAGAAACTGCTAAACTTCCTGTCGCCATCTAGACCTCTGCCAGCGTATACAATCGCAGGGGCTTAATTATGCACGCCCCTGTAACAGCGTTCAAATGCACAGGCGCATCTGTGTTCCGCTGACCACCCCCCCACTCCACCCCTAAACGGTCACTTCATGTCAATCACTCTGCGATTAGTCAACGTGCTTGCTGCGATCGCAGCTGCCGCTTCGCGCACTTTCATTGCGATGCACGCGCAGAGCACAAACATTGACTGGCTACGTACGAACCAACCTGAATAAGGCCCTTAGTCTCTAACCTTAATATGTACTGAGGAAGCGTGTTTTTTTTTTTTTATGATTGGGATTGTGGTGCTCCCACATCAGCCAACGTGCGTAGATTCACCAATTTAGCAGCGAAGTCTCCCTGGAAACTATTTTAATACATTGGCAACTGTAGATGTTTACTTTACCTAAAGTCAAACCGGCACGATCTCTTCCTCTATTTTGCACGGCATTTTTATATATATTTTTCTTCTGTCTTTTTTTTTTTTTAAAATGTAAGATTCTTGCTGATCTTAACAACCCATCTCTATATTACCGGAGGGCTTGAAGCGAGTGGGTTTCCTCCTGGGTAGACTGTGAATGCTTCACCTTCCATGCTGTCAGTCATACCTTATATTTGGGATGCTCTACAAAGGCTTTGGCTCCTTACTGCCGATGCTCTGCACCAGGATTTTAATCACCGCTATAAATTACTGATGAACTCTCTAAATCCAAGGGGGGTCAGGAGGTGCTTAATGATAGGTTTGGGAATCACTGACGTGGAATATAGATTACACTAATGAGATCTAATAAGAGGATTGAGTTGCTTTTAATAAAGAGATGCTGGATCCTATACTGGTGACAGGTTTATGTCTTGGGATTGCTGTGGGGGGTTTTATATGACTGTAATCTCGTTATCGTCCCGGCCCGATTTTTGTGTACTGTATCGCAGCTGGGTCTGGTAAGACAATTAACGCCTTGCAATCAGTTTGAGGACTGATGTGTTTTAATTGCGGCTGTGGAGGGCTACATAAAGCTTTTCTAGATGTTAATTGGGGTGTAATGTACACTACTGCTGTAGTGGGTTTATTAGTTTTTAATTAGTGCCCCACACTGATAGGAAATCCCCTCCCCTCTCTGTGTACTCCTGATTCTCCATTCACTTAATATCTCTGGGTAAGTCTGACCTATTTATTCTGTACTCGTTGCTGAGATTATGTGATCTCTAGGAGCAATGCCAGTATTTATATTGGTGTATTGGAAATCAGTGTTCTAATGACCAGCGGCACAGTACCCACCCCTCTTTTGTGTTCACCATTGCACAGTACCACTCACAACGGTATGCAGTCGGCATGGCGACGGGCTAAATGCCGACCGTCGGCATCCTGACAGTCTAATGCCGGCAAGTGTCTAATGACAGGCGTCGAAATCCCGACGCCTGTCATTAGGTCTACGCCGGGAGCCTGACACCCGGCTTACCGATCGAAGGTAAGCCAGGTGCTGGGCGCAGACAGTCGCCGGGAGGGGGAGGGTTAGGTTAGGAGCTTCAGGGGGGACTTAGGGTTAGGTACCCCCCCCCCCGAAGGTTAGGGTTAGGCTAGGGGGAGGGAGGGTTAGGCACCCCCGGGGGGAGGTTAGGGCTAGGCACCCCCCTGTGAGACTTGGGGTTAGGCTGCGGGGAAGGGGGGGTTAGGTTTAGGCACTTAGAGGGGCAGGGACGTTTCTAGAGAGAAGGGGGCCCGTGTGCAGTCTCCGTCACGGGCCCCCTCCTCTCCACCCGGTGGCCGGCAGCGCACTGAGCTGCACGCGGCCAGCGCCGGAGTTATAGACTCTGGGCACTAGAGTGTGCCCAGAGTCTATAGAGTATGCACAGGTCACCGGGAAAATGGCCGCGGCAGCCATTTTCCCTGTACTGCACATGCGCAACAACGGGAAAATGGCCGCCACGGCCATTTTCCAGTCGTTTTACAATGCCGGACCCCCACGCCGACGTTGGACTCCGGAGAGGTAAGTAATATTATGGGTGCAGGGTGTGCGGTGCTGGGCCCCCCTTGACCCAGGGGCCCATCAGGATCTTCACTGCGCTTCCACTGTCGGGATTTGAACCGCCGGCCATGATTCCTTTACAACATATAGGTTTGCATGTGGCCTCATTTGTATAGACCGTTGTATAGTAAGAGGTCTTGTTTTCCGTGCACAGTTATCAGTATCTGTTCTGTATGTAGGGAAAACCGCTCAGCACTACTTCAATTGATCTGTGACCTGGCTGCAATTCTAAGATTCTGCTTTTATCCTGTTGTGGAGAACTGCACAGTGCCACTTCCCTTGTTCTTGGCTGTATTGGCAGCATGTGGCCTTTATGCGAAATACATCCTTCTTAACATTGCACAGAGAAATAGAAACCAGAACATGTTAGGCTTGTCCCACCCAGGACCCCGACCTGGACTGTTCCTACAATCCATTAGGCTGCTGCCACTTTCGCTTGTGCAAATGGCCAGCAGCCAATTAACCTTCTAGTATGGGAGGAAACAGGAGGACCCGTAGGAAACCCACCAAACGTGGGGAGAACCTACAAACTCTACACAGATAGAGCCTTGTTGGGGATTGAATCCAAGACCTCAGTGGTGTGAGGTGGTAATGCTTGGAAATTCAATGGGCCCAGCGTCCTCGTCCTTCCTAACATAAAGCATGTGGCGTAGAAGCTTTTCTCTTAGTTACTTGCAGCCGCTGAGAGTTTCTGCAGTTAAGTCTTTCGGTTGGCGTACAGATAAGACAATACCGCCTTGTCCTCTGGGAGCGTCTCCGTAAAATCTGCGCTGCTTTGATTAGGGGCCAAAACATAGGCAGCTACAGCTATTTATTTTAGCAAAATTAACAGTGGGAAAAATGCGTACAGCACGAGCTAAACCCCGCTCCCTGTAATCTCACACTAATTAGACTCCATGCATATTTACCATAGCTGGCAGAGAACTTCTGACACAGTGGATCTAAGTGGGGCTTGTTATCTGTGAAGACTAAATAGCGGCTCCTTCGGGGGTGAAAAGTTTTTTTTTAAAAGCTTTTTTTTTTTAACTAACGAATTTGCATGCTATTATTTTATTTAACATTTAATCTTCAAGCGAGATGTACTTTCAATTTTAATTTGTATTATACCTTTCACAAATATAAAGGCAGATGGTTTGTTTACTTTTTAGGGTAAAGATATTTGAGGCAGGGCGTTGATTGGAGTGGGGTATTTTTGTTTTCAATACATTCCAGACTTCCGGTCTACAGTTGTATTCAGTGCTGATAAATATGGTCACACCTGGTGGTCCATATGGTCCGTTGCATTGCGTTTAGTTGTTATCAGTGATTTAGGGGGGTATTTATCAAAGTTTGGAGAGAGAGAAAATTGTAAGTGATAAAGCACTAACCAATCAGCTTCTAACTGACGTAAATTTTGAAAAAATGACCTTTAGGAGCTGATTGGTTGGTACTTTCTCTTGCACAATTTTATCCCTCTACGAACTTTGATAAATACCCTCCTTAAACTTTGCGAAATGTGACATATGATGTATTTTGCAGATAGGCTTAAAAAATTACTGCTTCCTACTGAATTGTATGGCTTTATTCTCAGTGATGTCACTGCTACCTAGTGAATTGCATGGCTTTATTCTCAGTGATGTCACTGCTTCCTACTGAATTGTATGACTTTATTCTCAGTGATGTCACTGCTTCCTAGTGAATTGTTTGGCTTTATTCTCAGTGATGTCACTGATTCCTAGTGAATTGTTTGGCTTTATTCTCAGTGATGTCACTGCTTCCTAGTGAATTGCATGGCTTTATTCTCAGTGATGTCACTGCTTCCTAGTGAATTGCATGGCTTTATTCTCAGTGATGTCACTGCTTCCTAGTGAATTGCATGGCTTTATTCTCAGTGATGTCACTGCTACCTAGTGAATTGTATGGCTTTATTCTCAGTGATGTCACTGCTACCTAGTGAATTGCATGGCTTTATTCTCAGTGATGTCACTGCTACCTAGTGAATTGCATGGCTTTATTCTCAGTGATGTCACTGCTACCTAGTGAATTGCATGGCTTTATTCTCAGTGATGTCACTGCTTCCTAGTGAATTGCATGGCTTTATTCTCAGTGATGTCACTGCTTCCTAGTGAATTGTATGGCTTTATTCTCAGTGATGTCACTGCTTCCTAGTGAATTGCATGACTTTATTCTCAGTGATGTCACTGCTACCTAGTGAATTGCATGGCTTTATTCTCAGTGATGTCACTGCTTCCTAGTGAATTGCATGACTTTATTCTCAGTGATGTCACTGCTACCTAGTGAATTGTATGGCTTTATTCTCAGTGATGTCACTGCTACCTAGTGAATTGCATGGCTTTATTCTCAGTGATGTCACTGTTTCCTAGTGAATTGCATGGCTTTATTCTCAGTGATGTCACTGCTTCCTAGTGAATTGCATGGCTTTATTCTCAGTGATGTCACTGCTTCCTAGTGAATTGCATGGCTTTATTCTCAGTGATGTCACTGCTACCTAGTGAATTGCATGGCTTTATTCTCAGTGATGTCACTGCTTCCTAGTGAATTGTATGGCTTTATTCTCAGTGATGTCACTGCTTCCTAGTGAATTGTATGGCTTTATTCTCAGTGATGTCACTGCTTCCTAGTGAATTGCATGGCTTTATTCTCAGTGATGTCACTGCTTCCTAGTGAATTGCATGGCTTTATTCTCAGTGATGTCACTGCTTCCTAGTTGTATTGTTTTTCCTGAATACTAACGATTGCTCTGTTTTTCTCTTGCAGCGTGTTCTTGCACTATTGCTACGCACGTGGAGGAATGAGGCACACATCATACACCTGTATCTGCGGCAGGTATGTAGAGATCCCATGGGAAGCCACATAGGGATCTGCATGGGGTAATGCACCTGGGGTGTGGAACAAAATGTCGGCGTTCAGATGGTTGATATGTAAGATGTTGACAGTCAGTATGACGACATTGTGTTTTTAGGTGATTGTAGCCCTGACCTCAGCCTAACCTTAATGCTGCCCATCCACTTAACGATGCGGGGGACGACGGCGCGATTACGACGCCATCATCTTCCGTGGGGTGAAGTGCATACACTGAACGTTCAAACATCCAGTGTATGCAGATCAATCATCCCCGAACATGGCAACCTGACGGCGGTCGTCAGGTTGACCGTCATGTGCGGGCGATGATTGATGTTAAAAAACGACCAGCGGGGGCGCGCATCGCTGGTCGTTTTTAACCTTTTGCTGCCCGATTTGCGGGCGATTACCAAGCGATGGAGTGATAACGACCATCGTTATCGCACCATCGCTAGGTTTAATTGCCTAGTGGATGGGCAGCTTAACACCAATTGTTAACACAATGCCTGTCGAAATTAAGGCATCAATATTTTGTCCGTGTCGACATTCTGAATGTCTACATAATGACTGCACATCAAGCACCTGTTGCTGTGGAATATAAGGGTATTATAAGTCACCGGGCATGTAATGGCATAAGGAGATTTATCAGACATTCCAAAAAGGACAACTGGAGGAGTGACCTGTAGCAACCAATCAGATTATAGCTATCATTTATCTAGTACATTCTGTAAAATGATAGCTACAAGCTGATTGGTTGCTTTGGGCAACACCTCCACCTGTTGGCTTTAGAAGGTTTGATAAATCTCTCCCCCTTATGTCACGGAGCAAGACGTTGATGTTTGAAAGCACATGTATTACCATTTAGGTGAATGATGTTTTTGGTTACATGTTATTACTTACGTGTATCCTTTATAAATGAGAGAAGGGAAAGCGGGTGATGACTGCTGTGCAGTGACCGGGCAGGGTGTACTCTGTAAGCGTGGTGGAGCTGTAGGTATCGCTTGACGGGGTATGAAATCTATCCCTTTAATACTGTACATCAGCGAAAATCCAAATATAAAATTATTACATATACACATATTCATTTTAGATAATATCTTTCTCTTGGACTGTTATAATTGGACAATACTGTACTTGGGCCTGATTCAGCAAGGATCGCAACGGGGTTTCCGCACGCAATCGGCCGATTGTTGCGTTCTGTGCGTGCCTCGCTGTGCGCGTGTGCAAACCAGCCACTGCGATCGCAGAGACTACGCAGACCCATCGCAGAGTGATTGACAGGAAGTATTATATGGGGGTGGTGATGGTGGGGGGGGGGGGTCGGCGAAACGCAGGCGTGCCATCCACTGCGTTGCCATACACAGCTTGGCCTGTCACTGTGTGCGATGAAGTTAGCAATTCCTGAGTAAGGTCAGAGCTTGTGCAAGTGTGTGTGAGGCTGCGATGGTACTCGATGTTACCGATGGTTTTGCAGTCTTGCTAAGAAATACGGATGTGTGTAAGGTAAGGTGGGTGTCCTTATGTTGTGCTGCGACGGCATAGCGATCGCAATGGACTAGCATATCATCGCAGTGAGACTCCATGCGTAATCACTATTGCAATCGCAGTTACGATCCGTACTGAATCAGGGCCTGATTCAGAGCTGCTCGTAAGCGGCCGCTCGTTCGCTCCGAGCGATGTTCGCACATCTGCGCATACGTATGGGTCATAGGCCCTGATTCAGAGCCGGACGCTCTGACCAGAGCGCTCGCTCTGAATCAGGGCCCACCTCCATAAATATGGAGCGTCCTCCTGGACGCTCGTATAGCTGTGGGTCACCACCCACAGCCTATACGAGCGTGCAGGATGATGGTCGCGATGGTCTTGACCATCGCCAGTGCGAGCAGAAGCCTGCGGTTGAGTTTCTCAACCGCAAGGCCAGGAGTGATTTTGGTTCTATCAGAGCCAAAATCACTCCCACTGACATCACTAGTGATGTCAGTGGGGCCGGCTTCTGACGGTAGGCGTTCCCTTGGGAACGCCTCCGTCTGGCAGGCCTGCTCCCGGCACGCCCACCAAAGGGGGTGTGCTGTCAATCAACATCGACAGCACGCCCCCTTTGATCAGACACAACGAGCGAAGGAAAGTCCTTCGCTCGTCGCGTCTCGCGCATGCGCATGACGGAGCTCCCTCCGTCGTGCGCATGCGCAGTGCACACCATCGACCCACTTGCGAGCGGACAGCCGCTCACGAGTGGGTCTGAATCAGGCCCATAATGCGCATGCGCCAACCAGTCATTGCGGTCGGAAATCGAGCGCTCGCAAAATAGCGAGTGCCTGCTAATTTGAGTGACAGGATGAGGCGTTTGTGGGTGGTAACAGGGGAAGGTGTTTGAAAACGGGGAGTGGTGATCCGAACGCAGGCGTGCCAAACGGTCAAAACAGGCGTTTTAAGGGTGTGCATAATTAACAAAGCAGCGTCACCGACCACGTCACTTGGTTGTTTCTCAGCCTGAACTGTTCGCATGATTGCGGTAGGAAAATCCTACCACAAGCACTGCGAGCAGTTCAGATGCCTTTCGATGTACTCGATTAATCAAATAAATAGCGGAGATGACGTAGGATGCGAGCGGCCAGGGGGCGTCTTAAAAAAATAGCGAGCGCTTGTTTCGTTCGTTCGCTGGCTCAGACATAGAGGCGTCAACAGACCGCAAAGAGCGAGCGCTCAATTTAAATAGCCGGCCCCTTTTTCTGAACGAGCGAGCGCAAATAGCATCCGGCTCTGAATCAGGCCCTTGATCCATGTCACATACGTTGTATTCAGGCAATAACTACCCAGCTTCTCTGCGCTACTCCTCTATTCCTTCCCCTAAGCTACATCAGCCAGATATTCTATTGCCCTTATTGCCCAACACTCCAACCCTGCCCGGGATCTGCCCCGTGCAGCAATAGTGTGGTCAATGTGATGTATATTCTATATAGTACTGTATATTGTAGGTTAGTAGAGACAAAGCACACTGCAATGGGCCAGCAAATGAGATTCTCATCCTACATAATAGTAGTAATGTAGAGATCTCACTCACAAGTATTTGCATAGATCAGCTCCTGTCTTACAGGCACCTATGATGGGACCAAGACATTGATTTTTAGCAACTGCCATTCTGTGTATTGTAGGATAGTGTATTCCAATGTCTGCATGTACTAAAGTGTTTTAAATAAATGGTTTTAATAAGGAGAGGAGGAACAAAGTTATATTATGCACTGCATTGTGCTGTGAGGTTATGAGCTTCCCTTATTAATAACAGATTACTGATCAGGGGGCTCTATGACCTACAAACCGGAATACAAGTCCTCCGTTTCCAAATGGCTTTGGGTATGGAAAGGACCCTGAAAATTGAACTCCCCAGAGGGTGTGGATTAAAAGATCTACTATTTGGATAGACTGTCAAAATATCGACGCCAACTGGTAGACAGGCAATAGGTCGACAGGGACAGAAGGTCTACATGGATGGAGATAGACAGGTACAAAAGGTTGACGTGGTCAAAAGTTCGACATTGGAATGGTCAACACCAAAATTGTCGACACTTTTTTTTTTTCTTCTAACTTTAATCTTCACCCTAACCCTCCCCTTGATGCCTGACCCTAACGCTTCCTCCTGGAGCCTAAACCTAACTGTCGGGGTAAGTGCCTAACCCCATCTGTCCCTTCTAGAGCCTAGCCCTCCAGTAAGTGCCTAACCCTAACCAACAAAAAAAGTGTTGACCAATTTTGTGTTGACGTTTTGACCATGTCGATTTTCATCCATGTCAACATTTTGTACCTGTCGGCCTATTGCCTGTCTACCTAGATACTGGCAACCTTTTTATTGTAGATCTATTGATTGGAACCCAACTCCAGGGTTACTTTCACTGTATTACTGGCCCCAACTACTAATTGGGAACCCAGCATTATTCATTGTCCCTTCACCTCGGAGAGGCAAGTAGGTTGTTATCCAGACCACAGCTCTACAGCAGTACTGGGATCCAGCTCACAACACACAGCTTTGTAGTGCCACCTCCATCCTACCCCAGTTTTATTTATTAGCCCCAGGGGATGGGTACGGGATGCCGGTATTCTAAGCGTCGGAATCCCCTGTGCCGGGATACTGAATGTATCCCATGCCCCAGTGCTTGTCTTCCTCTCTAGTAGGCTGCTATCCTGTCTCCTCTGTGCAGGGGTATTGGGTCACAGCTCCCAGCACTGGTCACTATGATGTGTGCTAGGTCATTTCAATGGCAATAGTCAATTTTTGCAGTGAGCTACTGTATGCTTGTCCCACATCTAATAGGCTGTATTACTACATGGGGGTTACTAGGCTGTATTACTACATGGGGGTTACTATGCTGTATTACTGCAGGGGGTGTTAGTAGGATGTATTACTACAGGGGGCGTTAGTAGGATGTATTACTACAGGGGGCGTTAGTAGGCTGTATTACTGCATGGGGCGTTAGTAGGCTGTATTACTGCATGGGGGTTAGTAGGCTGTATTACTGCATGGGGTGTTAGGCTATATTACTGCATGGGGTGTTAGTAGGCTGTATTACTACATGGGGTGTTAGTAGGCTGTATTACTACATGGGGGTTACTAGGCTGTATTACTACATGGGGGTTACTAGGCTGTATTACTGCAGGGGGTGTTAGTAGGCTGTATTACTGCATGGGGTGTTAGTAGGATGTATTACTACATGGGGTTAGTAGGATGTATTACTACATGGGTGTTAGTAGGCTGTGTTACTATATGGGGTGTTAGGCTGTATTACTGCATGGGGTTAGTTGGATGTATTTCTGCATGGGGTTAGGCTGTATTACTGCATGGGGTTAGTAGGCTGTATTACTACACGGAGTGTTAGTACGCTGTATTACTACATGGGGTGTTAGTATGCTGTATTACTGCATGGGGTGTTAGTAGGCTGTATTACTGCATGGGGTGTTAGTATGCTGTATTACTACATGGGGTGTTAGTAGGCTGTATTACTGCATGGGGTGTTAGTAGGATGTATTACTACATGGGGTGTTAGTAGACTGAATTACTGCATGGGGTGTTAGTTGGCTGTATTACTGCATGGGGTGTTAGTTGGCTGTATTACTGCATGGGGTGCTAGTAGGCTGTACTACTATATGGTCAATACATGTATTATTTAGCCAGATATGTCCTGCTGCTCCTGTATACTAGTTTAGTTTATTCCGACCGAGTCTGCCCTGCCAGTGAGATGTTAAGTGTACAGTTTCCTTTAGTTTATATAATCCGACTTGACTATCTGCTCAACGCTGCGGCGTGTTTAAGCGGCACTGTCCAGGTTTGTTATATCCCAATAATATGCTCTGTGTCAGGACTTATAACAATCATTACATCATAGAAAAGACGCCAGTGTCTCTGGAACAGCCGGCAGTGCTTCGCTAATCAGCAACGCCGCTCGTCAGACAGGGATTAATTCATGTGATCTGCGTCTCGGGACGGTGTGATAAACATTCATCAGAGTTGCACGGAGGCCCCTCACCCGCAGGATTCCTCAGCGCGCGTGCAGATCGCAGTAAGGCGGCCGGCCGGAGATGGCTGCACCTACAGGAGAGGAAGATTGACATTGCTGACATTTCCAGAGGATGAACAAATTAGAGTCGATTTTAAGGGGATAATGTAGAAAGAGCATTTGATTAGCTGAGGACATCGGCCATGTTTACCTGTGATTCCCTTCCGAGTAAAAACAATTCCACCTCTGAAGCAATGAAGCCACTATTAGTAGTACACCGATTATTCTGTGCCAGCAGGGAGAAACCATCATATGAGCTGGTGAAGGATAACGATCTTGGCGCTCTTGTAATCCCTTTTTTAATTACTGCCTGTCTTTCATACATGCAACATCACTAATTATTATTAGCATTAATTTATAGGGCACCCCAAAGTTCTTGATACAAAATGTGGTATACACAGTAGCATAATTGCATATGTTCTAAATGATATCTATGGGCATAATTATAGTGTATGCCTATCAGCAGTGCCAGATAAAGGTCCACGTGGGCCTGGAGCTGAAATATATAATGGGCCTATTGTGTGTGCCACCACAGGGGGGTGTTTAGCGCCATGGGGATGTGAGTAGTGAAGTGTAACCAGGGTTGTGGTCTGCACAAAGCGAAACATCCCTTGTTAGCGTGACCATAATCTGACTAAGAAAAAAAGCACTTAGTGAGGTCATTAATGTGAGATCTCTCTATATAAAAATGGGAATCAGTATGATTCACCGGCGGCCGCAAGGCTGGGTGTTCAAATCCCGACAGCGGCAGCCCGGCAAGGGTGAAAATTCCGATCGTAAATTAAGGTAAGTATCGCTAACCTTTCTAACCCCTCTAACCCTCCCTTAGGGGTGCCTAACCCTAACCTCCCCCCCTAGTACCTAACCCCCTCCTTCCCCGCAGCCTAACCCTAAGTCTCCCGGGGGGGTGCCTAACCCTAACCTCCCCCCGGGGGTGCTTAACCCCTTCCCCTAGCCCCCCCCTCCCGGGGGGGGGCCTAACCCTAAGGCCCCCCCCCCCGGGAGCCCCTAACCTAACACCCCCCCCCCCCCCCTTCCTGCTCGGCTGTACCTTCGATCGGGATGCCGGGCTCCCGGCGTAGATAAAATAACAGGCGTTGGGATTTTCGACGCCTGTCATTAGACGCTTGCCGGGATTAGACAGTCGGGATGCCGACGGTCAAAATTCAGACCATCGGCATCCCGACTGCATACCATTAATAACTATGCTGAGAACAAAAATCAGATCTAGACGCCATATTGAGAACCTAAAATAAAAGTTGGTAAGTGACAAAAATAATACATAAATACATATCTATCTATCTATATTCAGGGCCACGTAGGACCCTTTACTGAGGGGTCTCCCATTGACACCTGCAGCCTCTCACTTCCCAAGTAAAGTGGGAGGTCCAGATGGTCGATGACATGCAGGCGTATTGGGAGACTGGGCAGACTAGGAGGACCTATATATATCAGCAACTGAGTTTGGAAGCGGGCAAAATGGGCGAGCGTACAGCTTTGAGCAACTTTGCCAAGGGCCAAATTGTGACGGCTAGACGCCTGATGCTGGTGGTGGCCGGCAAAAAGATGCTAATATACATATAATAATAGAATATACAGTGGCAAAAAAACAAATGGATTTTATTAAGGTAAATACAGATGGATAGTAACAGAAATAGATTATGGCTGGGTTTGGAAGTATTATTTTCCAGCTGATTCCTCAATAATTGGGTTGGATAGCCGTGATATTCAGTTTATGTCAGAGGGATTCCGGACAGGGTGTAAAACAAGTTGTGAATACAATGAATGGTCCACAGTAACGTAGGTTGGTGTGAGGGAAGGTGAGCAGACTGGAACAGGTAAGTGTGGGGAGGATACTTGCAGTATCGGGAGATCGGGGTTTCTATGGAGATGAGGGGCATGGGATTGTGGGGTCTCTGCAGTCCGGGTGCTGCGTGTGGGCTGTCTCAGTAGTGTAGGCTTTACTAAAGCTGTGCTTTGGCCAGTGTGAGGCAGTACACCTTGGAGGATAAGGTCCGCCTCTGGCTGCAGTGTAATTGCCTACCCTCCAACATGACCCCTACCATCAGGTACAAAATGCTCTGCTCAGGGGCGTATCTATAATGGGTGCAGGGTGTGCGGGGAACACGGGCCCTGCACCGCACACGCTGCACCCATTATAATACTTACCTCACCGAAGTCCCACGTCGGCGCGGGTGTCCGGCGCTGTAAAACGAGTGGAAAATGGCCGCAGCGGCCATTTTCCCGTTATGTGCGCATGCACAGTACAGTGAAAATGGCCGCCGCAGCCATTTTCCCGGTGACCTGTGCATACACTATAGACTCTGGGCACACCCTAGTGCCCAGAGTCTATAACTCCGGCGCTGGTCGCGCACAGCTCAGTGCGCTGCCAGGCGGAGAGGAGGGGGTCCGTGTCGGAGACTGCACATGGCCCCCTCCTCTCTAGAAACACCCCTGGCTCTGCTCCTGGACTTCCCACCTATGTTTGATTGCAGCCACCTGTGTTGAACTAGGTAATTGCTTCAACACAGGTGGCTGCAATCATAAATTGAGAAGAAAATCCAGGAGCAGAGCATATTGGGCCTCATTCAGAGGCGGTCGTAGGATGCAAGCGGTCGTTCTGAAACAGGGCGGCCACTTGCATCCTGAACGGCCGCCTCGATGACCCTAAGGTAGGGTCTCGTCAGCCTTAAGCCCCAGGGAGCTTCCTGCTCTGTTTGAGCAGGAAGCTCCAGTGGGGCCGCCCCCAAACGGCAAGCGTTCCGACAGGAACGCCTCCGTTTGGCCGGGCACGCCCCCAGCCCGCCCAGCAAACTGAGCGAGCTGTCACTCAACATCGACAGCTCGCCCCATCTGCTACGAGACCCCTAACGACGGATCACCTGCCGTTAGCCGGGTCTTGCGCATGCGCACGATGGAGCCGGCTCTGTCGTGTGCATGCGCACTGCAGCAACATCGACCCGGTTGCGAGCTCGTAGAGCTAACGACCGGGTCTGAATAAGCTCCATTGTACCTAATAGAATGGGTCATGTTGGAGGGTCTGTAATCGTGAGCTTCTCCCCTTCCCCATACTAACCGTGCATCGGGCAGGCAGACGGATCATTTACAAAAGGGATGATGTGTGTATGAGTGGAGGATCACGTGGAGTGGAAGCGGCACAAGCACGTGACACTATGCAGAGCAGGAGGGACGGGCTAGTGAAGCCTTCCATATGGTCTCTGTGTAACACTAACAGTATGCCCGGTGATTGAACTGCAGACAGTATGGAGGGAGTGACGGGCCTCGGCCGGACGGCAACTGGCAGGCTGTAACAGGAAATATATATTTTCCTGTCTAATGCAGCTCCACCCACCCCATTGTTAATCCGGCCCTGCCTATCAGCGTAGTTAGTCTAAGGAGGGGAGAGATGAAGTGAGCAGGGCAGGCTTACGTTCTAAAGGGGAAGAGGAAGTATGGGGGCATTGGGGAGGTACAAGGGGGGGTTAAAGAGTTTGGGAAGGGGGAGAATGGATCAGAGGTCTGGTAGGCTGGCGTGCTTAGGGAGTGTTTGAAAGAATGGAGATTGGAGGAGAGCCTGATAGAGCCAGGGAGGGGCGCTCCAGAGGTTTTGGGCGGCACAGGAGGAGTCTTATCGGTGGCAGTCACCAGCTGACCGGAGAAGGCGCGAGGAAACGCAGAGGGAGAGCAGGTGAGCAATTTAGGTGGGAGTGTTGTAGCTGGAGGTGTGGGGGTTTGAAATTAGATTCTGTGGTTATAAGGGAGTTCGTGGCAATTGAGGGAAGCAGCAACAGAGTGACGCTAAAGATAGGTCTCCCTAGCATCAGCGCTAAGGAGAGACTGAAGAGGTGGGTGTAGGGAATGCCTGACAGAATGAGCTTATAATAGTGAAGAGGAGAAATAAGGGACGGGACAAGTATTTTGGTAGCGTTGAGGGAGAGGTATGGACTGAATTGGGTGACTGTAGATGTGGAATGAATGAGAAAGGCCACTCCCACCCACCTTGGCCACTCCCCCTGCTTGGCCACTCCCCCTCCACCTTGGCCACTCCCCATGCTGTCAGCGTACATATGCCACAATCTGCCTTGACCTTCCACCTTCATATGACGCCTTTTGCCCTCAGTAAAAACAGGACTATGTCATAAAAACAATATTACTGAGGAGTAGGTTATTGCTTTTGCTTCTTTTCTTTTCATTAAAGTGTTCTGCTGCCTACACACAGGGCCTGATTCAGACCCGCTCGCAAGTGGTTCGCTGGCCGGGCAGTGCGTACGCGCGAGCCCCGGAGCGAGTGAGAAATCACTCGCTGCGGGGCTTGCAACAAAACGGGGCGGCTGTCGGTGTTGATTGACAGCTCGCCCTGTTTCGTAGGCGGGTCAGGGGGGTGGCTTGCCAAACGGAGGCGTTCTCGAAGGAAGGCCTGCCGTTTGGGGGCGGCCCTACTGACATCACACGTGACATCTATTAGAGCAGAAAGTTCACTGGGGCTTGCGGTGGACGAGACCCTACCACAAGGGTCTCGTCGCAAGTCTGATGGTCGCGACCATCACCTGGCCGCTTGCAAAAGCTGTGTGTGGTCCCCCACAGCTTAGCGAGCGGCCAGGAGACCAGTTTACAAAAAAAGAAGTGGCCGCCTTGATTCAGAGCAAGCGCTCGCTTTTTGCGAGCACCTCTGAATCAGGGCCACAGCCAGCTATTTTAGGGGCTGTACTGATATTTTGCCTATATATGCAATAGGAACTAACGGCCTTCCTGACACACGAGGCAATTAGTGAGCCAAATACCTCATAGGTTATACATTTATTTATTACCAATTATTTATATAGCGCACACATATTCCGCAGTGCTAAACAGAGAATATTCGGCCATTCACATCAGTCCCTGCCCCAGAAGAGCTTACAATCTATATTCCCTATCACATATACACACTAGGGTTAATTTGTGTTGGGAGCCAATTAACCTACCAGTATATTTTTGGAGTGTGGGAGGAAACCGGAGCACCCGGAGGAAACCCACGCAAGCACAGGGAGAATATACAAACTCCACACAGTTAGAGCCGTGGTGGGAATCGAACCCACGACCTCAGTGCTGTGAGGCACTAATGTTAATGCTAACCATTACACCGTCTGTGCTGCATTTTAATGAAAATATCTCTGAAATAGGAGTACTACCGTTGTTTTTTATCCAGCACAAAAAAGCCTGATTTAATATCATTATTACTTTAGTGTAATATGTGGAACGAGTACCTCAGCGTAGACTACGTTATAGCGACATTTGTACACTGTGACGGACAGATATAATTGGAAGTATAGATAGAATACAGGAAGATAGAGGCATGTCCCAAGGTTACGGCGTCCACCTGTGATCCCTGCTGTTTATTTGAAGCCCATCTCTCAGTCCCCGCGTGTAAACGCGTGACAGGTCCTTTATCTTGCCTGTTAAAGGTTATAGACGCAGGCATGTAGCCGGAGTGATGGATCTATTTTTCATTTCATTTTTTGCTCGGTGGAGATTAAATACAAAAGGGAGGGAATGATTCCAGGGGAGAGCCGAGGACAGCCAGCCCCGGGATCCAGACCTGTCTTGTAGCTGGCGCTCGATGGGCCTGTGAGGTAACCAAAGCCGTACCTTGGGACCAGCCAGCATGAGCATCTATAGCCGTTCAATCTGCGAGGAGCAAACACCGTGGGTCCCCTGAGACCTGTGCCCGGTCTGTGCTCATACACAGCTGACGTCAGACGTTCCCTGAGGAGGCAGACATTTCTATCCTTCACTGGCATGGAAATGTGCACAGGGAGCAGCATTAGAGTATAAAATGCCTGTCTGCGTTCTCTTTCTTTTATCATGAGGCCGGCGTTATAGCGCTGTCCTCCTCATACGTGACATAATGGCAAATGTGCAAAGACCTTCAAAGGCGTCTGTCACTCTCTACAGCGCCAGTACAGAATCCCCTTCATTCCCAATGCTCGTACCTTAGCGGGGTCTCTCCCCTTGTACCACTACCATTCACTCAGTTCTGTAGGGCACCAGCGCCAGGTCCCGTGCGACTCAGCTTCCGCCTAGCAAAAAAGATGCTCAGCGCAAGCTGAGTCGCTCGGGACCTGGCGTGGTTAGATGGGCTGTTTGGCACGACTGCAGCAATAGTGTACGTGGACGCATCTGAATGTCGCCGATGGGCAACAGGCGGCCCTGGGGACGAATGTGTCCCTTCGAGCCTTTCACATGCAGTCCCCAGCTCATTCCTGCTTTGCTGTAATATTGTTACAGCTTATAAAGCCTAGTGATATGTTATTACATATAGGGGTCTTCCATTGATTATATGTATTCATTTAAGTTTCTGCTGAGAGCGAGAGTAATATGCAGCCTTTTGTTGAAGGTAAGAGGGCCACCCAATGCTCCCAAAATGTATCACATTCCCTATCCCCGCTATATGTGATTGTTTATATGCTCCTGCATAGAACGGATTGTAGTAGTACCAGGAAAAGGATCTACACCAAAGTGCTGTTATCCTGAAGCGTGAGGGTTTGGTACTGGGGAAATTAATAGGGGAAAACTTGCTAAGCTCTGTAATTCCCAACATTTTTATTAATTACTACTAGCCAGGATATGTGATTACTTCTGTTTAGCAGCAATTTAGGTTTATTAATATTATGAAACTGTAGATTTTCCTAGCATTCCCTTTCTTCTTCAGGGTCCATAGGGATCCACAGGGATAATGTGGTTGGAGAGATCCATGCACCAAACACTTAAAGGTTTCAGCTCCCAGGATGCCTCGGGTCGTCCTCCATATATACCCCACCCCTAGCCACGGGCCTTCAGTTGTGCGTTTGGTGCGGCAGGATTCAGACGCTCCTCTGTAACGGGACTGCTCAGGCAGTCCTAAGCTTTTATTTTTATGTTTTATTTTATTGTCTGTTTTTGGGTTGGCAGTACTGAGCGTCTAAATTAAGATGCATATGCTACGACGACTTCTACCTCTGCCGGCGGCAGCACCAGTAATAGAGCTGGTGATTGTGGTGGGTCTCGGCTGAGCGTGCTAGCAGAGATGTCAGGTAAGGTGATTCCTAGCTTATGGGAAATCGCGCGTGGCAGTCCTTGCTCCCTGGCGTAGGAGACACACCGGAAGCCGCTGCAGTCAGGACCCGGAGCGTCCACGTCTTCACTATACCACCAGGGCCTTATCGTCTGACGCTGGGGATCTGCAGAAGACGCTTCTGTTGCCACGAGGCCAGCGTACTCGGTCGGTTGATGCAGCTTAGAGGAGGTAGGCGCTCCCCCGGAAGCTCCGATCCAGACACAGTCCCTTCTGGGTCTCTCCTCCTACCCGCCTCCTGTATATGAGGCGCTCACAGTCCTCTATTGGTGCGCTGCTGTAGCTGTTGGGTGTCCTTCCTGTCTCAGGTTATGAAGAAGTTTGTGGATCATGTGGCTACTCCCATAATGCCTTCTTGTAATGGGCTACTCACAGCATGCTATGTTTACACCTCCTGTACGTCCTTCCTGGATGGATGCTTATGCCCACTCAAGTCAGAGTATGGCAGCGGTTGCAAGCAGACCGGTAGTTACTAAGGTGCCCAAACGCAAGTTATATTTTTATCAGTCTGCTCAGCATACAGATTCAGACGCATCATCAGACGAATCAGATGATGAGCAGGAGAGGAAGACCATCTGTCTTCAGTGGATGTTCCTTCTTTAGTGAGGGAGGTTAAATCAATCCTAGATATTTTCAGGATGATGAACCAGCTCCTAGTAAGAAGGCTCCAGTGTTTAAACACCAGAAGGTGGTCAAAACGGAGTTTCAAAAATCTGAGCAGCTCACTGAGCTTATGGAAGACGCATGGGGTAACCAGGAAATTGGTTTTATGTGCATAAAAGATTAACATCGTTGTATCCTTTCCCAGCTTCTGAATGTACTAAGTGGGAGGTACCTCCTACTGTGGATGCTCATGTGACATTGCCTATTCCGTCAGTATATTCTCTTAAGGATTGTACAGATAGGAAAATTTAAACATGTCTTAAGGCAGTATTTTCATCATCGGAAGCCGCTACTCGTCCAGCTGTGGCTGGAGCCTGAGTAGCCAAAGCTGTTGAGGAATGGACGGGGGCACTGGAGGTCTCTCTACCAGATGCTACAAGAGAACAGATGAAGTATATCTCCCACATATGGGAAGCGGCCTCCTATTTGGGAGGAGCTGCAATAGATGCTGCAATTTTAGCTTCTAAAGCATCAGTAACGTCAGTAGTGGCGCGCAGGGTCCTTGGGTTAAGATCCTGGAAAGCTGTTAATTGAGAGTAAGCCAACTACTGCGCAAGCGAAGAGTATCAGTTCTATCAGCGATGCAGGTCCTGGTATCAATGGTATCCACCTTCGACATGGTGAGGTATGCTCAGTTCCATTCCAGGCCTCTGCAAAAATTGATTCTCTCCAAGTGGAACGGACAGTATCATCTAATAAGGTCCCAGAGGATCCTTCCCCCTCCAGAGGTTCGTCACTCCCTCCTGTGGTGGCTGAAAAAGGACCATCTGAACAAAGGGCACCCATTCTGGATTCCAAATGTGTGCTTCTCACCATGGACACCAGTCTTTGCGGATGGGGGGCAGTGATGGGTCATCACACCTTTCAGGGAAGATGGGCAAATCAAGAAAGTCATCTGCCAATAAACATTCTGGAACTGCGAGCAGTATACAAAGCACTTATCATGGCACAAGACCTGCTCCAGGGCAGGTTGGCTCTGCAGTCCGACAATGCGACTAGAGTGGCCTGTCTCAACCATCGAAAAGGCACAAGAAGTTATGCAGCCATGAAAGAGGTGACAAAGGTTCTGATTTGGGCAGAACGCCATCTTCCGCCCATCTCAGAAATATTCATTCCAGGAGCACTCAATTGGGAAGTAGACTTCCTAAGTCTCTCCATCCGGGAGTGTTTCAGCTCCTGGTAAACAAGTGGGATCTACCAGAAATAGATCTCATGGCATCACGTCGCAACCACAAGGTCCCCAGGTACGGGTCCAGGTCCAGAGACCCATCAGCAGCCTATGTGGACGCATTGGCAGTAAGATGGGACTTCAAGCTGGCATATCTCTTTCCTCCGATTTCCCTCCTACCAAGAGTACTTAGGAAGGCGGAACAGTAATACTGGTGGCTCCGGCTTGGCCCAGACGTCATTGGTTCACCGACATACAGAATATATCCATAGACAGTCTGTATCCTCTTCCTTTATGGCAGGATCTGCTAACGCAGGGTCTCTGCCGGCAGCTGGACTTGCCTTGTCTGGCTTTGACGGTGTGGCTCTTGAATATTACATCTTAAGAGCAAAAAGTTTTTTTCAGTTTCGTAATTCAAACAATGCTTAGGGCACGAAAGCCTGCCTCTGCACACATCTATTACAGTGTTTGGCATTCTTTTGGTCAATGGTTTTCCGATGATCCTAAGGTGTTTAGGATTTCCAGGGTACTGACTTTTTTCCAGGCAGGTTTAGACCGGGGTCTCTGCCTGGTTCCAGAGAAAGTTTGCTTAATTACCAGATGTTAGAATTTTTTTTGTTGCACCAGTAGCACCGTCGGATTTGTCTTTGGTTCTTAAGGGGCTACAAGCTCCCCTATTTGAACCTCTGGAGTCTCTAGACTTGAAATGGTTGACAGCGAAGACACCTTTTCTCCTTGTTATCTCTTATGCACACAGAGTCTCTGATTTGGCAGTGCTCTCTTGTTGCTCCCAATGTTTGATTTTTCACCAGGATAGAGCTGTTTTTCGTACAAGGGAGGGTTACTTTCCTAAGGTAGAGTCCTATTTCCATTTGAATGAAGAAGTTGTAGTTCCAGCTTGTCAGGCTCCAGATCTGTCTGTAGGTGAAGCCTCCCTGGATATAGTTCGTGTTCTCCATATCTATGTGGAGCACACAAAGGCCCTCATTCAGAGCCGCTCGCTAGCGGCCGTACGCTCGTTCTGAGCGATGTTCGCACATCTGCGCATGCGTACGGTTTTTAGTACGCATGCGCGAACCAGTCAGTGCGGCCGAAAATTGTTTGTACGCTATATAGCGAGTGCCTGCTATTTTGAGTGACAGAATGAGGCGTATGTGGGTGGTAACAGGGGAAGGTGCTTGTAAACGGGGGAGTGGAATTCGAACGCAGGTGTGCTTAAAGGTCAAAACGGGCGTTTTAAGGGAGTGCATAATTAATACAGCAGCGTCATTGACCACGTCACTTGGTTTTTTTTAACTCAGAACTGCTCGCAAAATAGCGGTTGAAAAAACCAACCACAAGAATAGCGAGCAGTTCATACGCTGTTCGATGTACTCGATTAATCTAATAAATAGCGGACATGACGTATGGTGCGAGCGGCCAGGGGAGTTTTTAACAAATAAACGAGCGTATGTTTTGCACGCTCGTTCAGACTTAGAGGTGTGAACAGACTGCAATTTGCGAACGGATCATTTGAATAGCCACCCCTTGTTTTTGAACGAACGACCGCAAATAGCGAACGGCTCTGAATCAGGCCCAAACTCTGTTAGAAAATAAGATGCTCTTTTTGTATTATATGTTTTTTACAAACAAGGATGGCCAGCTAACAAGCAGACTCTGATGATATGGCTACGCATCACTATCTCTCAGGTGTACACACAGGCTGATCTCCCTGTCCCAAGCACAGTGACAGCACATTCTACTCAGTCTGTAGGACCATTTTGGGCATTTAGTTGTGATGCCTCTGTTGAACAGTTGTGTAAGGCAGCCATGTGATCTTCTGTTCACACTTTTCTACTCTTTTGATACTTTTGCCTCTCAGGATGCATCTTTTGGGCAACGAGTTCTCCTTTCTGCTCATGAGCGTCCATCACCCTAGGGGAACTGCTTTAGGACATCCCCATGGTATCCCTGTGGATCCCTATGGACCCTGAAGAAGAAATTTAGAGTTATGGTAGACTTTCCTAGATGACTCCTTTTCTTCGAGGTCCACAGGGCACCCACCCTGACGCACCTGGCTGCATTGGGTAATTTTTCTTTCGGTCACAGACTCCCTCATTTTTTGTAAGAGTGTTTCTGGTGTACGATTGCTCTTCCTTCTCGTCTTTCCTTCTTCTGCCTTGGGCTTGTTAACAAAACTGAAGGCCTGTGGCTAGGGTTGGGGTATATATGGAGGAGGACCCGGGGCATCCTGGGAGTTGAAAGTTTTAACTGTTTGATGCCTGGATTGCTCCAACCACATTATCCCCATGGTATCCCTGTGGACCCTATGAACCTCGAAGAAAAGGAGCTATCAAGGTAAGTCTACCATAACTCCAATTTTTTATAAGCCAAGGAAGTGTATCTACCATCCTACTCCCACCTATACTACTCACACTAATACACCCTCACACCAACCCTACTCCCACCTATACTACCCACACTAATACACCCACCTACCCTACTCCCACCTACACTACCCACACTAATACACCATCACACCTACCCTAATCCCACTGAAACAACCAACACTAATACACCCTATACTACTTCCCACACTAATATACCCTATCACCTACAATACTCCCACATATACTACTCACACCTTCCCTACTCCCACCTATACTACCCATGCTAATACACCCTCACACCTACCCTACTCTCACCTATACTAGCCACACTAATGCACTCCCACACCTACCCCACTCCCACCAAAACAACCAACACTAACACTCCCTCACACCTACCCTACTCCTACCTATACTACTCACACTAATACACCCTCACCTCTACCCTACTCCCACCGAAAAAAACAACACTAATACTCCCTCACACCTACCCTATTCCCACCTATACTACCTACACTAACACACCCTCGCACCTACTCTACACTAATGTACCCTTACACCTCTCCTACTCCCCATACTTCCCACAATAATGCACCGTCACACCTATACTTCCCACTCTAATGTATCCAATCACCTACAATACTCCCACATATACTACTCACACTGTCCCTACTCCCACCTATACTACCCATGCTAATACACCCTCACACCTACCCTACTCTCACCTATACTAGCCACACTAATGCACCCTCACACCTACAATATTCCCACCGAAACAATTAACACTAATACTCCCTTACAACTAGGGATGTGCAGGCTCGGATAGGTTCGAGTTTGCACGTGGAGTTCGGATTTTTCCCTCCAAAAAAACGGAACTCAGAACGAGGCAAAACGTCATCTTACATGGACGAACATCATCATTCCTGGACAAAAGACCAGGAATGATGATGATCGTCCATGTAAGATGACGTTTTGCCTCGTTCTGAGTTCCGTTTTTTTGGAGGGAAAAATCCGAACTCCACGTGCAAACTCGAACCTATCCGAGCCTGCACATCCCTACTTACAACTATCCTATTCTCACCTATACTACTCACACTAATGCACCCTCACACCTTCCCTACTCCCACCGAAACAACCAACACTAATACCTCCTCACATCTACCCTATTCCCACCTATACTACTCACACTAATGCACCCTCACACCTTCCCTACTCTCACCTATAGTTCACACCCCTATACTACCCACACTAATACACCCTTTGCACATACCCTAATCCCACCTATACTACCCACACTAATACATCCTTACACCTACAATACTTCCACATATGCCTCACACCTACCCTACTCCCACCGATAATACACACACTAATTCTCCCTCACATCTACTCTACTCCCACTTATACTCCCCATGCTAATACACCCTCACACCTACCCTGCACCCACCTATACTACTCGTACTAATACACCCTCACACCTAACCTTCTCCCACCTATACTACTCACACTAATACACCCTCACACCTAACCTTCTCCCACCTATACTACCCACACTAATACACCTGCACACCTTCCCTACTCTCACCTACACTACCCACACTAATACACCCTCACACCTTCCCTACTCTCACCTATACTACCCACACTAGTACACCCTCACACCTCCCCTACTCCCACCTATCCTGGGGGCGGAGACTCTGCAGTGTGTGCTGTCTGAGCTGTGAGGAGGTTGTGTGGAGGAGAGCTCTAGCTGCTGCAGGTGTGTCCCGTGTCTGCAGGGAGACTCCCTGCTGGCTTCCCCAGGGGGATGGGTCCTCCTGGGGGAGAGTGCTCCCGACGTTCAGCCCGTGGCTCGGGCTCTAAAGCAAAAGCCAAAGCAAAGACTCCTGGTGTCCGGATAACTAGTGCGGCAGGCCAGTCCGGATCATCAGGAAGCAGCATGAGTGACAGTGGAGGCAATATCATCAGCCCGGCTTCTGTGCAGTTGGAACCACAGCTTGTTCCCCCTATGTCTGGGGGTGCTCCCCTATGTGATGGAACAAAAGGTCGAGCAGTGCTGGAAGCTACCTACCCTGTCGGTGTGGCCCCAGTGAAGAAACTTGAGCCACAGTCGGATTCCCACAAACTCTCCCTGGGTGCTCCCCTGTGTGATGTAACACAGGGTGGAGTATCAGCAGCTACTGTCTGCCCAGGGGGTAGTGAAGTATGTGGGGGGGTGAAGCCCCTTGATGCCTTGGAGAATGTTCCTGGAACCCCTGGTGATACTGGGGATGAAGAGGAAGATGAGGAGGAATCATTTGATAGCTTCGCTATTGAGGAATTACAAAGAGAGGCGAAGCGTATACAGTGATAGAGGAGACCCAGGGTATGGAGGAGGATAGGGTGGCTCAAGGTGTGTCCCAAGGCTCCTGTGTAGGGCCGAGTCAGGTACAGGTACCTGGTACTGAGCATCAGGTTATCAAGTTTGTACCCAAACCTCCTGATCCTGGGCCTTCTCGTACGGGGGAGAAGGTCCCTGTAGATTGTCAGGGAGTAAGGGAGGAACGGGTAGTGACAGTTGTCGCTATGGAAGAGAAGGCTGGCCCGAGTAGGGTTAGCTTGTAGTTTTGTGGTGGATTTGGTGCTGGGAATTGTGCAAGGTAAAAGTAAGCAAGGTCTTGCATTTAATAATCTATACATCATGGATCCCCAACCCATACGTTGTGCCACGATTAATGTGGCTTCCGTAGTTTCTGAACGTGCTCGTATAATGGCCTTTGATTTTTTCAACACGGTTGAGGTTGATTTTTTGTTTTTGCAGGAGACTAGGATTAGTAAATTGGATCTCCTCCACAAAGCGAAGCGTGAGTGGAGGAGGGGTCCTTCTTACTGGTCTCTTGCGGCCGAGCCGTACCGTGGGGTGGCAGTGCTTTTTACTGACATGGTAACTGTGTACAAGGTTATAGAGTTGCAAGCAGGTAGATGTATGATTTTGGATATCAACATGAAGGGACAGGACCTTAGGTTAATTAATATTTATGGTCCTCAGTCACAGTGGGATAGGAAATGTCTCTTCATGGAGATAAAACCTTTTCTTTTTACGGCCCAGCAAGTTATCTTTGGTGGTGATTTTAATACCATAATTAGGCCAAAAGATAGGGGAGGCTCAAAGAAAACTCTGGGCTTTTTTTGTTAGCATGATTAGACAGGCGGGTCTGGTAGATGTGCATATTCGGCATTTCCCAGACCTCACAGGTTTCACCTTATTTAGTGGTAGTCATAGATCTAGAATAGATAGCTTTTTTGTTAAGGAATCTTCAAAGACCTCATCTTTAGGGGTGAGGTTAGTGGAGTTTTCCGATCACGCTTTTCTCTCAGTGACTTTGAATGCCTCAGAAAGGGCGGGGCCTGTGGCGATTGAACTCAGAGCTTCTGGAAGAAGAGAGCGTTAGACAATCCTTTAGGGTCTTCTTTCAATATCAGGAGACACTTTTGGAGGCGGGTTGGAGTAGATCTGAGTGGTGGGAGGTGATTAAAAAGAGAATCCGGAAGTTTTTCCGTGGGTCTATTGCTAAAAAAAACTTGTTAAGACGTAACACCTACCATAGCCTGAGAAAGAAATTGGATCTCTTGATCTCTGAGGAGGGAGATAGTGGGGAAATCTCCCGGGTGAAGGCTCGGATGAAGGAGTTTCAGTACAACCGACTGGCATCCTTAGTTCTGGAGAGGGATTATGGAACATACCACTCGCCAGATCCCTACCAGAGCTGTAGGAGATCAGTTGATGCCAAAGAGATCAGGAGACTGAAGGATGGACAGGGTGTTCTTCATATTGATAAGAAGGGCATTCTGGAAGTGATTGAGTCCTATTATTCAGATCTTTTATCTGAGCATTCACTCATCAGGGAGAGGATGGAGGAATTTCTGAGGAGGACACCAGGTTTGGGTTCTCAGGTTGTTTCTTCTGAATCTTTGGAGAGTGATATAACAGCAGAGGAAGTTAAGATAGCGATAGAGGGGTTAAACTCCAAAAAATCTCCAGGACCGGATGGTTTAACATCTGAATTCTATAAGACCTTTTCAGACCTCTTAATTCCTCGCCTTGTGGAAGTATTTAATGAGAGCCTGGATGAGGGAGTCCTCCCTCCTTCCATGAGGTTATCTGCCCTTATACTACTGTCTAAAGGAAAGGATCCGTCCCGTATTGAGAACTGGCGCCCCATAGCCCTTCTTAATACAGGAAGATTTTGGCAAAGGTACTGTTCAATAGGCTATCGGAATTTTCTGAGCTGTTGCTTTCCCCCTCTCAGCACTGTACGGTGAAGGGCCGTAGCACCTTTAGTGCTGTCCTAGGTGTCCGGGAGGTCATTGAGCGGTGCAGGGCTGAGAAGTGTGGAAAGTATTTACTGGCATTGGATCAATCTAAGGCTTTTGATCGGGTAAACCATGAGTACCTTTGGGCCCTACTGAAAAGGTATGGTCTTCCAGAGCGGGTGGTGAATTGGCTGCAGGCTATTTATCGTCAGGCCGAGAGCTTCCCACTTGTAAATGGTTGGATGGGTCCCACTTTTGGGGTAGGCTCTGGTGTTCGTCAGGGATGCCCCCTGAGCCCCCTCCTATATGTTTTTGCGATTGACCCCTTCGTCAGAAGGGTAGAGAGCGGAACTGTGGGTGGGGTGCAGCTGAGCCCAGAGTTTCCGCTAAAGGTGGTGGCCTACGCAAATGATGTCACGGTGGTTCTCTCCTCACGGATGGAGGCCCGTGATGTGGAACATCTTATCTGTGAATACTCTGAAGCCTCGTGCTCCAGGGTAAACCGTGAAAAGTGTGAAGTTTTCTGGATCGGGGAGGAGGGTGATGAATTTTGCCTTCCGGACAGCTTCCCTCGGGCCAGTCAGCAGATTAAAATTCTAGGCATAACATTTGACCATGGTGACTATGCCTCCTTAAATTGGGATAAGAAGCTGGAAGATGCTACCAAGAAGGTAGAGAGCTGGAAGAGATGGAAGTTATCTCTGAGGGAAAGGGTTGACTTGTGTAAGACTTACTTGATTCCGATTTTTTTATATGTCAGTTATGTGTGTTTTTTGCCTCAATCTATGTGGTCCAGATTGAATTCCTTGTTTTTCCTTCTTTTGTGGGGAAACGGGGTCATTATTGTCAGGAGAAACATCACCTACAGACCGAGGAAAGACGGGGGTTTAAATATGGTAAACCCCGTTGTCTTTTTTGTAACAGCCTTTTTAATATTTAATCTTGGGAGTTTGATTTTAGATGCTCCCCCTCGGTGGGTAGAGGGATTTAGATCCCTTACTCAGGTTGTGGCTAGAGGGTGGCCAGGTGAAAAGCTTTCGGATTCGGTGTGGTTACCTCCCGATCTACGTCATCCAGAGTTTGAAGGTGATGAGGCATTTTGGCATGGTGGTGAGTGAAGTCAAAAACTTCTCTAGAAGGGAGTTGGAGAGAAGAATTTTGCAGACTCACTTCCATGACCAGCTGTCCCTGAGGGACTGTCCGAGTGATGTCGCTTCGGCCGGGTTAGCTCTGTTAAATTTACAGAAGATACCGCAGAAGTTTAGAGACATTGCTTTTCTCTCTTTTCACGGAAGACTTTATGTTGGGGAGAATCTCAGGTGGAAGAGTGTCAATGATCGTGGTTGCCCACGGGTGGAGTGTCCAGGGGTGGTGGAGACGATGGACCACTTTCTGCTTGAGTGTCCCTTTAATGTAAAGGTTTATGAGGAGGTGTCAAAAGCCATTGGTATTCCGTGCCTTTCGGGGCTTAGTTACCCTGAGTGGGTTTATGGGGTAGTCAGAAGATATGGTGGATTTAATTTAGTCACGATTTATTTAGTTAGTTTAGCAGTTAGATTTCACACGTGGAGCGCACGGTGTCAGGTGTCCATAAGGAAAAAGGTCCTCCCCTATAGGAATGTGGTGGGTTTGATTCTTCAAGAGGTGAGAAGGATGATGGATCTGGATAGGGAGGGGTTGGATGCTGTCGGCTGGTCTCGTCGGTGGGGCCAGTTGAAACCCCCTTGAGTGGGTGGCAAACAGTCTCTCTGAATTCCAGCTTTGGGTTTTCTTTTCTCTTTTTTCACTCCCTTGTAGATGATTTTTTGAAGTATTTTGTTTTATTTATGGAAAGGTTTGCATACATCTGCCTGTAGGTGTTGGTGATGTGTAATATAGTTTAGGGTTGATGTATGATTTAGATAGTTTCCTTTTACTTGAGGTGGTTTCTAAATCCTTGCTTAGTTTTCCCTTGCAGGTGGTGGATTGTATATAGGTAGTAGGGTAGATAAGTGTTTGTATTAGTATAGGAAAAGTATAATATGAAGTAATATTATGTATTTTTTTTGCCTTTTTTATTACGTTTTTGATTTTATGTAATTATTTATTTACATTTTATGTATTTATTATTATTATACTTGTTGCAAGTTTTAATAAAACGAAGCATGACCTATACTACACACACTAATATACCCTCACACCTTCCCTACTCCCACCTACTCTACCTACACTAATACACCCTCACACCTTCCCTGCTCTCACCTATACTACCCACACTAATACACCCTCACACCTACCCTACTCCCACCTATACTACCCACACTAATACACCCTTTGCACATACCCTAATCCCACCTATACTACCCACACTAATACATCATTACACCTACAATACTTCCACATATGCCTCACACCTACCCTACTCCCACCGATAATACACACACTAATTCTCCCTCACATCTACTCTACTCCCACTTATACTCCCCATGCTAATACACCCTCACACCTACCCTGCACCCACCTATACTACTCGTACTAATACACCCTCAAACCTAACCTTCTCCCACTTATACTACACACACTAATATACCCTAATCCCACCTATACTACCCACACTAATACATCCTCACACCTACAATACTTCCACATATGACTCACACCTACCTTACTTCCACCGATAATACACACACTAATTCTCCCTCACATCTACTCTACTCCCACTTATACTCCCCATGCTAATACACCCTCACACCTACCCTGCACCCACCTATACTACTCGTACTAATACACCCTCACACCTAACCTTCTCCCACCTATACTACCCACACTAATACACCTGCACACCTTCCCTACTCTCACCTATACTACCCACACTACTACACCCTCACACCTTTCCTGCTCTCACCTATACTATCCACACTAATACACCATCACACCTACCCTACTCTCACCTATACTATACACACTAATACAGCCTCACACCTTCCCTGCTCTCACCTATACTACACACACTAATACACCCTCAAACCTACCCTACTCCCATCTATACTACTCATACTAATACACCCTCACACCTGCCCTATTCCCTCCTATACTACCCACACTAATACACCCTCACACCTTCCCTACTCTCACCTATACTACACACACTAATACACCCTCAAACCTACCCTACTCCCATCTATACTACTCATACTAATACACCCTCACACCTGCCCTATTCCCTCCTATACTACCCACACTAATACACCTATCCCACTCACATCTATACTACCCACACTAATACACTCTCACATCTATACTGCCCACACTTATGCTCCCTCGCACCTATCCTACTCCCTCATTACATTGCCCACACTAATGTACTAACACCTACTTTACTCCCACCTACACTCACTATAATGCACCCTCACACTTATGCTACAGCTGTCCTAATCTCCTCTTCTCTTGTCTCAGGTATACCCTATTCCTATTAGAATGTAAGCTTTCTCATAAACGGAGACCTCTGTACAGTTTGGTTCATGTAACAAGTCATTTTTTCTGCCTTTTTATATCCTGTTACATAAATGTTTTGCTTTCCCCACTCTGCGGAGCTGCATAGCACGGTGTCACTTCACATATTAACAATGGTAATAATAATATATTAGGTGGTCTGTTCTAAAAAACTTTTTCATCTGCCATTTTTCAGTGTACTGTACTGAAAGACTTATTTTTTATTATTATTAATGTAACCCTTTTGCCTTTTCTTGTGCTCTCTTTGTTCAGCGGAGAAAACTCCTCGGTTCTTCACTACGGACATGCTGGAGCCCCCAATGACAAGACCCTGGAAGATGGCGACATGTGGTGAGTCGTGTTTTATTTAGCCAATACTACACCATAGAGAGAGAGAGATAGTGGCCCATGCCACTTCAGCATCGTGCTTCACCCACAATGTCTCAAATGGTTACAGAAGCGGACACTTTAGCTCTTGGAGCTATTAATATACTGTGGTATATCTATAAACGGAATGGGTATGAAATACCGGCGGCTGAATAGTTCAAATCCCGACACCAGAAGCCCAATGAGAGAACATCCTGATAGGGGCCCCCCTAACCCTATGCCTAACCCTAACCTCCCCCTGGTGGTGCCTAACCTTAGCCCCTCCATGCAGCCTAACCCCCTACCCCCGAGAGTCCCTAAACCTAACCTCCCCCAATCCCCGGGCTAATGCTGATACTTACCCGGATCCTTCATTCGGGATTCCGCCGGTATCCTGGTCCCCTTCGGGATAGCGGTGTCGGCATTTTGCCGGGTGGCGGGAATCTGGCGTCGGTATATCGGCGGCCGGCATATTAACTACATCCCTAATAAACCATCATAAACAAGTGAGATAAATATGTCCTGTATACCAAGGAATATGATGTGAGATAAATGTGTCATGTATATCAGCAAAAGGTTTCACCAGATAGGTACATTTCCTCTGGAGAGTGGACAGAGTATCGATGCAGTTTTTGCCTGTGTGTGTCCATGGCCTGTCCAGCATTCAGTATGAAACTTTTGTGTGTACTGTGATGTGTTGTCTCCATTGGTCAGTGAATCCTTTTCCGAGGTGTGTCCTAGAGATCACATAGTTGGACGGAGGCAAGGGGATTAGACACAAGGAACCTCTTTTCCTTGACGATACATTAAAGAGTTCCACAATGTTTCATCTGCAAGTCGGCTACTTTAATACCTTTACCTATATAAAAGCAGGGAATGTCGGTTACCCATATTGTAACACTACGAATGACAGTCATGTCCCTACACTCATACATTAGACTACAAACTGCACATTATTAAAAGGTTACCATCTTTGACCTCTCATGATGTTATGATTGGTCAAGACAGAGAGGAACACTGTAGATGATTTTACCGGGGGATAAAACACTGTTAGGAAATGCAGCTGTATTGATATTGTTGGTGTCTGACAATTAGCTGGCACACAGTGTGTATTCACATCATATGTTAAGCAGTGACTTTTGTACCTGTGCATATCAAATTTTAACATCACCCAGCAATTTTCAACTAATGTAACATTGTTAGTGAAAATCATGTTGGTAATACTCTACTATGGAAAACTGCAACTGCAGAATTGCCAGTATGACACAACCCCAAGGGTAATCTCTCATGAATCGAGAAACGCAGAGTTTTTCAGTTACAGAAATTCAGTGTGTGTGGCAACAGTCAGGAATGTACATAGATTAGAATAGGCAGAGTACTGCACAGCATAAACAGAGCAGTTCTGGATGCCAGTTTTAAAATAGCAATAATATTAAAGAAAATGGCAGTAGTTTGCATGTGTTATTATTGCCCTTTTAAATCCAGCTGACAGAACCGGCGACAAGCTGCCGCTTAGTAAATATACCCCTTGGTGTTTACAGCCCATGTGATCATGCATGGGCTGGAAATGTGAGCAGCCTGTTTGTCTTTACCCCAAATAAGGTCCAAGAATGTGCTTTTCAGGTCCATAACTATCAGCTATGTCATTGTTCTGGCACACTGAAAGAGGTGGCTGCCTATTGGGGATTATCTCTTTTGGAATTTCAACACAATTACACCATGACCACTGGACGTCTGGAAACATTACATAGTGAATCAAGGGCTTCTGGAAAAATGTACCACTGATGTCTGGATTTCTGAAAATATGTCCCACTGGCCCATGGACTCAGGGGAAAAATGGAATCTGACAAATGGGCTCCAGGAAGAATGGCCCACTGGCCCATGTACTCAGGGAAAGATGGAATCTGACAAATGGGATCCAGTAAGAATGGCCCATGGATTCAAGGAAAAATGGAAGACACATGGGCTCCAGGAAGAATGACCTACTGACACAGAAACTTGAAGAAAATGGCATACTAACACATGGGCTCTGGGAAGAATGGCCCACTGACACATGGGCATATGGGAAGAATGGCTCACTGACATTTGTGCTCTGGGAAGAATGGCTCACTGACACATGGCCATATGGGAAAATGGCCCACAGACTCATGGGCTCTGGGCAGAATGGCTCACTGACACATGGCCATATGGGAGAATGGCCCACTGACACATGGCCATATGGGAGAATGGCTCACTGACACATGGCCATATGGGAGAATGGCCCACTGACACATGGGCTTTTGGAAAGAATGGCTCACTGACATTTGTGCTCTGGGAAGAATGGCCTACTGACACATGGGCTCTGAGAAGAATGGACCTACTGAAACATGGGCTCTGGGACGAATGGCTCTGGGAAATTTAAATTGAAATGTTTGTGGTAGTAAATTGGAAAACACTTAGGCACTTTAGATAAATATGCTGATGCATAAAGGAGAACGTCCTACAGGCAGCAGATAAACATTTTAAGTACTGGAGGGGAGGACGGGGCTGAAACCAAGAAATAGTCATAACTGTAAATAAGCTCCAATTCTTGCTACAACCTGATAATCTAAACCTGTCTTTTTACCAAGACTATAACAGCCACAGGGCTGCAATTCCAAGTGCTGCTTAATATGAACTCCCTGATGCTTCTCTCCTGGCCTCTAACAATGCATAGAATTAACCAGAAAACCAATGCAGACTTCGGCCAGGTGATTCCACGCTTGATCAATGAGCATCTTTCATCTGGCCTCGCTCATGCAACCAGTCAGTACTGGCCATTAGCGCTCCTGCAGGAAGCCACCCTTCTGTTTTATTAATACAGATACTGTAGACTAATACAGGAAATATTCATTTAATGGTTGCGTAGAAGTCTGTAGCTTACAAGTCGCAGTAACTATGCAATAATTGCCCGTCTCTTCCAGAACAAGGGGTGGGAGGTTTAGATTCTTTATGAGGTTTTCCTGCCAAGCTGATCAGACAGCACATAGCTCTGCAGGTGCTCCGAGTGAAGCCTAGATAATGGCAAGAAAGCCAGCATCGATAATCAGCAAGAAAAGAGGGACTGAAAAGCGCAGTTATTGTATCCAACGGGGTATTCAATCCCAGCCGCTCTAATGAGCCCTAATGTTTGCTGTCTATAGCAAGTTGTCAGCACTTGTCTAATTACAGACTATCCCCATAACCGCTCAAGTTTCAGGACGGTCTCTCTGGTTTCTGTGGCTTTAAAGAGAAGCCTTGTCTGCAGTCCTCTGTCATTTACAGTAATTGGGAGCCCTCTACTGCAAGATGTCAGCAAGTGTCCTCCCAGTCTCTGTAATGTTCTTTCTCTCTGCACATTCTGCAGCCTTGTCTGAGGAGCGACAGAGAGAAAGAGATTAGCGCACACAGACAGCAGTGCTAGCAGTATAGGGGAATTATCATCCAGGGATCACACGTGCTGTATGCCGCATGGTCGTTCTGGATTTTTATTCAGAGGAAAACTACATTTACAGTTACAGTGCATTTATATTTTATTTATATTATTTAGTAACAGTTTCTTATAGAGGGCAGCATCTTCCGTTGGGATTTACAATTGTAGACATTAATAGAACAAAACTGGGTAATAACAGACAGATATATAGGTAGGAAGACCATGCTCGAAAGCTTACAATCTATAGGGAAATAGGCATTGATACACAAGGATAGGTGCTATATATTGCATTTTGGTCCAGCCAGAATGCAGAGTTTCTTGGTGGGCAGCATGATCCAGTCACACCGGAATGTCGGCCAAATGTCATGAGGATGTGAGAGAAAGACGATGTGTGAGGTTATGTGTGGACTGTGAAGGGGGATGTAATTAGATATGGAAGCTATGAAGGTTATGTGGGCGGTTCTGGAAACTGATAAGCTTGCCTGAAGAGGTGAGTTTTCAGGGAACGCTTGAAGGATTGGAGACTAGAGGAAAATCTTATTGTGCGTGGTAAGGCATTCCATAGAGTGGGTGCAGCCCGAAGAAAGTCCTGTAACCATGAGTGGGAGCAAGTAATGGTTGGGGATGAGAGACTCAGATCTTGTGCTGAGCGGAGAGGTCGGGTAGGGAGATATTTTGAGATGAGTGAAGAGATGTATTTTGGTGTGGTTTGGTTAATAGCCTTATTTTTACGCCAGGTAACGCTGAGCACCTGATGCACTCACTCAGACGCTACCCAGCTGTGCGCAGCATGACGCCAGAGGTTACACTCAGCAGCCCCACACCGGCCCGCCCCTTTGGCCGTGCCCGCCCCATTGACCAACTAAATCCCGGGAATCCTGGGATTGAGCGTTTTTCAATCTTGAATCTCGGGATTGGAAAAACTACCCAGAATTGGCTTCCCTAATTGTGTCTTTTAAAACCATCATAGCATTGAAATGACGTTGCTGAAAACAGGGCTATTTGATGGTTTGGAGAGATTTCCAAAAAAAAATCAAACTGGGGAAAAGAAATACTGATCAGACTGATAAGCTACTGTTTGTGCGTTCACTTGTGTATTCTTATAACACGGTTCATGAACCCGGGAACAGGTTTAGATAACGTATTATAAATCACAGGACTCCGCTGTTATGTCAGACTCACACGTAGTTGGTCTGCATAAAGGTCCAGACTGATGATGCCATCTAGTAGTTGTTGCCGTCCTGAATTAACCCCTAAATTATTTGAATCCCTTGTCAGGATGTGTTATTACTGTAGCACCCTGATTAATCCGGGATCGTATCATGTGGTCTATTTAGCATCAGTGCCGCTATTGGCCCGAATATTTTCGGACAACATCGACCAAAATGTTTTTCTTTTTCTCAGTACTTTTCCCCCCGCTATCTAGCAATAATCCTCTCAGAGACGGAGGTTGCGTTCACACGCAGTTCCCGCCTAGTTTGCGTAAGCGGTCTTTTCGGTTGTCCGAAAAGACCGTCCTGCTTGGCGCATGCACCATCTCTGCGCAGCATATACAGTATAGTGTATGTATTTATCTAGCCTTACCGGCTCTTGTCTACCTTAAATTCACGTTGCTCGCGGGGGGGCGAGGGAGCAGTTTGACTATAAGGTAGATGAACGCTGGGCAGAGCTATATATACCGTGCACATAGAAGTATGATTTAAGTAAATTTTTGTTTGCTGAATAGACCCCAAAACGTGGCGTGTAAAAACCAAGCAGCTACAAACTACTTTTATATCCCTAATGGTGCATACACACAGGACGATCGATAACGATATCGATCGATCGATATCGCTCATCCAGCACACCATGTACCCACCAAAGATGGCCAACGACCCTGATCGCGGGTCACTATAGTATGCACGGGCAATGGACGATATCGTTATCGTCCATGCCTGCACGCGCATCACAGGTCATTGACCACTGAAAAATGCACGATATGAGCGATAACTATATGATTGATATCGTTATCGTTCATATCGTCCATTTTAATCGTAAGCCTCCCCGGTACCATATAAATACTGTACAGCAGTCACAGCTACGTCGCGCACGTTTATCTCCGGGGCGCACCCTCTATGGCAGGCTTCTCGCTTCCACTTCACAAAGTGAACTACAGTCGCATTAAATAAAGACAGAAAAGTGGAACCTGCGTTTTTTTAATTAATACCCTTATGTGCTTCAATCCCTGATGCTGACAGCAGTCTGCAAATCCACCGCTGTGTACAGATACCTGGCAGCTTCTGGAAGTTGATAGTGTTTTGTGACTGATTAATTTCACTTCTTTTAGGGTTTTTCTTTACTTTCCACATTATAGGGTAGGTTCACTAAGCCTTGGGCGGAGATAAAGTACCAACCAATCAGCTCCTAACTGTCATTTTTCAAACAGAGCTCTCTCCAGCTTTTCTCTCTCCAAGTCTTAGCCATACTTGCCGACAATCAGCTCCAGCCTTCCGGGAAGGAGCTGATTGTTGGCTAACAGCGGGGTGTGGGGGCGGCCATTGACTGCACATTGGGGGCGGAGCTGGCCATTGACTGCACATTGGGGGCGGGGCTGCGTGATCGCGTCACCGTGGCCCCGCCCCCTCTTCACAATGCCGTTATTTTCGGCATTGTGAAGCAGGGGGCGGAGCCACGATGACGCGATTCACCGCGGGGGTTTATATAGCTTTTTCTGGGGGGAGGTCAGGAGGGTGGCAGGCTTCCGGGAGGCTTGCCTGCCTTTCCGGGGGGCCGGGAGTGGCACCCGAAAATCAGGAGGCTCCTGGCCAAATCGGGAGGGTAGGCAAGCCTGGTCTTAGCACATGTCCCCCTATGTCTTTGGTGTAAAATGTTCTATCTTATTGCGAGTATCTAAAATTATCCAGCAGTCATCCCCCTTATTTCTTTATAACCTAATTCCGAAACCATCTGCGGCAGCTCCGACCCGCGTGGCGTCTGCACTGCGCGGCGTCAGGATTTCTGTATGTAATCTACAATGTTAAGGACGGTATAAAAGGAAACCTTAAGTAGATGTCACTGTGCAGAGAGTGTATGTTACTTATCTGCAGCGATCAGCCCAGAGATAAATGGCGCTAATCCTGGCTTCATCCGACAAGCGATATTACAGTGTATCTTTCTGCAGACACCGTGTTCTCGCCACACTTACCCATGTACACGATCAGACGCTTCAGCCAGACATTTATCATTCTCCTCAGTAGATTAAATGTTACCTGTGGTTCTGCTGTCCCTGGAGGGAACAAGTCTGTGTAGCCAGCACCCCAGCACGCTAGTTTTATTAATATAGATACGTTGTTGTAGAAGATAAGAGACTATATGCACCTCCTCACTGATTGATACTCCGCTGACTGGCTGCAAGCTTCTCAGAGCTCTCTCCCAATTCTCAGAGAGACCCCGGAGTATTTCTCAGTCTAGGGGGCCTATTTATCAAGGCGTTTTTTCATAAAATTATGCAGAAACTGCCGTTTATGCATCATTTTGTGTATCACCGCTATGTAATAGCAGCCTGATGCAAGAGATTTTACTGAAATCTTCCATTATTATCAATGGGGACTGCAGTCTGACCCCTATGTACCTATGTCCTGTTGGGTTACGCCATCTTCAGATGGCGTAAACGGCTTTATGCCTATGGAGGCATATTTGCAGGGGAAGGATATAATCCAGGGTGTAACTTGCAGGGACAGAGGTTATTGCTGCCACTGTCCCTGCCGGTTACATTTAGTACATTGCGGGGATAATTATGTAAAAAATGATTATCCCTGCCACGATATACATTTGAGACAATCGTGGCATTTGTGAGATTCTTAGTACATTGGACCTCATTGAGACCCGCTCGCTGGGAGCGATTTTCACACATCTGCGCATGCGTATAATTCGCAGTGCACATGCGCAAGTCATTTGTTGCGATCTGATTTTGGTTGCTCACAAGTAGGGATGTGCAGGCTCGGATAGGTTCGAGTTTGCACGCCGAGTTCGGATTTTTCCCTCAAAAAAAACGGAACTCAGAAAGAGGCAAAACGTCATCTTGCATGGACAAACATAATCATTCCTGGACAAAGTCGGCAAAAGCGGCAATCCGTTATAAAGCTGGTTTTGCTTGGCAACTAATTGCCACTTTAAATTTAGCAAATCACGCTGGTTCCGTAGTCTTGAAAGCTTTTACATACAGTGACCCCCTTTCTTGCACCGTATTATCGGCCCTTCTGTGAATGTTTTCTAGTTCATTCATGTTTGTTTTGGAGACCTGGGGTAGCTTCCAAAAATGAAAAGTGCCCAGTCAGATTTTAACTGTCATTTCCCTGTTGCATTCTAGAAAATGATAGACAGAATCTGATTGGTTGCTAATGGGAACACCAACAAACTTCATTTATAGAAACTTTAGTATATCTACCCCCAGCATGGTTATCCTTGAAACCTGGACTGATAGTGTACTTTGGGGACCGAGGTTGGGAAACACTGGTCTAGCATCTAGGCGGCAATTCAATTAAAACTGAGGTACGGGCGCTGCCAGCAATGTACCGCTGTGACGGCGTTTGAACACCGACAACGGCACCCTACATTACCTCTACACAGAGCCGTAACTAGACTTTTTGGTGCCCTGTGCCAGAGAGCACTGGTGCCTCCCTCATTTTTCAAAAGGACATAGGGCTCATTCAGAGGCGGTCGGAGGATGCAAGTGGTCTCTCAGAAACTGGGCGACCACTTGCATCCTGACCGCCCACCTCTGTTGCGGTCGTTAGGCTGTGGGTTAACACCCACAGCTCTAACGACCGCTCCGGTGATGGTCGCGATGGTCAGAGACCATCGGGGCTTACGACGAGACCCTAGGGTAGGGTCTCCCTTGTCGTAAGCCCCGGAGAGCTTCTGGCTCTGTCTGAGCCAGAAGCTCTCCACTGACATCACTAGTGATGTCAGTGGGGCCTCCCCCAAACAGTAGGCGTTCCCATGGGAACGCCTCCGTTTGGGCTGCCACCCCCCTGGCCCGCCTTCCAAACGGGGCGAGCTGTCAATCAACATAGACAGCTCGCCCCCTTTGGATCGAGACACGCTACGACCGGCGCTGTCGGTCGTAGTGGGTCTCACGCATGCGCACGACGGCGCCGGCGCCGTCGTGCGCATGCTCTGTGGGGGGCCATCGACCCAGTCCGAGCGCATCGGCGCTAACGACCGGGTCTGAATGACCCCCATAGTGTACCCAAAAAAGGGCCATGGCTTCATGGGGAAGGGATAGGAGAGGCCAGGAGATGCTGGGGATGAAATAAGAAGAAGCTACAAGCAAGAATGATAATAAACAGAAATTTGACAGGCCCAAACAGCGCCCCTTGACCTGTGGTGCCCTGTGCGATGGCACCGGCCGCACTACCCTAGCTACGGCCCTGCCTCTACATTACATTGCAGCCCAGTAAGGATACGCAGGAAAATGCACACTGTAAGGCTAGCATGTGTACGGTATTTTTGCGCGCTGCGTACATCGCTCCGGAGCGTGCATTCTCACATCGCTTCTATTTGAATTGACCCCATAGAGTCCCCCAGTTCTGCAAAGTGCGCCCTTAACACGAGCAGAATTCACCATTCATCCTGAATGGTGAAATATTTACTCTCAGAACCCACTACGGACGACTTGTCTGTATTCACAAAGCAGTTACGTTTTCAGGCCTGGAACTATCCTTGTTCTGTTCAGCCTTTAATACATGTTTCAGTCTAACGTCCCGTTACTAGCACCTTACATTACTGCTGGCAGTTAGGATGTTGTTGCTGATAAGATGTGAGTTCCTATTACATCTTATATTATTCTGGTTGAGGATTAGAATTTCCCTTTTGTCAGCAAACCACAATGTAAAATAAAATCTCATTTTATGGATAAAACATCGCTTCCGGCGCTGTATAAGTTTGTCGGTTTACAGAAAGCGAAGATCGCAACTGTTTAGGCAGAAGTGTTTTCCCCAGCTAGGTGCAGGCTGCCCCTAATCCGCAGATACGAGAGCGAAATGTACACACTGTTGATGATAATGTAACTGAAGCCGAGCAGCACGTGTTGATAATTCCAGCCGCTGCCTTCTCCAGTGTGTTTAAAGCAGCAGGTCACAGACTTTTATTGCTTTTGACAAATATGCCTGGAAAAAGCCCGGTTCCCACTCCGCCAAGCTATTTTTGGCAGAGCGCACAGCCCTGCAGCTCCTAATGAGATTATTTAGAAGTTGTATTTAAATGTGTATATTGGAATGCGCTTCCCAGCACAGCGGCATTTATTTTCTGCGTTCCGTTTGGAGTCTCGATTATTCCCCCCCCCGACCCCCCCACCTGCCTCTAACGAATTACAATGCTGGCGTTGGAGGTCTGTAATTGTATAGCGCTGTCTTTACCAGTTGCTGGAGAGAGGCGGCACTACTGGGAGTTGCACTTAGTAATGGTTGCACGCCATGAGAACTCAGCTGATGTCGAAACAAAATAGTGCAAGTAACGCTTTGTTGCCCTGTCCGGGATAGAAGAATTGATTTGAATCATCGCCGCGAGGCTTCATAGTTATGTTCTCACGTGGGGGTATATTCAGCAACAGTGACGATGTTGCCCACAATATCATCTGGCAACATCATCACGAATAATTATCAATTGTCACATTTTTAGTAAGCTATTCAGCAAGATTTTCAGCAGGGACAGCGGTTGCGGTAACACGCTGTCCCTGCGATGTTACAGAAGGGATTGTGGGGCTCATTCAGACCCGCTCGTGAGCGGCAGTACGCTCGCAAGCGGGTCGATGTTCCCCCACTGCACATGCGCATGACAGAGGGAGCTCCGTTGTGCGCATGCGCGAGACCCGGCGAGCGACGGGCTCTCCATCGCTCCGGGTCTCGCACCAAAGGGGGCGTGCTGTCGATGTTGATTGACAGCACGCCCCCTTTGGTGGGCGTGCCGGGGGTGTGCCTGCCAGACGGAGGCGTTCCCATGGGAACGCCTACCGTCTCAAGCCGGCCCCACTGACATCACACGTGATGTCAGTGGGAGTGACTTTGGCTCTGATAGAGCCAAAATCACTCCAGGGCTTGCGGCAGTGAGACCCTACCGCAGGGTCTCCGTCGCAAGCCCGATGGTCGCGATGGTCAAGACCATCGCGACCATCAACATGGACGCTCGCTATAGCTGTGGGTGGTAACCCACAGCTATGCGAGCTTCCATGAGGACGCTCCGAAAAAGGTAGGAGGGCCCTGATTCAGAGCGAGCGCTCTGGTCAGAGCGTTCAGCTCTGAATCAGGCCCTGTGTTCGGTTTCCGAAAACAATCCCTTCTGTTTGTTCCTCTGCGCACTCTCAGTCATGCAGTTGGGAACAGTCTCCGTCCTGGCTTCCCGGTGACCTCGGAGGGGTAAGTACATCTCCAGTCTGTCCCAATAGATTGACATGTGTATACAGGCTTTATACTAGCCTGTCTACATGTATATTTATCTGCTTTTATGTTTAAAATGTATATATATATTTTAAATATAATAGCGCATAAATATACATGTATACAGGCTAGTATAAAGCCTGTATACACATGTCAATCACTTTCGGCAGGTTTAACAGGCTCTAATTGGACTTACCTGCCGCCGATCACCGGGAAATGTAAGTATTTTCTTCATATAACGCCATTCTGAAATGGCGTTATTTAAAGTAACGATTTATCGAGTGATTTAACACTTTTTGCTTTGCTGAATAGCAAAAAATGTTAAAGCACTGTAGAGATCAATGGCTGATCCCTACAGTGCGGTACTCGGCGAGATGGGAATTAGTGGAGAGGATAATTGCGTTATCTTCTCCATTAACCCATTGCTGAATAGGGGCTTTACATAAAAAAAATACGGAAATCTTAGTTTCCGTATACTTTATGTAAAAAAAAAAATTAATGCTGAATAGACCCCATGATGCTCTTGGTAATAATCTCTGCACGTTTTTGCTCACCAGCTCATAGGGGTGCGAGCAAAAATTACTGTAATTGCAGGGTTTGGGCGCATAGACGTAGTCCTGAGGTTACTTCAGAACCTCACAGCCAATTGAATAGGCCCCATAATATTCACAAAGATTACTGTAATAATAAGGATGCACTATAACAGGGAGCTGACTATAAAATACAGCCCCACTGGCGCTGTTATAGAGTCGCAAAGGTGTAGCGGGAGTATTATACAATATATGAGTAGTGTAAGTATCACACTCTAATGCTGCTGACTGTACAGGATGGTTCCCTTTATAGGGGTAGGAACCGATGATATATGGGGAGAGATGACAGCACAAGGAGCTCACTGTCCTCTCTCCCCATCTGCAAACGTAGATTTTGGCTGACAGATTTGCAATAGAAAATAGATTGAAGATCTGCAGGTTTTGGGTCGTATTCTGATGTTAGACGCAGTGTATTTTTTTTTTCTTTTGCGCATGCGTCTGTCGCTTAAAGTGGGTGTGTCAGTCCTTTTACATAAAAGCATTTGCAAATGCCACTGCGTCCGACTCCAAATCATGACCTTTGTCTCCAATTAGTGATCTGTATTTGTGTGATGTTTGCCAAACCACGCCCATTAAATACGGTACGATCTGCTCATTAGGCTCATCCATAAGTAGCCGGACCTGGGCAAACATTTGGGGCTACATTGGACTCGAAAGCATTTACATTTTATGTCATTATTATTAGGAGCGATATGAGGAATGATAACAGTTAAGGCGAGAGTCCGCGTGGGATCGTTTGGCAGGACGGGTTTATCCACTCACCATATGACTTTCCCGTCCTCGCCGAGCGTTAGAAAATGCGTCCGTGTCTAGGTGACCGTCTGCACTGCGAGAGATGTGTTTTTAGTGCGAGTTGTAGCATGTTAGGGGCTGTGCTGCCGCCAGTAATGGTGAAACTTTCTACCTCACCATCGGTAATGATGGACGTGTTGCGTTCCAGGCGCACACTACTCCTTAAGGGTGCCTTCTAGGTGGTAAGAGGGTGTGCAGTGGGAACAGCGATGGTTTATAAGGTAGGGTTGGTTTTAAAGTATGGATCTGTAATCTGGGAATTGGCTAGACATACAGTTTAAAAGTATATTACAATGGCAATAATAATAATTTCTAAGAAAGTAGTACACAATAGCTTTGCACAAATAAGCGATTAGAGGGACCAGACATTACTGGCTCAGGTGTACAGTGTGACCAATTGTGAGCACTGTATATGATGTCATGCAGTGGTATAATCCTGCTTCCTGCCCCAGTGGTAGGGAACATGGGAGTTGGGGCCTGATTCAGAGCCGCTCGTTCGCTCCGAGCGATGTTTGCCCAACTGCGCATGCGTATGGATCGTAGTACGCATGCGCGAACCAGTCAGTGCGGCCGAAAATCGTTTGTTCGCTAAATAGCGAATGCCTGCTATTTTGAGTGACAGGAGGAGGCGTATGTGGGTGGTAACAGGGGAAGGTGCTTGAAAACGGGGAGTGGAGATCCGAACGCAGGCGTGCTTAAAGGTCAAAACGGGCGTTTTATGGGTGTGCATAATTAATACAGCAGCGTCATTGACCACGTCACTGGGTTATTTTATAGCCAGAACTGCTCGCAAAATTGTGGTAGCAAAAACCAACCACAAGAATAGCGAGCAGTTCATACGCTGGTCGATGTACTCGATCAATCTAATAAATAGCGGACATGACGTTGGATGCGAGCGGCCAGGGGGCGTAGTTTTCAAAATTACGTTTGCATGTTTTGTTCGCTCGTTCAGACCTAGAGGCGTGAACAGACCGCAAAGAGCGAATGGTTCATTTGAATAGCCACCCCTTTTTTCCGGACAAGCGAGCGCTAATTGCGTCCGGCTCTGAATCAGGCCCTAACTACCTAGGTGCAAGGAGTGCAGCTGCTATGGGGTCCAGAGCTAAGGGGGGCCCATCTTCCTTGTCACCGTTACATGTTATATACATTTTTCACCATTGGGTGGTACGTAGGGACCCTTAGAAAGTTACGCCCCTGGCAGGGAAACATTATTCTGAACAGTGACAATAAAGAAACAAAGCTTTAATCTCCTTCCTCCATCTGGCACAACCACTGGGGTCTTATATCTGGGACTTCAGCATTTCCCATGTAACCCTTGAGTAAATTGGTAGCAGCGCCCATACCAGCCCTCTGCGGCCTTCACGCGTTTCTATGAATACAGCGCTCAGCGCGTTTTTTTGATAACGCTGACTGAGCGTCACTAAGTATGAGCCAGCTCTATAGCCTGTAACGCTACACTGGGAGGTCTGTTTGGTTACCTGCGTTGAGTCCCTGGAGATGGGACCGTAACCAGCAGTAGTAGTAGATTGTTTGGTAACTGCTGGGGTATTAGACACGGTACCCCCTTCCCCCAATCTGCCGCTACGATGGGTAACATAAAAAGGCCAAAATGGATTCTATCTTTAAGGATGAGATTTTCCGTGCTAAGACGATGATCGGTACAAAAGTAAATGTCACAAGTCCTACGTAATTCCCTATGATCTTACAGATATTTCATTTTCTCTTGTTGGGGGAGATGTATCAAGCCTTGGAGAGTGATGAAGTGTAGGAACCAATCAGCTTCTAACTGTCATTTTACAGGCTGTGGTAGAAAAGTGACAGTAGCCGATTGGTTGGTACTTTGGGGGTCATTCAGACCCACTCGCGAGCGGCTGTCCGTTCGCAAGTGGGTCGATGGTCCCCACTGCGCATGCGCACGACGGAGGGAGCTCCGTCGTGCGCATGCGCGAGACCCGACGAGCGAAGGACTTTCCTTCGCTCGGAGTGTCTCATCAAAGGGGGCGTGCTGTCGATGGTGACTGACAGCACGCCCCCTTTGGTGGGCGTGCCGGGGGCGTGCCTGCCAGATGGAGGCGTTCCCAAGGGAACGCCTACCGTTTGAAGCCGGCCCCACTGACATTACTAGTGATGTCAGTGGGAGTGATTTGGGCTCTGATAGAGCCAAAATCACTCCTGGCCTTGCGGTTGAAAAACCCAACCGTAGGCATTTACTCGCAGTTCCGATGGTCGCGATGGACAAGACCATCGCGACCATCATTCTGCACGCTCGTATATGCTGTGGGTGGTGACCCACAGCTATACGAGCGTCCAGGAGGACGCTCCATATAAATGGAGGTGGGCCCTGATTCAGAGCGAGCACTCTGGTCAGAGCGTCCGGCTCTGAATCAGCGCCTTTATCTCTCTCCAAGGGTGGATACATCTCCCCCATTTTAAAAGAGCAACAAGTGAGGAACTTGCATTGAAGGAGTTAATCTGTAGCTTTAAAAATCACAGCGAACTGTGGCGGTGAGTCTAGCTTTGGCCACAATGCAAAACAGACTGTATGTATATTCATTAGTTCCCCTCTCTATCCTTATGCCACGGGTGTATGTTAAACAGCGTCGCTGGCTCTGCGATATCCAGGACATCTGGTCGGCATGATATTCCCGGAAAGGATCTTGGCAGTAAAAGGGCCTCGGCAAAACTGATGCCGTCATCTCCCGTGTACCTCTGCCTGCGTGTAGATCCTAATCTAATAGCAATCTACTGTAGCGGATCACTTGTGATCCTACAGACAGTATATATCCAAGGACATAAATTAGGCTTCTATAGTTTTGGAAATGTACAATTGTACTGTCGTTTTACATTTACAGCCAATATAAGCACGATAAGCCGGTATAAAGCTGTAATTCTATCTCTCCTGATCACTCGGTGTAGATAAGTTTATAAATGTACCGTATTTCCACCAGATTCTTAATTATTGTACTACTCACACGAGCGTATTAGAAAACAGACCAGTTACCAGCCGTCTCGGCGCTTATTTGGGTTTTATGACCGCTGATGCAGCAATGTTTGTACACCACCTCCATGCAGGGGCATCTTTTAGAGAGGAGGGGAACAGTGTGCCTCCCCCGTCACCGGCCCTCTCCTCTCACTCCACTAGAGTGTGCCCGGAGTCTATTGCGCATGCGCAGATTGCCTGGGAAATGGTGCGGCCGCCATTTTCCCGGCTATTTCCTCACAGCGCATGCCCAAAATACCGGAAAAATAGCCCTGGCGGCCATTTTCCGGCGTTTGAGCAACGCTGGGCGATCTGGCGCTGGACCTCCGAAAGGTAAGTTTTACATAATGTGGGTGCAGGGTGTGTGGTGCGGGCCCCCCCTGGACCCAAGGGCCCGTGTGTACCGTACACCCTGCACCCATTATAGATACGCCCCTGCCGCCATGTCCTGCTATGTTCTGTACTGTAAGCCACTTTCTTTCTTGTTTTGTTCAAACTGTCCCTGTTTATGCACATTGTGAGGTGCTGTGGAGCCCTTGTGGTGCCATATAGATAATGGATGATGATGATGATATTATCTATATCTATATATATATATATATATATATATATACATATATATCCCTGATTTAGGGGTCTGCCTGTTCGTTCGGGCTGATCTCTTAAACCACTGGACAGATTTGATGGGGTTTTCACTATTATATACAGCATAGGTTGAGGAAGGTTTAGGTGTGTGAACCATTCATCTGTGACAATAGGGAACCGAGCAGTGACGATTTTACTGAAAAAAGGTCACAGAAAATCCTGTTGTGCTGACTGACTGCTGCTGCTGCAGGGGCAAGAGCTGCGCTCTGATTGGCTCTCTGAGACATTGAGAGCCTATCAGAGCTAGCAATGTGCCCTGTTGCTTAGCAGCAGCCTACAGAGCAGGGTCACGTCTGAGGCAGACAGAGAGTGAGAGACCGCCTCCAATGAACCTATGAAGATGCCCTGATGCAGTCACAGTAGCTAGGAAGGAGCCAGGGGGAGGCATAGCTATCAGGAATTAAGAAAAAAGCAACCATTGGAACAGCATCAAATGATTCCATTCCATGGTGGCAAACATTGGACCACCACGATCAAATGGTAAAAACACTACCATCGGAACAAAAACATTGATGGGTAGTAACCGTCGGATTCCTATATTCATCACTACACTGAGCCTGCAGGTGGACTCCGGCCTCCACTCCTTGCTCAGCCTCCCATGGAAGTCAGCGCTGTTCTTGGACAGGGGCACCACGGCGAGGAAGCTCAAAAGGAAGACCATGAAATACAGGGTACATTGTGCAAAGAGGACATGGCTCATCGCCATGTTCGGCAGCTGGGGAGGGGTGCACGTGGAGCCTGCGGAAATATGCACAGGTGCCCCAGCCCCGGGGACATGCTGCTGATAATGCTTACGGTAGCTGCAATACAAATCTCTCATCCATAATCCTCCTGCCCTTTCCAGCACATCCCAGTCGGCGGATCCCAGCCAGCTTCAGGGCGGTTTTGGTGACACTGGTGAGATGCAGGGGGCAGGAGAGGGAATCAGGGGGTTGTGGTGTGATGCAGAGGGCTGTGGTGAGATGCAAGGGGCTGTGGTAAGAACCAGTGGCAGAAGTGAGAAGCAGGGGCCTGTAGTGAGATGTAAGGGGCTGTGGTGAGATGCATGGGGACAGTGGTGACATGGCGTAGGTTGTTATGAGATGTAGGGGGCTGTGTTTTCTTGGCTTTCAATTGCCGGTAAGAGTCTGCTTTGGCATGACAATTAAGCACAAGGACAGACACTTAACGTGGCTGGAGTTGACTTAAGTGGAGGCTATTTTTCTCATGGACAAGTTTGTGGCCCTTTTGTGTTACGTCAAAACTAAGGCATACATGTTTACCGCTCCGGACGTCGCAGGTAGGCACTTCTCACGCATTCTGCCCACTTCCTAATGAAGATTGGCGTGTCCGCGAGTAGGGAGCGTGACCTAATGGCGCGATTTTAAGAGATTCAAGTAATTTGGCCCTGTCCCTTATTTAAATATGCGGCGTTCACGGCAAATTACAGTGACTGGGCGGGGCTTAATGATGTGACTTGTTAGACCCCGCCCCCAACACCTCCCATCCGCTTCTCCTCCCCGGGCTTCTCCCGGGGAGGAAAAGGTAAATGTCGGCCAGTATGAACTAAAGGGGTCAATTCATGTAGATCTTCGGTACGGAGATTGTTACTTATCACTATAGATCGCATCCGTTCAATGCCGTCTATAGCTTTGCGGTGGTCCGGTCTTCTCTTTTTATTTTTTTTTAGTGTCTTTTTTTTTTCTTCTTCTTCTTAACCTTTCCGCTTGACCTCCCTACTGCACATGCGCTTAACAGCTCCTGTCTGAGAGCAAGTGGGCCGTGGCGCAAGTGGGCAGTCAGCAGTGACCCGGCAAATGCATATGTTGGGTCACCAAATATATAACTTTGGGGTTGGGGAGAGAGAGTAAGCTGGCAGCGGCCAGTCGGCAGAACACTGAGGTTGGTGACCCGGCACATATAGTTTAAAGCATCGGTGGTGGGGGAGCAGTTTTTTTTTTTCTTTTCTTCCCCTGGGCTCCTCTGATTGGCCGGTGACTGAGAAGTGGGCGGGGAGAACAAGGAGAATAGGAGTCTTCTCGGCTCTTCTCCCCCACAAGATCCACATTACGCCATCCTGAGATGGCAACTTTTTTGTAGAGGTGAAATGGAAAGCTGAGCTGTGTGGGTAAGCGATATCTACACTGTTCAGGGGCACCGCTGGAGAGCTCTCAGATTTCTGTGACCCCTTCTATGAATAGGAGAAAGCAGTGAAAAGCCCAGTAATCGCTTATAAAGGGCTTTTCGCTGCTATATGAATAGACCCCAAAAACTTTTCGTGTTGGCGTCAGGAGAAAAAGACTAATGTCGTCTACAAGGAAATCGTATGAGAAACCGAATGATTAGTATAAGAAAAAGAGGTGGTTTAAACCTCTAGGATGGGGGCTGGCATGTGTGCAGATCACTTGGTTTAGGTAGCCTGTAGCAGTGCGTGGGTGTGTTTTATAGGGATGTCAATGGTGAGGGGCCGCCCATGGTTGCCTCTGATACTGAGACCTTGGGGGCTTCAGGTGGGTCTCTCTCGGACTCTAGTTTTTTGACATCTTCTTTCTTTTCATCTGTGTCCAATGCGGACAACGCTGGCAGAGCGCGTAAGCGAGCAGCGAAATGTTCAAAATTGGAGGCAAGGCGGCGCTGGAGGCGGAAGCATCGCACTAATAAGTGTAAGCCAGTGGAGAAAGGGATAGAAGGTTGAACGGGGGTACACTGCGACAATACGGCAGCGTTGCTAGCATTAAGGGCGACTTGCCACACTAAGATCTGCAAGGGAGATTATGTAGATATATTTTCTCTTGCAGAGAAAGGCGAATAAGGCTTTTTAAAGCAGCTAGGGCAAAGGGGGTTTGGGTTTGAAAGCATTAAAATCTTACAATAATTGGCTGGCCGGTTTTTGCGTTTCTTCTCTGCCTGTTACTTGGAGACTCGTCTGGAGGAGCACCTGAACGTCATCAGGTATCTTCATTTAGTTCACAGCATGCAGCTATCCTCCAGGGGCATGACTTGGCGTGCTTAAGATTAAGAATTTCATCGCAAGCAAGATGCAGGCGAGTGTTGAACCTAGGGTGGAAGGACGTGAAGGTATGGCTGGAGGTCACGCAACCTTCACGCCCTGCCTATGAGGTTCCGAGCGCAAACAAGGCTTCCAGTATGGCTCGCCCAAATCCTCAGCAGGCGTCTGGGGGCTAATGCTGCGCTTTTAATAACGCTTGCTGTACGCCGGGGCAAAATTGTCGTCACCTCTGCCTGCGATGTGGGGGCAGCCACCCAGTTTCCAAGTGCTTCAGGTTGGGGGCCCAACAGCAGTCTAGACAGCTAGCAAAAGTTGCAGGTGCTAAGTAAGGCTCTGTCGCCTGTCCGTATTGAGGCAATGTCCAAATGGTTGGGCTGGTACCAGAACGGACGGGATACAGAATTTCTATTTGACGGTTTTAGTTCTGGTTTTCGTTTACCAATCTGCTGTCGACACAGGTGCACCTAGGAATCTAAAATCTGCTTTTAAGTTGCCCCACATTGTGAAAGATGAGGTGGCTGGTGAGGTTAGACTCAGGCGCATGGCTGGGCCTTTTGCTCAACCCCTCATGAGGGATCTCGTTCTTTCCCCGGTGTGGGTGGTTCCCAAGAAAATTCCTGGTAGACACAGGCTCATTCAGCATCTGTCTTATCCACCAGGCTCGTCAGTAAATGATGCTATACCAGTTGAGGTTGCCTCGGTGGTGTACCAGTCTTTTGACGATGCTTTGGATGTGATTAGATGTTATGGTCCCGGCGCACTGATGGCTAAGATAGCTGTTGAGTCAGCTTTTCGTTTACTCCCTTTGCACCCCGAGTCATTCCGGTTTATGGGTTTTCACCTGGAAAACGGATATTACATAGACAAATGTTTGCCTATGGTGTGTTCTGTGTCCTGTGCATTTTTCGAGCGTTTTAGCACCTTTCTACACTGGTGTGTGGAATTTTCTTGCGGTGGTCATGGGATAGCTCACTATCTTGACGACTTTCTGGGTGTCAGCCCTTCCGATTCGGACAGATGCAATTATCTTTTGTTTTGGTTGCATGCGCTGTTTTTTCATTTTGGCGTTCCTGTTGCTGCAGACAAAACTGAGGGCTATTCCTCTTGCTTATCATTCCTTGGTATCGAGTTCTTGTCGCCTTCCTTGGGACAAGGTGGACAAGTTGCGCAATGCCATAGCGAAGTGCATGGCTTCCAGTAAAGTTACGCTGCGGCGGGCACAATCTACAATCTCTCCTGGGCCTTTTAAACTTTACAAAGAAAATGGATCTCAGACTGCACACTCTGGACATATATATATATATATATATATATATATATATATACATATATATGTATATAGAGAGAGAGAGAAAAAGAGAGAGAGAGAGAAATCACAGGGGCTCTGCACTCACCATAATAACTAATAATAATAATAATAAACATAATAAACAGTGGGGTTTTGGTTCATAAATTGATCAATGCATTTAAGCTTGCAGCCCATCGTCACGGGACCCCACTTTACTGCAAGTCCCTACTCTATTGCTCAGAATTATAACATGGACATAGCCATCACATTAGTGTTAAACTCAGGGTATGCTATCAAGGTTTAAAGCTCACAGCAACTTTGCTTTTAAACTCACCATAATAATAATAATAATAATAATAATAATAAGCATAATAAACAGTGGCAGAGTGCAGAGCCCCTGTGATTTCTATTCAAACAATGTGGTCACATATCATGTTGCACCCCAAAGCTAGGAATGGTGAGTGCCGTGGATTAGTGCTTTTTGTTTATTATGATTAATTTTTATAATTAATCATTTTTGTGATCACATTTTCTCATGCACCCTCTTAACTAGTTATCTAACTTGTGTCAGCTGTTTTCCTAGGTGCTTTGCAACAGGTGCGCTTGGTAACTGTCTCACATTTAAAAGCAAAGTTGCTGTGAGCTTTAAACCTTGATAGCATACCCTGAGTTTAACACTAATGTGATGGCTATGTCCATGTTATAATTCTGAGCAATAGAGTAGGGACTTGCAGTAAAGTGGGGTCCCGTGACGATGGGCTGCAAGCTTAAATGCATTGATCAATTCATGAACTAAAACCCCACTGTTTATTATATTTATTATTATTATTATTATTATTAGTTATTATGGTGAGTGCAGAGCCCCTGTGATTTCTATTCAAACAATGTGGTCACATACCATGTTGCACCCCAAAGCTAGGAATGGTGAGTGCCGTGGATTAGTGATTTTTTTTTTTATATATATATATATATATATATATATATATATATATATAAATTGGACTTGCTACCTGTGGAGACCATTGATATATACACAAAGAAGAAATACAAGTGCACAACTCCAAATTAACTGATTATATATAAATAAATAAATTTTGCAGTAAATACAATAGAGGTTTTTGGCATAATCTTGGCCAAGGTTATGGGCCTGCCCACCATATCCAGGTAACCTCTTGTCGGGCAGGTCCCTGCCATACTAGGGCTCAAATCCAGAGCGCAGGACACCCCCAAACTATCCCAGCTAAACCACCCCAAGTCACCGCTCTAATAAGAAAAGTGAAGTGTTAAGAGCAGCCACTGGCTGCATATAAAGAATAAAAATAAAAAAGTGAAATCCATATATATAAAAGAAACAGACAGTGAGGTATTAAAATGTGTTAAAGGAAAATGTGTTATACTGCGGTGCCCTGAAGCAGATCAGCAAAGCAATCTAGGGGGACCCACACCCCAAAAATGAACCAAAGCTGCACTACACAGTCTAAATATTAGCAGGACTTACCTATTTTGTGTCTTGACTGGTGTGCATATTACTGTGCCAGACTCCATATATGTATTTCACTTTTTTATTTTTATATGCGGCCAGTGGCTGATCTTAACACTTCACTTTTCTTATTAGAGCGGTGCCTTGGGGTGGTTTAGATGGGCTAGTTTGGGGGTGTCCTGCGCTCTGGATTTGAGCCCTAGTATGGTAGGGACCTGCCCGACAAAAGGTTACCCGGATATGGTGGGCAGGCCCATAGCCTTTTAAACTTTGCCTGTAAGGTTGTACCAATGGGCAGAGTTTTTTCAGGAAAGCTGGAGAGGACCACGGCTGGAGTCTCTAAGCCGAGACATTTGCTTTGTTTGTCTTCAGAGATTAAGCAGGACCTGTCTGTTTGGGTCTCGTTTCTACAGGATTTTAATGGCGTTCGGTTGTGGATGTCTCCAGCCGCTGACAATTTCCAGTTGCAGCTGTTTACTGATGCAGCAGGTGCCACGGGGTTCAGTTGCTCCCTCGACGGTGCCTGGTGTGTTGCACGTTGGCCGGAGGAATGGGTGGTGAAAGGTTTCACTAAGGATTTGCTCCTTCTCCAACTCTTTTCCTTAATGGTTTCCTTGGAAATCTGGGGTGAAAGGTTATGCAATCGTAGCATTGTGATCAGGGGTGACAAGCTGGGCGTAGTGCACGCAATCATTCGGCAACGTGCTGCTTCACCGCTAGTTCTGCGTTCGCTCGCGCAGCTTATTTTGACGTGTTTTCATTGTAACATCATGTTTAAAGCGAGGCACGTGCCGGGGGTGGAGAATGAGATAGCCGATGCGTTGTCACGTTTTCAGTGGACTAGATTTCGAATTTGGCTCCTGGTGCTGATGCTGGCGCTGTGCTTTGCCCCTCTTATGTTTGGCAGGTGATCGAGCCACCATCGAGGGCTTAGCAGCACAGTCTCTAGCCCCCGCCACGCTGCGAGCGTATCGTGTATCGTGAGGCACGGAATGAATAGGTAGATTATTCCCGTAGTAGCAGCCAGACAGATAAGAGTCGGCATCGTTCGATGCTTTGTTTTATTTGGAGTGTTCGTTTGGCTGGCAGATCCAGGGCTTCTGTTGTGCGCTCTTTGGTATGGCATTTGATTGTAAATTGCAGGCCTCCCTGACTTTACTAAAAGTTATCTCATTGTGAAGGCTTTAAGATGCTGGGCACAGGTCTCCCAGCCAGTTGCTGAGACCTGTGGAGACCGCACCGTAGCTGAGACCCGTGGAGACCGCAGGAGACCTGTGGACGCACATCTGCTTCCATCAGTATTAGGGGCAGTTCAAGGGGTGGCGTTTTATGCGTACGAGTCGGTTCTGATTCAAGTGGCATTTTCAGTGGCATGTCACGGTGCCGTGCAGGTTTCAGAGCTGGTGGCGCCTTCCAAACGGGTTGATGCCACCATGCTCCGCTCAGATGTCTTTGTGGGTGAGAGGTCTCTCCTCTGTAGAATACGGCGGTCAAAGACCGACCAAACTGGTAGGGGTAGGTGGATCTCGTTGGCTCCGTCTAGGGACAAACGGATCTGCCCTGTGGCCCTAGCTACGCATTACGTGTTTTTGCGGCCGGATGTTCCTTGTTCATGGCCCATGCATATGGACAGTACTCCGCTTACGAAGTATCAGTTTGGCTGGTTTTTGAAGCAATGTGTGTCAAGTATCGGCCTCTCACCTCTGGATTTTGGAACGCACTCCTTTAGGATAGGCGCGGCAACTTCAGCGGCAGCAGCGGGTTTCTCGGTGTCAGAAATGAAGGCCTTGTGAAGATGGAAATCGGCCTACTACAAAAAGGTTACATTAGGCCCTGTTGTTAACGTTGCACATGTATAAAGTTATGTCTCAGTATGACATTGTTATGTTTATGGTCATGTTTATGGTCCACTGTTCAATTTTGTCTACTGTCTTGTCTGTTACCCTGTCCATCCTACTCGGGGATTAGCTACTCGCCATTGCTGGCAATGATGGGAGTCTTGAGGGATTTAGCATTTTTGCCTGAACTGACGGGCTAATTCGGCTATCTTCAATTCATTAATTAGGTTCTAGATTGTCCCTCAGCAGGTTTTTATTTTACCTCTTGCCGAGTTCACCTGTTTTTTTCCCAATTCCGCACCCTTTCTTTCCCTACGTGTCTTTTTGTTTCTTAACCACTTTAATTAGTAAAGTGGGCGACCTAATAACGCAATTTTTTCTTTTTTGCAGATCCTCACTAATTTACTATCAGATCCTCACTAATTTACCATAATTTTATTGTTCTCCTACATTTACTAATGTTTTTTCTTTATTGCTTTTCCTCCACTTTTATGGTTGCTCTTTGATGTACGGGACATTTGGGTATTAGGCCACTCATATATTTTCTGGGCTTCTAGGTTTATGGTCGAGCACCAGTCTTTGCGCATTCTGCTAGGGTCCGTTGGATAGGCTTCAGTGGTGTGAGGTGGCATTCTTTTTGTTCTAGACTGTTGGAGTATGCAAGACGTTTTGATGTGCCACGTATTTTGGTGGTTCATTTAGGGGGCAACGACTTGGGGCAGAGGTCCACTTTGGATTTACGATTTGATATAATCAATGATTTATCACGAGTGCTCTCGGGTTGGCTTTGCCCTCGTGTAGACTCGTTTGGTCTTTCATTGTACCTCGCCTAGTGTGGCGGGGGGTTAGGGATTTTCCTGCTATAGACGAGGTCCGGAAAAACTTAATTCTGTAGTGGCTAAATTTGTGGTGGCCAATGATGGCCATGTCGTTCCCCATATAGGCATTACATTTTGTTTCAGTTATCTGTATAGGGCTGACGGGGTCCATTTAACAGAGGAGGGTTTGTCATTGTCTGTCGAGGATCTGTTTAGGGTTATTATGTTATTGGGGTCGTTTTTTGTATGGTGGTGGTACGGCGGTTCTACGAGCAGAACCTTGCTGTGGCTGGAAAGAACGGCAGTTCACCAGTCCGGGTGCAATTATTTAGTTGAGGTGCGCTCCCTTTATTGACTGGTAGTTGGCTGTACCAACCTAACGGGGGGCAGGATCATCACCCAAATGGGTGGGTAGTCAAGGTAGAAGGTGAGTGATACCTTTTGTTGCTTATAGGGGTTCTATAGTTATGTTCATGCACTCTGGGCGATATACGCCCGCTATGCCTGCAGATTGGCTGATTTCTGGCCGTCCTTTCTTTGCCACCATACATCCTTAAATTAAATAATTAATAATTAAATAATTATTGCTACAATAAATAGCCATCAGTTTATCTGCCAAATCTACATCTAAGTGTCTTTATTTACTTTTAGTTTAAGGGTAAGTGGTTTGCACACATGACACACCTCATCCGATAGAAGGTTTAAAGACCTTGGTTAACCACTTGCCTGGCACAGTCGTATCGGATACGACCATAACAGGCTGGGCTTTCCCTGACATGGTCGTATCTGATATGACCCGTCAGAAACACACAGTGGACGGCTTGCTGGAAGTTAATTTTCAGCAGCCGCCCATCTCAGAGAAGCCTGCTGGTCCCCTCTACACCTGCGACTCCCCCTCCTTTGTGTCTCGATCACTGCTGGCCACAGTGATCGGACACTGGCGGCATCCCCCTACCGGCGCACTTCTATAGAAGCAGCAGCCACAGCTCATGTAGCCGCGGCTGCTGCTGTGACCCGATCACTGTGGCCAGCAGTGATTGGGCAGCTGGCCCCACCCCCTTCAGTAAGAAGCAGCCACTGCTGCTGCTATGTATTCGGGCCGCCAGCGGGACACCCTCCCGCTGCGGCTCCGCAGCAACAGTGATCACAAGTAATCACTGAGCAGAGGAGCCGCTGCTGCTATGTACCCTTGCGGTACCCTCAGCTCCGCCTCCCCATGTGTCCCGATGACTGCTGGCCACAGTGGTCGGGCAATATAATGTTACCAAACAGAGTATATATATATATATATATATATACATAAACAGGCAGGATAGATGCGGCAGTCAGGGGTTTCAATAGATTACGCAATACCAATTTTATACATACATATACACACACATATATATATATATTTATACACGTACATGTTGAGTTTTCCATATCCGAAATCCCCTGGACCAGGAGCATTTCGGATATGGGATTTTTTTCAGTATTTACAACACGTGGGGGTCCGGCTTGCGTTGCGGGGGTTCAGCGGCATCCATGGCAGGGTGGGGGGGGGGGGTCAGCGTTGTCCTTGGCGGGGTGTGGAGGGGTTCAGCAGGGGTGCGGAGGGGTCCAGCAGGGGAGTGGGACCATAAATGGTTTGTGAACCGATGTTAAGGAAACATCGGTGGCTGTGGCCTCAAACAATTAATGGTTTCTATAGATAGTTGAACACATTGGGCAAAATTGCCATTATTATGGTATACGGTGTTTTAAAAAAAATTTTTTTACTAAAATTGTGTTGGATACGTTTTAAAAAGATGAAAAAAAAACAACAATTTCTGAACAGTTTTTGGAAAAAATAATGTGTCAGTTAACTGGTTAAAAAAAGTGTCTCTGGCCGTAAATTCAAAATTGTTCCAGTGCGAAGCCAGGGCGGGTCGCTCGTTACTACTAATTAAAATTCACTATAAAATTAATAATTGGACAGTACATTTGTTTGTCCACAAGGGGGTACTGTTTGATAAGATATCCTACTCTGCAATGCTTTTATACAGGTAGTACATGTAGATTGCTGGTACTAGGATTAGTACAAATCCTCTGTGTTCTCTCTCTTGTCGCATTAATGAGAGAGACGGGTTTTGAAAGCCAAATTTTATCAATGGGTAAAAGATGATAAAAACTAGCAGGAAATGATATGATTTCTTATCAGACTGACCTGGCCCTCATTTTCCAGTGATGTCACTGGTTCCTACTGTATGGGTAGACTCAGCATATAAAGTGCCAGACAATTGTTGCATGTATCTCAGTAGGGTTATCCTAAACCATTTAAATTTGATTGCAGTGACTAAATTGGCCAGCAGGTGGCGCGGTGCAATTATCCACATGTTCAGGCAAAATTCCAAGGCTGTACACAGAATTGTTATAGAAGGGGACCTAATGGTGCGTACACACGGAGCGATGAGCCAGCGATACGATATTGCTGGCTGATCGTCCTGAACCCTCCCTGGTGTGCTGGATGATCGATATCGATCATCCAGCACACCACCAACTTACCAACGACTATAGCGACCCACAATCAACGATCGCGGGTCCCTATAGTAACCTGTTCCATATCGAGCAGGTTGGCCAGCATGCACGGCCGATGGACGATATCGCTATAGTCCATACATGCCTGTGCATTGCTGGTCGTTGGTAGGAAGCAAAGAATGCACGATATGAATGATATCGTTATCATTCAAATCGTGCATTAAAATCGCTCCATGTGAACGCACCATAAGAGCTTGATTTATGGTCAAATAATGGTGTAAAAAAACTGCTGCAATCAGAATACAACAGTCAGGTGTTTTTCTAGTAAAATTCTGCTCACGGTTGGAATTGTTAGATTTTTACAAATCTTGATTTTAATAATGACAAAATCTATTGAAACGGTTTTTGTCTGATGACAAAAATAAATATAACTAATAACCTTTGGTGATGCATTTAGCACTGTATTATAGTTTAGGTGCCGTAGATCGGCAATTGGTAGTACAGGCAGATAAACAGCCCAGGCAGAAACAGATTCCCCGGAGGATACGGCAACAGCTAAATTAGATGTACAAATAGCGGAGGTATCTACCTCTGCGTTAGTTGCTAACTGTGTGCAGAAGCTACTGTGACAAGCCACTCTGATTCTGTAAATTGCGTGATCGCGGCCCAGCCTCTCGCTGTGCAATGCCGCCATTCTCTACATTGTGCAATGGGGCCACTGTTAGTCAATTCACCGCGAATAACCCACTTTGGCTGCAGTGGAAATTGTAACAGGAACCAGGTGGGAGCAGAGCATGGACACGTGGGAGTCTAAAGGTGCGTACACACTAGACGATATTTTGCATGATTCACCCGATTTCGATGCATCGGAACAACAAATCGTGTAAAATATGTCCAATTCGTGAGCGTCAACTCACGATCACGATGCCGATGCGCGTACCCGCGGGTCGTACATCGAATCTTCAGATCTTGCCTACAGCAGGCAAAATCTGCCAATCTCGTACACGACGCACTGCAAATCCTTAAGGACGCACAATAGGTCGTTGGTCAGATTGGGCACTTTTTAGCACCATATCGTGTCCTGGAGAGCCTGTAAGCTGTCGGGGAGAGTTCAAGGGAAATCGCTCACGATATCGCATCGTGAGCACAACGTCTAGTGCATACGCACATTGAGTGGTAGAAATTGTGCACTAGTGGCTTACGCGTTTCTTTTCCATGGGGAGAGTCCATTCTGGGCACTGGGAAGATCCTTTGCTAGCATGTACACCAGAATTCAGTTTTAGTTAACTTGTACTGCCTTGCTTTATTGTCTGGCCTATTTTCCAAATCTGCTAATTGAATAAACGTTCTAGTGCTATAGGTGAGATGATGTGGTTAGACTTCCTAGGCACATTTTCTTTTCGCTCTATAAGATTCTCTAGGTATAGAAAATAAACTAGATACGTACATTGATGCACTGTTGGGGACAGAGGCCATGATTCAGAGCCGGACGCTCTGACAGAGTGCTCGCTCTGAATCAGGGCCGGGCTATTTTTTTTTTTTGAACGGCCTCCTGCCTGCTCGCATAGCTGTGGGTGACCACCCACAGCTATAGCGAGCGGGCAGGAAGATGGTCGCGATGGTCAAGACCATCGCGACCATCGGGCTTGCGACGAGACTCTTGTGGTAGGGTCTTGTTGCTGCAAGCCCTGGAGTGCTTTCGTCTCAAACAGAGCCGAAAGCACTCCCACTGACATCACTTGTGATGTCAGTGGGGCCGGCCCCAGACGGTAGGCGTTCCCATGGGAACGCCTGGGTCTGGGCAGCCACGCCCACCAAAGGGGGCCTACTCTCACTCACCATCGACAGCACGTCCCCTTTGGTACGAGACCCAGAGCGACGGCTTGCGCACTGGGCCACCATCGACCCGCTTGCGAGCGCTCTGCGCTCGCGAGCGGGTCTTAATTAGGCTCTGAGTATCAAAAGTTAGTGGAAACTACTTTAAGTGACTTGTGCAAACAAGTTACAGCGTGACCTTAATTTTCAAGGGCGTTCGTTTGTATCAAATAATTACACAGCTCTGGACGCTGAATGATGTTTTTTTTAATATCTAGAATTATCTTCAGGTAATTAAAAAAAAAAAAAAATGTTTTACTAATAAAAGGAACAGCATCGCTTAATCCAATTAGTGCTAATGTTTGTCAAGATATCCACTTTGTAAGTGAAAGTTTAATTACGTATGGTCATTAAGATAAAGTGGGCGTTGAGTACAGTCATAGTGTAATAAGAATTTAGCCAAGGTCACACGCCGATCTGATAGATGGGACAAGACTTCGATATTACCGTATATCTGTACAATACAACATTCCGGCTTCTTTGTCATGTTGGGAAAACTTTAAAATAAAAACAAAGTTTGGACACAGTGGTTTATAGGTTTGTTGTTAGTATTTGCTAGACTTGGATCAATATTCTGCTTGCGATATTTATCAGCAGGTCTGCCCGCAGTACTTGGTGATGGTCTAGTTTAAGGACCTGTATTTATTTAAATTCCATGAACATTGTTTGCCCCATTACATCTGCTGTGAGTCTGTTCCAAGCATCTACCACTCTTTCAGCAGAGTAATATATTCTTGCATTGCTTCTGAACTTTCCAAAACGTAATTATAGCTGCATACACAATAGACGATATTTTAAACAATATTTCCAATAACGACAAACCGTTGCGACATTTTCGTTTTATCATCCAGTGTGTGCACACTATGGCCCTCATTCAGAGGCGGTCGCAAGAAGCGACCGCTCGCTCTGAATGAGGGCGGCCCCTTGTAATTTTAAGTGCAGCCTCCTAGTCGCTAGCTAAGCTGTGGGTTACCACCCACAGCTTTAGCGACCGACCAGGGTGATGGCGACCATCGGGGCTTGCGACGAGACCCTAAGGTTGGGTCTCGGCACCCGCAAGCCCCAGGGAGCTTCCTGCTCTGATCGAGCAGGAAGCTCCTCACTGACATCACTGCTGATGTCAGTGCGGCCGCCCACAAAACGGCAGGCGTTCCTTAAGGAACGCCTCCGTTTGTGAAACCACCCCCCGCCACGCCTACAAAACGGGGCGAGCTGTTGATCAACATCGACAGCCGCCCATTTTGTAGTGAGCTCCGGAGCGAGAGAAATTCTCTCTCGCTCCGGGGCTTGCGCAGTGTGGCCGCTGGGCGTGCGCAGGGCATAAACATCAACCTGGTTGCGAGCGCTCAGCACTTGCGACCGGGTCTGAATGAGGACCTATATCGTTAATAATGCGAGCTCCTGCGGGTCATTAACGATATCCCAGTTGCTTGTACATTACAGTACAATATCGTTGGCGATGCCGTCGCTCGCCGTTGCGGGCATCGGCAAGTGTGTATGCACTTACGGATGCAGGCACCCCCGCTGGGTCCACCGCTTCTGATATTGCTGGGTACACACATTGTTTAGTGTGTACCCAGCATCAGACTGGGCACCTCTGCTCCACAGCTGGTTTGAAAGCTCGAAAATAGTTTCCTCCCGAACCTTGTTGAATCCTTTGTTCTTGTCCCGGATGTAAGTATTTTTTACTCCCATAGTTTGCACACGCTGTGCAATGTCCCACACAGTCTCCTGCACGGCGCGACCACATTCCCTGGACCATATGAATTAAACAAATGTTGGTCTCCTTTATAATGCTTTTATTTGGTGACCTCTATAAATAAGAGAGAAAAGCAATTAGAATGATGTTTGAAATATTAATCACGTGGCCATTCCGCAAATCCAACCCTGTTCATGTATTTAAATATGTCATTTGTGCTCGCCATAGCTCTCATTTTATTTTCTTATAGAATGTACATTTTAAATTCCAAAAGTTTTCTAGTGAGATTTTTTTTTTGTGATTTAAACACCATTTTTATATTCGCCCCTCTATTTTTATCAGAGTCCTCCTGAAGGTGAGGTTCCCCAACACAATGCTGGCGTACATAAGCGCGATCAGTCCCACCGCAGGGATAACGCCAATGCACTGCAGAATTCAGACCCACTGAGAGTGACTGATGCAAGTCTGCTATATACAGTTAGATACAATCTATTAAAGATTGTATCTAACCAATGGTGCATATCATTTAATGCTCTGGATATATTACATTTCATTATACAGTAAAATAGTTCACATCAGGGGGTACACTGGTAAGAGGCCCAGACTGTCAAGGGGGCCCGATGCTAATGATCCAGTACGTCACTTCAGCGACCGTTTTCTCTTTCAGGCACCACTAGGTGATCAATTGTATGAACAGTTTGTCTCGGAGTTACTTATAAATTATAATAGGTCACAGTGCTTGTGTAGTCTCCAGAAAAATGGCTGCCTCTTGTACAACTCGGTCAGTAGTGGAGAAGCACTGTAAGTTGGAAATTCACCTGACACTGATGCACTGAAGACTTTATATAGCATCTTCCCCTCAACAGAATGAACAACCCTGCAGATTGACTTCTATGCCACAGGCAGGAACTTCTCTGTGTATCCCATGTCTGCCTGGGGCATGGAAGAGGTTGCCAGAGCGAGTCTGCTTGTTTCATTTGTACTGGGCCCCAGTATTCCTGATGGCAGCCCTGGACATAATTCATCCTGTGCAAAGGGTAGTGTCTCTAAATCACACTGGAATGGGGCATAGAGGTGGGAGCTTTGCATGCAATTTTTACATGTATGGTGGTGTGCCTAGCACCAGATCAAACCCAAATCACCTAATTTCCCCTAAAAACATCACTGAACCACCATATGCACTTGGACAAAAACGCCTCTCAGCTGCCCTGGTGGTCAGGGAAATAGTCCGATAGTTAGAGCATACTTTCCTCCTTTTTCATTCTCTACTCCGGTAGAAGCCCAGAAAGGAGATGCAGCTGACGACTATGGGGACGGAGCCGATCTCTTTAAGTATTTAGTCCCCCGTCATGAATAGCATGTCCGGGGGGGAGGGGATAAAACTCTTAATTTTAGCTTTGCCCCCTCCATATGGACCTGCGATTCCTGGTATTATCTTCCCCATCCTGCCCACTTGATCTAGTGATGGATCTATATTCCTGCCTCTTGTGGTGGGTAAGGAAATACTCCCATCACTACTCACTTTGAAACAAATCCGGAGGGCAAGGCAGAGCATTGAAGCAAAGGATTGGCACGGGCTCACTTGGCATGCCATGCTGAGCAAGTTTAAAGCTCCTGTACCATGGACCAGACTCAAATTCCCAGACCCAAGACGACGGGTATCCACGGGCAGCTTTCTGCTTTTTTATTAACCATATTTATTCTCCTCTTGTCTCGGGTCCGCGGAGAAGAAATCGCTGTGGCTACAGATTAATATCTGATTGCGCGGAAAGCCTCGCTCAATAGAATTTCATCTGGGAGATTATTTTCCTGCTCTCAGAGGTACAGCAGGTTATCAGTCTGTACCGGATTACCCACATTCCTGGCTTCTCTTCTTCCCTGAGATCTACATTTCCAAAACAAGATTGTAAAGGCTGCACTAAGTGTGTGAGTTGGGGAGGGGTGAATGGAGGGGGGGGCTCTTACAGTACAGTAAGTACACGGAGACATCGGGGCGTCAGGATATTTTCTATAACAGGAACGGAACGTTCTCTTCTATGCAGTTATAACCTTCATATAATAGCTGCATTACTGGTGAGTTCTGATGTCATTGCTGATTTGGTATTATTGCCTGTAATATAAGACTCGTCTCCTGGGTTCCATTCTTATACTTCCATATGGTGTTAATTAGGGCCAATTACTGGTATAAATCTCCCGTCAACAACTTTCCCAATATCTAGCTATGAGATAGTTACAGGATCGCCCATCGCTGAGAGTCCAGTGTACTTAATCCCTCTTTACTTCTTCACATTTCCCAGTTGTCTTCGATCATTTACACAGGGATGAGAGCGCATGACAGGGGTGAGAGCGCATGATACGGGGTGAGAGCGCATGATACGGGGTGAGAGCGCATGATACGGGGTTGAGAGCGCATGATACGGGGTGAGAGCGCATGATACGGGGTGAGAGCGCATGACAGGGGTGAGAGCGCATGACAGGGGTGAGAGCGCATGACAGGGGTGAGAGCGCATGATACGGGGTGAGAGCGCATGATACGGGGTGAGAGCGCATGATACGGGGTTGAGAGCGCATGATACGGGGTGAGAGCGCATGATACGGGGTGAGAGCGCATGATACGGGGTGAGAGCGCATGACAGGGGTGAGAGCGCATGATACGGGGTGAGAGCGCATGATACGGGGTGAGAGCGCATGATACGGGGTTGAGAGCGCATGATACGGGGTGAGAGCGCATGATACGGGGTGAGAGCGCATGATACGGGGTGAGAGCGCATGACAGGGGTGAGAGCGCATGACAGGGGTGAGAGCGCATGATACGGGGTGAGAGCGCATGATACGGGGTGAGACCGCATCACGGGTGAGAGCACATGATACGGGGTGAGACCGCATCACAGGGGTGAGAGCGCATGATACGGGGTGAGAGCGCATGATACGGGGTGAGAGCGCATGATACGGGGTGAGAGCACATGATATGGGGTGAGAGCACATGACGGGTGAGAGCGCATGATACGGGGTGAGAGCGCATGATACGGGGTGAGAGCGCATGATACTGGGTGAGAGCGCATGATACTGGGTGAGAGCGCAAGATATGGGGTGAGAGCGCATGATACGGGGTGAGAGCGCATGATACGGGGTGGGAGCGCATGACGGGTGAGAGCGCATGATACGGGGTGAGAGTGCATCACAGGGATGAGAGCGCATGATACGGGGTGAGAACGCATGATACGGGGTGAGAGCGCATGATACGGGGTGAGAGCGCATGATACGGGGTGAGAGCGCGTGATACGGGGTGAGAGCGCATGATACGGGGTGAGAGCGCATCACAGGGGTGAGAGCGCATCACAGGGGTGAGAGCGCATCACAGGGGTGAGAGCGCGTGATACGGGGTGAGAGCGTGTGATACGGGGTGAGAGCGCATCACAGGGGTGAGAGCGCATGATACGGGGTGAGAGCGCATGATACGGGGTGAGAGCGCATGACGGGTGAGAGCGCATGATACGGGGTGAGAGCGCATGACGGGTGAGAGCGCATGATACAGGGTGAGAGCGCATGACAGGGGAGAGACCGCATCACAGGGGTGAGAGCGCATGATACGGAGTGAGAGCGCATGATACGGGGTGAGAGCGCATGATACGGGGTGAGAGCCCATGACAGGGGTGGGAGCGCATCACAGGGGTGAGAGCGCGTGATACGGGGTGAGAGCGCATCACAGGGGTGAGAGCCCATGACAAGGGTGAGAGCCCATGATACGGGGTGAGAGCCCATGACAGGGGTGAGAGCGCGTGATATGGGGTGAGAGCGCATCACAGGGGTGAGAGCACGTGATACGGGGTGAGAGCCCATGATACGGGGTGAGAGCCTATGATACGGGGTGAGAGCGCATCACAGGGGTGAGAGCGCATGATACGGGGTGAGAGTGAATGATACGGGGTGAGAGCGCATCACAGGGGTGAGAACCCATGATACGGGGTGAGAGCGCATGACAGGGGTGAGAGTGCATGACAGGGGTGGGAGCGCATGAGAGGGGTGGGAGCGCATGATACTGGGTGAGAGCGCATGATACTGGGTGAGAGCGCATGATACGGGGTGAGAGCGCATGATACGGTGTGAGAGCGCATGAAACGGGGTGAGAGCCCATGACAGGGGTGGGAGCGCATGATGCGGGGTGAGAGCGCATGATACGGGGTGAGAGCGCATGATACGGGCTGAGAGCGCATGATACTTGTTGAGAGTGCATCACAGGGGTGAGAGCCAATGATGCGGGGTGAGAGCGCATCACGGGTGAGAGCGCATCACAGGGGTGAGAGCGCATCACAGGGGTGAGAGCGCATGATACGGGGTGAGAGCGCATGACAGGGGTGAGAGCGCATGACAGGTGAGAGCGCATCACAGGGGTGAGAGCACATGATACGGGGTGAGGGCGCGTGATACGGGGTGAGAGCGCATCACAGGGGTGAGAGCGCATCACAGGGGTGAGAGCGCATCACAGGGGTGAGAGCGCATCACAGGGGTGAGAGCGCATGACAGGGGTGAGAGCCCCTGACAGGGGTGAGAGCGCGTGACAGGGGTGAGAGCGCGTGACAGGGGTGAGAGCGCGTGATACGGGGTGAGAGCCCGTGACAGGGGTGAGAGCCCGTGACAGGGGTGAGAGCGCATGATACGGGGTGAGAGCGCATGATACGGGGTGAGAGCGCATCACAGGGGTGAGAGCGCATGATACGGGGTGAGAGCGCATGATACGGTTTGAGAGCGCATGATACGGGGTGAGAGCGCATGACAGGGGTGAGAGCGCATGATACGGGGTGAGAGCGCATGATAAGGGGTGAGAGCGCATGATACGGGGTGAGAGCGCATGACGGGTGAGAGCGCATGATACGGGGTGAGAGCGCATGACGGGTGAGAGCGCAGGATACAGGGTGAGAGCGCATGACAGGGGAGAGACCGCATCACAGGGGTGAGAGCGCATGATACGGGGTGAGATCGCATGATATGGGGTGAGAGCCCATGACAGGGGTGGGAGCGCATCACAGGGGTGAGAGCGCGTGATACGGGGTGAGAGCGCATCACAGGGGTGAGAGCCCATGACAAGGGTGAGAGCCCATGATACGGGGTGAGAGCCCATGACAGGGGTGAGAGCGCATCACAGGGGTGAGAGCATGTGATACGGGGTGAGAGCCCATGATACGGGGTGAGAGCCTATGATACGGGGTGAGAGCGCATGACAGGGGTGAGAGTGCATGACAGGGGTGGGAGCGCATGATACGGGGTGAGAGCGCATGAGAGGGGTGGGAGCGCATGATACTGAGTGAGAGCGCATGATACGGGGTGAGAGCGCATGATACGGGGTGAGAGCGCATGATACGGTGTGAGAGCGCATGATACAGGGTGAGAGCGCATGATACAGGGTGAGAGCCCATGACAGGGGTGGGAGCGCATGATGCGGGGTGAGAGCGCATGATACGGGGTGAGAGCGCATGATACGGGCTGAGAGCGCATGATACTTGTTGAGAGTGCATCACAGGGGTGAGAGCCAATGATGCGGGGTGAGAGCGCATCACGGGTGAGAGCGCATCACAGGGGTGAGAGCGCATGATACGGGGTGAGAGCGCATGACAGGGGTGAGAGCGCATGACAGGTGAGAGCGCATCACAGGGGTGAGAGCACATGATACGGGGTGAGAGCGCGTGATACGGGGTGAGAGCGCATCACAGGGGTGAGAGCGCATCACAGGGGTGAGAGCGCATGACGGGTGAGAGCCCCTGACAGGGGTGAGAGCCCCTGACAGGGGTGAGAGCGCGTGACAGGGGTGAGAGTGCGTGACAGGGGTGAGAGCACGTGATACGGGGTGAGAGCGCGTGATACGGGTTGAGATCGCGTGATACGGGGTGAGAGCCCGTGACAGGGGTGAGAGCCCATGACGGGTGAGAGCGCATGATACGGGGTGAGAGCGCATGATACGGGGTGAGAGCGCATCACAGGGGTGAGAGCGCATCACAGGGGTGAGAGCGCATCACAGGGGTGAGAGCGCATGATACGGGGTGAGAGCGCATGATACGGTTTGAGAGCGCATGATACGGGGTGAGAGCGCATGATACGGGGTGAGAGCGCATGATACGGGGTGAGAGCGCATGATACGGGGTGAGAGCGCATGATACGGGGTGAGAGCGCATGATACGGGGTGAGAGCCCATGACAGGGGTGGGAGCGCATCACAGGGGTGGGAGCGCGTGATACGGGGTGAGAGCGCATCACAGGGGTGAGAGCCCATGACAAGGGTGAGAGCCCATGATACGGGGTGAGAGCCCATGACAGGGGTGAGAGCGCGTGATACGGGGTGAGAGCGCGTGATATGGGGTGAGAGCGCATCACAGGGGTGAGAGCCCATGACAGGGGTGAGAGCCCATGACACGGGGTGAGAGCCCATGATACGGGGTGAGAGCGCATCACAGGGGTGAGAGCCCATGACAGGGGTGAGAGCGCATGACAGGGGTGAGAGCGTATCAGAGGGGTAAGAGCGCATGACAGGGGTGAGAGTGCATGACAGGAGCGCATGAGAGGGGTGGGAGCGCCTGGTTTGTTGGTTTTCTTAATTATATTTCTGCGTTTAAGCAACTATGTAGTGGGAGGGGCTAGATCCAACCTGTAACCAGCACATTGGCGTATTCCGAAAGAGACGCTTAGCTGTAGCCAATCAGAGCGTTATTAGTTTGTTCACAAGTCAACGCCATTCATCTTAGGGATGGCCATCGGTGTGCCCTCCTTGTAAAATAACAGTTAGAATCTGATTGGTTGGTACTTTTTTTCTCTCCAAGATTTTATAAATCTCCCCATAACACATCTCCTGATATGCTCTGTGCTGCTGGGTTCCCTGCTCCTTTCACTATATAACTCTGCATGTGACAGGAGCAGTGCCATGATGTGAGGAGGGGAATGGAGGCAGCAGGAAGCCACAGACAGTCCTCTCCTCACTGACACATCCCTCATCTACTGATATACTCTGTGCTGCTGGGGGGACCCTGCTCCTCCCACTATATAACTCTCAGTCTGTGGCTTCCTGCTGCCTCCATTCCCCTCCTCACATCATGTCACTGCTCCTGTCACATGCAGCCCTGTCCTCACTGACACATCACTCATCTCCTAATATACTCTGTGCTGCTGGGGGACCCTGCTCCTTCCACTATATAACTCTCAGTCTGTGGCTTCCTGCTGCCACCATTCCCCTCCTCACATCATGTCACTGCCCCTGTCACATGCAGCCCTGTCCTCACTAACACATCACTCATCTCCTAATATACTCTGTGCTGCTGGGGGACCCTGCTCCTTCCACTATATAACTCTCAGTCTGTGGCTTCCTGCTGCCTCCCTACCCCTCCTCACATTATGTCACTGCCCCTGTCACATGCAGCCCTGTCCTCACTAACACATCACTCATCTCCTGATATACTCTGTGCTGCTGGGACCCTGCTCCTCCCACTATATAACTCTCAGTCTGTGGCTCCCTGCTGCCTCCATTCCCCTCCTCACATCATGTCACTGCCCCTGTCACATGCAGCCCAGTCCTCACTCACACAATCCCATGAGTGTGAGTGGACAGGACAGGTCACTGCCTCCCACCAGTTTGTCACACTCCTCTGAAGTATTCTGTGCTGCTGTGAGCGTTCATGTGGCCTGATTAGCTACAGGGATTCCTATCCCCATTTCATAACCGGCTACACCTCAGACAAACAGGAGTGGAACATTGGGGCTGATTCAGACCCGCTTGCAAGCCGGTCGGTTTTCCCCCTGCGCATGCGTCGTCTCCGGCGTGCCCATGCGCGAGACCCGGCCAGCGACGGGCGCTCCGTCGCTACGGGTCTTGCACCAAAATGGAGCGGCTGTCAATTGTGATTGACAGCTTGCCCCGTTTTGGAGGCGGGCAGGGGGGGTGGCTACACAAACGGAGGCGTTCCCAAAGGAACGCCTGCCATTTGTGGGAGGCACCACTGACATCACCATTGATGTCAGTAGTTGAGCTTCCTGCTCTATTCAGAGCCAGAAGCTCACTGGGGCTTGCGGGAATGAGACCCCACCACAAGGGTCTTGTCGCAAGCCCCGATGGTGACCCATAGCTATGCGAGCGGCCAGGAGGCCGAATCAAAAAAAAAAGCGAGCGCTCTGAATCAGGGCCATTGTCTTCTGGTACCCTCGTCAGGCACGCGGCGCGCCTTTTAATATGTGTCTTGTTTAGAACTGAGGACATGGGCCCTCATTCAGAGCCGCTTGTAAGCGGCCGCTCGTTCGTTCTGAGCGATGTTCGCTCATCTGCGCATGCGTACGGATTGTAATACGCATGCGCGAACCAGTCAGTGCGGCCAAAAATCGTTTGTTCGCTATATAGCGAATGCCTGCTATTTTGAGTGACGGGAGGAGGCGTATGTGGGTGGTAACAGGGGAAGGTGCTTGAAAACGGGGGTGTGGAATTAGAACGCAAGCGTGCTTAAAGGTCAAAACGGGCGTTTTAAGGGAGTGCATAATTAATACAGCAGCGTCATTGACCACGTCACTTTGTTTTTTTTGACTCAGAACTGCTCGCAAAATAGCGGTTGAAAAAACCAACCACAAGAATAGCGAGCAGTTCATACGCTGTTCGATGTACTCGATTAATCTATTAAATAGCGGACATGACGTATGGTGCGAGCGGCAAGGGGGCGTATTTTTCAAAATTACAACCGCAAGTTTTGCTCGCTCGTTCAGACTTAGAGGCGTCAACAGACCGCAATGAGCGAACGGTTCATTTGAATAGCCACCCCTTGTTTTCGAACGAACGACCGCAAATAGCGAGCGGCTCTGAATGAGGGCCATGGTCATTTATAATCCCTTCTGTGTATTATTTATTACGAAGGATGAATTATATGCCAGTTACCACTTGTGAGTGGGACGAGAGGCGAGGACAGTGCCTGAAAACTCGTGTCACAAACACCTAACGGGTAATCAATAATTAATTACACATTGGCATGACCCACAGAGATGGACAAATGTCTGAACATCATATGACGCTGAATCACCGCACTTTCCCACACACGCAGACTCCTCACCTAGTTCTCACATCACAGATATGTACACGTCCCATGTTGTCATGCTCAGCACCTCAGCCTGTGACTCATGTGACGTGTGACACCTCCCAGGCTGTTATCTGATTTATCGCTTTGCTCTGTAACATTACTAATGGAAATACTTTATTGTCTGTGTAAAGTCTAATATAGGCCGATTGTCCCATGGTTGATTTGTTAATGTGGTAGTGAAGCTAATTTTATATTATATGTGTAATATAAGTGACACACTTTTGTTATGTCACTGAACTCCCTGAGCTCACGCTCTTTGTGCGCTATATCATCTTGAGACACCAGGGGGCGACATTTCTCCCAGTTATCTGATATTGAATGGGACATTGGCATGTATTATAACACTTTTATAAGAATAGCAAAATTGCAGCATTAGTTTAACTGGCCAGCCAGGTAGAAGACTACTGTAGCAAATTGGTTCATTCCTTTCAAATATTATTGCATTTTGGGGGGATGCAAGGAATATCCTATTATTTAGGGGCTGATGTATCAAACAATGAAAAGACTGGAGAACTGGACCAGTGGAGAAGTTGCCCATAGCAACCAATTAGCTTTGAGGTAGCATGTATCAAGTACAGTCTATAAAATGATAGATAAAAGTTGATTGGTTGCTATGGGCAACTTCTCCACTGGTTTACGCCACTCCTCACTGCTTGATACATAAACCCTATAATCGGCGGACAGCTTTGTGTACAGTGGTTGTCAGTCAGTTTTCTGTCACTTTCTGCTTACTGAGGTTTTAATGCGTTTTTCGCCCCTTTTCAGCAATAATAAGCTGGCCACATGCATTGCAATATTGCAGCGGATGTTAAGCCTTTAGCTTATTATTGTGACCATACATTATGCCACGGGAAGCCAGGAGAAATCCATCTGTCTCTTCAGATATTATTGCGTATAAGAATTAATCAAATATTTATATCTAATATAAAATGGACATTTTGGTAATGAAAAGGCCTATATTTATGTACCCGCATTCCCATTACAGGTCAGGCGTTACGTTGTGATGCTTTGTAATCTATGGCCCTCATTCAGTGCCGCTCGCTATTTGCGGTCGTTCGTTCTAAAACAAGGGGTGGCTATTCAAATGAACCGTTTGCTAATTGCGGTCTGTTCACGCCTCTAAGTCTGAATGAGCGAGCAAAACTTGCGGTTGTAATTTTGAAAAATACGCCCCCTTGCCGCTCGCATCCTATGTCATGTCCGCTATTTATTAGATTAATCGAGTACATCGAACAGCGTATGAACTGCTCGCTATTCTTGTGGCTGGTTTTTTCAACCGCTATTTTGCGAGCAGTTCTGAGTAAAAAAAAAACAAGTGACGTGGTCAATGACGCTGCTGTATTAATTATGCACTCCCTTAAAACGCCCGTTTTGACCTTTAAGCACGCCTGCGTTCGAATTCCACACCCCCGTTTTCAAGCACCTTCCCCTGTAACCACCCACATACGCCTCCATCTGTCACTCAAAATAGCAGGCATTCGCTATATAGCGAACAAACCATTTTCGGCCGCACTGACTGGTCGCGCATGCGTATTAAAATCCGTACACAAGCGCAGATGTGCGATCATCGGTCAGAACGAACGAGCGGCCGCTTACGAGTGGCTCTGAATCAGGGCCAATATCTATGTTACCACTTACACGCTTTCCCTGTCCCATAGCCGGAGGGTGCAACTAGCGCTTCTAAAGCCCTCGGCTCCCTAAAGCACCTTCGCATTAACGCGGGACACAGCTCTCACTGTCCCTGGCAGTCGGAACTATAAATCTATCTGCCGATAAAATAGGGACTGTTCTGGCTAAATTGGGACAGTTAGATGTTATTACTTAGAAGATGATTTAATTACGCTGCGCACACAGCAGGTAAGTACGCAAGGAGAACCTCCCTGATTTTTATTTTATTGCTGCTCGCACATCTCTTGGGCTTTGCGCACACACCAGTGAGCTGAACTGGGACGGATAACCCACGTAGTACTATAAGAGTGAAGCTGGGTATACACTAAACGACGTGTGTACCCAGCAATGCGACGGACGACCCCCTGCCCCAGCCGACGGGCCGGCATGTTGGGCGGCCCGTACACACTGGACGATTTTAACGATTTGTCATTGCGATGCGTCGGAATCGGGCACATCGTTTAAAAAATCGTCTAGTGTGCAGGTTCCTTTAGATCAGGGGTCAGGGAACTTTTTTACCTTTTACCCCAAAATATATTTAGATACACCGACGTTACCCCCTTGATTTGAAAGGAAGGAAATTATGTAGTAGTGCCCCCAAATAATGCCCCTGTAGTGCCGCTTGTAAAAAAAAAAAACACTTACCTTAATCCCCGCTCCTGCATCCTCCGCCGTCCTGTCTGCCCGGCTGCTCCTCGGAACTATGGGAGAGACGTCATGACATCTCTCCCATAGTGCGCATGGACAGAGCCGGAAGCTGGAGTTCAGAAGAGAACTGCAGGGAAGGAGCCGGGCGCCCGCTGGTAATAACATCTCAGCGGGCGTCCGGCTTAGAGCCTCCCTGCGGCACAGCCGGGTATGCATATGAATCATTCTATATTATAGTATGCTTCATATGCATGCCCGGCTGTCCGTCCATTACCCCCAGGTATTTCATTTATACCCCACGTGGGGTAATTTACCCCTGTTCCCTGACCAGCGCTTTAGATGATGATGCACAACAGATACATTATAAGGGTATTTTCTATTTTAAGTTAAGCAGACCGAGGCGAAAATGGATCTGCGTACTGGTGGATTGGAGAATTGTTAAATGGGGGTGGGGCTCAGGGTGGTGCATCATTTTCGTGATTGCCGATTGATGTATTGGGGCCCATAAGCCTTGCATACGGTACAGTGTATATGCCAGTATATTTTTTTTTATCCTAGATATTTGCTGCGTTTAGCAATACTGGAGCGGGTAAAATGCCCAGCACGTGGCATCAGACAGCCGCCTCTTCACCAGCCGCTCCAATCACTAACACTTAATGAATCATTTTGCAATTATCGCTAATTCATTGTGCAGCCAGCTCCATCCACATCTGCTTATCAACAAATGTGTGTGCACTGTATGTAATCTAGCTATCATTTAATTGCAATTGAGAGATGGAATATTGTGTGCTTACCAAGTCTTCAAATATTTAATATAACGCAATTATGAAACCTTTCTTATTTTTTTTTTCATTTGTGTTGACCCAAAAAGAGTCGTATAAAGCACAAACCAATGTGACAATTGTCAGTACAGATAGGAGGGGAACACGGATAAGGGCCACGGCCAGCAGTGGTGTCTAAGGTGGGTGTTTAAAGGTTCATATAATCCTAGGTCTCAAAAATAATCGTACATAAAGTAGGGGCCACAAAGGGAATAAAGATTTTCCTTTGTCATTTATGTCATAAAAGAATAGAATGAAAATTAACAGTACATGTATAGTTTATGCCAGGGGTTGGCAAACCTTGGCTGTTTTGGATGGCACCCGGTGGGACCTCATTGGCTGGCACACGGTGGGAGCTCCCCCCCCCCCGGAACCAGCCACTTATTTTGCCGGATGCAACAGGAGATGAGAGGAACTGATCTTTGAGATGTGTTCCTCGCTTAGGACTGCACCTCTCCCGTATTCTACAAATGGGCCGATGTCTCGTTTGTTGGTTGACACGCACCGCCTAACATGTGTGCGCCAGGGCCGTAGCTAGGGTAGTGCAGCCGGTGCCATCGCACAGGACACCACAGGGCAGGGGGCGCTGTTTGGGCCTGTCATATTTCTGTTTATTATCATACTTGCTTGTAGCTTCCTCTTATTTCATCCCCAGCATCTCCTGGCCTCTCCTATCTCTTCCCTGGCCCTTCCCCATGAAGCCATGGCCCTTTTTTTGGGTGCATTATGTCCCTTTGAAAAATGAGGGGGCGCCAATGCTCTTTCTGGCACAGGGCACCAAAAAGTCTAGTTACGGCTCTGGTGCACGCCATCCCGGTGATCAGTGCTGTTAGGACTCCTGGGAACAAGAGAGGCAGACAGAGGGAGAGGGGCTCATATAGAACGGTGCCGACGGTTGGGTTTAAAAATCTGCAAAATCCAACATATTGGAAGGTTTTCGATTCGCCGATTCTGACCCAAAAAATGTTCGGAATCGGCGAGTCAAGAATCTCTAACCTGTTGGATTTTGCTAATGGTCGGGGAGTCGGTCTCTTTGATGTATGGGCTGCTTATTACAAGAGGAGCTGCAGGTAAAGAAGCTGCAAGAACAGGTAGGAGAGAGCAGGACATTCCGCTAAGTGTCCTGACTCTGGCGGGGAAGTCCTGCGTTTGGGTGACTGACCTGCTTAGTCAGGACCTTCATTCCACTGCAAGAACAGTTAGGAGATATGTCCTACTTTACGCTATTCTGCTCATGAAGGGGGGGACTCTGCGTGCCTCTGATGTCTGTAAAGGGGTGGCACTCCAAATATAAAAATTTAGACCTGAAAGGTCAATGGTCTGGCACCCGGAATAAAAAAAACGTTGCCTACCCCTGGTATATGGATTTCTAAGGAACAATCTAATTAATAACGTAATAGCCATTAGTGGTATAATAATATCATAGGAACCAGTGACAGTGACGAGGTAACATGCGAGGCACCAAATGAAAGCCGCCAAGATGTCACTGAGGCATCGGTACCATATGCCGAATGTTTGTACAATAGAAGATCGTATCTTATCCGCTTAGCACAATATTAAATCGCCGTCTCCCTGTTTGCTATCACCTTGCAGCCTGTTTGACCTTGGAGGAGAATATTACTGCTACAGCTCGGACATTACCTGCTCCTTTCCCGCCAACGGCAAGTTCAACCCAAACCAGAAAGCGATTTATGAGGCGGTGCTGAAGTCATCTCGTGCCATCATGAATGCTGTGAAGCCAGGTAAGAGTCCTAAAATCTGGCGGGAATGTGTCTGTGTGGTCGAAATGGGGCCTATTTAATAACGTGTTGTTTTGTAACCCAGGGCAACCTGCCTAGTGCAGTCCGACTGATCCAAGCTGATAACTGGTTGATTGCTTTAGTCTAGGGCACGTGGTTAATTTGCACCTCATTAAATACACCTTATTATCTTGCAGCTAACGCGTTCCATTGATTTCACCGATTACAGTACTGTATGTGTTCTCCGTACCGCAGCGCGTCACTCTATAGCCTTCTACATCCAGCTGTGTTTTCTTTGTCTTAATATCACTTTTAGATGGATATTTCTCGCTGGCCCTAAGTGCGCTTCATGTATTTGACAGTCAGGCCCATAACTGATGTGATCAATATCTATGTCTGTGTACGTGGTCATGCGCCAACCACGCTATGAGGCCCAGCTTTGGTTCAGCCACTTGACTTTCCTTGAACAACAATATCTGCAAGTTTAGCCACCCGGGCGTGCGGCAGACTTAGAAAATGTTCCTGCGTCTCAGCGTTCGCCGTGCGTTTACACCTTGCGTAAGGTGCCCGTAGAATGGCAGCGAAGACAGATCTATGTCCAATATGGCCACGTATAAAAACCCCAATTAGTGAGGTCAGACAATAACTGCGGACACTTAGGGCGTGATTAAGAGTCGTAAGGTTACGTAAGGTGCCCGTAGAATGGCAGAGAAGCCAGATCTATGTCCAATATGGCCACGTATGAAAACCCCAATTAGTGAGGTCAGACAATAACTGCGGACACTTAGGGCGTGATTAAGAGTCGCTTGCCGATGTCAAGCGCAGTGGAGCGTTTTCTTTTTCCTTCTGCACATGCGTCCAGGTAGCGGGCGCACAGAGTCGGAGATGCGATGAAAGCGCACGGGAGACGCACTGTCTCAGAATGTAGTGGGCGGTGACAGGGAGGTGGCTTAGCGCATGCACGGAGATGGTCCATCTTATAGGCATGTTTTGGGAGTGTCGAGGGCACATCGCTAAAACCGGATACGTACAGAGATGCCCAGCCGCTCACATTATAGGAGGCTATAGGGCTAGTGCACCTACGGACACTGACAATGGGCGTCTCAGTCCTTGTACATTCAGACGCACAGGGAAGGGCTCTGTAGCGGTATTTGCATAAATTTGTAGACAGACGACCACCAATAGACACGGACGCGGCGCGACTAAGGGCCTGATTCAGACCCGTTTGCTATCTGCGTATGCTTGCTCCCTGCGTATGCAAATTTGTCAAAGTGATGCCACGGGAAGCGATCGCTCGCCAAGGCATAAGCACGCCCACCATGTCTTAGCGAGCGGCCACTTTGTGTGAGAGTACACCCAATCTCACAGGCAGAACCGGCCACCAGCAACACGTCATCTCCAGGAAGTGTATTAAAACATTGGTACATCGAGCACCATCGGATGCAAACGCAGCGCTTGTGGTTGCCTTACCCTACCACAAGCATTGCGAGGAAATCAGTGTAAAAAAAAAGGCAAGTGACGCGTACTATGACGCTGCCTGTTAATTATGCGCGCCTCTAAAACGGCGTTGAAACACTCAGGCACGCCTGCGTTCTCATCTCCAACCCCCCGTTATTAGTGTCCTACCCCTGTTACCACCCACAAACGGCCTCTCCTGTCACTCATTACCCTGGGCTGCCTTTGCTGGGCAAGCGAGAGGGATGCGATCGCAGTGTGTAGTTCGCGCACGCGCAGAACGAAGCCTACGCATGTGCATACGCAGAACATCGGGCCGCTTGCGAACGCACAGCGTGAGCGGCTCTGAATCAGGCTCTAAGAATCAAGCCCTTATTGCGGTAAAACGTTCTTGTAATGGGGCCTCTGGCATACATAGAGGTGCACACACCGGCCCCTGAAAAATCACTTTGATCAAATTGCTGGTGGAAAATACAAAAGCGGTTACTTCAATGTCCCTCCTACTGTTTACTTAGGACCCGCCCCTTTCTGCAATTTAAACTTTCCCCTTTGTTTTACCTACAATACCTCTCTCTCAGTCTGCGTTTTGGAAATGAATCGTGAGAATGAGGTGACATCAGAACTGTGTTCATTTCATGTGTCGCCATCATGAACCATCAGCCTCTCCTCAGAATGCGTTACCAGAATGCGTTACCTACGTGTTTTCACCGTATCAGGAGATTTCGGGAAACCTGTAATGGGGCAATCAAACAGATGGGCACTATAGCTAAGGCAGTACAGTAGTATTAACCAGTGGGGGCAGCCATCTTATGGGCTGAACCAATGTGCATAAAAATGCAGCCTATCAGAGCACGGGTCACATGTAATGATTTAGTCTCGCCTTCTGACTTGTGAATTGGTGAATACAGGCAAATTGCCACATAAACGCAAGAAGATGGCGTGGCTTTGTGCCACTGGGGCAAGATCCAGTGCTGCCCCTTCCCCTTTACTAAAAAACACAGTTTTAGTGCCACAATCCATGATCTGAGGCGCCCACTCATCGTTGCTCTGAATGGGACATACACCCCAAATTTCTCCTGCGTGGGACACTGCTGTCTGCAGCTGGGACAGTCCCCTTAAATCAGGACTATCTTGCATAAATCAGGATAGTTGAAAGGTATGATATACCTTCCAAAATGGCTGCCCCCCACCAAGCGTATCCACTACCCTTTTCGTGTAGTAATATTTCCTCAGATTTCCCCTGCATCTACCTCCCCTCCAGTCTCAGTGCATGACCTCGTGTTCTAGTACTTCTCTTCCTATGAAGAAGGTCTCCCTCCTGCACCTTGTCTATTATGTCCTCCCTTTCCCTTCTCTGCTCCAAACTATTCATATTAAGATCTTTTAGTCTTTCCTGGTACGTTTTGTGGTGTAGACCTTGCACCATTTTAGTTGCCCTTCTTTGTACAGTCTCTAATGTATTAATATCCTTCTGGAGATATGGTCTCCAGAACTGAACACAGTATTGGAGATGAGGACGTACCAATGACCTATACAGTGGTATTATCACTTCTTTCTTTCTGCTACTGATTCCTCTCCCTATGCACAAAGTATATGACTTGCCTTCCTCATCACTCTGTTACAATGTTTGCTTACTAACCTTCAGATCACCTGTAATAGTGACTCCTCGATCCCTTTCCTCCTCTGTAGGTTCTTGAGACCCAAGTGCATGATTTAGCATTTTTTTTGCGTCAAACTGTAGTTACCATGTTATTGACCATTCCTCTAGTCCACAGGTTCTCAAACTCGGTCCTCAGGACCCCAAACAGTGCATGTTTTCCATGTCTCCACACTGAATCACGTGAAATAATTAGCTCCACCTGTGGACCTTTTAAAATGTGTCAGTGAGTAATGAATACACCTGTGCACCTGCTGGGTGACCTGTAAAACGTGAACTGTGTGGGGTCCTGAGGACCGAGTTTGAGAACCACTGCTTTAGTCTACCTAGATCCTCCATCAATTGTCTTACCCCTCCTGGTGTGTCTACACCAGGGGAGGCCAACCAGTCAGAGGCAAAGAGCCAAAAAATGATCTGTAGTCAAGTTAAAGAGCCGTTAGCATGCGTGCGCAAAAATGGGGTGTGGCCTAGGTGTCACAAGGCCACGCCCCATTTTTGTGCACACACCTATGGTATGACATTTGCAGGAGCATGACCTTGTGTCACACCCCCGTTTTCAGTCACGCTGGGGGCGAGCCCAGCACATTGAAAATACACAATTTACATAATGTTCCCTATGTAAATTATATTTACCTTTTTACTTTGCTGTTATTTTTTATCAGTGGGACTTTTTACAGTCCTTGTTTTCAATAATTTTTGAATTTCCCTTATGCAGTGCCCCTTATGCAGTGCCCCCTGTAGTAGTGCCCCTTATGCAGTGCCCCCTGTAGTAGTGCCCCTTATGCAGTGCTTCCTGTAGTAGTGGATCTTATGCAGTGCCCCCTGTAGTTGTGCCCCGTATGCAGTGCCCCTTATGCATTGCCCCCTGTAGTTGTGCCCCATACCCAGTGCCCCCTGTAGTTGTCCCCCCTGTACTTGTGCCCCATATGCAGTGCCCCCTGTAGTTGTGCACTATATGCATTGCCCCCTGTAGTTGTGCCCCATATGCAGTGCTCCCTGTAGTTGTGCCCCATATGCAGTTCCCCCTGTAGTTGTGCCCCATATGCAGTGCCCCATATGCAGTGCCCCCTGTAGTTGTGCCCCATATGCAGTGCCCCCTGTAGTTGTACCCCATATGCAGTGCCCCCTGTAGTTGTCCCATATGCAGTGCCCCTGTACTTGTGCCCCATATGCAGTGCCCCCTGTACTTGTGCCCCATATGCAGTGCCCCCTGTAGTTGTGCCCCATATGCAGTGCCCCCTGTAGTTGTGCCCCATATGCAGTGCCCCCTGTAGTTGTGCTCCATATGCAGTGCTCCCTGTAGTTGTGCCCCATATGCAGTGCTCCCTGTAGTTGTGCCCCATATGCAGTGCCCCCTGTAGTTGTGCCCCATATGCAGTGCCCCCTGTAGTTGTGCCCCATATGCAGTGCTCCCTGTAGTTGTGCCCCATATGCAGTGACCCCTGTAGTTGTACCCCATATGCAGTGACCCCTGTAGTTGTGTCCCATATGCAGTGACCCCTGTAGTTGTGTCCCATATGCAGTGACCCCTGTAGTTGTGTCCCATATGCAGTGACCCCTGTAGTTGTGCCCCATATGCAGTGCCACCTGTAGTTGTGCCCCATATGCAGTGCTCCCTGTAGTTGTACCCCATATGCAGTGCCCCCTGTAGTTGTCCCATATGCAGTGCCCCTGTAGTTGTGCCCCATATGCAGTGACTCCTGCAGTTGTGTCCCATATGCAGTGCCCCCAGTACTTACCTCATCGCATTGCCGGCTCCACGCTGTTGGGGCTCCCGCTCCCGCTGACTGGATCTAACTAGATCCTGCAGGTGCACAGGCTCCTCACATCGCACTGCATCACTGGGAACACTGGCCTCTGAAGCGATCATAGGCCAGCTTTTACAGATGCAGTGGGGGTCTGCAGGAGAGCCGCAGGTTGGCCACCGAGGGCCTACTACACTGTTGCATATTTTTGTGTTATCTGCAAAAAGGCAAATACCATTTGCTATGTCACCAACAAAGATATTAAAAAGCACTGGTCCAAGTACAGATCCTTGGGGTACTCCGCTGGCAACCTTTCCCTCCTGAGATTACACTCCATTTACTACAACTATATTTCCTATTCTGCAACCAAGTTCTTATTTATTTAACCTTCTTAGAATCCAATCCCAAATTTTCGAGTTTATTTATCAGTCTGCGATGTGGGACAGTGACAAAAGCCTTACTAAAGTCTAGATAAGCTACATCTACGCCCCCCCCCCTTGTTCTATTACTTTAGTCACCCAGTCAAAAAAGTCACCTAAGATTTGTTTGGTATGATCTCCCCCGAGTGACCCAACGCTGTATGGGGATCCTGTAAGTTGTTGATTTTTAGATGTTGCACAATTCTTTCTTTTCATAGTGTTTCCATTATTTTCCCTTCTACTGATGTAGGCTCATTGGTCGGTAGTTACTGGCCTCTTCCGTGAAGTGGGACTACTGTACTGTACACTCGCTCTTTTCCAGTCCTCCGGAATTACTCCTATAGCTAATACATATAATATAATTTACTTTTGTTTCAATAGTGACCACACAGTTACCCTTTTCTAATATTACTTTCCTACATAAAGCTTCGCAAAACAAAAATTTCAACCAAAAAACTTTTTCTTTTTTTTTCTAAAATAATAAATATAAAAGTGTGGCCTTTCCCCCGATTTGTGAATGGCGGGGACGCACCCTGAGCGTAATTAATAAACCGTTTCTGCCTGTTGCTTGGAAAGAACCGATACGCCTGAGAGCGTGGGTATGCAGTCAGGAAGCCGGGGGACCTAATCCCGACAGCCGGCTTCCCGACTGTCGTATCCCGGCAAGGGTCTAAAGACAGGTTTCGATATGCCGACGCCTGTCATTAGACATACGCCGGGAGCCTGACGCCCGGCATCCCGATCGAAGGGACACCGAGAGTGGATAGCCGCAGGGGGAGGGAGGGTCAGGTTTAGGGTTCCGGGGGGGACTTAGGGTTAGGCACCCCCCAGGAGGTTAGGTTTAGGCACTTAGAGGGGTGATTAGGGTTAGGCACTGGGGGGGGGAGATTAGGGTTAGGCACCCCTAAGGGAGGGTTAGGGGGTAGAAATAGGTTAGTATATACTTATTTTAGGACGATCGGGATTTCCTCCTCTGCCGGGATGCCGCTGTCGGGATTCCAACCGCCGGGCACGGGCCTGGCGGTAAATCATACCGATTCCGAGAGCGTGACACTGTTTCCTATGCATACAGAGCATAAACAGCTCACGTAGTTTTTCAGACGCTGACCTATTTCTCCGCCAGCGTCCGGCTCTGAAACCACTTGTCCTTCTCTCTGTCTCAGCAATGCAGGCGATTTCCGATTCGCATTACAGCAGGATTCCGGCCGGCTGATTACAGCTCGTTCCATTATTCACACACAGAATGCTGGAAAAGAACCCCTGCGCTGATTACCATTGCTATAAATTTTGTGGCCCTGTCAGTGCGGGCAAGTGAAAGGGACTAGCCAGGGCTCGGAGACTGCCACAGGAAACAGGCAGCGGTCTGGCTCAGGGAGACAACACACGTTCTCTGAATATGTCCCCTCTGATATCGCTCTCGCTGTTCTCTCAGCTCTCAGGGTGAGGATGTGGCTGTCACCGGCTTTCTTTTCATTGCTGTTTGATGAATGACCTCTCTTTTTAGATCTGAGCAGGCGTTAGATGGTGAAGAGAAGTTCACCCGACGCACTACAGGTAGAGTGACATTTAGTTCATTCCGCAAGGACGCCACTAACTTCCAAAGACCTGCAGGCTATTATATTTTATGACCTGAGTGGACGGCTTGTTGTGATGTAATAACGCACTTATTATCTGTTATATGAGACCGGACATTCCTTGAACCTTTCACATATAAATACATTAAACGTATTTTATCACGGTTAACGTGACAATGGTACCACACCATTCAGCTCGGTAATTCACTTTTATTCATTTGAATAGAAGAAGACAAAAGGTAGAACGTTAAAGAGGAATGAAAAAAAAATATATATTGTTAGCGTAAACAAAAATCATGTTCAGTCCACTCCGAATTCAAACATTGTGCACAGGACGCGGTATATATTCACTTCCCGTGAGCTGAAATTTACAGATAACATTTTACCGTTTTGACCCCGGCTCCTTGGACTTAATATGTAAACTATTAGTCTGTAGATTATTCTGTAAACAAAAATGTCCAGGTTCAGATCTATATATAGCGATGTGTCCTCATATATCTAGCCTCAATACGCCACGCAGCGCCACTTGCCTGGCGTGAATGAGCCACCAGGTCCCGTGCTACTCTGCTAGCGCTGGGCAACTTTTTTTTTGCCCCCAAAACAGTGTCAAAAATGCAAATGCGCGGCTGGGATTCTATATTGTGTATACTTGCGTGCACCACGGCTAGTTTCAGCATTTTTCTGGGAATGCCGACTAAGCCAAGCTGTTACATACATAACACAGAAAAAATGGATTCCCTCCAGCTCACTGCAGCAATATCAACAAAAAATACTTAAATCCTACATGATAATAGAGATTCAGAGGTATTAGTTACATACATTTGCAAATATATGAATAAGCGCCAGGCCATCGTCAAGGCTCCTTTATACTGGCGTCCCTAACATTAAGGGGTTCACGTCCGAGAAGCAAGGTACCCCAAAAAATTCCAGCCAAGCTGTTACATTCATGTTCGCATCCACGATGTCTCATACACGATGTGGAAGTAGCGCGTCCTCTGAAAATAACTTGGAACATGAGAATATGGATCTCTGCATCTTGCGGTCCTATCACCCTCTGGTGCTGCCAACTGGGCAATATGGAAAATCCCACCGATCTTGGCAAGCACCATCTGTGCAGACCAGGACATGTTAGCCACCACCCCACAAGTCAAAGGCCTGGAACCCAGATATAAAGGAGCGGGTGTGGTCCCATGATTCATGGCACCCCAAACGATCACCTGCGGTCTTGTACGCATGCCCCAAACTTGTCTTCCCGTAGCTCAGGTGTGATGCAGAACATTTAGTACTGCTCCCTGACACTCGCTAGGAAAAGCTCCTTACCGAGTGCCGGGATTGGCATGTACAACACAATATCACACCAAAACGTGATGTATGAATCCCCCTTTCCCCTTGTAGTTGTCATAAAGCTTTTTGTTGTTTCTATAAAATCCCAGAACTTCTATTCTTTGTTGGTGGCCAAGACAGTGCTGTAGAAACTGGTCCCCAGGTCCGGGCAGAGTAAGACGCTGAGAAGCCTCTTTGTGTGTGGATGCGACAGATAGGGGGAGGAAGGGGAATTCTGCACACATTGCAGAGTCAGCTCATTTCAGGCTACTAGTTACATACAGAATGTTTTGTGGTTTATTCATCTAATCCCCCCCCCCCCCCTCATTGTCTTCAACTCGCACAACCATACGATTGATTCTGTCTTCAGGGATGGGAACCTAGGTCTCGTCTGGCAGATCGTTTCGCTCCCTGGTTTAGTTTTGCAATCATTTTTGACTACACAGTCCAAGTTGTACAGTCAGCGACAGACGGATCTGGGCATTGACGGGCACAGCTCTCCCATCCTATTGCAAAACACTGGGAAATGTTTAAGTTGTGTAATTAGACACAACCAGGGACACAGTGCGGATTTGGTACCTTGTGGTGGCATCTCCAGAGTTGTGACTGAACCAGTATTCCCCCTACGACTACTGTAGGGCCTACTGACATCATTGTAACATGATGATTGGTTTAGCCTCTTGTTATATGGCTGCCTCCGCTGTGCGTATGCAATGGGGAGGGGGGCACTTTAAAAGTTATATTCCAACCATGTTTAGGTTGTTTGATTTATCACGCTGCCATAGTGTTAGAGGCCTAGCTAGCAGGCTGCAGCATGAGCCAGTGTAAGTAAAGCAAACTATGAAAGTCATACAAAGAGCCTAATGTGCATTTGTCAGGAACTATTTATGGGGGGGGGGCTTAATCGTGGCTTCAAGCCTGAAGCGCACTGCAAGCAACATTCATTTGTTTATGCTGCAAAAAGGCGCATCTCATCAGGACCGTAACTAGGGGGTGGGCGACCATAGCCACCGTGCAGGGACTAGGGAGGGAGGATCGTCACGCCACGTGGAACCTGTATTTGGCGTGTAAGGTGCCTTGGATCTGCAGCCTAGAAAGCCGACACCTGAAGCGTCCTTCGGATGCTCTGCGGAGCTCAGTTTCACCTTGGTTATGTCACGTGTTCAGTTGGCAGTGCTGGCAGAGGGCGCATTATCGACCTGCTGCGGTCCTGCTTCTCATTACAGCAACTTGTGGTATAGGTTTAGTGACCATTTAATGGAGGTGTCCACCCTACTGCTGGTTCTGTCCTTCAGCAAAGTTGACCATTGGCGACCATGTCCAGGGTGAAGTAATCCAGCACTTGATTGGCTGTCTCGGTTGACTTGAAGACTGGGCAGCCAGTAACCATACAGTAAGGAAGGAGGTGGGTCTGACAACGGTGTCATGGCGATGGTTGTCAGACACGGCTTCAGCAAAAAAGATATTACTTTAACTACATCATGATCAAGTGGCCTGAAGTAGATTATGAATGGTCTTATTTGAGAGAACACTCCATACTTCCAGTTATCACCTGGATCATTATTATCTGCAGAACCCCCATCCATAATTGACAACCACACGGTATCTCTAACCTACCCGCGAGAGAGTGACGCGTCATTGTAATCCATCTTTATTGTCATTCTGTTTGTAAATATGCTACACCTCCTCCCCCCGGAGCCTGCGTACGGAGCTATATAATAAGTACACAACTCATAATTGTCCCTCTGTGTCAGGGAGGCCTCAGTTTTATGTGCCTGTCGAGACAATATTTATGTGCTGCAGTTGACCTGACATTACCTCTTCGCTTATGTATGAGGAAGTCTGGGGAGCAGAATCAGGGCGAGAGTTAAAGTCAGGACATTGTTACCTTGGTGTACAGAATACAGCCTCCAGCGTCTGTTCGGAGACCGAGGTGCAGCTGCTCAGGCTTACAGTACAGGTGATTACTGTGCAGAGCCAGTTGAAGACCCCGTTTGGGCCCTGGGCGACATACTAATTTGAACCCCCTCCCCACCAACACCCTTTGTAAAAAAAAAAAAAAAAAAGTAATTTGGGTTCAAATTGTTTAAGGTATTAAGGCCCCCCATACATCTGCGATGGATTGGCCCTGATGCCCAGATACTGGGGTCGGGTCACTTGTGAAATCCAACATGTTGGAATTCCCCAATTTGCCAATCCTGACTAAAATATGATCGGGATCAGCAAATCTGGGAATTTAAACATGAAGTATTTCCCTGCCGATCTGTGTTTTCGGCCGGTGGTTCTGGTCGGATCGGAGAGACAGCCGGCTGATGTATGGGGCCCTTTAGTTAAGCCACCTGTGCTCAAGCATGGATATACAGATGTGTCCTCACTCATCTTTGCTGCAGTCGCGTAAAACAGCCACTTGTGGCGTGACTGGTCGCGTGAGCCTCTGCTAGTGCCGGGCGCCATTTTGGGACTTTTATGCCGAAAATGACGCAATGCGATGCAACTAGGAAGCACCAGGAGACTGTGCTGATTAATTTGATATGCAACACCTGTATATCTGTATAAGCTGATTGCAAGACTCAGGACCTCATTCAGAGGCGGTCGGAGGATGCAAGCGGTCGCTCAGAAACTGGGCGGCCACTTGCATCCTGACCGCCCGCCTCTGTTGCGGTCGTTAGGCTGTGGGTTTACACCCACAGCTCTAACGACCGCTCGGGTGATGGTCGCGATGGTCAGAGACCATCGCGACCATCGCGGCTCACGACGAGACCCTAGGGTAGGGTCTCACTTGTCGTAAGCCCCGGAGAGCTTCTGGCTCTGTCAGAGCCGGAAGTTCTCCATTGACATCACTGGGAACGCCTCCGTTTGGGCTGCCACCCCCCCGGCCAGCCTTCCAAACGGGGCGAACTGTCAATCAACATCGACAGCTCGCCCCCTTTGGAAAGAGACCCGCTACGACCAGCGCTGTCGGTCGTAGCAGGTCTCACGCATGCGCACGAGGGAGCCGGCTCCCTCGTGCGCATGCGCACTGGCCAAACATCGAGGCGGCCGTGCGGTCGTAGACCGTACGGCCGCCTCTGAATAAGGTCCTCAGTCTCACAAAGTTCCGGTTACAGTCTCAGTTGCATGAAGATATACAGATGTCACCTATCAAGATAATCAGCGCAGTCTCCTGGTGCTTCCTAGTCACATCACATTGCGGCAGACTCATTTTGCAGCGGAAAAAGACACCCGACGCTGACTGAGTTGCACGGGACCTGGTGGCACACTCGCATCAGGCATTTCACACTGCATGGCGTATTGAGGATAGATGACCAAGGACACATCTGTACTTAAAACCTGGTTACCTCAAGGTCCAAGTTTGGGAACCACTGCTCTGATTTAAGACATTTTAGGTAATATCACCGCCTAAACTAAAGAAGTCGCCTACACAAGTACAGGCGGCCATTTTGTGGGCAAAACCAAACCAAGCAGCATATAAACTCATTGAGAATTAGGTCAATCTCCTGCATCTACAATCATCTTAAAACTAGAGATAAGCGGGTTCGGATTAGATCAGATTTTCCCGCCAAATTCGAGTTATTTTTTTTCCCGCCAAAAATCGGGTCTCAGAGAGAAAACGTCATCTTTCATGGACAAACATCATCATTCCTAGACAAAAGTCCAGGAATGATGATGTTGGTCTATGAAAGTTGATGTTTTGCCTCTTTCTGAGACACGATTGTTTGGCGGGGGAATCCGAATTTGGCGGGAAAATCCGAGCTAATTCGAACCCGCTCATCTCTACTTAAACCACAGGTCGAAACTGGTGTTTTAGAAAGAGTGTCATCACGAGGGGGGCCAAAGAAAAATCCCCACATGAACAGTTTACAGTAGCCCAGGACCCGCCCTGTCCAAAGACCACACTAATGTCTTGATTAATAAGCTGTTGTAATTACCAATAAAATAGAGAAATGATGAGCTGCGTTCTGCTAGGTGTTGCTTTAGCCCCCAAAATGGCGACTCCCTCTGTGTATAGAGGACGGGTACACGTTAATCCTTGTAATAGAGAGGCTGAATATTTCACTGTGACAGCTGGAAATGTGTATTTAGCCCTTATCTCCTTGTAGTGACTGAGCATCTGAAACCAGAATTGCAGCCTGTCTGCTTCCCAGAGACCCTGACCCGTCACCTTCTGTCTGCAGCCTCTGATACTAATGAGCACATAAATTCTGCCCCCCCACCCTCCATTTGCATTGTGACTCCATACCGAGAAGCTGTGGCTTGTGGTCTTGTGACAAACAATGCATAGTTCACATGCACATTTATCGTGTGTAAAAGGTTTATATTCCGGGCAGGAGATATTCCCCGTAGATCATGGAAATATATTGCATATTATAATTGTTTACATACAGATGCGCCCTCACTTAATGGGTGTGCGTACGCCGTACGCGAGAGGAGTGGTAAACCGTATGTTCCTTTCATTTTTGCGTCTCATTTGCATCGCCGGCGCGACAAAAAGCCGCCCACTGCGTACGAGAGACACTGGCCTGCAACTTTAACCGCACAGGAAGTGTAATGAAGCACAACAGAGTGTGGCGTGAGGAAAAGCTGCGGCCGCTCGCACCGGAGACCTTTTTACAGAGATGTACAAATTTTGCGCAGCAACTTCATCAGTGTAGCGCCAGCAATGTAGCCTGTCGCTGCTATGTTGATTAATTATGCACATTTTGAGCGTAAAAGGCACTCGGCTGAGTGGGACCTTATTTGGCGCAACTGAAGCAACAGTAAGAAAGGTCAATTTTATTTCACGGCGCTGTTCAGAGAATATGTAATAACTCGAACATTGGTCGAGGGTTCTCGTGTCTCCCCTCCCCCATGCATCAAATTAACCTACCAGTATGTTTTGGAGTGTGGGTGGAAACCAGAGCACCTGGATGAAACCCATGCAAACAAGGGAGAACATACAAACTACACACATATATGTAAATAGCACAAGTAGGAGTTGTTGATAGTTCACCTGTGTTCTGATTAGCTCTTATGTACTTACAAATCATCACGACTGCGGTGAATGGATTTTTAACCATGCCACTTGACTTGTAGTTCCCACCAATGCCAGAAATCTGTATGTCCTCCATTACTTTCATACATTGCTCTAAACTCAGAGATCACCTGCATAAATAATGTGCTTGTGTGTGAGTGAGCCGCCAGGTCAGGTGTCACTGCGCCAATTGTTTTTTTCGCCCATAAATGCGTCTTGGTCGCAATGCTATGTTCTAGGACACACCAGGAGACTGCACTGATTCATTTAATACAGTATGTGACATTTGTATAGCTGTGTGCGACTGTGTCTGTAAATTGAGACACAGCGGAACTTGGCGTGGAAAAAAAGTTGCGGCCGCTGCACCGTAGCGCTTACAGATTCAGACTCGGTCGCACACAGATATACAAGTGTCACACAACAAATTAATCAGAGCAGCCTCCTGGTGCGTACTAGTTGACTCGCAGTCCCACAGGACCTGGTGCGCAAAGAGGGACTGTTACTGATGCTATTATACGTGACTGCCTGTTGTATAGGCGACAGTCGCTTGTGTTTTGTTTCTCAATAATCCATGTAATAGCAGAGATGTCCCCTATTTGCTTATCTTTGTGGAATTACAGTTATAGAGCCTTTTTGCAGAGGTTCCCAAACGCGGCTCTCAAGGCTCCCCAACAGGTCGGGTTTTGGAGATATCCATGGTTGAGCACAGGTGACTTAGGGCCTGATTCAGAGCCGCTCGTAAGCGGCCGCTCGTTCGTTCCGAGCGATGTTTGCCCAACTGCGCATGCGTACGGATCGTAATACGCATGCGCGAACCAGTCAGTGCGCCCGGAAATCGTTTGTTCGCTAAATAGCGAATGCCTGCTAATATGAGTGACAGGAGGAGGTGTATGTGGGTGGTAACAGGGGAAGGTGCTTGAAAACGGGGAGTGGAGATCAGAACGCAGGCGTGCTTAAAGGTCAAAACGGGCGTTTTATGGGTGTGCATAATTAATACAGCAGCGTCACTGACCACGTCACTGGGTTATGTTATAGTCAGAACTGCTCGCAAATTTGTGGTAGGAAAAACCAACCACAAGAATAGCGAGCAGTTCATACGCTGGTCGATGTACTCGATTAATCTAATAAATAGCGGATATGATGTAGGATGCGAGCGGCCAGGGGGCGTAGTTATCCAAAAAACGACCGCAAGTTTTGTTCGCTCGTTCAGACCTAGAGGCGTGAACAGACCGCAAAGAGCGAACGGTTCATTTGAATAGCCACCCCTATTTTCTGAACGAGCGAGCGCTAATTGCGTCCGGCTCTGAATCAGGCCCTTAATTAGTACCTCAGTCAATTTTATTTTCACCACCTGTGCTCAACCACGGATATCTATAAAACCTGAACTGTTGGGGAGCCGCGTTTGGGAACCTCTGTCTTATTGTATTATCTGAACGCCCCTTAAGCCTCTTGGCCCCATAGTAATGGCGCCCCTTGCGTCCACAATAGCTACGCCCATCATTTTATTGCTATAACAATTCCATGCAAAATTATGTTTTACTTTAGCGAGAACTATCCTGTCCTGATTGCTTCAACCTTAACATCTCATTTTTTTTTGCTCAACAGATTTAAATGTGAATAAGGTTCGTTCTAAATGAGCCTAATTTAATGTGTGAGGGCTATCTGGCTGATTTTAGTTCACTATTTCCCCTGTGAATGCTGTTGAGAAAGGTGGTCTATTGTCTCGTATAGTTGGCTCAGTCCGTAGTCAGTGGCTGGCCGCCGAGTACGCCAACTTGAAGTTTACTGGTCTCTCGTCCTCCCAGAGCGGCCTGGCCATTGGTTCACTGACCTATATTACACATCATTTGGCAGGCATGTAAGAATTAAACATACCATCAGCAGATTTTTTCTTTTGTATGGGTTAGGGACCTTCCATAGTGCAAGGACACTTCCTATCCAACTGTATGAGGAGAGGGGGGAGGGCTGTGCAGAATTGCTACTCTATGGGACATGCTAAAGCTGGCTATATATGCCATTTCTGGATAGACAGAAACCCTGGAATGCTCTGAATATGTATCTGGTATAACTACTGGACTACTGTCTCCTCTTTTCACATACTAGATCTGTAGCTAAGTATCTCCGGCGATACAGCAGTTGCTGAAGTACAAGTCCTCCTCTTGCGCTGGTCCGGAAGTGGGCGGCCATATTTTATCCTTGCACAACAGCGCTGATCTTACGTGACCTGTGGGGTAAAAGGGGAATTATTAAAAGGTCATTTACCTTGAAACATCATCACTTGGCCCCCCAAAATGTTTTATTTTTATTTTACATACTGAGTAAAGGAGAAACTGTTTTATTTAGTATTAATATTGATCCTTTTTCTAAAAAAAATTGGGCTTAAGAATATTTATGAGTGTGGTCATTGTTTTATGTAGTCATTTGAGGCGCTCTATAACACACGCAGACATGTGACGGTTAGGTAAGCAGAATTTGCGCAGTACGTTCTAATCTCCGAGCATAGATGTTGTACAGCATTAGCAAAATAGAGACAGTATTTCACATCAATATGTATATATATATATATATATATATATTTTGAATGACATTCACTGCTGAGCTTAATAATAAAGTAATTTGAGTGCTCTATGCAAGGGGTTCTTTCACTTCTCTGCATAAGGCTGTCCTGTTAGGAGGGAGCGAATTCTCTAACTCGGAAGACAGGGAGTGACTGACAGCTTGGCAGACCTGCTTTGCAGAAACACTCTGTGTGGAGGCACACGAGCCGGATCACTGAAGGCGTTATAGCTGAAATTAGTGCATTCAGTTCCCATGAGGACACTGTCCAAATATTGTGGGAGGAGCCTGTTGTGGATGGGAGGGGGGGTTACAGTTGCAGTGAAATGCTAGATGCAATGTAATTTTTCTTCATGGTTCAAGGCAAAAAAAATAAATAATCCAAATTGGGGGTTTAATGGTCCTAAGACTTCTAATCGGTATCTATATGTGTTTGTGTGAAGGTGAAAGGTCCACTTTAAAGATAGTGATCCTGTCTGTTTAGTTTGGCTTAAATCTGCCAGATAAGTTATATTGGTCTTTGAACCTTTTTACTCTTCCAAGTGTTTGCAAAGCCGGGTGATACAAGGGAAGCGTGTGTGTAATCACCAGGGCTGTCCTGACATTGTACGCAAGATCTCTATACTAGCTCCCTCTGTCCTCTCATCGTACTTAGCAATCCTGCCGGGAGAGTCATGAATTTTGGGGGGGTGGGGAGGGAGTATGCTCAGGTTGGTCACACTGCCCCAGAGTACCGGGAGAGTGGGACAGCATGTCAGCGTGTCGCATAGAATTGTGTCATGGTTCCCCCCCTCCTCCGTACAATGCTGCTATTTGCGCTTTTGAGTAGTGGGGGTGGGGACGGGCTATGATGAAATTCAATGTACCTGGTGCCTCCAACATGAGAGTTCCGCTGGGGCGGGGTGGGGCATATTAAAAGTTGGCAGCTGCACCAACAGTTGTTTTGATAAATCTCCTCCTTATGGCACCAGGACTCACCATTTATAGGTTTAGAAATGTGGACAGAGGATTATTTTTATGTCTATATAACTGGTGTCTCCTCTCAGGGGTGGCTTGGCCGGATATGCACCGTCTGGCTGACCGCATTCACCTGGAGCAACTGACCGAGATTGGCATCTTGAAGGGTAACGTGGACGACATGATCAAGGCTCACATGGGTGCGGTCTTCATGCCGCACGGACTGGGGCATTTCCTTGGGATTGACGTGCATGACGTTGGAGGCTACCCAGAGGTCAGTGCTTGGGGTAAATAAGTGCCCACCGCCTACCCATGAAATTTGATTTGGCCAACTACCATTCAGCATCCTAACTTCCCAGTGTCCCTGCCTACTGATGGAATATTTTCTCTCTGTGTACCCTCTATCTCCCCTGTTTGTTCTATTGCTGTTTAAATAATCCATCACTTGTGTCACTTCGTGTTATCTGGCGATTCATTCATTAACATCTCAGCCTCCCTCCCCCTCTTTTTATTTCATCTCCCCCCCCCCTCCCCCCAATGGAGTAGGGGGGTTGTCATTTCACAGGGGGTCGGGTGAGGGTGCTGGGAATGTAGGGGGGCATGGGTGCGCTGGCTGGATAAATAAGAGACTGTCAGGCAGCCAGTGAGAGCTGGGAGGGGGAGGGGCCTCCCTACAGTTCTCTACACACATGCCTTGCAGCATTATATATATATATTATATATGCTACTTTGTGCCGACTTCCATCAATGCTGCTACTTGTTACTTTAAGGAGAGACTAGTAAAATGCATTAATATTGTGCTGCACCAGGCTTCATTTCTCATAGGTGTATAATAACCTTACATCATGGATTATTCCTGTTAGATCTGTAATAAGGAAAAAGATGATTCACAGTGTTATCAGTGATACCGATAAGGGATTAGCTGCCACTATGCCAAACTGCTCTTGCAGCAGAGATTAACGTGTCAAAACTATTCTATTGTCTGTTGGTACAAAAATGTTGCTAAACTGTAGCAAGAATGAAACTCAATATTTTACTGCTGCTTCACATACACCTTCAGCCTGTACATTATGTATTCTGGACAAGTGGTTGGATCAGGGAATCCCTTGCCATGTGCAGCCCCGAGCTTTACTTTGGAAGATACAGCAATGACTGTCCTTTTGTGGAGAAGCTTTGTTTAGTTTGGTTGTTATGGGTAACAGGTTCTAATATGCAATGTCTAGGCCAGGGGTAGGCAACCTGTGACCCTCCAGCTGCTGCAGAACTACACATCCCAGCAAGCCCTGCCACTGTTTTCTTAATAGGTCATGCCACAGGTTGCCTACCTCTGGTCTAGCTCATCCTTTTACCACTTTCCATTTGGTGTTCCCTGCTCCGCTGATATCACAGGCAGCTTGGTTGATGATGTCACTTGGGAGTGGTTATTGGAAGAATGTTTGCAATGAATGACGGTATACAAGTTGTAGGCTATTGCCACAGTCATAGCGCACAATAGTGTTGTATCAAGCAACTGCCCTTAGTTGTATATCTTTCTCAAAATGCAGAAAACTGTTGCGGGTGTCACAGAATCTACGTATTGGCTGCTAACGCTGGTTCTAAAGTTTAGAGAACAGTCTTTGTGTCTTTGGCAGAGATGTGACCACAGGGATCCTCCTGACATTATGCACTAAAACGCTGTCAGTGGGAGGTGGGAGTTTTTTGCTCCTCTTGTGAGCCTGGGGATGGCTCCGGTCCATCGCACATTACTGCTCGGTCCAACAGCTGATTCCATTTTGTGTTCGCACTCTTAGGTTTTGTTTTGTTTTTTCCAGTGGCCAAAGTATACTTTACCGCTTGTTACAAGTTGGAGCAGGTTTACATTGTGTATTCCAGAGCTTAAATTGTAGTTTCTCTGTGACAGAAGAACATATTGTTACAGATCTTTTGGCTGATTTAGGCTGACTGATTGGCTGTGCTGTTTATTTAGAATTTCAGCACAAACTGGACAGCACATGGAAAGGGGAGACTGATTCAGTCCTGCGCTAGTTAGATAGCGCTGGTCTTCCAGGAATATGTTTACAGTACGATAATAAAGCATCTAATATCTGTGCCGGCTGAACCCGTTCTTATTTTAAAGTTAAAAAACACAGCTATTGTACCATGCAGGCCAGTTGTGGAACTACAAATCCAAGCATGCCTTGGGAACTTGTGGCTCCCTGTCTGGTTTGGTTCTACCCCTCCACCTCCACCTCCCCTCCCACCACAGTATTACAGTTACACCCCCAGCTTCAAAGCAGCCCCACTTTGGATACACCCACAATGCACTAGGCTCTGGGATTGCTTCCACAAAACAGTGGAGTCACTGGTTGGACATTTCCATACCCAAAGCCATTGTGCTCAGGAGTACTTGTATTCTGGTTAATAGATCACCCCTGACCATTATGCTTTTTATTAAAGAGGTCTGGCCATATTTTAGGTAACATTACAACACAATTATGCCCTTGGTTATCTTAGGGAATATGGATTTGCACTTTGAGATTTCCTCTTCATCCACTTGTGATTTCTTTGTAGGGCGTTGATCGCATTGACTTGCCAGGACTGAAGAGTCTTCGCACGGCCCGGACTCTGCAAGAACGCATGGTCCTCACCATTGAGCCAGGGATCTACTTCATCGACCATGTCCTGGATCAGGCACTGGCCAATCCCTCCCAGTCATGCTTCATCAATAATGAGGTTCTCCAGCGTTTCAGGGGCTTTGGTGGGGTAAGTAACCTGGGGTGAGCAAACTAAATCTATGGGCATCTCTTGTTGGACTGGCATAAAGCTAAATGGCTGCACTTGCCCAGCACATTAAGGGCTGATTCTGACAAATCAAAAAAAAAAAAGAAAGTAACTTTGCACTTGGAACAAACCATTGCATGTTATTGCATGCAGCGTAAATACCGGCTGCTTTTGCATGCAGCTTTATTTTTTCACTGCGTTTAAGATCTGAGTTAGGACACACCCCTCCCAAATCTAAATCTCTCTGTGCATGGTACATCTGCCCCCCCTGCAGTGCGGCATGGTTGTACCAAGGTGCAAAGTTACTGCTCCCAGCTCAGGGCCTGTACAAAGGAGTGAAAGACAAGACTGGAGTGGGCACAAAGAACATTGGGCCTTATTAACAGGTGTACGCTAAGGACGCCGCAGCTGCATCTCTGTACGCGGTGAATGTGCGAACAATATGCAAATGTCACGGACGCCGGGAGATGTAATGAGGCGCCCATATCATCTGCATACAAAGACACAGCATCTGCCGCATGATCATTCGCTTATCAGTCTTCCGAGTTGCCATATGGTCATGTTGAATGACCGCGTGAACCGAGACGGCGGATATATTTTTTCTTGCGTACAGCATCACAGATGCGGGATGTGGCACGCCCCCAAAACGGTTGCCACCCATCTGCATTCTTTTCCGCCACTTCCCATGACCTCCCCTAAATGTTTCCTGATTGCCAATCGCACGGCGAGTAAATAGTCTCTGCGAGTGACTACGGTAATGTACCGTGACGCATGCGCGTGCGACTCCCACACATGCGCAGATTGCAGATTATCGCTCAACTGCATAAACATGGGAAGTGGGAAACGGCGTAAACTCATTAATGCAGCGTTATTCTCAGTGTACGGTCTGCGCTCCTCTGTACAGCTGTAGCCATAGGAGGACCCTGTGTTGCCTTCTTCAGCGGGGAAGAGACACGCTCCTGTGAAAGAGCGCTGAGCGGTCGCCATGTTGTTATCTACCCACTTGACCCCAGTATCCAACAGATGTATTTGTCCAGCTTGACCGCTGAGATGAGTGACCAGCTTGGAAATGGCTCCCGTCACCCAGACAGAGTTGCAGTCTCGGGCCGTGTGATAATGTGTTACACATACATGTGTGGGTGCTATAAGGTGGCATTTGAATTGTGTTATTTTTAAATATTGAAAATTGGACCCTGTTCTACCTAACTGTACTGTAGAACATGACAATTGTGCTATAAGGAGCAATCCACAACCACGTTCTTCACAACAGTCTACTCACTACCCATGATGTAAGCCTCCAACGTCCTCCATACAAGACTCTCTTATTTGTCCCTTGCTGAGCGAGGCGTGCCCCGAAGCCATCTATCTGCTTATCTTCACACTGATAACACCATGCTCAAGTCCAGTCCTTTTATGAATTGTGACTCATTATATTTAGCGTGAATGGTCAGGGTCGATCACGAGGGCTGTCGCGGGGTGATTCATCAGAAGGAAGTATCTGGTCAATTGTCACACTGATAAGGCCGAAAACTTCATCATCGGCACATTCCCTGGTGAAGTTTTGGCACAGCTGGTAGCGTAAATTCTTCATTTCATTTAAACCTGACCGTTAATTAGTTTGAGGAAATGTATTCTTTACAAGTTAATAAGTTGCAGGGAGTTGGCACAAATCAAACAGAAGGGGGTGTTTTATATTCTAAAAAGTCCTGACCCCTTTTACATAGCGACCGTTGTGTATTCCCCGGAGTTGTACTGGAAACGGACTCTCTCTGCCTTCACTGTAGTACCGATCTAAGAAATCCAGCGTTAGGCTATAGAAGCTTTCTTACGTTGGGACTGTCGGTACTCTGTCTTCAGACCTAGGCGGTGTGCAGACACTTGTATCCAGCTTATGTATCCGAGTGGTGCAATCTTAAAGCAACAATCCACCCCATACTTGCAAACTCACTGGATTCTTTTCAGCAGGTCTCCATTACAGGACTTGGACACGTGTTCCGGGATGTAGTCACAATGTCGACAGTTATGATGTCGATATTTTTGAAATGTCAACATTCAACACGTCGGCATATGCAAAATGTCGACATGTGAAATGCCAGCATTCTACACGGACTGGAAGGTTAGGGTTAGTCATACTTACAGCCAGAAGCGACGCAGGATTCGCCGGTAGTCATCCTGTTGTCACCACCGGACCCGGAGAACACAGGGCCTGATTCATTACGGATCGCTATTGCGATTACGGCATATGCATCGCACCACTGCAAACTCTGCACAGACCCATCGCAGAGTGATTGACAGGAAGTGAGCATTTGGGGGTGGTGTTGGGGGGTGGTCGGCAAAAGGCATACGTGCCAGTCCGTTCGAACGCTGTTACAGGGGCGTGCATAAATTAGACACTGCGACGGCATACGCAGCTTGTGTACTCACTGCGTGCGACGAGGTTAGCAATTTCTGAGACCTGTTGTAATTGTGCGCGAGGGGCCGATGTTACTTGATGTTCCCGATGTATGCACAGGACTGCGAGGTATTACGAATGTGCAAAAGCGGTAGTGTGCGTCTCTATGGTGGCTTTGGGCGTCTGTATAATAGCTTTACAATTGCAGTCATTAGCATATTTTTGCAGCAGACCTGTATGCTTAATCGCAGCTGAGATCGCAATATCGATCCGTAATGAATCCGCCCCACAGTTTGGAGCTGCCGGACCAGGTAAGTCGCCTGTAGACCACCAGGGACATTTTACCGACATGGTGCATGTCGACATAATGTATAACGCCCATGCGCTCTTAAAAGGAGACCCTACTATCACCCGCATCAGTGGATTCACACAATTCTGACCTCACATCTATTTAATTACAATACGAATGTTATCCTAAAGAAGTTACTGCTTTAGGCCCTTTGTGGAGTGGCATGTGCCTAGTAGATGTATTTCGGTGCATCAGTTCCCCTGTGTGCAGTCATCCTACAGATTATTGTTGGTCCAGGACAGAATCCAATCGCCAGCAGACAGACAGCAGGCTCCTAACCTTCTTCATCTATCAGTGAGAGTTACTAGCAGCTGGCAGGAGACACTTTTCTGAAAGAGCTACTTGGATACCAATTAAAACATAGCTATATTAATTAATGCTAAATAATTAACCCCAGGGGGGAGTTATGCATTGCACGACAGGATGTGACAGGTCTGTACAGCAGAGCATGCCCTCAAATTGGAAATTTTGGCAGAGCACGTAAATTACATTGTTCAAAGACTTTATTAAAACTAAAACCTGTATTAAATACTGTTAAAAAAAGAGAAAAATATACACTATTTTCCCATAAAAAAAGGTTCAATAAAATCTAAGCACAAGTCAGTCTGCAGAAAATACCTAATTTACCTGTGGCCTAATCACAGTGGAAGCAGCCATATTTTAAGATCAGCTAATATTAACAAGTGAAACCTATCCATTCACTAGGAGCCAGTGACATCATTGTGAATACAGCCTATCCATTCACCAGGAGCCAATGACATCACTGTGAATACAGCCTATCCATTCACCAGGAGCCAATGACATCACTGTGAATACAGCCTATCCATTCACTAGGAGCCAGTGACATCACCAAGAATGCAGACTATCCATTTACTAGGAACCAATGACATCACTCAGAATGCACCCTTACCATTTATTAGGAGCCAATGACATCACTAAGAATACAGCCTATCCACTCACTAGGAACCAGTGACTTCACTGAGAATACAGCCTATCCACTCACTAGGAACCAGTGACATCACTGGGAATGCAGCCTATCCACTCACTAGGAACCAATGACATCAGTCAGAATGCACCCTTACCATTTATTAGGAGCCAATGACATCACTAAGAATACAGCCTATCCACTCACTAGGAACCAGTGACTTCACTGAGAATACAGCCTATCCACTCACTAGGAACCAGTGACATCACTGGGAATGCAGCCTATCCACTCACTAGGAACCAGTGACATCACCAAGAATGCAGACTATCCATTTACTAGGAACCAATGACATCACTCAGAATGCACCCTTACCATTTATTAGGAGCCAATGACATCACTAAGAATACAGCCTATCCACTCACTAGGAACCAGTGACTTCACTGAGAATACAGCCTATCCACTCACTAGGAACCAGTGACATCACTGGGAATGCAGCCTATCCACTCAATAGGAACCAGTGACATCACCAAGAATGCAGACTATCCATTTACTAGGAACCAATGACATCAGTCAGAATGCACCCTTACCATTTATTAGGAGCCAATGACATCACTAAGAATACAGCCTATCCACTCACTAGGAACCAGTGACTTCACTGAGAATACAGCCTATCCACTCACTAGGAACCAGTGACATCACTGGGAATGCAGCCTATCCACTCACTAGGAACCAGTGACATCACCAAGAATGCAGACTATCCATTTACTAGGAACCAATGACATCACTCAGAATGCACCCTTACCATTTATTAGGAGTCAATGACATCACTAAGAATACAGCCTATCCACTCACTAGGAACTAGTGACTTCACTGAGAATACAGCCTATCCACTCACTAGGAACCAGTGACATCACTGGGAATGCAGCCTATCCACTCACTAGGAACCAGTGACATCACTGGGAATGCAGCCTATCCACTCACTAGAAATCAGTGATATCAAAGAGGTTCTTTAACCCTTAACTGGTGCAGTCTCCTGGGATGCAACCTCAGCCAGCTGTGCTTTAGTTCACCCATGCGCAGAACAAGTTTCTTCTGGCTCCCCAGGCAGTGATTTAGCTGTCTGTGATGGCCTTCATCACTCCAGAACGTTTGTCCGAATGCCATTCTGAGGAACAAGTGTCACTTCTAAAAGTGCGAGGGGGAAGGATACACTTTAGTTCCTCTCTGTGGACTAATGCTGAATTCCGCATGTACAGAGATCAGCTGAAGCAGGAAGGACTGATCATAAGTCCTTTGGCCCTGATGGATAACAGGTGGGGGGGGGTCATTGGGTAAGGGGGTTTGGTGCAAAAACAGGACCTGGGGCTTACAAAATCTATTGACTGGGGGCTGGGAGATAATTTTACAATGGGATCCTATGGAGTGCGAGACAACCCCTAGGCATATTTTTTTTCCCAATAAAAAATATTTTAACATTTTTTATTTTTTTTTAAATTGTTTATTAATCGACAATTTTTAAAAAACAAGAATTGTCAGTTAAGTGGTTAAGAACTCCTGAGACACTGGTACCTAGAGAATGGAAAGGCTACACTGTAATGAATATTAGATTGACTGGTCCCTCAACAGGGGGCACTATAATTACAGTCTGATTACATTTATGACAAAACTATCAAAACCATGAAAAGGTTATTTAAGGTTAAATGATTACTTCTATCCTGCAGGAAGTAGTCGGCTCTTCCACAATCAGAATGTCGACAAGAGGAACGCCGACACCGTGATGTCGGCAAGTGTGAAACGCTACTTACATCATCTTAGACCCGCCGGCAGTACAACTGTCACCATGATTAATTTCCATCATATATCAAATGCTGTAAGAAGCACACTTGGTGACATGACGCCGACTTCTCTCCGGTGCCCCCATAGCACTTGTCGACATGCCGTATGTATCCCGTACTCTACATTTTGTTCTTGAATAATGCGCCTGCTTCTTAGCATTTTCGTATTTTTATAACCAGTAGATGTCACTCTTGTTCCTGCTGTTAGAGACTCTCAGGAGGCAATTCAGCTCCAGGCGATGTCCTCAAAGCATTGTCGGGAGGGAACTCCAGCACCTCACGCCCTACAACATTGCCAGATGTACCTTGCACCTCATAGTGATCCATAGGAACATTAGCGATATTGGATACCGTAATATGTATATTGCTGAGAATTGAATTAGCCTCAAAGTTTGAAACTAGATGTACATATAAATTGTACATATAAAAAAAAAAAACTGCATTGAAAGGCACACTCCGACTATGAGCTACATTTCCACCGTAACCCCCAACCTGACCATTCTCCACCTCACCTGTAAAGCCGTGCCCAGCAGTGGTGACCAAAGTGCGCAACCACCTAACTGGTTCTGTGAACGCTACTTAATGGCTACAGCTTAGGAAGATGCTACTACTACAGACCCTGATGAGAATGCCCTCACAGGGGGCAACAAGAGAGGTGGGGGGGAGGTCAATAGTCTGGTGGCCCGTTTGTGCAAGGAAGGCGTAACCAGGCCAGAAGGTCCCATTTGGGAAGTGGCCACGTCTCCCATCTGTAAGTACTGCTGCCTGGCCCTTAACCATGGGTCGTTAGAGAACTCTTGATGCTAATAGTGGGAGTGTTACCGGGGAGATCTTAGGCTTGGGTGGCTTTCCTTTTGATGCACCAGAATTCCGACATAAATCCCAGGTGTGACCTGACAGCAGTGAGGCCTAAATTGTGTGTTTGTTTCTATAGGTGCGCATCGAAGACGATATCGCAGTGACCGCTAAAGGCATGGAGTTGCTAACCTGCGTTCCGCGTACCGTGGAAGAGATCGAAGCTTTCATGGCCGACTCCACAGGCGAGGGCAAGACTTTTACCAAGGTGGTTCTCAGCCAGCAGCTGTGAGCGCGTTACCGGGAACTCCCCGCAGCCAGCGTACTTCCTGTGCCTTCGATTGATCAACCTTAATCTTTTTCTATTAAGCAAATCACAAAGAGCAACAGAGCAATTCACATTCTGTTTCCAATCATTACGCTTTTTGAAGGGATTGAAGAGTCAATAAAACTAAATACAAGTCCAGCACTGTTCACTAAGTGGATGCAGTTTCGTTGGCGGAACATCTTGGCAAATCATCCGTGTTATTGCTTTTCAGATGTTTTTAAACATATCAGTTACCAAATAAATGCATTTAAACAATACGAGAATATGAAGGGGCTCTGTCTGTTTATTGATTCAGCTAGTGTCTAATGCCCGAGACAAGGCATAACAGAGATATTTACTGACAGATCCACCTCTCCCGATCTGGCACCAGGGACTAGATGTGTGGAACCCTGAGCTTTGTGTGTTATGTGTACACTCCAACAATGTAACCTTTGTCTCTTCCCTGCATTCGCCAACTGCTACATTGTAGCATATGTAAATGCTGTTAACTGCCCTGCAGCTAGGATGGGGAGATTGCTAGGTAGCTGGTCACCACTGGACTTTCCAGTACTCGAGCCTGCAAGCAGAGGGCCTGATTCAGAGCTGGACGCTCTGAAAGAGCGCTCGCTCTGAATCAGGGCGTTTTTTTTTTTCGTGCAGCCTCCCGGCCGCTCGCATAGCTGTGGGTGACCACCCACAGCTATTGCGAGCGGCCAGATGATGGTCTCGACCATCAGGGCTTGCGACGAGACCCTTGTGGTCTCGTTCTCGCAAACCCCAGTGAGCTTTCCGCTCTATTAGAGCCGGAAGCTCACCCACTGACATCACTCGTAGGGCCGCCCCCAAACAGCAGGCGTTCCTTCGGGAACGCCTCCATTTGGCTAGCCACCTCCCCGGCCCGACTCCAAAACGGGGCCAGCTGTCAATCAAAATCGACAGATGCCCCCTCTTGTTGCGAGACCCGGGGTGACGGAGCGCCCTTCGCTAGCCAGCTCTCGCGCACGTCGGAGCCTGCTCCGGCGTGCGCATTGGCCAAACATCGACCCGCTCGCGAGCAGGTCTGAATCAGGCCCAGAGTCCTTACAAGACCTTCATTGCTGTGCTTATTGCAATGTAGGGCGATTCTTTAAGTATGGGCATTGGACAAGGTGACTCTGAAATAGCCATGGGCAAAAAAAAACTATTGTAACTTAATTATTTACCCTAGCCCTATCATAAGTCCTATCTGTAACCCTAAATCATTCCCAAGTCCCAAGTGAACTCAAGTGTGTACGAAACCCTCACAATGTCATTTGTAGCAACAGGAAGACGTAAAATAAGTTTGTCTTGCGCTGTGCTCTAAAGAAGTCCAAGTGTACCTTTCTGTAGGAATATAAGATTATTATTATAGGGCGATCTCTCATGTTGTGTAGATTGGTATAAGAGTTCACCGAAGGGACCTTTGACCTGTAGTCGGGGATAGGGCTGTCTGAATGGCTTTCAGCCCCTCTACAGAACATGATTGGCCGATTTGGTTAGCGACACACAGACACATAAGTGTGATGGTTTCAGGGGCTCTGAGGTCCTTGCAGTGGCTGTGTCTGCTCCTCACTTGTGGACAGAAATACTGGGCTTCCTACCAATTACTTATTGGTTCTAAAAAGAACCTGACCATCGATGGTGGAGAACTGCCCCATCCAACCACAATGGTGTAAGCTTGTACACTGAAACATGGTTCCTGGGGTAAGGGGTTGCCGATACCCAGGAAGCTCCATGCAAAACGTTCGGAAAGAACTGGCTATGCTTTGCTTTCTGAATAGCTTTGGACATGTTATGCATTTGTAATAGTCTTGTGGAAATTACACTTCTGTGTGTTCCAATGAACTTTCGGTCAGGGTAGAAAACCGTGAGCTATCTCACCTGTACTATTGGAGATGTAACGCATTAGCAGCTGTACAAAAAAAAAAAAACACATTGACAGAAAACTCTTGAAAAAGATCAATTAAGCTTCCACGAAGGAGCACCGGCTCGGCTAGGTCAGCCAATCTGTTAAGTAAACTGAGGATGTTGTAAACACTGCTCCAGTGATAGACCCAAAGTAGCTTACTCGACGCATTTCGTTTTGGATTAACCCACTTCATCTGATGAAGTTGTGGATTTTTCCACAACGAAACGTATCAGTAACCCTACTTTGTCTCTACCACTGGACCAATCTAACATCCTCAGATCACTGATGCAATTCCTAGTATTATAGGTCTTAGCACCGGTACTTATCATACTAGAGGCTAGGTTTACTAACCCAATGGTCAAAGCCGCCAATGATAGGTGGCTTTGACCAATGGATTTAAGACATTAGAAATTACTGCAAAACTGATCTAATAGTAAATCTACCCCCTAGGACTATGCAATGTTACTACAAGAGGTATTGGTGGAGGAGGGGGAGGCATTGCCCTTCGCAACTGTCAGGGAACTGGAACAGGGCAGTGAAAAATTTGCCTCATTCTATATTTGGAATCCCCCTATATTAATATTGACCTTTTATATACATTGTGTTTTATAGGGATTGTTTCATGATTAACATTAGTCTCTGGCCCTGTAGAACTTACAGACCAAATTCTCTATCACCTACACACTATTACACATTATATATTGGAACTGTGGGAGGAAATATGGGAGGGAGAGAGGAGCGAACAATCCCCCTACAGATAGTGACGGAGCAGGACTTGTGCCACCAGAGCTCTCGGGCTATATCTGGGGGATTCAGGGCCTGATTCAGAGCCGGACGCTCTGACAAGAGCGCTCGCTCTGAATCAGGGCCCTCCTACCTAGAATTGGAGCGGCCTCCTGGCCGCTCGCATAGCTGTGGGTGACCACCCACAGCTTATGCGAGCGGCCAAAAAGATGGTCGCGATGGTCAAGACCATCGCGACCATCGGGCTTGCGACGAGACCCTGTGGTAGGTCTCGCTGCCGCAAGCCCAGGAGTGTTTTTGGCTCTATCAGAGCCAAAAGCACTCCCACTGACATCACTAGTGTGAACGCCTCCGTCTGGGCAGCAACACCCCCGGCACGCCTACCAAAGGGGGCGTACTGTCACTCACCATCGACAGCACGCCCCCTTTGGTCCAAGACCCATTCGCTATTCGGGTCTCGCGCATGCGCACGACGGAGCTCCCTCCGTCGGCACCATCGACCCGCTTGCGAGCGGGTCTGAATCAGGCCCTCAGTTCAGTACTATATCTGCCATGCTCATTACAGTAGGCAGTCTTCGCACATTTCCCTGTGTACCTATAGGCTGTTTAAAGAAAAATGAGTGACCTTGTTGGACACCGAGCGCCTTCATCTGACCGTTCCAGAGGCGATCCGCAGATATCGCGCCGGAATGAAATACTCCTTTAAAATTTACAAAATGGAAATTGAACAAATACCTTATGGATGAGCGAAGGAAAAACTGATCTGGCATATTGTAGGCTGCAAAACCGCCTATTCCGCAGCGTAATTCAGCCTCTCTCTAGTAAGTAATTACTGAAAGGAAAACACGTAACGCAGAATTGACTTTTCAATAAATTGTATAAGGCACAGGTTCTCAAACTCGGTCCTCAGACCCCAAACAGTGCATGTTTTCCAGGTCTCCTCACAAGGGAAATAATTATCTCCACCTGTGGATCTTTTAAAATGTGTCAGTGAGTAATGAGTACACCTGTGCCTGGAAAACGTGGCCTGTGTGGGGTCCTGAGGACCGAGTTTGAGAACCACTGGTATAGGGCAAAATAAATTGTCTAGGCTTGTTGCTGTGAAAATAGACGATCCCCATAGACATTGAGGTGGGTGTTCAGCTGGTACAGGTCCTGGGGATGCTGAAACCACAGCCTACGGTCACGCACAGTAAAATAATTAGGGCACATGGGTGGCATCAGCCTTTAGTGCGGCATGGTTCTCATGAGTTACTTTTCAGTATAAAGATGTACTGAGCACTGAGAGAGACAGGGGTGTGATTCTTCTAGGGACCCTCTCCCCGAATTCCCTCCCTTCAGCTCCTTATGTATCCACCTCCCACTCCTAGGTAACAATACAATTCCTAGCGATGTATGCCAGACATCACAGCAATGCCCGGCTGCGCCCATTACTAGGGGCCTGGCCAGAACTTAGTGTGCCCCATAGCGACATTTTGAAGGAGCCCCTCCCCAGTGCTTCTAGATAGACACCTCTCTATTTTATGTCCCATAATATTGCCCTAGTTCACATTATGCCCCATAGATGTGCTTCGGTTCACATAATACCACTTTGTATTCCCCTAGTTCACAATGTGCCACACAGTGCCTCCAGTTCACATTGTGCCACACAGAGGGGCAAGGACCAACCAGCTCTTAGCTGACGGGGGATACTTTGTAATGCAGGACATTCCATTTTAAGTGAAGAACTCCTTAATCTAGGCACAAAGTCACTTTTTGGGTCAGAGTCCTAATCTTGGAGCTCGATTCCCATCCCCCAGCTTCACAAAGACTGTACACAAGGAGAATCCTCCTCTCCGACAGTGCTGGGATCACCGATTAGCATAGCTGTGTCTGTGAGCATGATACATGAGTATGGGAGATGGATCATATCAGTGTGGAGCGTTGCTGAGGGGGAGAGACAGAGATCGACACTGACGAGTCCCTCTTTTTAGGCCGGGGCAATGGGCCAGACCCAATTTCTTAGCAGGCAATTTTCGAGAAGCCCCATAGTAATGACACCCACAATAGCTACTCCCCATGCACATTACCATTTATAATACAGCTGGCAATCTTCAGTCATTTTCTTGGGCTCCTCTATAATGTGCAAGTGAACATGAGCTAAAACATTCTTGCCGAGTGCCTTTGCCCAACCCCCCTCGGCAGCACTCTGCGCTGAATTGAGTGGGTACAGCGTAACTCGTGTTGGGATAGAGTGATCTGTGTGTCACCATTTCATGTTTGGTCTGGATCTTTTAGGTTTTTTTTTTTTTTTAAATCTGTAAAAAAATATATATTTTATATATATATTTTATCAAATATATTTTATTATATAAAATAAAATTAAAACTACATTGTGGATCCTATTCATTCAGAGTTGGTAGCACACGTACTTTCTTTCACACACCTGGGTCAGATGCAGCGGGAATAGCGCTGGAGGCGTGGCTTCACCATGAGTACTGAAAATGCCAAAGGCTCAGTGCACAGGAGTCGGTTAACTTACCGCCGCCCTGGAATCCCGATGCTGGATAGTCCGACCTGGTACTAAAGACAGGCGTCTAAATCCCGACGCCTATCTTTAGCCAGACGCTGAAATCCCGATGCCCGACATCCCAAATGACAGTATGCGGGGCACACCCGGGGGTATTTAGGGTTAGGCACCCCCCCAGGGAGGGTTAGGCTACGGTAAGGGTGGGTTAAGGTTAGGCACCACTGGGGAGAGGTTAGAGTTAGGCACCCGCCTGGGCGGGTTAGGTTTAGGGTGCGGAAAGTGGGGGTTAGGGTTAGGCACCACCAGAGGGGACTTAGGGTTAGGCATCACTAAGGGAGGTTTAGGGTGGGGAGAGGGGAGGGTTAGGGTACTTACCAGCCCCAGTCGGGATCTCCACTGTTCGGGTTTCCGGCGTCGGTATTACGAGAATACATTCGGCGGCATTAGATACCAATTCCCAGTGAACAATGCATGTACACTACATTAAATGGGCAGATAGTTCAGGTGATAAGTAGTTCCCCAAATGAGTGTGAATACTCTTTATTTGTGTAAAACGAGTGTGCACTGCAGTGTAAGGTGACTTTTAAAACCTGGTTGTAGCAGTTTGCAAAGACTGGGGTGTTTTTAATGTTGGCATGCAATCAAGATGCAGTCAACATCACCGGTGTGTTATATCACGGTTATAACACCCGTAAGTCAGACCGCTCCAGCCGGCTACTATCCACTGGTCATTTTAGTCGCATTTCACGGCTATACACCCACACCAAGCTCTTACTGTGCTTCAACCTCCTCTACGTGCCCATTCCAGCTCCAGTCCCGGCCCCTGAGTTGTAAACAGTCATTGGTCTGACGTATGCCTGAAAAAAAGCCGCTCATGAGGTCTAAAAAAAAAAAAGCCGCATTTTGGGATGGCCTCTGACTGTGGATGAGGCCCTGTATCTCTACACTTGAATCTTTGGCCCTCATTCAGAGCCGGACGCTCTGAGTAGAGCGCTCGCTCTGAATGAGGGCCGTCCTCCATAAAAATGGAGCGTCCTCCTGGACGCTCGTATAGCTGTGGGTCACCACCCACAGCACATACGAGCGTGCAGGATGATGGTCGCGATGGTCTTGACCATCGCGAGTGCGACCAGAAGCCTGTGGTCGGGGTTTTCGACCACAAGCCCTGGAGTGATTTTGGCTCTATCAGAGCCAAAATCACTCCCACTGACATCACTAGTGATGTCAGTGGGGCCGGACCCAGACGGTAGGCGTTCCCATGGGAACGCCTCCGTCTGGCAGGCACGCCTCCGGCACGCCCACCAAAGGGGGCGTGCTGTCAATCAACATCGACAGCACGTCCCCTTTGATCAGACACAACGAGCGAAGGAAAGTCCTTCGCTCGTCGCGTCTGGAGCATGCGCACGACGGAGCTCCCTCCATCGTGCGCATGCGCAGTGCACACCATCGACCCACTTGCGAGCGGACAGCCGCTTGCAAGTGGGTCTGAATGAGGCCCTTTGTTTCCAGTTCAGTACGAAATTTTATTTCTTGAACCTTTCACATAAAACAGTCGGCAGCCATCTAGAATAGGTTTCATTACAGCATTGCCTTGCAGTACAGACACGAGTCCAAATTGTTATCTCTCGAGAATGTAAGTAGTTTATTGGCAGGAAATTTGCTGATTGTAACAGAAATTCAAGGATTGGACGGCAGGGAGCCAAAAGCTTACACACCTCCACAAAGGCTGACCAGTTATCCCAGTACAAGGCTACAGCCCCACTCACACACCGCAATATCTGTACAGCCTATCACTACCTGGACGGTCAAAGTACATCTCTCTAATCATCTCGGAACACACAGATTATATCACAGCTCTCTGCCTCATTGCTTAGAATCTAGTTTAAACTTGTCACTCAGAATTCATACATTCCCTTATTTACTTAGACATCGGTCTCACTCCAAATTCCATAGTGTTTCACATGAATTACCCACTGCCTTCTAAATTTAATCGCAAACATTAAAATCATTAAATTCATTATGGTGGTGATCTATTATCTGGAATCCAGTTATTCCGTAAATTCCGATAAACCAGAAAGCAAAAAACTGCATTTATTTAAAAAGTAGAACTGTTTGTCTAATGTTGACAATCTTTGTATCCTTTTTTTATCTTAAACTATCCAAACAAATATAGTAATTTAACGATATCTGTTAAATAAAGTGGAACCATCCATTGTGATATTACTGATGGCCTCCGATTAATCGATGATTAAGCCTCATTAAATGCTCCTCAGTAATATCACTAGCTCCCAGTACATTGACAGGCTGATTATTAATTCAGGCCTCTGTGCAGGGAATTTGCAATGTCAGAAGCTCCCAGTGCATTAGTATACTGCAACCTAATGAACACTGGCCATGCAATCAATTTAATCATAAACAAATTTAGGGGTTCGGAGTAGAATCGGGTCAAGGTTCTTATTCACTTTTGTGATCCGGTTCGAACTAAGGACCTGATTCAGACCCGCCCGCGAGCGCATAGCGTTCGCAAGCGGGTAGATGGTCGGGCATTGCGCACGCACAACCCCCGGAGCGAGTGAGAACTTCACTCGTTTGGAGCTTGCAGGGAAACGATTGTTGTCGATGTTGATTGACAGCTCGCCCTGTTTTGTAGGCAGGTCGGGGGGGTGGCTGCACAAACTGAGGCGTTCCAGAAGGAACGCCTGCCGTTTGTGGGCGGCCCTACTGACATCACATGTGATGTCATTAGTGAACTTCCTGCAGGAGGTTCACTGGGGCTTGCAGTGGATAAGATCCTACCACAATGGTCTCGTTGAAAGCCCGAAAATCGCGACCATTACCAGGCCGCCCGCACAAGCTGTGAGTGGTCACCCACAGCTATGCAAGGGCTCGCAAATAGCGAGTGCCTCTGAATCAGGACTCGTTGTTTGGGGACTGCGCATATATCTCTCACTACCCCCTCCATATCTCACTGCTCCTCCATATCTCTCTCACTGCCCCCTCCATATCTCTCTCACTGCCCCCTCCATATCTCTCTCACTGCCCACCTCCATATATCTCTCACTACCCCCTCCATATATCTCTCACTACCCCCTCCATATCTCTCACTACCCCCTCCATATCTCTCACTGCCCACCTCCATATCTCTCTCACTACACCCTGCATATCTCACTGCTCCTCCATATCTCTCTCACTGCCCCCCTCTCTCACTGCCCACCTCCATATATCTCTCACTACCCCCTCCATATCTCTCACTGCCCCCTCCATATCTCTCTCACTGCTCCCTCCATATCTCTCTCACTGCTCCCTCCATATCTCTCTCACTGCCCCCCTCCATATATCTCTCTAACTGCCCCCTCCATATCTCTCTCACTGCCCCCTCCATATATCTCTCACTGCCCCCTCCATATATCTCTCACTGCCCCCCTCCATATCACTCTCACTGCCCCCCTCCATATCTCACTGCTCCTCCATATCTCTCACTGCCCCTCCATATCTCTCTCACTACCCCCTCTATATCTCTCTCACTGCCCCTCCATATCTCTCTCATTGCCCCTCCACATCTCTCTCACTACCCCCTCCATATCTCTCTCACTGCCCCTCCATATCTCTCTCACTGCCACCTCCATATCGCTCTCACTGCCTCTTCCATATCTCTCTCACTGCCCCCTCCATATCTCACTGCCTCCTCCGTATCTCTCTCACTGCCCCCCTCCATATCTCTCTGACTGCCCCCTCCATATCTCTCTGACTGCCCCCTCCATATCTCTCTGACTGCCCCCTCCATATATCTCTCTCACTGCCCCCTCCATATCTCTCACTGCCCCCTCCATATATCTCTCACTGCCCCCTCCATATATCTCTCTCACTGCCCCCTCCATATATCTCTCTCACTTCCCCCTCCATATCTCTCTCACTGCCCCCTCCATATCTCTCTCACTGCCCCCTCCATATCTCTCTCACTGCCCCCTCCATATCTTTCTCACTACCCCCTCCATATCTCTCTCACTGCCCCCTCCGTATCTCTCACTACCCTCTCCATATCTCTCACACTACCCCCTCCATATCTCTCACACTACCCCCTCCATATCTCTCTCACTACCCCCTCCATATCTCTCTCACTGTCCCCTCCATATATCTCTCTCACTGCCCCCTCCATATCTCTCTCACTGCCCCCTCCATATCTCTCTCACTGCCCCCTCCATATATCTCTCTCACTGCCCCCTCCATATCTATCTCACTGCCCCCTCCATATATCTCTCTCACTGCCCCCTCCATATCTCTCTCACTGCCCCTCCATATCTCTCTCACTACCCCCTCCATATCTCTCACTACCCCTCCATATCTCTCACTGCCCCCTCCATATCGCTCTCACTGCCTCTTCCATATCTCTCACTGCCCCCTCCATATCTCACTGCCTCCTCCGTATCTCTCACTGCCCCCCTCCGTATCTCTCTGACTACCCCCTCCATATCTCTCTCACTGCCCCCTCCATATCTCTCTCACTGCCCCCTCCATATCTCTCACTGCTCCCTCCATATCTCTCTCACTGCTCCCTCCATATCTCTCTCACTGCCCCCTCCATATATCTCTCTCACTGCCCCCTCCATATCTCTCTCACTGCCCCCTCGATATATCTCTCACTGCCCCCTCCATATATCTCTCTCACTGCCCCCCTCCATATCTCTTTCACTGCCCCCTCCATATCTCACTGCCTCCTCCATATCTCTCTGACTGCCCCCTCCATATCTCTCTGACTGCCCCCTCCATATCTCTCTGACTGCCCCCTCCATATATCTCTCTCACTGCCCCCTCCATATCTCTCACTGCCCCCTCCATATATCTCTCTCACTGCCCCCTCCATATATCTCTCTCACTGCCCCCTCCATTTCTCTCTCACTGCCCCCTCCATATATCTCTCTCACTGCCCCCTCCATATATCTCTCTCACTGCCCCCTCCATATCTCTCACTGCTCCCTCCATATCTCTCTCACTGCTCCCTCCATATATCTCTCTCACTGCCCCCTCCATATATCTCTCTCACTGCCCCCTCCATATCTCTCTCACTGCCCCCTCCATATATCTCTCACTGCCCCCTCCATATATCTCTCAATGCCCCCCTCCATATCTCTCTCACTGCCCCCCTCCATATCTCACTGCTCCTCCATATCTCTCTCACTGCCCCCTCCATATCTCTCTCACTACCCCCTCTATATCTCTCTCACTGCCCCTCCATATCTCTCTCATTGCCCCTCCACATCTCTCTCACTACCCCCTCCATATCTCTCTCACTGCCCCCCTCCATATCTCACTGCTCCTCCATATCTCTCTCACTGCCCCCTCCATATCTCTCTCACTACCCCCTCTATATCTCTCTCACTGCCCCTCCATATCTCTCTCATTGCCCCTCCACATCTCTCTCACTACCCCCTCCATATCTCTCTCACTGCCCCTCCATATCTCTCTCACTGCCACCTCCATATCGCTCTCACTGCCTCTTCCATATCGCTCTCACTGCCCCCTCCATATCTCACTGCCTCCTCCATATCTCTCTGACTGCCCCCTCCATATCTCTCTGACTGCCCCCTCCATATCTCTCTGACTGCCCCCTCCATATATCTCTCTCACTGCCCCCTCCATATCTCTCACTGCCCCCTCCATATATCTCTCTCACTGCCCCCTCCATATATCTCTCTCACTGCCCCCTCCATATATCTCTCTCACTGCCCCCTCCATATCTCTCTCACTGCCCCCTCCATATCTCTCTCACTGCCCCCTCCATATCTCTCTTACTGCCCCCTCCATATCTCTCTCACTACCCCCTCCATATCTCTCTCACTGCCCCCTCCATATATCTCCCCCCTCCATATATCTCCCCCCTCCATATCTATCTCACTGCCCCCTCCATATCTCTCTCACTGCCCCCTCCATATCTCTCTCACTGCCCCCTCCATATCTCTCTCACTGCCCCCTCCATATCTCTCACTGCCCCCTCCATATATCTCTCTCACTGCCCCCTCCATATTTCTCTCTCACTGCCCCCCTCCATATCTATCTTACTGCCCCCTCCATATCTATCTCTCTGCCCCCTCCATATATCTCTCTCACTGCCCCCTCCATATATCTCTCTCACTGCCCCCCTCCATATCTCTCTCACTGCCCCTCCATATCTCTCTCATTGCCCCTCCACATCTCTCTCACTACCCCCTCCATATCTCTCACTGCTCCCTCCATATCTCTCTCACTACCCCCTCCATATCTCTCTCACTGCCCCTCCATATCTCTCTCACTGCCACCTCCATATCGCTCTCACTGCCTCTTCCATATCTCTCTCACTGCCCCCTCCATATCTCACTGCCTCCTCCGTATCTCTCTGACTGCCCCCTCCATATCTCTCTGACTGCCCCCTCCATATCTCTCTGACTGCCCCCTCCATATATCTCCCCCCTCCATATATCTCCCCCCTCCATATATCTCCCCCCTCCATATCTATCTCACTGCCCCCTCCATATCTCTCTCACTGCCCCCTCCATATCTCTCTCACTACCCCCTCCATATCTCTCACTGCCCCCTCCATATATCTCTCTCACTGCCCCCTCCATATTTCTCTCTCACTGCCCCCCTCCATATCTATCTTACTGCCCCCTCCATATCTATCTCTCTGCCCCCTCCATATATCTCTCTCACTGCCCCCTCCATATATCTCTCTCACTGCCCCCCTCCATATCTCTCTCATTGCCCCTCCACATCTCTCTCACTACCCCCTCCATATCTCTCTCACTGCCCCTCCATATCTCTCACTGCCACCTCCATATCGCTCTCACTGCCTCTTCCATATCTCTCTCACTGCCCCCTCCATATCTCACTGCCTCCTCCGTATCTCTCTCACTGCCCCCCTCCATATCTCTCTGACTGCCCCCTCCATATCTCTCTGACTGCCCCCTCCATATCTCTCTGACTGCCCCCTCCATATCTCTCTGACTGCCCCCTCCATATCTCTCTGACTGCCCCCTCCATATATCTCTCTCACTGCCCCCTCCATATCTCTCACTGCCCCCTCCATATATCTCTCTCACTGCCCCCTCCATATATCTCTCTCACTGCCCCCTCCATATATCTCTCTCACTGCCCCCTCCATATATCTCTCTCACTGCCCCCTCCATATCTCTCTCACTACCCCCACCATATCTCTCTCACTGCCCCCTCCATATATCTCCCCCCTCCATATCTATCTCACTGCCCCCTCCATATCTCTCTCACTGCCCCCTCCATATCTCTCTCACTACCCCCTCCATATCTCTCTCACTGCCCCCTCCATATATCTCTCTCACTGCCCCCTCCATATTTCTCTCTCACTGCCCCCCTCCATATCTATCTTACTGCCCCCCTCCATATCTATCTTACTGCCCCCTCCATATCTATCTCTCTGCCCCCTCCATATATCTCTCTCACTGCCCCCTCCATATATCTCTCTCACTGCCCCCCTCCATATCTCTCTCACTGCCCCCTCCATATATCTCTCACTGCCCCCTCCATATATCTCTCACTGCCCCCTCCATATTTCTACTTCAGGGTCCATAGGGTATCCACAGGATACCTTGGGGGTATAGGTGTGACGTCAGTCATCGGGCACCAAAGAGTTAAGCTTTCTGTCTCACAGGATGCACTAGGTCCCCCACCTATACCCCGCCCCCGAGCCAAGGCATCCCAGTTTCATTTGGTGCCCGGCCGGAGTCGGAGGCACCTGCTAGAGGGGGGCTTAGAAGAGCCCCTGAAACTTTTTCTTCATGCAGCTGTGGCTCCACATCTGGATGAACAGCATGGACAGTCAGTCCCGACGTCCATGCTGTCTTCCCTACACCCCGCCGGTACCAGAATGCCGGTACTCATCCGGGGATGCTGGTGGACATCTGGGGTCACAGCTAGCGGTGACCCCAGATGTTCCGGACCATGGCCGGATTCAAGGGGGACAGAGGTAAGCAGCGGGGTCCCCGCTGATCACATGGTCCTAAGTCCCCAGGCAGGGGGCTCCCTGGGGACTGGCTGCAGCGTGGAGCCAGGCGACCAACCTGCGCTTCCACTACCCCCTGGGACAGCGGACCGCAGCAGAGCGGTAGCGCTGCGGCGTCCCAGGGGTTAAATGCATGCCAGGGGAGCGCGCCTTCCCTGTCTCACAGCCGGCGCCTCCCCCGCTGCACACAGCCCTCTCTGCACTGTGCTGACTGGCCCTGTGTCAGCGCTCCAACCCCAGGCCAGCCTTCTCTCTGCTCCTCGGTGGCCATCTTTTCTGAAGCATGGTGAACGCTGCTGGAAGCCTGCATTGGAAGCATCGTGGTCTGGGTCCCCCCGCATACCTCTCCTCCGCTGTGGTCAGGTCTCGGTATGCAGCACTGTGTCCTACCAGGCCCTGTGTCTGTGTAGTTGAGTGATCAGCGCTGTTAGTGCAGGAATTGTTATTTCTCTGCATTGTATGTGACTGTGCTAGCGCTGCTGCCTGTAACTTTTTTTCTAAACTGTCAGCTTTATACTGTCCCTGTTTTTTCTGCTAAGCCCTTGCGGTGCGGTGCTGCAGGGTGGTCTCTCGCCTCTTAAATATATAATTGGTGAGAGGGGTCACATACGTGGTGCCATCATGTCTGAAAGTGATTTTCCCCTCCGGCTACAGTGTACTACGTGTAAAGTACCGTTAGCGGAGGGGGAGGGTAGCGCGGAGGGCCTCTGCCGGCAGTGTTTGTCTATGGTGCGGCCTCTTACGGTTACTGCACTGGTACAGGAGCCGCCCTGGGCTTGTTTCGCTCAAGCGCTTACAGCCTTAGTGGGCCAGTTAGCTCCGCAGCCCGCGTTTACACCGATGGGTTTGTCCCAGCAGTCAGTGGTGTCGTCACCCATGCAGGGTTTCCCACGACAATTGGTGGTACCCCACAGTCTCCCTATTTCCCCGCTCTCGGTTTCTCAGGAGCCAGCGTGGGTTAACTCCCTGACGAGTTCTGTACAGCACTTGTCGGATGTGTTGCAAGGGGAGTCTGTGATGCGGCCGCATAAACGGCCGGTGGCGTCTCTGTCGGCTCCTTATGAGGATGACGAGGGGACGTCTGATGATGGGGAGATTCTGGATCCGTATGATCAGGAACCTCTCCATGCTAAGGATGCTGATGCTAAGTCCAAAGTATATATTCCTGGACTTATTCGGGCGGTCCGCACAGCCTTGGTGATTGAGGACGAAGTTCCCCCAGCGGCTAAATCTAAGTATGCCTTTTTCAAAGATGTGAAGGGCGATGCCACAGTCTTTCCTCTTTCGGGTCAGTTGGTGGACCATTTAGAGGAGGCGTGGAAACAGCCTGGCAAAAGATACCAGCCGCAGAGACGCCTGGCGGTGGCTTATCCGTTCGCGGATAATTATTTTGCAAAGTGGGAATCCCCTCCACAGGTGGATTCTCACGTGACCCGTCTTGTCCGTAGTGCCACATTGTCGATGCCATCCATGTCCTCCCTTAAGGATGCTACGGACCGCAAGGTGGAGATCTGCCTGAAGTCCGCTTATTCCCTTGCGGGGGGGGGCAGCACGGCCGGCTATGGCCATTTGCTGGGTTGCCAGGGCGATGGAGCGCTGGGCGGATTCATTAGAGGCTTCTTTTGATTCCGACTGTCCGGCCGAACAGGCGGAGTTGATTGGCAATCTCCGTGATTCGGCCACCTACATCAACGAGGCGGCCCTAGACATTAGTACTCTGGTGTCTAGGATTTCTTCAGCAGCGGTAGCTGCTCGTCGCACCTTGTGGCTGCGATCCTGGAAGTCGGACGCAGATTCCAAAAAGGGTCTGGAGGCGTTGCCGTTTACCGGAGAAGTTCTCTTCGGTCCGGATCTGGATAAGATTGTGGCCACGCTGGTGGCAGCCAAATCGGCTTGTCTCCCGTCGGCCGCTGCTCCTTCTGGTTCTGGACCATCGTCCTTTCGGTCATCTAGGGCCCAGGGCAGGCCCAAACCACAGTCGTTTCCTCGACAGGCTGGCTCTAAGAAATCGGTCAAGCCCCGGAAGCAGGCATGGAGTACCAGACGTCCGGCCCCCAAGCCAGATGACAAGCCTGCGGCCTGACGGTCCGGACCTCCCTTTGGGGGATCCCAGGGTGGGAGGCCGCCTGCTGCAGTTCGCCCAGTGTTGGTCAACCACTACGACAGACACTTGGGTTCTGGAGGTGGTCTCCCACGGGTACGCCCTCTCCTTCCGGCACAGACCCCCGGCTCGATTCTTCACCACGGGTCTACCATCAGACCGGAACAAGGCTACGGAGCTGCGGAAGGTATTGCACACTATGCTCCAGGCTGGAGTTATAGTGCCTGTTCCATTCTCCCAGAGGGGCCAGGGTTTCTATTCAAATCTTTTTTTGGTACAGAAACCCAATGGGTCGTATCGTCCGATTCTCAACCTCAAAGCACTCAACAGGTCTTTGCGGGTACCGAAGTTTCGGATGGAGACCCTACGGTCCATCATTCTGGCGCTGGAACATGGGGACTACATGGTGTCATTGGACATACAGGACGCTTACCTGCATGTCCCTATTCTTTTGCGTCATCAACAGTTCCTCAGGTTTGCAATCCGCAGCGACCACTTCCAGTTTCGGGCGTTACCTTTTGGCCTGGCAACAGCACCACGGGTTTTCACCAAGGTGATGGCGGTCATGGCGGCTTCTCTGCGACTGCAGGGAGTCCGCATGTTGCCGTACTTGGACGACCTGTTATTGGTGGCAGGATCTCCAGAGCTCCTGTTACGCCACTTGGACCTGACCATTGCACTGCTGCAACGGCACGGCTGGCTAATCAACTGGCAGAAGTCCACTCTAATCCCGTTTCGGAGGATTCTGCATCTTGGAGCCTTATTGGACTCGGGACAGCAAAGGATCTTCGTGACGGAGGACAAGATCTCTGCTTTACAGTCAAGGGTGCGCAGTTGTCTGCACAGCCGCCGGGTGTCCCTACACTCGGCGATGAGGTTACTGGGCTCCATGGTATCGGTGTTCAACATGGTGGAATACGCCCAGTTTCACTCCAGACCTCTGCAGCACCTGATCCTGTCCAAGTGGAACGGGCTGCCTCAGTCTCTGAAGTCCCAGACGATTGTGCTCACCCCGGAGGTTCGCCTGTCCCTTGCTTGGTGGTTACAGACGACCCACCTCAACAAGGGACGTCCGTTCTGGGTTCCAAATTGGGTCCTGTTGACAACGGGCGCCAGTCTTCGGGGCTGGGGAGCGGTTTTGGGTCCACACTTGTTCCAGGGCAGGTGGACGCCGACAGAAGCGGAGCTTCCCATAAATATCTTGGAAATCCGTGCGGTCTTCAATGCTCTCCAGCAGGCACATCGGTTTCTCCAGGGTCACCCGGTACAGGTCCAGTCGGACAACGCTACCACCGTGGCCTACATAAACAGGCAAGGAGGAACCCGCAGTCGGGCGGCTCTCGTAGAGGTCTCTCGGATCCTGGTTTGGGCGGAGCGCAATCTTCCGGCCATATCAGCGGTCTTCATCCCGGGAGTGTTAAATTGGGAGGCGGACTTTCTAAGTCGCCAGGACGTTCATCCGGGGGAATGGTCCCTGCACCTGGACGTTTTTCAACTGCTGGTGGACAGGTGGGGTCTTCCAGAGATCGACCTCATGGCGTCCCGGCACAACAACAAGTTGCCGGTGTACGGGTCTCGCACAAGAGACGAAGGGGCGTCTCTGGTGGATGCTCTGTCCGTCCGGTGGACGTTCCGGTTCGCATACCTGTTCCCTCCGGTCTCCCTTCTTCCACGGGTAATCCGGAAATTCAAACAGGAAGGAGGGACGCTCCTGTTGATAGCTCCCGCGTGGCCCAGACGGCACTGGTTCTCAGATCTTCAGGGTCTGTCCGTGGACAGTCCTCTGCGGTTGCCGCTACGACCGGACCTTCTGTCTCAGGGTCCTTGTCTTCACCCGGACCTGACTTGCCTGTCTTTGACGGCGTGGCTGTTGAGACGGCCATGCTGAGGTCCCGGGGGTTTTCCAGCTCTGTGGTGCGTACCATGTTGCGAGCTCGGAAACCGTCTTCCGCGAGGATATACCATCGCGTGTGGCATACGTTCTTCCAGTGGTGTCGACTGAGAGGTTATGCACCAAGGGAGTTTCGTCTGTCTCGGATTCTCGCCTTCCTACAAGCGGGACTAGATCATGGGCTTCGCCTTGCTTCTTTGAAGGTACAGGTTTCGGCTCTGTCTGTTTGGTTTCACCGTAGGATTGCTACACTCCCGGATGTGCGCACCTTTATGCAAGGTGTTGTCCGCATTCAGCCGCCCTTTGTTCCACCTGTGGCGCCTTGGGATTTGGCTGTGGTCCTGAGGGCTCTCCAAGGACCGCCGTTTGAACCACTGGGCTCAGTGGATCTTAAATGGCTAACAGCTAAGACTGTTTTCCTTCTGGCTATTGCTTCGGCCAGACGTGTTTCTGAGTTAGGGGCTCTTTCTTGTAGACCCCCTTTCTTGGTTTTTCATGGGAACAGGGCAGTGCTCCGCACTCGGCCCGAGTTTCTTCCCAAAGTTGTTTCCCAGTTTCATGTTAACGAGGAAATCGTTGTTCCGGCCTTTAACTCACCGGGTCTTTCCGTGGGTGAGGCCTCTTTGGATGTTGTGCGGGCCTTAAGGACTTATGTTGACCGCACTTCTTCGTTTAGGAAGTCGGACGCTTTGTTTGTCCTCTATGGCTTCCGTAAAAAGGGTTGGCCTGCTTCAAAGCAAACTTTGGCAGCCTGGATCCGTATGGCTATTTCTGAAGCTTATCTTCATGAAGGCCTGCCGGTTCCTCCTTCTGTGAAGGCTCATTCCACTAGGTCTGTGGGTCCTTCGTGGGCAGCTCGACGTGGTGCCTCTGCAGTCCAGATCTGCAAGGCTGCTTTGTGGTCCTCGGTCCATACCTTCGTGAGGTATTACAGGTTTGACACCTTCGCCTCTCAGGATGCTTCCTTCGGGCGGCGGATTCTCCTTTCTGCACAGGAGCGTCCCCACCCTTAAAGGATACTGCTTTGGGACATCCCCAAGGTATCCTGTGGATACCCTATGGACCCTGAAGTAGAAAATATGAGATATGGTAAGAACTTACCCTTGTTATCTCTATTTCTACGAAGTCCATAGGGTTCCACAGGACTCCCGCCCTGTCGCACCTGTGCTGCAGATGGGCTTTGCTCTGGTCACCGGTTTTCCGTCTCCCTCTGGTGAGAATGTGATTCTTGTATGTGTCCAGATCTTTGTTCTCTCTCTTCCTTCTCCTCCTCTGGCCTATGGCTTGGTAACTAACTGAGATGACTTGGCTCGGGGGCGGGGTATAGGAGGGGGACCTAGTGCATCCTGGGAGGCTGAAAGCTTAACTCTTTGGTGCCCGATGACTGACGTCACACCTATACCCCCAAGGTATCCTGTGGAACCCTATGGACTTCGTCGAAATAGAGATAACATGGGTAAGTTCTTACCATATCTCATATTATCTCTCACTGCCCCCTCCATATCTCTCACTGCCCCCTCCATATCTCTCACTGCCCCCTCCATATCTCTCTCACTACCCCCTCCATATCTCTCTCACTACCCCCTCCATATCTCTCTCACTGCCCCCTCCATATCTCTCTCACTGCCCCCTCCATATCTCTCTCACTACCCCCTCCATATCTCTCTCACTGCCCCTCCATATCTCTCTCACTGCCCCCTCCATATCTCTCTCACTGCCTCTTCCATATCTCTCTCACTGCCCCCTCCATATCTCACTGCCTCCTCCGTATCTCTCTGACTGCCCCCTCCATACATCTCTCTCACTGCCCCCTCCATATCTCTCTCACTACCCCCTCCATATCTCTCTCCCTGCCCCCTCCATATATCTCCCCCCTCCATATCTATCTCACTGCCCCCTCCATATCTCTCACTGCCCTCTCCATATATCTCTCTCACTGCCCCCTCCATATCTATCTCACTGCCCCCTCCATATCTATCTCACTGCTCCCTCCATATATCTCTCACTGCCCCCTCCATATATCTCTCTCACTGCCCCCCTCCATATCTCTCTCACTGCCCCCTCCATATATCTCTCACTGCCCCTCCATATATCTCTCACTGCCCCCTCCATATCTCTCACTGCCCCCTCCATATCTCTCACTGCCCCCTCCATATCTCTCACGGCCCCCTCCATATATCTTCCCCCTCCATATCTGTCTCACTGCCCCCTCCATATCTCTCTCACTGCCCTCTCCATATCTCTCTCACTGCCCCCTCCATCTCTCTCTCTCACTGCCCCCTCCATATATCTCTCTCACTGCCCCCCTCCATATCTATCTCACTGCCCCCTCCATATCTCTCTCACTGCCCCCTCCATATCTCTCTCACTGCCCCCTCCATATATCTCTCTCACTGCCCCCTCCATATATCTCTCTCACTGCCCCCCTCCATATCTCTCTCACTGCCCCCCTCCATATATCTCTCTCACTGCCCCCTCCATATATCTCTTTCACTGCCCCCTCCATATATCTCTTTCACTGCCCCCCTCCATATCTCTCTCACTGCCCCCTCCATATATCTCTCACTTCTCCCTCCATATCTCTCACTGCCCCCTCCATATCTCTCACTGCCCCCTCCATATCTCTCTCACTGCCCCCTCCATATATCTCTTTCACTGCCCCCTCCATATATCTCTTTCACTGCCCCCCTCCATATCTCTCTCACTGCCCCCTCCATATATCTCTCACTTCTCCCTCCATATCTCTCACTGCCCCCTCCATATCTCTCACTGCCCCCTCCATATCTCTCTCACTGCCCCCTCCATATCTCTCACTGCCCCCTCCATATCTCTCTCACTGCCCTCTCCATATCTCTCTCACTACCCCCTCCATATCTCTCTCACTGCCCCCTCCATATATCTCTCTCACTGCCCCCCTCCATATCTATCTCACTTCCCCCTCCATATATCTCTCACTGCCCCCTCCATATCTCTCACTGTCCCCTCCATATCTCTCTCACTGCCCCTCCATATCTCTCACTTCCCCCTCCATATCTATCTCACTGCCCCCTCCATATCTCTCTCACTACCCCCTCCATATCTCACTGCCCCCTCCATATCTATCTCACTGCCCCCTCCATATCTCTCTCACTACCCCCTCCATATCTCTCTCACTGCCCCTCCATATCTCTCTCACTGCCCCCTCCGTATCTCTCTCACTGCCCCCTCCGTATCTCTCTCACTGCCCCCTCCGTATCTCTCTCACTGCCCCCTCCGTATCTCACTGGCCCCTCCGTATCTCTCTCACTGCCCCTCCATATCTCTCTCACTACCCCCTCCATATATCTATCTCACTGCCCCCTCCATATCTCTCTCACTACCCCCTCCATATCTCTCTCACAACCCCCTCCATATCTCACTGCCCCCTCCATATCTCTCTCACTACCCCCTCCATATCTCTCTCACTGCCCCCTCCACAGCTCTCTAATTGCACTACCTCCCATCCAACCACACGACATGCAGCAAGGAGGGCTGCTATCTCACAATATTACAGGAGACGTGCGGCCCGGCACTGGTGGGGCAGGGGGACCTCTGAGCAGCTATGGATTCATATTTGCATACAACATATTCTTTAAGTAAATTAAAATTTCTGCATTCTCCGACTTCAGGCATCAGAGAACAGAACAAAAAATTTTATTAGTTTGAAAATTATGGGCCCTTTAAAATTTGAGATCACAGTTGCTTGACTATGCCTGGGTGGGAATACCCTTGTCCCCAAGATTAGTAGGTTCAACCCTTCCAATGACTTCTATGCCTCCTCTTCGGGGCAGGGTAACTTCCAAGGATAGAAAAACAAAAGTGTAAAATATAACTGTGTTTACTTGTAAACACCAGAATCTGCAGCTCAACAGAGGCTAAAACTAAGCGGTATTACTATTATGCATGCTAATTCGTCCAGTTCATGTGTAGATATACAATACAGAGAGCATCCTAATGGCCGATATACAATACAGAGAGTATCCTAGTGACTGCCATAAATCACAGAGGGTCAAGACCATCGCGACCATCGGGTTTGCGACGAGACCCTTGTGGTAGGGTCTCGTGGCCGCAAGCCCTGGAGAGCTTCTGGCTCAAATAGAGCCGGAAGCTCTCCCACTGACATCACTGGTGATGTCAGTGGGGCCCACCCACAAACGGATGGGAACGCCTCCGTTTGTGAAGCCATCGCCACGCCTACAAAATGGGGCGAGCTGTCGATCAACATCGACAGCCGCCCCTTTTGTAGTGAGTTCCGGAGCGAGTGCTTTTTGCGCTCGCTCCAGGGCTCGTATGTGCGCACTGAGCCACCATCGACCCAGTTGCGAGCGCTCAGCGCTTGCGACCGGTTCTGAATCAGGCCCTCTGTGCACTGTAGAGGACCTATATATGGCCTAATAGAATACAGATTAGAGTAGGCCAAAATAAATGTCCGTTTTAATGCTCAATCACAATTTGAAACACAATTTTAATTTTCTTTATATTTTTTGCCACAATTTATCTGCCAGATCCACTTCTGTGGTTACGATTTTACTCCAGTATGAAATATTGAGTTCATGCCTGCTCATACAGAGGGGGTCATTCAGACCCTCTCGCGAGCGCAGGACGCTCGCAAGCGGGTCGATGTTGCCCCACTGCGCATGCACACGACGGAGGGAGCTCCGTCGTGCGCATGCGCGAGACCCGGATAGCGACAGGCTCTCCGTCGCTCCGGGTCTCGCACCAAAGGGGGCGTGCTGTCGATGTTGATTGACAGCACGCCCCCTTTGGTGGGCGTGCCGGGGGAGTGGCTGCCAGATGGAGGCGTTCCCATGGGAACGCCTTGCGTCTGAAGCCGGCCCCACTGACATCATTAGTGATGTCAGTGGGAGTGATTTTGGCACTGATAGAGCCAAAATCACTCCAGGGCTTGCGGCAGCGAGACCCTACCGCAGGGTCTCCTTCGCAAGCCCGATGGTCGCGATGGTCTTGACCATCGCGACCATTATCATGGACGCCCGCATAAGCTGTGGGTGGTCACCCACAGCTATGCGAGCGTCCAGGAGGATGCTCCATTTTCATGGAGGAGGGCCCTGATTCAGAGCGAGAACTCTGGTCAGAGCGTTCGGCTCTGAATCAGGCCCAGAGTACAGTAATTGAGTATTGCAATTAACACATACACACACACATAGGGGCATAAACAATTGGCACGAGGTTTAGCGAGGACAAAAATCTCACACCCCTCACGCCCAATTTACAAATACAGAGGGTATGCGCGCTCCCGATACCCGCAGTATTCAATTAAAAAAAATAGTGGTCGCGGGGTTTTCAGCTCTGAAAACTCCGCGCCACGTAAATAAAAAATAAAAAAAATTCTTCACTTACCTGGCCGGGGGTCTTCGCGGCTCCTGGAGGCCTCCCCTCTCTCTTCTTACTGGAGAGGGGGCTGCTGCAAGTCCCGGGGGCTCATGGGAGGCTCCAGGGGCTGGTGGGAGGGGCAAGGGCTGCTGGGAGATGTAGTTCTCCCAGCGCCCATTCCGGGGGCCACACAGACACTGGGACACACACACAGTCACTCATACACACTTACAAACACCACACACACGGACATACTCACCCTGCTGCAGAAGAGCCGGCTCCCGACGCTGGATGCAGAAGACAGCTATGTAATTAAGGGCTAATTAAGCTAATTTGAAACCTCCAAATGCTTAATTAGTCCTAAGGGGGGGTGCAAGAGCAAGTCCCACTAATTTTTCCTAAAATTATTGATTTTAGGAAAAATCACACTTGCTCTGGAGGTGCGTGAAAAAAAAACTCCCGCCGTGCAAAAAACAAACAAAAAAAAAAAACACGCACTTAATTGAATAGAAAAAAACCCGCACCTGCAGGAAAAACCTCGCAGGTGCAGGTTTTGTGCTATTCTCGCACCCAATTGAATATGCCCTATAGACTACATGGACGTATACATATATTATCTGTATTTGATATAAATGAACTTATATATTCATTACATTTGGGACAAAATGTTGAATCTCTGTCTTAAAGTCTATCTCCACCAAAATGTTACATTTACAAGCTGGATGCACACTATATGATTGTGTACCCAGCCGAGGAGACGACGCAATGTAACGTTCATCGCTCTGTCCGTACACACTGCACGATCCGGCGTACGTCGTCGCGATGTGTCGTTCCAGGCTGCATATGACAGCACCGCGTCATTCGTTTCACCGTCCCGTCTGCTGTGCAGAACAGCAAATGGGACGGGGCGATGAACGACCCGCGTGCACGCACGATCATGTGTACGCACTATACGATCTGCACGATATATTGTTCCAATCCGCGTTAGAATAATATATTGTGCGGCAGGTCACATAGGTAGACATTATCTTAACCCACCACAGTACCAGGAAAGCTCACCCTGCAGGTATAGGCCAGATGGACTGCGCTCATTAGAGAACATGGGAGGGCAGGGGGAAATAGTCATAGTTTAGTTACTAACAGAACCACGGTGTGGGCTCCTGGTGGACATTAAAAGATAACATTTTGTTCGTACATAGCTTTTTCTTTTTGCAACGTTTAATAAACCTATTGCTTTTACTTTCTAGCGGTGGGTTAATTTTGGCTCACTTATTTCCGCGTCCAATCTAATCTCTTCATGTACTTAATATTTTCACCAAACATTTTTGGCACCATTTTCACATTCTGGATATAAATAGATTAACCAAACGCGTCAAACAGGTAACTCAACATTTCCAAAGAATCAGAGCAATCAAAATGCATAAATCCTCCCTCCCTGCTCCTAAGTGAGCCTGAATCCTAACGTCAATAGAGCAACAGCCACCCGACTACAGTGACTGGGCACCCGCTGGCTTCTTAATAAGCACAAGTTGGCACAGTGCATCCTTACAGATACATCTAGCCTCCTTGTGCATTAAACAGCTCTTCTAGTCGCTCCATGCCGTGGCGTGACTCGGTAGCGATGAGCGACTTTTCATGCAACTTTTTACCTTCAAATGCGTCTTATTTGCACAGCGATGCAACTATAACGCACAAGCAGTTTCTGATTAAAATGATATGTGGAATGCCTATGCTCTGTGTGTGACTGTGGCTGTTACTGCATGTGAAATGCTACGTTACAGTGTCAGTGGCTGTATGTGGCATGCCTATGTTCTGTGGCTGTTACTGCATGTGAAATGCTACGTTACAGTGTCAGTATCTGTATGCTGCATGCCTATGTTCTGTGTGTGACTGTGGCTGTTACTGCATGTGAAATGCTACGTTACAGTGTCAGTGGCTGTATGTGGCATGCCTATGTTCTGTGGCTGTTACTGCATGTGAAATGCTACGTTACAGTGTCAGTGGCTGTATGTGGCATGCCTATGTTCTGTGGCTGTTACTGCATGTGAAATGCTACGTTACAGTGTCAGTATCTGTATGTGGCATGCCTATGTTCTGTGTGTGACTGTGGCTGTTACTGCATGTGAAATGCTACGTTACAGTGTCAGTATCTGTATGTGCCATGTCTATGTTCTGTGTGTGATTGTGGCTGTTACTGCATGTGAAATGCTACGTTACAGTGTCAGTGGCTGTATGTGGCATGCCTATGTTCTGTGGCTGTTACTGCATGTGAAATGCTACGTTACAGTGTCAGTGGCTGTATGTGGCATGCCTATGTTCTGTGGCTGTTACTGCATGTGAAATGCTACGTTACAGTGTCAGTATCTGTATGTGGCATGCCTATGTTCTGTGTGTGACTGTGGCTGTTACAGCATGTGAAATGCTACGTTATAGTGTCAGTATCTGTATGTGGCATGCCTATGTTCTGTGTGTGACTGTGGCTGTTACTGCATGTGAAAAGCTACGTTACAGTGTCAGTATCTGTATGTGGCATGCCTATGTTCTGTGTGTGACTGTGGCTGTTACTGCATGTGAAATGCTATGTTACAGTGTCAGTGGCTGTATGTGGAATGCCTATGTTCTGTGGCTGTTACTGCATGTGAAATGCTACGTTACAGTGTCAGTATCTGTATGTTGCATGCCTATGTTCTGTGTGTGGCTGTTACTGCATGTGAAATGCTACGTTACAGTGTCAGTATCTGTATGTGGCATGCCTATGTTCTGTGTGTGACTGTGGCTGTTACTGCATGTGAAATGCTATGTTACAGTGTCAGTATCTGTATGCGGCATGCCTATGTTCTGTGTGTGACTGTGGCTGTTACTGCATGTGAAATGCTACGTTACAGTGTCAGTGGCTGTATGTGGCATGCCTATGTTCTGTGTGTGACTGTGGCTGTTACTGCATGTGAAATGCTACGTTACAGTGTCAGTATCTGTATGTGGCATGCCTATGTTCTGTGTGTGACTGTGGCTGTTACTGCATGTGAAATGCTACGTTACAGTGTCAGTATCTGTATGTGGCATGCCTATGTTCTGTGTGTGACTGTGGCTGTTACTGCATGTGAAATGCTACGTTACAGTGTCAGTATCTGTATGTGGCATGCCTATGTTCTGTGTGTGACTGTGGCTGTTACTGCATGTGAAATGCTACGTTACAGTGTCAGTGGCTGTATGTGGAATGCCTATGTTCTGTGGCTGTTACTGCATGTGAAATGCTACGTTACAGTGTCAGTATCTGTATGTTGCATGCCTATGTTCTGTGTGTGACTGTGGCTGTTACTGCATGTGAAATGCTACGTTACAGTGTCAGTGGCTGTATGTGGAATGCCTATGTTCTGTGGCTGTTACTGCATGTGAAATGCTACGTTACAGTGTCAGTATCTGTATGTTGCATGCCTATGTTCTGTGTGTGACTGTGGCTGTTACTGCATGTGAAATGCTACGTTACAGTGTCAGTATCTGTATGTGGCATGTCTATGTTCTGTGTGTGACTGTGGCTGTTACTGCATGTGAAATGCTACGTTACAGTGTCGGTATCTGTATGTGGCATGTCTATATTCTGTGTGTGACTGTGGCTGTTACTGCATGTGAAATGCTACGTTACAGTGTCAGTATCTCTATGTGGCATGTCTATATTCTGTGTGTGACTGTGGCTGTTACTGCATGTGAAATGCTACGTTACAGTGTCAGTGGCTGTATGTGGTATGCCTATGTTCTGTGTGTGACTGTGGCTGTTACTGCATGTGAAATGCTACGTTACAGTGTCAGTGGCTGAATGTGGCATGCCTATGTTCTGTGTGTGACTGTGGCTGTTACTGCATGTGAAATGCTACGTTACAGTGTCAGTATCTGTATGTGGCATGTCTATATTCTGTGTGTGACTGTGGCTGTTACTGCATGTGAAATGCTACATTACAGTGTCAGTATCTGTATGTGGCATGTCTATATTCTGTGTGTGACTGTGGCTGTTACTGCATGTGAAATGCTACGTTACAGTGTCAGTGGCTGTATGTGGCATGCCTATGTTCTGTGTGTGACTGTGGCTGTTACTGCATGTGAAATGCTATGTTACAGTGTCAGTATCTGTATGTGGCATGTCTATATTCTGTGTGTGACTGTGGCTGTACTGCTTGTGAAATGCTACGTTACAGTGTCATTATCTGTATGTGGCATGTCTATATTCTGTGTGTGACTGTGGCTGTTACTGCATGTGAAATGCTACGTTACAGTGTCAGTATCTGTATGTGGCATGTCTATGTTCTGTGTGTGACTGTGGCTGTTACTGCATGTGAAATGCTATGTTACAGTGTCAGTATCTGTATGTGGCATGTCTATATTCTGTGTGTGACTGTGGCTGTTACTGCATGTGAAATGCTACGTTACAGTGTCATTATCTGTATGTGGCATGCCTATATTCTGTGTGTGACTGTGGCTGTTACTGCATGTGAAATGCTACGTTACAGTGTCAGTATCTGTATGTGGCATGTCTATGTTCTGTGTGTGACTTTGGCTGTTACTGCTTGTGAAATGCTACGTTATAGTGTCAGTGGCTGTATGTGGCATGCCTATGTTCTGTGTGTGACTGTGGCTGTTACTGCATGTGAAATGCTACGTTACAGTGTCATTATCTGTATGTGGCATGTCTATGTTCTGTGTGTGACTTTGGCTGTTACTGCTTGTGAAATGCTACGTTACAGTGTCAGTGGCTGTATGTGGCATGCCTATATTCTGTGTGTGACTGTGGCTGTTACTTCATGTGAAATGCTATGTTACAGTGTCAGTATCTGTATGTGGCATGCCTATATTCTGTGTGTGACTGTGGATGTTACTGCATGTGAAATGCTACGTTACAGTGTCGGTATCTGTATGTGGCATGTCTATGTTCTGTGTGTGACTGTGGCTGTTACTGCATGTGAAATGCTATGTTACAGTGTCGGTATCTGTATGTGGCATGTCTATATTCTGTGTGTGACTGTGGCTGTTACTGCATGTGAAATGCTACGTTACAGTGTCAGTATCTCTATGTGGCATGTCTATATTCTGTGTGTGACTGTGGCTGTTACTGCATGTGAAATGCTACGTTACAGTGTCAGTGGCTGTATGTGGTATGCCTATGTTCTGTGTGTGACTGTGGCTGTTACTGCATGTGAAATGCTACATTACAGTGTCAGTGGCTGTATGTGGCATGCCTATGTTCTGTGTGTGACTGTGGCTGTTACTGCATGTGAAATGCTACGTTACAGTGTCAGTATCTGTATGTGGCATGTCTATATTCTGTGTGTGACTGTGGCTGTTACTGCATGTGAAATGCTACATTACAGTGTCAGTATCTGTATGTGGCATGTCTATATTCTGTGTGTGACTGTGGCTGTTACTGCATGTGAAATGCTACGTTACAGTGTCAGTGGCTGTATGGCATGCCTATGTTCTGTGTGTGACTGTGGCTGTTACTGCATGTGAAATGCTATGTTACAGTGTCAGTATCTGTATGTGGCATGTCTATATTCTGTGTGTGACTGTGGCTGTACTGCTTGTGAAATGCTACGTTACAGTGTCATTATCTGTATGTGGCATGTCTATATTCTGTGTGTGACTGTGGCTGTTACTGCATGTGAAATGCTACGTTACAGTGTCAGTATCTGTATGTGGCATGTCTATGTTCTGTGTGTGACTGTGGCTGTTACTGCATGTGAAATGCTACGTTACAGTGTCAGTATCTGTATGTGGCATGTCTATATTCTGTGTGTGACTGTGGCTGTTACTGCATGTGAAATGCTACGTTACAGTGTCATTATCTGTATGTGGCATGTCTATGTTCTGTGTGTGACTGTGGCTGTTACTGCATGTGAAATGCTACGTTACAGTGTCAGTGGCTGTATGTGGCATGCCTATGTTCTGTGGCTGTTACTGCATGTGAAATGCTACGTTACAGTGTCAGTGGCTGTATGTGGCATGCCTATGTTCTGTGGCTGTTACTGCATGTGAAATGCTACGTTACAGTGTCAGTGGCTGTATGTGGCATGCCTATGTTCTGTGGCTGTTACTGCATGTGAAATGCTACGTTACAGTGTCAGTATCTGTATGTGGCATGTCTATATTCTGTGTGTGACTGTGGCTGTTACTGCATGTGAAATGCTACATTACAGTGTCAGTGGCTGTATGTGGCATGCCTATGTTCTGTGTGTGACTGTGGCTGTTACTGCATGTGAAATGCTACGTTACAGTGTCAGTATCTGTATGTGGCATGTCTATATTCTGTGTGTGACTGTGGCTGTTACTGCATGTGAAATGCTACGTTACAGTGTCAGTGGCTGTATGGCATGCCTATGTTCTGTGTGTGACTGTGGCTGTTACTTCATGTGAAATGCTATGTTACAGTGTCAGTATCTGTATGTGGCATGTCTATATTCTGTGTGTGACTGTGGCTGTACTGCTTGTGAAATGCTACGTTACAGTGTCATTATCTGTATGTGGCATGTCTATATTCTGTGTGTGACTGTGGCTGTTACTGCATGTGAAATGCTACGTTACAGTGTCAGTATCTGTATGTGGCATGTCTATTTTCTGTGTGTGACTGTGGCTGTTACTGCATGTGAAATGCTACGTTACAGTGTCAGTATCTGTATGTGGCATGTCTATATTCTGTGTGTGACTGTGGCTGTTACTGCATGTGAAATGCTACGTTAGTGTCATTATCTGTATGTGGCATGTCTATGTTCTGTGTGTGACTGTGGCTGTTACTGCATGTGAAATGCTACGTTACAGTGTCAGTGGCTGTATGTGGCATGCCTATGTTCTGTGGCTGTAACTGCATGTGAAATGCTACGTTACAGTGTCAGTGGCTGTATGTGGCATGCCTATGTTCTGTGGCTGTTACTGCATGTGAAATGCTACGTTACAGTGTCAGTATCTGTATGTGGCATGCCTATGTTCTGTGTGTGACTGTGGCTGTTACTGCATGTGAAATGCTACGTTATAGTGTCAGTATCTGTATGTGGCATGCCTATGTTCTGTGTGTGACTGTGGCTGTTACTGCATGTGAAAAGCTACGTTACAGTGTCAGTATCTGTATGTGGCATGCCTATGTTCTGTGTGTGACTGTGGCTGTTACTGCATGTGAAATGCTATGTTACAGTGTCAGTGGCTGTATGTGGAATGCCTATGTTCTGTGGCTGTTACTGCATGTGAAATGCTACGTTACAGTGTCAGTATCTGTATGTTGCATGCCTATGTTCTGTGTGTGGCTGTTACTGCATGTGAAATGCTACGTTACAGTGTCAGTATCTGTATGTGGCATGCCTATGTTCTGTGTGTGACTGTGGCTGTTACTGCATGTGAAATGCTATGTTACAGTGTCAGTATCTGTATGCGGCATGCCTATGTTCTGTGTGTGACTGTGGCTGTTACTGCATGTGAAATGCTACGTTACAGTGTCAGTGGCTGTATGTGGCATGCCTATGTTCTGTGTGTGACTGTGGCTGTTACTGCATGTGAAATGCTACGTTACAGTGTCAGTATCTGTATGTGGCATGCCTATGTTCTGTGTGTGACTGTGGCTGTTACTGCATGTGAAATGCTACGTTACAGTGTCAGTATCTGTATGTGGCATGCCTATGTTCTGTGTGTGACTGTGGCTGTTACTGCATGTGAAATGCTACGTTACAGTGTCAGTATCTGTATGTGGCATGCCTATGTTCTGTGTGTGACTGTGGCTGTTACTGCATGTGAAATGCTACGTTACAGTGTCAGTGGCTGTATGTGGAATGCCTATGTTCTGTGGCTGTTACTGCATGTGAAATGCTACGTTACAGTGTCAGTATCTGTATGTTGCATGCCTATGTTCTGTGTGTGACTGTGGCTGTTACTGCATGTGAAATGCTACGTTACAGTGTCAGTATCTGTATGTGGCATGTCTATATTCTGTGTGTGACTGTGGCTGTAACTGCATGTGAAATGCTATGTTACAGTGTCAGTATCTGTATGTGGCATGCCTATATTCTGTGTGTGACTGTGGATGTTACTGCATGTGAAATGCTACGTTACAGTGTCGGTATCTGTATGTGGCATGTCTATATTCTGTGTGTGACTGTGGCTGTTACTGCATGTGAAATGCTACGTTACAGTGTCAGTATCTCTATGTGGCATGTCTATATTCTGTGTGTGACTGTGGCTGTTACTGCATGTGAAATGCTACGTTACAGTGTCGGTATCTGTATGTGGCATGTCTATGTTCTGTGTGTGACTGTGGCTGTTACTGCATGTGAAATGCTACGTTACAGTGTCGGTATCTGTATGTGGCATGCCTATATTCTGTGTGTGACTGTGGATGTTACTGCATGTGAAATGCTACGTTACAGTGTCAGTATCTGTATGTGGCATGTCTATGTTCTGTGTGTGACTGTGGCTGTTACTGCATGTGAAATGCTACGTTACAGTGTCGGTATCTGTATGTGGCATGTCTATATTCTGTGTGTGACTGTGGCTGTTACTGCATGTGAAATGCTACGTTACAGTGTCAGTATCTCTATGTGGCATGTCTATATTCTGTGTGTGACTGTGGCTGTTACTGCATGTGAAATGCTACGTTACAGTGTCAGTGGCTGTATGTGGTATGCTTATGTTCTGTGTGTGACTGTGGCTGTTACTGCATGTGAAATGCTACGTTACAGTGTCAGTGGCTGTATGTGGCATGCCTATGTTCTGTGTGTGACTGTGGCTGTTACTGCATGTGAAATGCTACGTTACAGTGTCAGTATCTGTATGTGGCATGTCTATATTCTGTGTGTGACTGTGGCTGTTACTGCATGTGAAATGCTACATTACAGTGTCAGTATCTGTATGTGGCATGTCTATATTCTGTGTGTGACTGTGGCTGTTACTGCATGTGAAATGCTATGTTACAGTGTCAGTGGCTGTATGTGGCATGCCTATGTTCTGTGTGTGACTGTGGCTGTTACTGCATGTGAAATGCTATGTTACAGTGTCAGTATCTGTATGTGGCATGTCTATATTCTGTGTGTGACTGTGGCTGTACTGCTTGTGAAATGCTACGTTACAGTGTCATTATCTGTATGTGGCATGTCTATATTCTGTGTGTGACTGTGGCTGTTACTGCATGTGAAATGCTACGTTACAGTGTCAGTATCTGTATGTGGCATGCCTATATTCTGTGTGTGACTGTGGCTGTTACTGCATGTGAAATGCTACGTTACAGTGTCAGTATCTGTATGTGGCATGTCTATGTTCTGTGTGTGACTGTGGCTGTTACTGCATGTGAAATGCTACGTTACAGTGTCAGTATCTGTATGTGGCATGCCTATATTCTGTGTGTGACTGTGGCTGTTACTGCATGTGAAATGCTACGTTACAGTGTCAGTATCTGTATGTGGCATGTCTATGTTCTGTGTGTGACTTTGGCTGTTACTGCTTGTGAAATGCTACGTTATAGTGTCAGTGGCTGTATGTGGCATGCCTATGTTCTGTGTGTGACTGTGGCTGTTACTGCATGTGAAATGCTACGTTACAGTGTCATTATCTGTATGTGGCATGTCTATGTTCTGTGTGTGACTTTGGCTGTTACTGCTTGTGAAATGCTACGTTACAGTGTCAGTGGCTGTATGTGGCATGCCTATATTCTGTGTGTGACTGTGGCTGTTACTTCATGTGAAATGCTATGTTACAGTGTCAGTATCTGTATGTGGCATGCCTATATTCTGTGTGTGACTGTGGATGTTACTGCATGTGAAATGCTATGTTACAGTGTCGGTATCTGTATGTGGCATGCCTATGTTCTGTGTGTGACTGTGGCTGTTACTGCATGTGAAATGCTACGTTACAGTGTCAGTGGCTGTATGTGGTATGCCTATGTTCTGTTTGTGACTGTGGCTGTTACTGCATGTGAAATGCTACATTACAGTGTCAGTGGCTGTATGTGGCATGCCTATGTTCTGTGGCTGTTACTGCATGTGAAATGCTACGTTACAGTGTCAGTGGCTGTATGTGGCATGCCTATGTTCTGTGGCTGTTACTGCATGTGAAATGCTACGTTACAGTGTCAGTATCTGTATGTGGCATGCCGATGTTCTGTGTGTGACTGTGGCTGTTACTGCATGTGAAATGCTACGTTATAGTGTCAGTATCTGTATGTGGCATGCCTATGTTCTGTGTGTGACTGTGGCTGTTACTGCATGTGAAAAGCTACGTTACAGTGTCAGTATCTGTATGTGGCATGCCTATGTTCTGTGTGTGACTGTGGCTGTTACTGCATGTGAAATGCTATGTTACAGTGTCAGTGGCTGTATGTGGAATGCCTATGTTCTGTGGCTGTTACTGCATGTGAAATGCTACGTTACAGTGTCAGTATCTGTATGTTGCATGCCTATGTTCTGTGTGTGGCTGTTACTGCATGTGAAATGCTACGTTACAGTGTCAGTATCTGTATGTGGCATGCCTATGTTCTGTGTGTGACTGTGGCTGTTACAGCATGTGAAATGCTATGTTACAGTGTCAGTATCTGTATGCGGCATGCCTATGTTCTGTGTGTGACTGTGGCTGTTACTGCATGTGAAATGCTACGTTACAGTTTCAGTGGCTGTATGTGGCATGCCTATGTTCTGTGTGTGACTGTGGCTGTTACTGCATGTGAAATGCTACGTTACAGTGTCAGTATCTGTATGTGGCATGCCTATGTTCTGTGTGTGACTGTGGCTGTTACTGCATGTGAAATGCTACGTTACAGTGTCAGTATCTGTATGTGGCATGCCTATGTTCTGTGTGTGACTGTGGCTGTTACTGCATGTGAAATGCTACGTTACAGTGTCAGTATCTGTATGTGGCATGCCTATGTTCTGTGTGTGACTGTGGCTGTTACTGCATGTGAAATGCTACGTTACAGTGTCAGTGGCTGTATGTGGAATGCCTATGTTCTGTGGCTGTTACTGCATGTGAAATGCTACGTTACAGTGTCAGTATCTGTATGTTGCATGCCTATGTTCTGTGTGTGACTGTGGCTGTTACTGCATGTGAAATGCTACGTTACAGTGTCATTATCTGTATGTGGCATGCCTATATTCTGTGTGTGACTGTGGCTGTAACTGCATGTGAAATGCTATGTTACAGTGTCAGTATCTGTATGTGGCATGGCTATATTCTGTGTGTGACTGTGGATGTTACTGCATGTGAAATGCTACGTTACAGTGTCAGTATCTGTATGTGGCATGTCTATGTTCTGTGTGTGACTGTGGCTGTTACTGCATGTGAAATGCTACGTTACAGTGTCGGTATCTGTATGTGGCATGTCTATATTCTGTGTGTGACTGTGGCTGTTACTGCATGTGAAATGCTACGTTACAGTGTCAGTATCTCTATGTGGCATGTCTATATTCTGTGTGTGACTGTGGCTGTTACTGCATGTGAAATGCTACGTTACAGTGTCAGTGGCTGTATGTGGTATGCCTATGTTCTGTGTGTGACTGTGGCTGTTACTGCATGTGAAATGCTACGTTACAGTGTCAGTGGCTGTATGTGGCATGCCTATGTTCTGTGTGTGACTGTGGCTGTTACTGCATGTGAAATGCTACGTTACAGTGTCAGTATCTGTATGTGGCATGTCTATATTCTGTGTGTGACTGTGGCTGTTACTGCATGTGAAATGCTACATTACAGTGTCAGTATCTGTATGTGGCATGTCTATATTCTGTGTGTGACTGTGGCTGTTACTGCATGTGAAATGCTACGTTACAGTGTCAGTGGCTGTATGTGGCATGCCTATGTTCTGTGTGTGACTGTGGCTGTTACTGCATGTGAAATGCTATGTTACAGTGTCAGTGGCTGTATGTGGAATGCCTATGTTCTGTGGCTGTTACTGCATGTGAAATGCTACGTTACAGTGTCAGTATCTGTATGTGGCATGCCTATGTTCTGTGTGTGACTGTGGCTGTTACTGCATGTGAAATGCTACGTTACAGTGTCAGTGGCTGTATGTGGAATGCCTATGTTCTGTGGCTGTTACTGCATGTGAAATGCTACGTTACAGTGTCAGTATCTGTATGTTGCATGCCTATGTTCTGTGTGTGACTGTGGCTGTTACTGCATGTGAAATGCTACGTTACAGTGTCAGTATCTGTATGTGGCATGCCTATATTCTGTGTGTGACTGTGGCTGTAACTGCATGTGAAATGCTATGTTACAGTGTCAGTATCTGTATGTGGCATGCCTATATTCTGTGTGTGACTGTGGATGTTACTGCATGTGAAATGCTACGTTACAGTGTCAGTATCTGTATGTGGCATGTCTATGTTCTGTGTGTGACTGTGGCTGTTACTGCATGTGAAATGCTACGTTACAGTGTCGGTATCTGTATGTGGCATGTCTATATTCTGTGTGTGACTGTGGCTGTTACTGCATGTGAAATGCTACGTTACAGTGTCAGTATCTCTATGTGGCATGTCTATATTCTGTGTGTGACTGTGGCTGTTACTGCATGTGAAATGCTACGTTACAGTGTCAGTGGCTGTATGTGGTATGCCTATGTTCTGTGTGTGACTGTGGCTGTTACTGCATGTGAAATGCTACGTTACAGTGTCAGTGGCTGTATGTGGCATGCCTATGTTCTGTGTGTGACTGTGGCTGTTACTGCATGTGAAATGCTACGTTACAGTGTCAGTATCTGTATGTGGCATGTCTATATTCTGTGTGTGACTGTGGCTGTTACTGCATGTGAAATGCTACATTACAGTGTCAGTATCTGTATGTGGCATGTCTATATTCTGTGTGTGACTGTGGCTGTTACTGCATGTGAAATGCTACGTTACAGTGTCAGTGGCTGTATGTGGCATGCCTATGTTCTGTGTGTGACTGTGGCTGTTACTGCATGTGAAATGCTATGTTACAGTGTCAGTATCTGTATGTGGCATGTCTATATTCTGTGTGTGACTGTGGCTGTACTGCTTGTGAAATGCTACGTTACAGTGTCATTATCTGTATGTGGCATGTCTATATTCTGTGTGTGACTGTGGCTGTTACTGCATGTGAAATGCTACGTTACAGTGTCAGTATCTGTATGTGGCATGTCTATGTTCTGTGTGTGACTGTGGCTGTTACTGCATGTGAAATGCTACGTTACAGTGTCAGTATCTGTATGTGGCATGTCTATATTCTGTGTGTGACTGTGGCTGTTACTGCATGTGAAATGCTACGTTACAGTGTCATTATCTGTATGTGGCATGCCTATATTCTGTGTGTGACTGTGGCTGTTACTGCATGTGAAATGCTACGTTACAGTGTCAGTATCTGTATGTGGCATGTCTATGTTCTGTGTGTGACTTTGGCTGTTACTGCTTGTGAAATGCTACGTTATAGTGTCAGTGGCTGTATGTGGCATGCCTATGTTCTGTGTGTGACTGTGGCTGTTACTGCATGTGAAATGCTACGTTACAGTGTCATTATCTGTATGTGGCATGTCTATGTTCTGTGTGTGACTTTGGCTGTTACTGCTTGTGAAATGCTACGTTACAGTGTCAGTGGCTGTATGTGGCATGCCTATATTCTGTGTGTGACTGTGGCTGTTACTTCATGTGAAATGCTATGTTACAGTGTCAGTATCTGTATGTGGCATGCCTATATTCTGTGTGTGACTGTGGATGTTACTGCATGTGAAATGCTACGTTACAGTGTCGGTATCTGTATGTGGCATGTCTATGTTCTGTGTGTGACTGTGGCTGTTACTGCATGTGAAATGCTACGTTACAGTGTCGGTATCTGTATGTGGCATGTCTATATTCTGTGTGTGACTGTGGCTGTTACTGCATGTGAAATGCTACGTTACAGTGTCAGTATCTCTATGTGGCATGTCTATATTCTGTGTGTGACTGTGGCTGTTACTGCATGTGAAATGCTACGTTACAGTGTCAGTATCTGTATGTGGCATGCCTATATTCTGTGTGTGACTGTGGCTGTAACTGCATGTGAAATGCTATGTTACAGTGTCAGTATCTGTATGTGGCATGCCTATATTCTGTGTGTGACTGTGGATGTTACTGCATGTGAAATGCTACGTTACAGTGTCAGTATCTGTATGTGGCATGTCTATGTTCTGTGTGTGACTGTGGCTGTTACTGCATGTGAAATGCTACGTTACAGTGTCGGTATCTGTATGTGGAATGTCTATATTCTGTGTGTGACTGTGGCTGTTACTGCATGTGAAATGCTACGTTACAGTGTCAGTATCTCTATGTGGCATGTCTATATTCTGTGTGTGACTGTGGCTGTTACTGCATGTGAAATGCTACGTTACAGTGTCAGTGGCTGTATGTGGTATGCCTATGTTCTGTGTGTGACTGTGGCTGTTACTGCATGTGAAATGCTACGTTACAGTGTCAGTGGCTGTATGTGGCATGCCTATGTTTTGTGTGTGACTGTGGCTGTTACTGCATGTGAAATGCTATGTTACAGTGTCAGTATCTGTATGTGGCATGTCTATATTCTGTGTGTGACTGTGGCTGTTACTGCATGTGAAATGCTACATTACAGTGTCAGTATCTGTATGTGGCATGTCTATATTCTGTGTGTGACTGTGGCTGTTACTGCATGTGAAATGCTACGTTACAGTGTCAGTGGCTGTATGTGGCATGCCTATGTTCTGTGTGTGACTGTGGCTGTTACTGCATGTGAAATGCTATGTTACAGTGTCAGTGGCTGTATGTGGAATGCCTATGTTCTGTGGCTGTTACTGCATGTGAAATGCTACGTTACAGTGTCAGTATCTGTATGTGGCATGCCTATGTTCTGTGTGTGACTGTGGCTGTTACTGCATGTGAAATGCTACGTTACAGTGTCAGTATCTGTATGTGGCATGCCTATGTTCTGTGTGTGACTGTGGCTGTTACTGCATGTGAAATGCTACGTTACAGTGTCAGTGGCTGTATGTGGAATGCCTATGTTCTGTGGCTGTTACTGCATGTGAAATGCTACGTTACAGTGTCAGTATCTGTATGTTGCATGCCTATGTTCTGTGTGTGACTGTGGCTGTTACTGCATGTGAAATGCTACGTTACAGTGTCAGTATCTGTATGTGGCATGCCTATATTCTGTGTGTGACTGTGGCTGTAACTGCATGTGAAATGCTATGTTACAGTGTCAGTATCTGTATGTGGCATGCCTATATTCTGTGTGTGACTGTGGATGTTACTGCATGTGAAATGCTACGTTACAGTGTCAGTATCTGTATGTGGCATGTCTATGTTCTGTGTGTGACTGTGGCTGTTACTGCATGTGAAATGCTACGTTACAGTGTCGGTATCTGTATGTGGCATGTCTATATTCTGTGTGTGACTGTGGCTGTTACTGCATGTGAAATGCTACGTTACAGTGTCAGTATCTCTATGTGGCATGTCTATATTCTGTGTGTGACTGTGGCTGTTACTGCATGTGAAATGCTACGTTACAGTGTCAGTGGCTGTATGTGGTATGCCTATGTTCTGTGTGTGACTGTGGCTGTTACTGCATGTGAAATGCTACGTTACAGTGTCAGTGGCTGTATGTGGCATGCCTATTTTCTGTGTGTGACTGTGGCTGTTACTGCATGTGAAATGCTACGTTACAGTGTCAGTATCTGTATGTGGCATGTCTATATTCTGTGTGTGACTGTGGCTGTTACTGCATGTGAAATGCTACATTACAGTGTCAGTATCTGTATGTGGCATGTCTATATTCTGTGTGTGACTGTGGCTGTTACTGCATGTGAAATGCTACGTTACAGTGTCAGTGGCTGTATGTGGCATGCCTATGTTCTGTGTGTGACTGTGGCTGTTACTGCATGTGAAATGCTATGTTACAGTGTCAGTATCTGTATGTGGCATGTCTATATTCTGTGTGTGACTGTGGCTGTACTGCTTGTGAAATACTACGTTACAGTGTCATTATCTGTATGTGGCATGTCTATATTCTGTGTGTGACTGTGGCTGTTACTGCATGTGAAATGCTACGTTACAGTGTCAGTATCTGTATGTGGCATGTCTATGTTCTGTGTGTGACTGTGGCTGTTACTGCATGTGAAATGCTACGTTACAGTGTCAGTATCTGTATGTGGCATGTCTATATTCTGTGTGTGACTGTGGCTGTTACTGCATGTGAAATGCTACGTTACAGTGTCATTATCTGTATGTGGCATGCCTATATTCTGTGTGTGACTGTGGCTGTTACTGCATGTGAAATGCTACGTTACAGTGTCAGTATCTGTATGTGGCATGTCTATGTTCTGTGTGTGACTTTGGCTGTTACTGCTTGTGAAATGCTACGTTATAGTGTCAGTGGCTGTATGTGGCATGCCTATGTTCTGTGTGTGACTGTGGCTGTTACTGCATGTGAAATGCTACGTTACAGTGTCATTATCTGTATGTGGCATGTCTATGTTCTGTGTGTGACTTTGGCTGTTACTGCTTGTGAAATGCTACGTTACAGTGTCAGTGGCTGTATGTGGCATGCCTATATTCTGTGTGTGACTGTGGCTGTTACTTCATGTGAAATGCTATGTTACAGTGTCAGTATCTGTATGTGGCATGCCTATATTCTGTGTGTGACTGTGGATGTTACTGCATGTGAAATGCTACGTTACAGTGTCGGTATCTGTATGTGGCATGTCTATATTCTGTGTGTGACTGTGGCTGTACTGCTTGTGAAATACTACGTTACAGTGTCATTATCTGTATGTGGCATGTCTATATTCTGTGTGTGACTGTGGCTGTTACTGCATGTGAAATGCTACGTTACAGTGTCAGTATCTGTATGTGGCATGTCTATGTTCTGTGTGTGACTGTGGCTGTTACTGCATGTGAAATGCTACGTTACAGTGTCAGTATCTGTATGTGGCATGTCTATATTCTGTGTGTGACTGTGGCTGTTACTGCATGTGAAATGCTACGTTACAGTGTCATTATCTGTATGTGGCATGCCTATATTCTGTGTGTGACTGTGGCTGTTACTGCATGTGAAATGCTACGTTACAGTGTCAGTATCTGTATGTGGCATGTCTATGTTCTGTGTGTGACTTTGGCTGTTACTGCTTGTGAAATGCTACGTTATAGTGTCAGTGGCTGTATGTGGCATGCCTATGTTCTGTGTGTGACTGTGGCTGTTACTGCATGTGAAATGCTACGTTACAGTGTCATTATCTGTATGTGGCATGTCTATGTTCTGTGTGTGACTTTGGCTGTTACTGCTTGTGAAATGCTACGTTACAGTGTCAGTGGCTGTATGTGGCATGCCTATATTCTGTGTGTGACTGTGGCTGTTACTTCATGTGAAATGCTATGTTACAGTGTCAGTATCTGTATGTGGCATGCCTATATTCTGTGTGTGACTGTGGATGTTACTGCATGTGAAATGCTACGTTACAGTGTCGGTATCTGTATGTGGCATGTCTATGTTCTGTGTGTGACTGTGGCTGTTACTGCATGTGAAATGCTACGTTACAGTGTCGGTATCTGTATGTGGCATGTCTATATTCTGTGTGTGACTGTGGCTGTTACTGCATGTGAAATGCTACGTTACAGTGTCAGTATCTCTATGTGGCATGTCTATATTCTGTGTGTGACTGTGGCTGTTACTGCATGTGAAATGCTACGTTACAGTGTCAGTGGCTGTATGTGGTATGCCTATGTTCTGTGTGTGACTGTGGCTGTTACTGCATGTGAAATGCTACATTACAGTGTCAGTGGCTGTATGTGGCATGCCTATGTTCTGTGTGTGACTGTGGCTGTTACTGCATGTGAAATGCTACGTTACAGTGTCAGTATCTGTATGTGGCATGTCTATATTCTGTGTGTGACTGTGGCTGTTACTGCATGTGAAATGCTACATTACAGTGTCAGTATCTGTATGTGGCATGTCTATATTCTGTGTGTGACTGTGGCTGTTACTGCATGTGAAATGCTACGTTACAGTGTCAGTGGCTGTATGGCATGCCTATGTTCTGTGTGTGACTGTGGCTGTTACTGCATGTGAAATGCTATGTTACAGTGTCAGTATCTGTATGTGGCATGTCTATATTCTGTGTGTGACTGTGGCTGTACTGCTTGTGAAATGCTACGTTACAGTGTCATTATCTGTATGTGGCATGTCTATATTCTGTGTGTGACTGTGGCTGTTACTGCATGTGAAATGCTACGTTACAGTGTCAGTATCTGTATGTGGCATGTCTATGTTCTGTGTGTGACTGTGGCTGTTACTGCATGTGAAATGCTACGTTACAGTGTCAGTATCTGTATGTGGCATGTCTATATTCTGTGTGTGACTGTGGCTGTTACTGCATGTGAAATGCTACGTTACAGTGTCATTATCTGTATGTGGCATGTCTATATTCTGTGTGTGACTGTGGCTGTTACTGCATGTGAAATGCTACGTTACAGTGTCAGTATCTGTATGTGGCATGTCTATGTTCTGTGTGTGACTGTGGCTGTTACTGCATGTGAAATGCTACGTTACAGTGTCAGTATCTGTATGTGGCATGTCTATATTCTGTGTGTGACTGTGGCTGTTACTGCATGTGAAATGCTACGTTACAGTGTCATTATCTGTATGTGGCATGCCTATATTCTGTGTGTGACTGTGGCTGTTACTGCATGTGAAATGCTACGTTACAGTGTCAGTATCTGTATGTGGCATGTCTATGTTCTGTGTGTGACTTTGGCTGTTACTGCTTGTGAAATGCTACGTTACAGTGTCAGTGGCTGTATGTGGCATGCCTATATTCTGTGTGACTGTGGCTGTTACTGCATGTGAAATGCTATGTTACAGAGTCAGTATCTGTATGTGGCATGCCTATATTCTGTGTGTGACTGTGGCTGTTACTGCATGTGAAATGCTACGTTACAGTGTCATTATCTGTATGTGGCATGTCTATATTCTGTGTGTGACTGTGGCTGTTACTGCATGTGAAATGCTATGTTACAGTGTCAGTATCTGTATGTGGCATGTCTATATTCTGTGTGTGACTGTGGCTGTACTGCTTGTGAAATGCTACGTTACAGTGTCAGTGGCTGTGACACTGTAACTTAGCATTTCACATGCAGATTCACGCGTTATGTGTAACGCGACTTGTAGCGCACAGAGGATAGATGTATATAGACATATCTGTAGGTTTGGGCCCATGTGGCTTTTTCACGGGTCCGGTCTCGGTCAATCCCCCTTTTTACATTTTATTTCCAAGGGAGGTTTAAACTACTGTGGTGCTCGCTTTTGACGCATACAGGCAAAAGGTTTGGTAGTGCACCAACAGGCAGAAGCATCAGAAGGGGCTCATTGTGCAAAAGTGTTAATGTCACACACAAAAATCCAACCGCTCATCTTTAGGACCCCCCTTTCATTACACTTTGTGCCGCTTGGTTTGGTCACAGTGTGTAATGGTTGTGTGCCCCTCCACAGAGCAGGAACGCCCTGACAAATACGCCCTAGCCACCCCTTTATGTTATCTTAATCTCACGTCACCAATTAAAATGACATTTTGCCACTGCTCTATCTAACTCTTCCTCCCACAGGCCTGTGCAACTTCCTGCTCCTACCTGATCCCAGAGGCTTTGGTGTAAATCAGAGGTTCTCAAACTCGGTCTTCAGGACCCCACACAGTTCACCTTTTGCAGGTCACTCAGCAGGTGCACAGGTGTATTCATTACTCACGGATACATTTTGAAAGATCCACAGGTGGAGTTAATTATTTCACTTGTGATTCTGTGAGGAGACCTGGAAAACATGCACTGTTTGGGGTCCTGAGGACCGAGTTTGAGAACCTGTGGTGTAAATGAAGGCATGTCAATGCAAGACAAAGACCACTATGCCAAATAAATGTTACACAATGTAAATGAGAACGGGGTGCAATAATTTATGGCGCAAGTAGAGCACTCGGGGGCTCGGAGGCTTGTGAGATACAATAGGCCAAGGCAATGGCAGTGGAAAAGGTACCGCAGCAGCCTTGAATGAGAGGTGGCTGGAGCCCCTGGCAACTGTGGCACCTGGTGGTGCGGATGAGAGGGGTCACTCGCAGTAGGTAATGGTGCAGACACTGTAGAGAAAATACTATATTGCTACTACTTAAACAAAACGGGGTAGTGTATGACCATCACACACAAACACCTATAAGAGGGGTATTAGGTGATGTCTCTGCTAATGGTACGGGCACCCAGGGGGGCGAGGGAGGCAACCTTGTCACTGGAACCAGTTGCATCAGCTGCAGTGGTTTTCCAGGGACCTCCTGATAGCCTGGTATGTCAGATATATGTCAGATAGCCAGAGGCTATAAGGGTGGCGTGGTACCATATTGCGGAGTATTCCAGGAGAGGAGTGTTGCCTCAGGTGTATATCAGATTTCAGTGGCTGCAGTGGAACCATCTACAACGGGGAAAGGTGCTCAGTCTATGGTGGTGATGGGAGACTGTTGGATGAAAGCCCCATTGATATGAGAAGACAGGTAGTGCAGCGGCAGAATGGTACACCAAGGGGAAGTCCAGCTACAGCTGCTGGGTCCTTGTTTAGTGGCACCATTTAATAAAAAGATGGAGTAAAGAAACGGGCATGGTTGGAAGAGCAAGTCTCAGGGGCGAGCCACACGGAGGCATAGGTCTGCCCATGTGTAATGACCTGGCTGCATTGTCTGACAGGAGGAATCACTCTAGAGGCCAGGAGTGATTTGGTAATTAAATACCATAATACCATCTCGGACGATGAGATTATAGGGAGGGAATTAGGCAAAGGCACATGATGCATCCAGCAATAACATGACATGGATTTGTGGTATTTCTGATGGCAGGAAAGCGATCCTACCCCTTCTTAGGGCTGACCGTTCATCTTCAGGGCACCAGCAAGCCGTAGCTGGAAAGTGGCTCGGGAGAGTTATAACAACGTTGCTACACCTTGTCCCAGACTTCCTCAGGCAGTCAGCCCCCCATACATATTTATCACCCTATGCAATCAGACTTTTCTTGGTTTGTACGATGGATTCTCAGTGTATTCCCATTCCTGGCAGTGAGGGAAGGAGAGAATGAATGAGGGTTATGTAACCTGTACAAGTAATACGTAAAGCTGCAGGATACTGCTGTGGACCCAGGGGATCAATTATCCTTTAGCTGATAAGACAACAGCTAGTGGGGGGCCATTACACACCTCTGAGGGCAGTAAGTAATCTTTATGTCCACCCCCCCTGCAGAACACATTACAGATATAATGTGTGTAATCATACTGTGAAAGCACACACACCAAGTGCCTGCATAGAGACAGGTATTCAGGTGTATAGATAAAGATCCTACTGTATATAACAGTATGTAATTCATATATATATATATATATCAAACAAAGTGTCACTAATGTCATTGTATAACAGGGAGCCTGTATCATGTGTCAGTAATGTGATTGTATAGCAGGTACACCAGTATCCTAAACACTGTGTCAGTAATGTGACTGTATAGCACATACACCGGTATCCTATACACTGTGTCAGTAATGTGACTATATAGCAGGTACACCAGTATCCTATACACTGTGTCAGTAATGTGACTGTATAGCAGGTACACCAGTATCCTATACACTGTGTCAGTAATGTGACTATATAGCAGGTACACCAGTATCCTATACACTGTGTCAGTAATCTGACTGTATAGCACGTACACCAGTATCCTATACACTGTGTCAGTAATATGACTGTATAGCACGTACACCAGTATCCTATACACTGTGTCAGTAATCTGACTGTATAGCACGTACACCAGTATCCTATACACTGTGTCAGTAATCTGACTGTATAGCACGTACACCAGTATCCTATACACTGTGTCAGTAATCTGACTGTATAGCAGGTACACCAGTATCCTATACACTGTGTCAGTAATATGACTGTATAGCACGTACACCAGTATCCTATACACTGTGTCAGTAATCTGACTGTATAGCAGGTACACCAGTATCCTATACACTGTGTCAGTAATCTGACTGTATAGCAGGTACACCAGTATCCTATACACTGTGTCAGTAATCTGACTGTATAGCAGGTACACCAGTATCCTATACACTGTGTCAGTAATCTGACTGTATAGCAGGTACACCAGTATCCTATACACTGTGTCAGTAATGTGACTGTATAGCAGGTACACCAGTATCCTATACACTGTGTCAGTAATATGACTGTATGGCAAGTACACCAGTATCCTATACACTGTGTCAGTAATGTGACTGTATGGCAGGTACACCAGTATCCTATACACTGTGTCAGTAATGTGACTGTATAGCACGTACACCAGTATCCTATACACTGTCAGTAATGTGACTGTATAGCACGTACACCAGTATCCTATACACTGTGTCAGTAATATGACTGTATGGCACGTACACCAGTATCCTATACACTGTGTCAGTAATGTGACTGTATAGCACGTACACCAGTATCCTATACACTGTCAGTAATGTGACTGTATAGCACGTACACCAGTATCCTATACACTGTCAGTAATATGACTGTATAGCACATACACCAGTATCCTATACAGAGTTGGCCTGATTCAGAGACGGACGCTCGCTCTGAAAAGAGCGCTCGCTCTGAATCAGGGCGTTTCGGGGTTTTTTGTGCGGCCTCCTGGCCGCTCGCATAGCTGTGGATGACTACCCACAGCTATTGCGAGTGGCCAGGACGATCAGGGCTTGCGACAAGACCCTTGTGGTAGGGTCTCGTGGCCGCAAGCCCCAGAGAGCTTCTGGCTCTCATAGAGCCGGAAGCTCTCCCACTGACATCACTGGCGATGTCAGTGGGGCCGCCCACAAATGGCAGGCGTCCGTATGGGAACGCCTCCGTTTGTGAAGCCACCTCCCCGCCACGCCTACAAAACGGGGTGAGCTGTCAATCACCATCGACAGCCGCCCCTTTTGTAGTGAGCCAAGGAGCTAGAGAATTTCTCTCTCGCTCCGGGGCTTGTGCACGTGCAGTGCGGCCGCTGCGCGTGCGCAGAGCACACCATCGACCCGCTCGCGTGCGCTCAAGCACTTGCGAGCAGGTCTGAATCAGGCCCAGTGTCCGTAATCTGACTGAATGGCAGGTGCACCAATATCCTATACACTGTGTCAGTGATATGACTGTACAGCACATACACCAGTATCCTATACACTGTGTTAGTATAGCAGACATACAGTGATCCTATATATCTAACACTGATATACCACAATTCAATAAGCACTGTCTGAACTAGAATTACATGAGCGCCCCTTTACTGCTTAGTTACTCCCCTGCAGTCGCAAAAGGTGATGTGTTTGATATGCGTATGACTGTGCTTTGCCTGTAGATTAATATGCTTGGTTCCAGCACATCTGTAGTGCAAAAGCATGCAACATATGCTCCGTAAACAGGCATGGTCAGCATCAGGCCCTAGTCTCCGAGTCAGTCATCACTCCCTAGTCTCCTAGTCAGTGTTAGGCTCTAGTCTCCTAGTCAGCTTCAGCTCCTAGTCTTCTAGTCAGCATCAGGCCCTAATCTCCTAGTCAGCATCAGGCCCTAGTCTTAGTCAGCATCAGCTCCTAGTCAGCATCAGGCCCTAGTCTCCTAGCCAGCCATTAGGTCCTAGTCTCCTAGTCAGCATCAGGCCCTAGTCTCCTAGCCAGCCATCAGGCCCTAGTCTCCTAGCCAGCCATCAGGCCCTAGTATCCTAGCCAGCCATCAGGCCCTAGTCTCCTAGCCAGCCATCAGGCCCTAGTCTCCTAGCCAGCCATCAGGCCCTAGTCTCCTAGCCAGCCATCAGGCCCTAGTCTCCTAGCCAGCCATCAGGCCCTAGTCTCCTAGCCAGCCATCAGGCCCTAGTCTCCTAGCCAGCCATCAGGCCCTAGTCTCCTAGTCAGCATCAGCTCCTAGTTTCCTAGTCAGCATCATGCCCTAGTCTCCTAGCCAGCCATTAGATCCTAGTTTCCTAGTCAGCCATCATGCCCTAGTCTCCTAGCCAGCCATCATGCCCTAGTCTCCTAGCCAGCCATCATGCCCTAGTCTCCTAGTCAGCATCAGCTCCTAGTCTCCTATTCAAATGCTAAATAGAGCAACAATAATCTGAGTATCAGTTTATCACTGTAATTATTGACAAGGCAGACCCCACCTGTAATCTCTCTGCAGGACCCCCTATGGGGGAGATCAGCTTCGGTCCCTATTTGCTCAGCAATTGCTAACTGGTTTAGCTCCCCTGCTAGCTGTAATCATCATGTTGCCTACTGTAACTGATAAGCAGACTGTAGACTAGCCCTCCTGTGTCTATGGTAGTATCCTGGTGGTGGTTATACTACACCTGAAACGAGTCAGCTCAGTAGATAGATGTAAGTGCATTTTTTAATAGAAGTGGTCTTATATACATTTAGTGTACTCCAAAACTGAAGCACAACAGGGTATAGAAAAGGCGACAATCCCAGCACCACTGCTGGTTACAAAACAAATATACATGGCCAAGGTTTGGACTGTCCAGAGCGCTGCGGATCACGAAAATAATTTACAAGTTGCTCTCAGGATGGTGCCATATGTCTATGACATCCCAAGCCACTGACTGCTGCGGTAGTCATTTAAGTTAGCTGTGTCAAAGAGATTCTGCAGCAGCTGTGTTTGGCTTATGCTGATAAGTGGTTTGACAGTAACTCTGGAGGACAAACTTCCAAACTACAGTGACTCATTCTATAGTCATGATATGGATACAAAGCACAATTATATATATATATTATATATACACTACTTTGTGTTGCTATGTGAATTACCTGATCTCATGGATTATAATGTAACCCCCTGGAGTGCAGCCTCCTCTGTTAGAGCACGCTCCTTCCTCTATCCGCCTGTCAGTGGGGTGGTCTGTATCTCTGTACTTTATCTGCATCACTTCCATGGGTGTTAATTGCAGCCAGTGCTCAGACCTTCTCTTCCTGCACAGATAAACACCTTTACTGCAGAAACAGATATAGATCAGCACAAATATCACTTAGAATGGCAGTAACTGAGTAACACATTCTCACCAGAGCCTAGAGAAGAAGAAGAAGCCGGGTAATGAAGTAACTGTAACACTGACAATTGCATCGGCCTCCAGCGTTACACTGACGCAATGGTGGTGCACATGAGAAGCACTAGAGTACAACGCACGTCCTCCCTGATAGGGGAACATCTAAAAAGAGACAACAAAAATGATTCATAGGAATACTGTGTAAAAATAAATTAATATAAAAGATTGGATAAAAATGCCACACATAAGTAAGTACCCCCCATCTCACACACACCAAACACAATATAATAATAATGATAAACAGCCCCTGATGCAGGTGGATAAACAAGGATTACTTATCTGTCATATGGACCGAAATGTAACAGAATCCAGATTTACTGAGATCGTCCGGCGACTTTGGCCTCTAAATTGTGGGATGTAATAGTCACAGGGCGATGTGTGGCGGGTTATGTATTCACACAATTCCAGCATTTTGGCTTCTTTTCAGCATGTTTCTTAATAAAAATTATTTACAAAAAAAAAAAGTATAGGACCCCCTTCCCCCCATAAGAATAAAACCAACACTAGTGATTTAGCCCGGACTGACATTGGCAAAAATGTTGAGTCTCTAATTACCACCACTATGCCAGGGCTGGTGGCACTACAGCATGAGGACACCTGGCGTGGGGTCTGCCAACCATAGGCCGGTCGCACAGGGCTGGAATCCCTAGGGAAGTGGACCCCGTACCTATGAACAACCAGCCCTGTGCTGGTAGCACTTGGGCCGTGTGTGGGGTTCATAAATGTTTGTAAAAAAAAAAAACACAAGCGCCAGCCATGCCTTGGCAGACCGGACCTGCTGGCACCTCTAAAAAAAAATAATAATATTAACCTACTTTTTCTATGAAGACTGTCTTGTCAACTTTTTAAATATTTTTATATACAGGTGCACTACAGATGCCAGCGGGAGGCTGGGCACAGGTATCTTGTGTATTCTGTAAGAACTCCTGGCTAATATAAATGTTATTGTGCCATATCAGTCTGTGGAAAGCAGGGCACATCTGAAGGGATCACTATGATCATTTATTAATATGGTGCCATGCAGACTCCATATAAATAAATGATGATATTAGTAATAGTTTTACACACAGGCGTTCACGGGATCCATTGATGCAGTTGTCCAAGCAAGAGACTTATAAGTCTCTTCCACCAAAAACCCGGGTCCGACCTGGGTTTTCAGACATGGTTCCAACCCAGGTCAGACCATTTACACAGCACCATCGACCTGGGTTGTTCTTAGGTCAGACCCGTTCACACTGAACCTGGGTCTGCCCTGATAAACTTGTGAGGTCATAAAAAGTGGAAGGTGACTGCTCCACAGCCACCAATCAGCTCCTTTTAGGCATGACCCAGGTCAGATAACCTGGGTTGCACCGTTTACACTGCACAATTATACCCCTTTTACACCGGAGCTAAAACCCGGGTTTTTTAAGGGTTAACCCGGGCAGCTCCCTGGTGTAAAAGGGCAGAGAGTTGGATCCGGCAATCCAACCCAGGTAACTAGCAGGGTGTAACACGGGCGTAGCCCGTGAAACCCTGCTGTGAGAACAGCGCACTCCGGGTCACGATGACCTGGAGTGCACTGCTAGCCGGCCGATTGGTCCGGCTTCAGTGGCGCTTGGAGATGACGTCATCTCCGACCACTTTCACTCCGCAAAAGCCGGGTCTATGCAGACCCGACTGCGGTGTGAGTGGCGCTGACTCGGGAATATCCCGAGTCGGCGCCGGCAAAATTCCAGGTCTGATCCGGATAGGAACTTTGTTCCAACTCCGGGTCAGACCCGGAATTTAGGTGGAAAAGGGGTATTACCCAGGTCCATCCTGGGTCCGACCCAAGTAGCTACCTGGGTTGAATTACCGGGTTACTTGACCCAGGTTATTTTTCAGGGACCCTTTTACACTGAGCTGCGACCCGGGTAGACCCAGCAAAAACCCAGGTTTTTGCTCTGGTGTGAAAGGGGTATAAGGGGGTCAATCCAATAAGTAGCAAGTTTGTTTCTTGAAACTTACAGACTTCGCACAAATGTGCGCTCACGAGAATTCTCCAATCCAATTAAAAATGCAGCGGAGGTTTGCGAGTTGACTGCCAAATGGGGTGTGAGAGAAGTGCATGAAAAAGTGGGGAGACCGTTCAGGATCCCCAAAAATCGATAATTTCTTTAGCAGGACCATATAGAAGGCTGTTTGTGGGCATTAGGAAGGTACTGTCGGATTTTAAATAGTGTCAAATGGCTGATTTGTGCTATTTTTCCTAAAACAAAGCCAAAAAAATTATAAAAAGCAAACTTTTTTCGTTTAATGAATTAAACGAAAAGTAAAAAAAAAAAAAAAAAAAAAGTAGGAAAAAAAGGTGATTTGGGGGTACTTTGAGGGCAAAAAAAAATATGTAAAAAAAAATGTAGAAAATGTTAATTTTTCAATTTAAAAAATATTGTAATTAAATTTGGGGTGCGTAAGCCAACGAAAAAGTTGATTTTAGGGTCATTTCAAGACAATTTTTTTACCAAAGAAAAAAAAAATGACATGTAATTATTGGACTAATTAGGCTATTTGGAAACTTCCAGTTGCCTAATTAGTCATTAGGGGGGTGTTCAAGGAGTTCAGCAGGTGTCCCAACATTTTAACCTTAAATAAAAAATGTCCTTTCCATCTCTCACCCTCAGGGAGTTGCGAAGGGAAAAATGCGAATTCAGTCTGACTGATTCAGTGCGAGTTGCTAATTGGATTGCAAAATGAATTCGCTGTGCGAACTTGAAGAAAAATAGCAACTCGCACCTCGCAATACGCACCTAATTGGATTGACCCCTGATGTGTAGCAACCATCGATAGTTTGTAACCAATGGTGGAGGGCCTATGTTTCTCTGCAGAAATGTGGCAATGGATTATTTTTTTTTTTTCAGTTACTTAGCCCTACCTCCCTCCCTGATTGGCGCAACGCATTCCTGTGACCCATTCCGACAAGAGACCCACTGCCAATAAAAACCTCACGTTGGCTCTATCCACAAAATGCCACCTCCACTATGTGTAGGCAACAGGTCCGGGAAATAAGGACTTTTACACTACGGCAGAAAGACATTTCATACTCCTGAAGTATCCTTGTAAATTAGGACCAGCGTACAGAGAGCTGTATGTACAGTTCCACTTAAACCCTACAGAAACGAAATTCTCATGACAGGATTAAATTGTGGTTTTCATAATCCGGGACAACATCAAACATGAGGGAGAGAAAAAGTAACTGTAGCAAAACTGGAGTCTGGTCCTAGCGTATGAAGAGTAGAAATCCTAATGACTGAGGGGGGTGGGGGGGGGTTGGATTGTATGATATTCATTGTATACTTCCAAAAAACAGATAATACATATTTTTTGGCAAATATTAAATGCATGTACAGAGTATTAAATTCCATTCGGCAGACTCCCTGTCCCCGAGGCAGCTCTGCGCACATATATCTGTGTCCTTTCATCGGCTGGGTGTGTGCCGTGCTGGGAGACCAGAGGGGCCTGATACAGCTCTGGGCCTCTCTCACACTATAGGCCCAACAAGACAACTCAAGCTTCTTTTTCGGACTAGATTTCTCAAACCTTCTAAAGAGGACAAGTGGGGGGTGTTACTCTTAGCAACCAATCAGCTTCTGGCTATCATTTTATAGAATGTACTAGATCAGTGGTGTCAAACTCGGGCCCTCCAGCTGCAGTGGAACTACACATCCCAGCATGCAGTGCCACAGTTTTGCTATTAGGGCATGCCAAAACTGTGGCAGGGCATGCTGGGATATGTAGTCCCACAAAAGCTGAAGGGCCCGAGTTTGACACCACTGTACTAGATAAATGATAGCTAGAATCTGATTGGCTACAACAGCTCCAGTTTTCCTAGTTAAACATTTTGATACATTTCCCATTGTCACTTTTTATTTTAATATTAACCAAACGATTATCATCATTTCTCTTGTTCCATGTGCTAAATGTAAATCTAATATATGATCCTCATCTGAATAATGTGTAGATTGTACTATATTGAGCAAAAAGTGTTTTAAATACAGTAGAATGTTGTTAAAATCCCGTCTAGTGGATGTACCAGGTTAGGGGGGTGTAGTGCTCTTATATTCACACCCAAAATGCACAGAAGTCTCCTCGTAAATTGTAATTATAGGTTAGCATGTATAGTATACAAGGATGTGCCTTGTAATCATATCCTTCTATGCATAGTTGCCGAAATTAAAATAATGCCCTCTAAAGGTGGCCATACATCAGAGACCGGATTTTGCGATCCGGCGATGCAATGGCAAGTGCCGGTGTTTCCGGGTGGCAACGCCGACCTCCCACCATCGATGTTCTGCGATCCGTCGCCGGATCGCAGACATTTTTCATTTTAAATGTCGGCGATTTGACGATCGCAATCATTTTTTGATCGTGATCATCAAATCGGGAAAATCCAACATGTTGGATTTCTGCGATCCCGCGATGCCGGGTTGCCGCATCGTGGGATCTCGGCAATCCATCGCTGATGGATGGGCCCCATGAGAGTAAAGGTGCCCATACATCTGCGACGGATCGTCGCGATGCAGGGATGCGATCGGAAAATTCCGATCGCCCATCGGAAACTTCCGATCGGCCACCATCGATGTTCTGCGATCCGTCGCCGGATCGCAGACATTTGCCATGTTAAATGTCGCCGATTTGACCATCACGATCATTTTTTGATTGCAATCGTCAAATCGGCAAAATCCAACATGTTGGATTTCTGCGATCCCGCGACGCCGGGTTGCAGCATGGCGGGATCGCGCCAATCCATTGCAGATGGATGGGGCCCATTACAGAAGGCCGGCCGCAGGTGGGAGGCACAGGCCACGTGATTTGCATGATTCATAGCAACAGAGCAACCATCGATAGTTAGCCACCGATGGCGGAGGGCCGATGTTTCTCTGTCATCGAAGGCAGATGTGTTGCAATCAGATTATTTTTCAGCCAGCAGCACTTAGCCCCATCTCCCTCCCTGATTGGTGCAACGGATTCCTGTGACCCATCCTGACAAGAGACCCGCTGACAATGAGAAACGTCATGTGGTTTGGCCTTGATAACCAAGAACAAGCCCCACTAGGTTAGGACCCCCTGTTTGGACCATTATACGTCACAGGGAATCTGCCAAATCACCGGATCAACCGAGTGTCGTAAAGTAGAACTTTGAATTTTATTTCATTTCACGTAAACCCACCCAAATGTACATGTTTAGATTTATGCTGATCTCGCCTTTACCTTCATCCATATGAAATGTTGAGTTTATGTTCTTATATACATACACAAATAAAACATATACAGTAATATGATCTTTGGTGAACAAGTTACTGGAAAATATAACACCGTACTGAGATACAGCCGTAACCCATACAATGGAGTGATAGCAAGAAGTACTTCACATCACAGGTTAAAACAGCACAAACAATGTGAACGGAATCCACTACAATACAGTATATATTTGTGCACATGACAGGCAACCCGATACTTTTTGACGACCGCATATGTGTCCCTATAGCATCCAAAAGGGGCGGACATCATCCCCATTCTAAGCAATGAATGCAAAAAATAAATGTAATCAAAGAAAGAGACACCACGTGCCCTCAACCCCTCCACTCACCCCAAAACACTATTTAGAGCACTCACAATGCTCATTCCTGCTCTGCGTGTGGCTTCGTTCCCCCAGCACAAGCACTAGATATTTCCACCACCAGGGAGATAGCAGAGGTTGGGTCATGTCCTATCATTTGCAACATCCAGTTGCATTTCTCTACAAGAGCGCATTTCTAACCTTCAAAACGTGCCACGTGTAATGTAGACAGCCTTGACGTACTTTAGGAGAAAACATGAAATGAAGTACTTTAAACTTTGACATTACTCTTTATCCATTAGGTATATTTTATGTAGGTCTGTAAAGCCTTAAAGCTTACTCAAAAGCACCCTAAAATGCATTAGAAGGATTAACTGGTGCACCTTGAAATACGTTAGATGGACAAGCTGGTGTACCCTGAAATGCATTAGTTGGACAAGCTGGTACACCCTGAAATATGTTAGTTGGACAAGCTGGCACACCCTGAAATGCGTTAGATGGACAAGCTGGTGCACCATGAAATGCATTTGTTGGACAAGCTTGTGCACACTGAAATGCGTTAGTGGACAAGCTGGTGCACCCTGAAATGCGTTAGTTGGACAAGCTGGTGCACCCTGAAATGCTTAGCTGGACAAGCTGGTGGACACTGAAATGCGTGAGTGGAGAAGCTGGTGCACCCTGAAAAGCATTAGCTGGACAAGATGGTGTACCCTGGTGTACTGCCTGCATATAGTGCAATAAAGCATACATATCTGAGTGCACTGCCTGCATAAAGTACAATATAGCATAGATATCAGTGAACTGCCTGCATAAAGTGCAATATAGCATAAACATCAGTGTACTTCCTACATAAAGTGCAATATAGCATAAACATCAGTGTACTTCCTACATAAAGTGCAATATAGCATAGCTATCAGTGTACTGCCTGCATTAAGTGCAATATAGCATAGATATCAGTGTCCTGCCTGCATAAAGTGCCATACAGCATATATATCAGTGTACTGCCTGCATACAGTGCAATATAGCATAGATATCAGTGTCCTGCCTGCATAAAGTGCAATACAGCATAGATATCAGTGTACTGCCTGCATAAAGTGCAATATAGCATAGATATCAGTGTACTGCCTGCATAAAGTGCAATATTGCATAGATATCAGTGTCCTGCCTGCATAAAGTGCAATACAGCATAGATATCAGTGTCCTGCCTGCATAAAGTGCAATACAGCATAGATATCAGTGTACTGCCTTCATAAAGTGCAATATAGCAGATATCAGTGCACTGTCTGCGTTAAGAGCAATATAGCATAGATATCAGTGTACTGCCTGCATAAAGTGCAATATAGTATAGATATGAGTGTACTGCCTGCATAAAGTGCAATATAGCATATATATCAGAGCATACTGCCAGCATAAAGTGCAATATAGCATAGATATCAGTGTACTGCCTGCATAAAGTGCAATATAGCATAGATATCAGTGTACTGCCTGCATAAAGTGCAATATAGCATAGATATCAGTGTACTGCCTGCATAAAGTGCAATATAGAATAGATATCAGTGTGTACTGCCTGCATAAACCATAGATATCCGTGTACTGCCGGCATAAAGTGCAATATAGCATATATATCAGAGTGTACCTGTTCCAGGGGTTCTTTGACCAACATTAATGGATACATTTCTAGAATCTGTTTTCTGTGCATTTTCTTGCCTCTAGGCTGTATACAGCCGGAGCCGGTGCAAAGTGCAGCCTGACTGGTGCTTAGCAGCTTGCAGATAGAACTAGCCCGGACTGGCAGCGTACAAACACTCTGTGCAAACATAACCTAGCAGCAGTGCAAGGCACACTCACACCGGTGCTGATGGGATGTGAAGCTAACAGACCAAGCGAAATGGCCAATGCATGTTATATAAGCGCAGTGTATAGCCGGCTGATGAGCGTGATCGTGGAATAGATCGTGAAGTCTCACTCTCCCGTGGATTTTAAACCTAGTCGCGCAGCAGCACCTGCAGTAGTGCGGCCGGCGTCCAGCAGGGGCCGCTACGCCGCCTCTCGCTGCACTGCAATGCATAGAGCCTCGGCAGCAGTGGCTGCATTACGGCAGGTGTCCAGCAGGGGGGCTGAGCCTCCTCTCGCAGCGCTATATATATAGAGCCGCAGCAGCGCTCGACAGTGTCATTAGGCAGCAGCAGCAGCGGGCACTGCCAGGTGGGGGGCTCAGGACTCTGACACAGGCAGCAGCAGCAGCAACACCGGAGTCCATCCGAGCTAACCCTGGATTCGCGGAGCTCGTCACCATGCTTGGCTGGCTATAGGAGCTCCATGGAACTAGCCAACTTCTACGAGGTGGACTCCCGGCCGCCCATGAGCGCCCAGCCCGCTGCCTACGGCTACAGGGAGCCCCCGGCCGCCGGGGACTTGAGCGAGCTGTGCGAGAACGAGAACTCCATAGACATCAGCGCCTACATCGACCCTGCAGCCTTCAACGACGAGTTCCTGGCTGATCTCTTCCACAGCAGCAAGCAGGACCGAGCCAAGGCAATGGACTACCACCACCAGCAGCAGCAGCAGGTGGGTCACCCCCAGGCCTATGGCTGCCTGGCCAACTACATGGACAACAAGCTGGACAACAGCTTAAGACCCCTGGTCATCAAGCAAGAGCCCAGGGAAGAGGAGGAAGCCAACAGGGCATCCCTGGCTGCCCTCTACCCCCACCATGCCCCCCAGCACCCATCCCACCTGCAGTACCAGGTGGCCCACTGCGCCCAGACCACCATGCACCTGCAGTCAGGGCACCCAACTCCACCGCCAACCCCTGTGCCCAGTCCACACCACCACCATCCAACCCACCCACGCCACCTCCACCACCAGCTCCCAGCATCTTCTGGAAAGGGCATGTCTTCTTCATCATCATCCTCGTCTTCTTCATCGTCCTCTTCCTCAGAGACTAGAGGCAAGTCCAAAAAGTGGGTGGACAAGAACAGCAATGAGTACAGGGTGAGGAGGGAGAGGAACAACATTGCTGTGAGGAAGAGTAGGGACAAAGCCAAGATGCGCAATGTGGAGACCCAGCAGAAGGTGATGGAGCTGTCCAGCGAGAATGAGAGGCTAAGGAAGCGGGTGGAACAGCTCGGCAGGGAACTGGAGACCCTCAGGGGGATCTTTCGCCAGCTCCCAGAGAGCTCCCTGGTGAAAGTAATGGGAAACTGCACATAATGTTGGGTACATGCTTGCAGTCCTCAGTCTGTGGTCATGTATGGACCTGCGTATAATATGTAGATACCTGCAGTCCTCAGTCTGTGGCCCAGCATGGACCTGTGTATAATGTTGTGTGCATATGTGCAGACCTCAGGCTGTGGTCCTCTATGGATCTGAACTAAGTGCCATGGGTGATATAGACACTCCCTTGAACTTGGGTCCCACTTTGGTTGAACACTTTGTGGATACCACCCTGTGCCCATCAGACCTGTGGTTGTGTGGACATTGCGTGTCTGCATGAGCAGACTGCACCAGGTTGTCTTTGTGGTGCTAGCACAAACAGGGCACCTTCCCTGCTTTCTAAAACTTCCATTTATACGAAATATATTTTTGTCCAATGTTTTTTTTGTTTTTCTTTTTGTACGCTGTGTAAACCATCTTTATATTACATCTCACCCTTTTTTTAATTTTTTTTTTATACAAGTTGTGGTAGGGGCCGGATGTCTATGTTTTTGAGCAGAGGTGTAAAATGTTCTATATAATGTTTATTAGAACCCACTGGGTTGCTGCAATGGCTTGTACTGCGACATGCTGCAGGACTTGCTGACACTCAGTGGGTTCAATTTAAGGGTTGACCTCTATTGCTCCAATAGCCTAAATTGCTTGTGCCATAATGAGTTTGATTATTAACAGGGTATATACTTCTGTGCACCTTACACCTTTTATTAGTGCCTTAAAATCAGTTTGGTGCATCTGTTATACTGTATAAACGATCTTCATAGATGATCTAGCTTAACCTTATGCAAACACCAGCTTTGTACTGTACTGGATGCCATTGCAATTTTTTCCTTTGGAGAAAGAAGACACATCAGACTTTTGAGAGAGATATATATATATATATATATATATATATATTTTTTTTTTTTTTACTATATAAAGTTTGAGCTAAGATCAGGGTCTACCTAAATCCCAAATACTTGCAATGTGGTGCCTTGTTAGTATAAATGCACAAATTTGATGGCCCTGGTAATTACAAGGGATGACACGGGAATATTATGCAAACCTAGATGTCTTTTGTATTATCATACATATTGTATTAAAGAGGACAGGAAAAAAATAAAGCCATTTATTGTAAATATCACAGTGATTTTAATCTTGAATAACATTCGGTAGCTGCTATTTGCTGGTAATTACAGTGTGTTTTTTTTTTTTTTACCTTACCGCTGTATATAGCGACTTTTAACCCCCGACTTAAATGGATCCAGTGGAATGTGAATTAGAAAAACTTGTGCAGTTTTTAAGCTTTAAACTTTTTTTTTTTCATTGCTCATAATCTTGCCATGGAAAACTGTGTATACTTATTATTGTAAAAAGAACCAAACAGATTTTTTTGTATTTTTATTTTTGCAAGCTGCAGTGAATGCACCTACGTAGCTATTAATTGTGCATCTCCCTCAAGTCTAATAAACTATGCAGTACCCAGCTCTAACTAGTCTCACACCTCACTGATTAGGTGTTCTATGGCATAGCATTACTTAGTCCACCTACCCCCATTGCCCCCCAAGCTGTAACACTTTACACCATTGGCTACCGGAGAAGCCTATGGCAACCTATTTCTGCACCGTCTGACTGCTAAATTATTGCTCCTTGTCAGAAAACCCCAGGAAACTTATTAAAGCTTTATTTTTTATTATTTTTTATTATTTTGAGAACGTTATAATTTTTTTTTTTTTTTCAGTTATTGAACAAAAAAGTTTTTTACGCACATTTGTTATTAATTATACTTTTGAAACACAACTTGCATACTTTTATGTTTTTATTTCCAACATAAATAAAGAATATACACAGTCAAATATTTTTTTTCCTGTTTGTTCGTTTAATTTCATAAGGACATTTGAAGACTTCTTAGTAATAACACGGACTGTGACCGTACATTGCTTCTGGTGCAACAGACTGACGGAATGCCGTTTACACCGTAATGAGATGCATCTAAGGTGAACTATTTGCCTAAAGGTGTAAGAATTACAAATTAAGTCTTTGGCATGAAGCTGGGTACAGGAGTGATACATATTTGTATAATGTATGTGAGAACTGTAGAACATTATAAGTATCAATACATTATGCAATAAATATCAAAATATACATATAATTCCACAAACTATAATGCAATAAATATATAATACTAAATATGCAACTAGGCAAGGGGAGTAAGGCTACAGTGCTTCTAAAGTAGAAACAAACAATATGCTATTTAGAGGTAAAAGTAGTTACTCTCATTACAGAACCACATTGAAAATCGATACTGAGAATCTAATGTTCAGTGCAACCCGAAACAGATCTGCCCAAAGTCCCTCTTACAGACTGAGCGTTTCATATTGCATTTGTTTGGCTGTCTCTATGCAACTTTATACTTACACCGTGTGTGTGTGTGTATATATATATATATATATATATATATATATATATATATATACATACATACATTTATCATTTAATTGAGTGTATGAATATAATTTGATTTAGAAAAGTTTTTTGTTATAAATGTTTTTAACGCAGAGGTTCCCAAAGTCCACCATTCCAGTCCACATTTTAGGGATGGCCAATGCTCGAGCACAGGTGACTTAATTAGTACCTCAATCCATTTGATTTAACCATCCGGACTCAAGCTTGGATATCTCTAAAACGTGGACTGTAATGGCGGACTTTGGGAACCTCTGCGCTTAACGTTAAATTCATTGGGAAAGTGCCATCAATCTGGCCAAGTCTAAAATGAGTTTAAGAATGAAAGACATAATAAATAAATAAATAAACTTTAATGCAGTTCCCATATCCTAAATCCATTCTACATTAGGACCCCCATTTATTAACAATCGCTAATGACATTACTGCCCATGATCGCATTGCAATATGCGCCCATGGCGCCCCGATGTATCGTCCGGGACATGGGTTCCGAAAAGGTCCATCCCTGCGATGTGCTGGGAGAGCTGCCGGCCACTGACGGGGCTGCTGCACGTGCGTGGTCACGCTGACTGCACAGGCACGGCCGCCATTGCAGGGGAGGGCAATGGCGGCCGTGCTAATTATGCGCGGTCAGCTGCGGGGGCCAATATGTTGGTTTATTTGGCAGCATGGCATCCCCCATAGAAACCTATGGGGGATGCGGCTGCCTGCGGGAATGTAGGGATCATAACAGGTATCGGATATATCGGCTGCGGTCCCTCCTTCATGCATCCGGGGGAAACAAATATTTGTGGTTAACCCCCTGTTTTCGAGGATTATACCTTAATCATGCATTGATAAATGGGCCCCTAGGTCATGAATCACAGAACATACAGTAGATTTAAATTCTAAACACGGCATTAAGATTCTAGAACCCGGCAATGTGAACTATGTCATTGCAGTCTATTGGTTCTAACCTGACTGCGCTCTACATATATCGACACAAGGGAGCACAACTTGTGGGGGCCCAGAGTGTGTTATCGGGGTCTCATGAACGCGTCGCCTCTTTTGTAGTCCGAATCAGTGAACACTTGTTGGGCACCAGCGCGGTAACACTTGTTTCACTGATCAGCTGTGTACCGGCCCCTACCGTGAGCTGACGCTGCAGGGTCACAGTATCTACTTATAGTCACAGTGCAAAAAGCACATTTTAAATATAAAACCTGGAGGATCATGTGACCTGGAAAGGGAATAAGCCATAACATTGGACCGTAGTCTGTAGGAGTTTCTGGGATCTATTCAACAAGAGTGACGATGTTGCCCAGAATATTATCGGGCAACATCGTCACGATATTTTATCAATGATGATAAAATATGGCATTATTTTGTGCAGGGACAGCGGTTGCGGTAACACGCTGTCCCTGCGATGCCACAGAAGGGATTGTTCTCGGGATTCCGAAAACAATCCCTCCTGTGTGTTCCTGCGAATGCTCAGTCATGCGCTCGGGAACAGTCTCAGTCCTGGCTTCCCGGTGACCGCGGAGGGGTAAGTACAGCTTTAGCCTCCCGAAATTGATTGATATGTGTATGCAGGCTTTATACTAGCCTGTATACATGTATATTTATGTGCGATTATATTTGACATAAATGTTAACGATAATCGCACATAAATATTCATGTATACAGGCTAGTATAAAGCCTATATACACATATCAATCAATTTCGGGAGGTTTAAAAGCCTCTAGAGTGACTTACCGGCTGCCGATCACCGGGAAGCAGGGACTTATGGGCAATATTCCCTCTGTCCCTGCAGTTTTCGAGAAATATACATATTTTCTTCATGTAACGCCATTCTGAAATGGCGTTACATAACACTTTTTGCTTTGCTGAATAGCAAAAAGCGTTAAAGCACTGTAGAGATCAATGGCTGATCCCTACAGTGCGGTACTCAGCGAGATGGGAATCAATGGATCCCATTGCTGATTAGGGGATTTACATAAAAAATATGGAAATCATAGTTTCCGTGTTTTTTATGTACAAAAAAAATCAATGCTGAATAGTTCCCTCTATGCGTCTAGGTATTCAGTCATTACATGAAACGTTTATAAGACAAGTGCATCAGTATTGCAGGTTAGTTCGCTGTTGGGTCTGTCACATTGGTGCTGAAACCGGCCTTTAGGGCTAGAACGAGCATGACATGGGCGCTCAAACTGACGGAGGCACGTTTTGCGCAAGGAATTCATCAGAAAACGTGGATTTTCTCGGCGTTATGCCCACAAATTCCTTAATGGCTGTCTATACATTATCATTGTAGTTGTGACAGCAACCAGACCACTGCCAGCTGCGGCCCGGGTGAAGATGCAGTCAACGTTAGTGAGGTGGGGGGAGTGGGCCAATTCCCTCCGCACACATATTATACAGTATATATATTTAGAAGAAAATGTGTATTCTAGCTTATTCTCTACCCAGGTCTCATAGACATATATTGGGCCAGCACAGTGGTTAGCATTGATGTATCACAGCGCTAGGGTCAGGGGTTCAATTCTGCCCAGGGCACTATCTGTGTGGAGTTTGTATGTTCTCCCATGTTTGTGTATGTTTCCTCCAGGTGCTCCACTTTCAACAGGTGCCCGCACTCCAAAAACAAACAGTGAGGTTACTTGGCATTGACAAACTTAGGTGTGTGTGTATGAAAGGGAATATAGATTGTCAGGGATTGAGGCATAACATTTAGGGGCTATATAACTATTAATAATAATTATGACCCCTTTGTACTCTAGTCATGCAATGAATTAGGGTCAAGTGCTTATCGGATATAATAACCTGCCCTATAATCATCCATTTCTTCACACCAAATGCAACCGGACCTATAAAATCATATTTGCTTGTTCAGAAGAGAATATACAGAATTCAAACATGAGGTAAATGTAATAGGGTGAGAGGTTAGAAAATGTGAGGGTTTAGCAGTAATCTCTCACATTGGTCGAGTTTTATCTTCAAAATGGGAAAACATCTGGGTGAGAGTTTAAATCGTGAGAGTATTGTGAGTCTGAAAAACATGAGAGTTTGCTCTGATGCTTTGTTCTCAGACTTTATTACATTGGCCGAGTTTAAAAAGTGCGAGAAAACTCACATTCTCTAATCTCTCACCCTATAACATTTGGCCCCATATTTAACTGGCCAACAGAGCAGCTTCTAGGATCAGTCCCTATCTGGTATGTTCCCTACAGAACACACATGAAGCCTGCAAAACCATTAGGCAACACGCATATGAATTATTAGTACATCCTAGTTATTCCCACACATGTACTGTATGCAGGGCCTGATTAACAATGGGGCGGATGGAGCTACAGCTCCAGGCCTCCACATAAAAATAGGCCCATTGTCATGACAACATGATGTTGACTAGCCATCTGCTGTCCACAAGGTCAGCCATAAATCATAAGTAGTAAAATTGTATTTCTATTTACCTCACAAAATTAAGCATTTTTTCTTTTACATATTTAGGGAAACATTGGGTATAGGGGTGTACATGCCCACATGGCACTGGTCACACCTATACAGCACTGGTCACATCTCCTCTGCTTCTCATAATAGGCCCTTGGTCATTTTCAGCTCCAGGCCCATGTGGCCCTCAATCCGGCCCTGACTGTATGAGTACATGGACCATGGATCCTACACTTACTGGGTTTATAACACATATACTACAGACTGAAGAGGCTTTTATAATGCAGTGACTGCACATTAATGGGCCTACTTGTTATGTTAATTATCGGCGGGACGATAATTAACATTCTAGCACCGGAACAATAAATCAATGCTCCGGCACGGAGACAGCTGATCCGAAAATCGGCTGTTTCTACAAATCTTTTCACGGCTACTTCCGTAGCAGTGAAAATTAACGCTACCGAGTCTGATTAGGGTTCAAGCAGGCGCACAACGCCCTGACGGACGGAGCAGGTCAGTGGCGCAGGGATCCCTCGTCTCAACCCTGGAGTCCTTCCCATAGGGGAGGAGTAGGGTGCGGGAGCAAACGCCATCTAAAATGTATTTTCGGAGCTTGATGAATTTTGGTCACAATAGGGGGCTGAAAGGTAAGCAGGAGATATTAACTTAATGATGAATGTTTCCATACAAAAGTGGGTGAATATGTTAATTATCACCTGCTTTTGTATAAATTAATTGATGATGAGTAGACTCTGGATTTTACGTCGTTACACAAAACTAGTTGGATGTGTGAACTAAGCGCCTCATTTATCAACGAGTTTTATCATTCACAACAACTGATAAAACTTGTTGTGTATGATAAATGGTGCTCCAGCCAATCAGCTCCTGTCATTTTTCAAACAGATGACAGTTGGGAGCTGATTGGCTGGAGCACCATTTATCATACGCAATGAGTTTTATCAGTTGTTGTGAATGATAAATCTAGTTGATAAATGAGGCGCTTAGGGACAGATGTATGAAGCTCTGGAAAGTGATAAAGTGCAGAGTGATAAACGACCAACCAATCAGCTCACAACTGTCATGTTACAAGCTGTGTTTGAAAAATGACAGGTAGGAGCGGATTGGTTGGTCATTTATCACTCTGCACTTTATCACTTTCCAGAGCTTCATACATCTGCCCCTTAGTTTGTTAAACTTTGCATATTTACTGTATGTAATTACATTGAGCTATTGGTACTCACATGATGAGCTCTTCCATGGTTTCAGAGGTCGTGTAGACGTTTTACAGAAATACCTATATTTACCACCGCCGCAGAGATATTCGGTATTGGATGGGATTTCATATGTTCATCAAAGAAACATAGGAGAAAGCAATTGCACAGTGGAAGGATTGCATACACTACCCTGAAGTTGCAAACCAAATGGTAAGAAAAGTGACTGCACAAATGCACTAGGACAGATCGCCATAAAGCTACACTAAAATGCACTCAGTTAGAGTTAATGTTAATATGTATATATATATATACGCACATACACAAATGTGTTTGCCACTGTCATCATAATATGAACTCAAGTGCCTTCACCAACATCAATATACCCTGAGTGGCCCTTTGGGTTTTATGATTAAGGTTTTTCCCTGAAGAAAGTGTAACCAGTAAAATGAAACGTCATCAGTGAACACAACGGCTGCCGGATCCAGTATGCGACCATGTCTTGCACAAGACACTACAAAAACTCTAATTCCTGCCTTCATTATGGGTTGGGTACCCCACTACTTACCTTTGGATGCCAGCAGTCGAGATGCTTGCGTCGGGCTGGTGTCGGGCTTCTTGCACCAGCATTCTGAGGGTCGGGATTTCAAGTACATCCCCCTCATTATCTCCCACATTGATTATTGCAATAGTCTCCTTAGTGGTCCCCAAAACAGACTCTCACCACTACAATCCATTCTGGGTGCTGCCCTGAGGCTGATCTTCCTCACTAAACGTTCATCGTCTGCTGCTCCGCTCTGTCAGTCCCTCCACTGGTTACCTGTATTCTACCGAATTCAATTTAAAATATTTCTACTTACACATAAGGCCAACCTACTTCTCTTCACTTATCTCAATATATCCCCCAGCTCGACCTCTCAGACCAGCACAAGATCCGCGTCTCTCATTTGCGCTCATTACATGCTCCCATTCATGATTACAGGACTTTTTAAGGCATTCGCACAAATCTGGGCCTACGCACTGTCACTAGAGGCCATACTGTCTTGGTAATAAGGGAGACGTATGACGCCCTGGAGAGAGAAGCCCAAAGCAACCAATCAGCTTCTATCTGTCATTTATCCAGCAGAGTTTTCTATGAAATGACAGCTAGAAGCTGATTGGTTGCTTCTTCCTTCTCACTGTGAAAAAACAAATGAGTAAAAGGGTTAATGAAACACACAGAGTTTTTGCCTTCCATAAATATGTGGTTTCAGACATCCTGAATATGGCCTGCAAAGATCTGTATTGTACAAGTATCTCGTATCTGGGTTCTGGACAAAAGTCTGCAATCGTACGCACACGCACGTTGTGAAAATATGCAAATGAATTGCGATCTCGCTGCGATCGCAGCACTATATCAAAATGCCCACCAGCTTATAAAGCCACCCACTTCCCATTACATACATCCGCAAGTCAGCGAAAACATCGGTAACATCGGATCCATACGCAGAGTTGTGGTTGAGCTTGACCTGACTCACAAACTGCGAAACTCCCTGTCGCCATCCAGACCTCTGGATGCATATGCCGTCGCAGGGGCTTAATTATGCACGCCCCTGTAATGGCGTTCAAACGCACAGGCATATCTGCGTTCCTTTAACTAACCCCCCTCCCTTCAACCCCAAATGGCACTTCCTGTCAGTCATTTATCAATTTATCAGTTGCTCTGCGTATCTACTGCGTTCGCTTTCGCGATCGCAACGGCCGGCTCTCACACGCGCACTGCGGTGCCTACATATGCGCAGAACGCAAACATTGACTGGGTGCGTGCGAACGCAGACTTGCGATCCAAGCTGAACGAGGCCTAAAGTCCCAGGCAACTGGGTGTTTGGCGCAATAGGTTCTGGTGCAAGGACACAGGAAGCGATGTCAGGTTACATAAAAAGACAGACTTGAAATTACCCAATGTTTCTCATCAGTGTACAGGAAATACTTAGCACCCAGTACATTACTTTGTGTCCATTCCTTCCTATCTGCATTTTGTTACCAGAATTATCCACAAGTGTGAGAGTGAAAAGACATTTTGACACTTCCAGGAACAGATTACAGAGATATCAGGGACATCATATTTCTGCTTTTATCTGTTTTTTTTTTTTATAAACAGGGTTTTAATTTTTTTTTTTTGTGAATTTACTTTTTATGGTGGGTTTTTGACCTAAGGCCTGAGCATCCCACGGAGTGTTCCCGGCAGCAGGAGATGCGTGCTCTGACCATAACCTGCCCAGTACCGCGACGGTGTGAGAGCAGAGCTGCGTATTGCAGGGGCCTCTTGTTTCATGGTGCTGAAAATTTGCAAAGCTTAGAGAAGTCAGCGGGGCTCTGATCAGATATGGGGGTGCAGGACGGATCACGGTGGGGTTTGGGAGCATTGAACAGGTTCAAACAGGTTTTTGGGCTCTATTTACTAAGCAGTGTTAGGAGACAGAGTGAAAAGTGATAAGAAAGTGATAAGGTGCCAGCCAATCAGCTCCCAACTGTCATTTTTCAACCACAGCCTGTGAGATGACAGTTGGGAGCTGATTGGCTGGGACCTTATCACTTTCTTATCACTTTTCACTCTGTCTCCGAACACTGCTTAGTAAATGGGCCCCTCAGTTTGGTATGTGCAGGCAAAAAGGGTGACTGGCATCACCAGGTCCTCTGACAAATTTTCCCTCCAAATAAGTATCTGATCCAGGACTTCTTCTCCAACTTGCAGATGGAAGCTCTCCCTAGTTTAGAAAATAGATACATAAAGAGGCAACCAGAAGTGGAAACCCCTTTAAAGTAAAAATTGGTCACATAAATAGTCTACACATACTCAGCAAAGCATTTATTCTGCATATGGAACCACCTTTATGTACATATTTGCAGGTATTACCGTGACCGAGAGACGTTATGACACAACTCACTTGCTCAAACCTCAGATACAATGTAAAATTGAGCATAAACCTTTTGCAATATGCTGTCTCTGCTTTATTTTCTAGTATAGCAAATAAGTCATATTAATTAGTATTAAAAAAAATCTTGATAATAAAAAAAGGAGACGTGTGCATTGTATATTGTTACATAACATTGGGTATACTGCATTATAAAATAAGAGAGCCACTGTAGAGGGAATATCACATTACTCAGATAATTACAGTAAAACCTTAGAATGATCTATTTGTTCCAAGAGCTTGCTATCTGTTTAGACATAAGGCAAGGCAGCAGAAACATGAGCATTGGCATCAAGTGGGATTTAGCGCTAACTAACTCAGTAATTGAAAAATAAATAAAATAATTACAACGTGAAATTGACACAATACCCATTCAGCCAGGTGTGTGTGTCCTGTGGATCTCATTGCGGCACATGGAAGATCTAACGATAAAATAAAAACGTATAAGGTATTTATAAAACCTCAAAAAAGAACATCTGACAGATATTACAATGAAGTATTTTATAGCATAATATTTGGGAAACACTGGCATAAAATATCACTGTCTGCTCACCAGTGATGGTACATGGTATCATAGTAATTCTATGTATGACCCTTTTGGCCATTGCAAATGACAAAAAGACAATATAGTGGATATTTATTTAAAGTGAACCTGTCACCTTGTGCAAGGCAGTGGCTGCCATCCTGTGGGCTGGAGTGAGGTTTGCAAGAATCCGTTCAAGCTTTTAAGACAGTCAGTAGTTCCCCGTGATTTGATTGGCTGAATGCATCTGTCACAAAATGGCTGCCTCCTTTATGTGCAAGCAATGGCTTCCCTGGGAGGAAAGGAGGAAAAATCCAGCTATGGTTCACTTCAAAGTGATATTTCATACTATTTTTAGTACCAATTTTGAATGAAGCAGGTGGTTTCGGTTTCAACATTCCCTGACAGCTATATAAAAATAAACAGGTCAAACTGGCCCCCAATCCAGCCAGACCACCCCATTGAAATAGGTCTTTCCAGTGGTCAATTGACATCAGTAGACTTTTGGATGTGATCAGTATACAAGTCCCGCCACACGTCATGTGACCATGTAATCTTCTCATGACAGCAACTCTCCAGTTCACTAAGAGCCTGATTCATTATCGTTCGCACTCGCGATTACGCACGCAATCGGCCGATTGTTGCGTTCTGAGCATGCGTACGCATCACAGTGCTCGTGCGCAAACCGGCCACTGCGATCACAGAGGCTACGCAGACCCATCGCACAGTGATTGATAGGAAGCGCCGTTTGTGGGTAGTGACGGGGGGGTGGTCGGGGAAACACAGGCGTGCCACTGCATTCGCACGCCATTTCAAGGGCGTGCATAAATTAGCCACTGGGAAGCCATATGTCAGGTCTCATAGCGTGCATGGCTGTTAGCAATTTCTGAGAACGGTCATGGCTTGTGCAAGTGTGCGTGAGGCTGCGATGTTACTCGATTGTACCGATGGTTTCGCTATTCTGCTAAGTATTACAGATGTGCGTATGGTAAAGTGGGCATCCTTATGTGGTGCTGAACTTGCATTGCCATCGCAGTGGTTTGGCTTGCTATCACAGGTGAACTGCGTGTGTACGCAATATTGTGATCTGTAGTGAACCAGGCCCTAAGTAAAGTTACTACAGTGAAACCCTGTCATTTGCACAATATGGCCGTTAAGTCACACGTGAAGTATATCTGTGTGGCTTATGTCATTTGGTAATTTTCCAAGATCAGTCACGTGCAACTTCCCAAAAAAAGTAGGGATTCCATTTTCTATCACTGGCCCCAACTTTCAATCTACTCATTAGTCGAGCATTCAAAATGGCAGGTGTGCGGCTTTGCTCCTTTGGCCAATAGGATGCGACACATCATTACCAGTCCCAGTCACAGCTGCCTGTAGATACGGCAGCCATTTTGCAGATCTGTACAAGAGAGACTTTATGCTGTTCTAGACCTATGTGAGGATAATAATGCCCCCTTATTCACACACAGGGTTAGCGTGATAAAGAGCTGGCATCACTGCCAACTTAGATATTATAGATCAGGAAAACAGGAAAAACAAGTCATTTGGGCCAAAACACCCAACCCATTACAGCAGTGTATAACATGACAATGTACCTTTTGAGAAGATTGTAATTAATACGTTTAATTATCCCTATCTATATGAAAAATCTTAGCCCGCGCCAGTGATAGAAAATCGCCTGTTTTGTTTACTGAGTAACTGATATGATGTTGACTCAGAGTAACTATGAATTGGATAATTACTTGCTGTGCAATAAACCAAAGCCAAGCCAGGCAGCGTCTCCTGGTGCGGGCAAAGCGAAAGGAAATGGCACTAGTCAAATATTTTGTATTCGGTTATTCTTGGACGAAATATGATCTAAATCTGATCATATTTATCCATACCTACCAATTCTCCTAAGTATCGGATCGGGACCTCTCCAGCCCAACTTCGGAGCCTGTACCCGATAGGCAACGTCATTTATAGATGCCGTTATCTATAGAAGCCTACGGGCTACTTTTCACATACTTGCCCGAGAGGGATCCAATAGAATCCCTCCCGGTGTACCCCACGGCCGCGCATTTGCAGAAGGACTCCCAGGTCATAAACCTGGAAGTCCTGACACCTGAAAGGACAGCTCTTATCCTTCCTCTTTGGAAGATTTGACCCATGTGCAGAGAGGTTAGAGGGCCCTGCTCGCCTGCATACAATCTATAGGATCCACGGTAAAGCAGTGCTTATGAAGTACTCATGAAGCAGCAGAGGCGTTTTAAGAGAAGAGAGGGCACAGGGCCTTATTAAAATAGCGGCAAAAAACGAAGTTTTTTCTGCCATTGGCGAGAACGGACGTTTTTCGCTAAAAAATGGCAAAATTTTCACAAATAAAAAAAAAACAGACGAAAATGGCAGCAGGCGAAAAAAAAAACCAGGAGAAAAATATTCTCCATACAAGACCTGGGACGAGATGCCCTAAATGGAAAATGCGATAAAAACCTTGTATCCGCATTTTCCATATGCATTAATGTGTGGCTGCCGGGGTTCCGATGCGGAGGGTAACGCCAGGTTTTGCTGACATTACCCAATAGAAGCCTATGGGCTTCTACCGGATCACGCTGGTATGAGAGATCCGATCGGATCCCTCCCAACATGCCCTGCGGCCACCGCGTCACTCTGCGCATGAGCAGATGGACTCCTGGGACATAAAGCCGGAAGTCCGCGGTGCTGCGAGGATCGCAAAGGACAGCGCTTATCGGAAGAGCTGTCCTCTGTGCTATTGATCGCATATGTTAGTGCATATGCGATCAGTAGGGATGCGGTGACTGGCGGTAAGTATTGCACTGTTTTAGTGCATCCCGCAGGAGAAAATAAAATGCAAAATCCATATTTTTTGCTAAATATGTGGGGATTTCTTTCAGAACCCTTTGGACACCCCCCTAATGATAAATTACCAGAAAAAAAATTGTAAGTTGCGTACTTTGGCAAAAAACGACCGCACAAATGTTGGGGCGAACAAGGCTAGAAAGCAATTTTTTTTCCAGGAAACCATTGTTCCGTGTAAATTGGGGGTACGTTAAAATGGGTGCAAGTATATTTTCATGTCGTAAAAACGCATTTTTAAAAACTGATAAAAAACGCTTGCTGCCACCACGTGCGATGTTTAAAATACTTGACGCATCCATACCGCCCCCCAAAAAATCAGACCCAATACGTTAAAACCATTTTCAAAGTTTTTCTTCTTTTCGCCTGGAGACTACAGAGAGGTCAGTATAACTGTATATGGGTGCAGGTCAGGGGCACCACACACCCTGCGCCCATTACAGATACGCCTTTGTGAAGCGGTTACATAAACATTACCATATAGCACAATGGAATATGCTGGCACTATATTACTATTAATAACTAATCTCTCACCTTCATGTAGTGGAATGGGCCATACTGTGGGCTGAGCCAATTTCCTCCAAATGTGGAATTGATACAAAGGAGGCATGAGGCACAAAACATATACAGTATTGATTCAGCACTGCTGTATACATGATGGGCCCCCCTTCAGGCACAGGTAGGGATGGCCATCAGCCATCGATGATTCAAAGTCATTGATGGTTTATGGCCGATGTCGAATGCTTTTAACATCGATGGAGGAGAACCAGATGGCTTCCCTCCATCGATGTCTAAGCATAACCGAATGTTTTGTTTTGTTTTTACACAGAGCTTAGCTCCGCCCCCAACACCAGTGAAGCCCCGCCTCCAGGTTCTGATTGGCCAGCGGGCCAGTCAGTTAAAAAACAGGGATGACCATCAGTTGGTGGCACCATCGATGGTCATCCACAGAATAGTTTACCAGCTATGGCTACTTGCTATTTTGCCATCGATGGTAACACCACCGATGGCCAACCCTAGGCATAGGTGTGTCCCAGGAAAAGACTAAGGGCCTGATTCAGAGCCGCTCATAAGCGGCCGCTCGTTTGTTCCGACCGATGTTCGCACAACTGCGCATGCATACGGATTTTAATACGCATGCGCGAAACCGTCAGTGCGGCCGAAAATCGCGTGCTCGCTAAATAGCGAATGCCTGCTAATTTGAGTGACAGGAGGAGGCGTATGTGGGTGGTAACAGGGGAAGGTGCTTGAAAACGGGGAGTGGAGATCCGAACGCAGGCGTGCCTAAAGGTCAAAACGGGCGTTTTAAGGGTGTGCATAATTACTAAAGCAGCGTCATCGACCATGTCACTTGGTTGTTTTATAGTTAGAACTGCTCGCATGATTGTGGTAGGAAAAACCAACCACAAGAATAACGAGCAGTTCATACGCCGTCCGATGTACTCGATTAATCTAATAAATAGCGGACATGACGTATGATGCGAGCGGCCAGGGGGCGTTTTTTCAAAATTACGTTCGCATGTTTTGTTCGCTCGTTCAGACATAGAGGCGTGAACAGACCGCAAAGAGCGAACGGTTAATTTAAATAGCCAGCCCCTTTTTCTGGACGAGCGAGTGCAAATAGCGTCCGGCTCTTAATCAGGCCCTAAACTAGTAGACACCTCATAATATTTACTAACATAGAATCATAGCCGTCCATAGTATCCTGAAAGAAGCAAGACTTCGGAAAAGGGTCGTGGTCTTGAAATCATGGTATTGGGCATGATTGAGGGGCGGCTTTGGCAGATACGGGGTATAGCCTGTTTTTTTTTCCCTCAAATTACCCATTGGAAATTGAAACTTTGGCCCTCATTCAGAGCCGTACGCTCTGAGCAGAGCGCACGCTCTGAATGAGGGCCGTCCTCCATAACTATGGAGCGTCCTCCTGGACGCTCGTATAGCTGTGGGTCACCAGCCACAGCCTATACGAGCGTGCAGTTTGATGGCCGCGATGGTCTTGACCATCGCGACCATCGAAACTGCGAGCCGGAGCCTGCGGTTGAGGTTTTCAACCGCAAGGCCTGGAGTGATTTTGGCTCTATCAGAGCCAAAATCACTCCCACTGACATCACTAGTGATGTCAGTGGGCCGGTTTCTGACGGGAGGCGTTCCCTTAGGAACGCCCCCGTCAGGGAGGCACGCCCCCGGCACGCCCACCAAAGAGGGCGTGCTGTCAATCAACATCGACAGCACGCCCCCTTTGATCAGACACAACGAGCGAAGGAAAGTCCTTCGCTCGTCGCGTCTGGCGCATGCGCACGACGGAGCTCCCTCCGTCGTGCGCATGCTCAGTGCAGAACATCGACCCACTTGCGAGCGGACAGCCGCTCGCGAGTGGGTCTGAATCAGGCCCTTTGTTATGAAGCTCGTTTCACCCCATAAAACAAGTATGATGATGTTTATAATGTAAATGTTTCTCTGTACGTCGCTATAGACACTTGATGTCACCGCAAAAATAAAGGATAATGATAATCCCTGAATCCTGCAGTGCTGCCGATAGCACAGACCCCTAAATGGGAGTACGGAAATCCTCCAGTCATGAATTGGTTGCAGAATGACCTATTGGGGTAAACAAAAAATGTAATAACTGCTCTAGAATGAGTGGCAGTGCTATCATTGTTTTAGGGGGTACAGAGTCAGACCCTATGTGATCCTATGTCTCCCCCCACTCTGAGGGTGGGTTCACACCTAAACGACCGGCAATCGTGCCGATGTTCAGGGCGATTTGCCTTCACCCTGGACATCGCATGATTGCCGGTACACAATGCACGATTTAATGAACGACGGAACGATCACTTGTTCCAGCCTACGGCGTCGCATGCAATATCGTGTGATTGGCTGTGCAGCACGGCCAATCATGCGATATTGCATGCGACCGATGGAGCGCGCAAATCGGGCGTACACACTGCACGATAGGCCCGATTTGTGGTTCCGATTTGGCTAAAGCGGGCCGATATTGTGCAGATGTGTGCCCACCCTGAGGCTCCTGCACCCATGAGGCAATCCCAGAGACCCCCTTTTCAGTGAAGGGCGGTTCTGTCTAGAGTAAAGATGCCTCTGACAAAATGAATGACTGAGGAGAGTGAATTCAGCACCTCATTAGCTGGTTATGTCTCCTGTCCAATCAGTTGTCACCGTCACGACATGCCTCCAGGTATTATCTGCTGCCTAGTCCTCTGAGCCCCTCTACAGGCTCTGGAAGGCGGCATCCTGGCAGTTATTGCATATACATTGGGTATCCTAGGGGCAGGCCCGAGCTACATGGCAGGTTACACAGATGTGTCCTCACTAACCTATTCTCGCGTCTGATAACCCCGTTGGTTGCGACACAGATTATGTGATTTAAGAAGCGCCATGCCTATTAGCTTGCGCTGCTGGCCTGCGTCTGTAACCTGTCAGCGGTACGTCACAGCGGAAGACGTGTCTGGGTTCAGCACACTGGGTGTTATTATATTTGTCCAGCAGGAAGACAATGCACTTGGCCAGAGAGCATAATGGCGGTGCGCGTGTTGCGCAGTATGTTGGTGCTGGTGGCGGTTAGACCACATGTGGTACAGCTTAACCAGGTGTTTTTTATAATCAAGTACAAACGACATGTAGCATAGATACACAGGCATGTACAGTTATAGCAGCCAAGAGTGCAAGGGTATTGCTGAGCGTTGTAGTGCACCGGGCAGTATGATGACAAACACGCTGGTAGTTAGTGGCGCTATGCCCTTTATGGTCGCAGTGGTGATATAATGTACAGTTCTGTATGGCTCTGTAGTAACTGGAATCTTGGAGGGCAAGTCCATTAACATGGAACGCTGGGAATGGGAGGACCCGCCTACAGGGCGCGAATGGCACATGCACATATTCTGGACACTCCCCCCTGAGAGAGATCCAATCGGATCCCTTTTATCACCCCTCCGCAGCCCGTAGCCTTCTCTCTCTCCGGGGCCATCGCAAAGGACAGCTCTTGGCGGCAGAACTGTCCTTTGCAATATTCTAGGTACATACCGCAGTATTCAACCGCGGTATGTACACGATCAGCGCGGGATGTGCCACATCGCAGACTCGATGCTTTGTACCTCCAGTGTGAATCATCGAAGTCATACAAAATGCCACAAATAGCGCACGCGTACATAGTCTCAGTATCGAATGAGACGCATGAATGTATTGACAATGTAATGGCTATTCGTGTGCGGTCTCTGCGCTTATAAGTGTGTAATGGGCGTGTCGCAGAAGTGAGTGCCAGCTCACATGCACAATTGCTATACATCTGCACCTACAGGGGAAAGTTTCAATGGTGCGATCGTTGGTCGCATTTAAAGATGCACCGACCAGTGTAAAGACGTCTCAGTACTTTCACGTTCAGACGTGTGGCTGTACACCGGAGGTATTGCCTAAAGTCACAGATGTGAAGCCGGCAAAAGACATAGGGCCTGATTCAGACCCGTTCGCTAGATGCGATCGCTTGCAAATTTTTCAAAGTGACATGGGAAGCGAGCGCTCGCTAAGGCATAAGCACACCCACTTTTGCTGTGCGAGCAATCGCTCTCTGTATGCAGGCACCCACTAGCATATATAGAGACGCCCATTAGCGCACATCATCTACAGGAAGTGTATTAAAACATTGGTACATCGAGCACCATCGGAAGCGATCGCAGCGCTTGTGGTTGCCTTACCCTGCCGCAAGCACTGCGAGGACTTCAGCATAAAAAACAGACATGTGACGTGTACTATGACGCTGCCTGTTAATTATGCACGCCTTAAAAACAGCATTGAAATACCCTGGCACGCCTGCGTTCGCACCTCCACTCCCCCGTTATTAGTGTCCTGCCCCTGTTACCACCCACAAACAGCCTCTCCTGTCACTCATTTCATTGGGCTGTCTTTGCTAAGCGAGCGACTGGCCTGCGATCGCACAGAGTAGTTCGCGCAGAACGAAACATGCGCATGCGCGTTCGCACAACATCGGGCTGCTTGCGAGCGCACAGCTCTAGCCAACAGGTCTGAATCGGGCCCTTAGACACGGACACACAATCTGACCCTGTATGAAGCTGCGATGCTACACAGACGCTAAACTGAGATTTGGGGGCACCAAAGTCTGAGAATTGCTACACGTGGCTGAGCGTTTCGTGCCATACGGCGCAAAATTTAAAAAAAAAAGGCCGGGTGAATGAGGACACAGCCGTAGCTACAGAGGAGCGAGGGCTCGGTCCCTTTAATAGCGCCTAGTTGATTTTATTTAATGGACTTGGCAAGTGGCTGTTCCACGTGTTCTGGTTGAGGGCTGAGACATGCTGCTCGCAGTATTGGCACCAGGTGGGTTAAAATAGCAGAGAGCAGAGGGTTCATGGAGGGCCGCGCAGATCACACAGCGGCCTCAGCAGATGGGGCTGCTCCATGCCACAACCTGCTATGTGACAGTTTATAGAAAAGTATATTTGTTTAAAAAGGCAAAAAAATAGGTGAAGGGAAAAGTCCACTTTGAATTGGTTAAACATTAATGAGAAATACGATACACAAGCCTACACCGGTAAGATGGTGAAGTGGTCACTCAACTGCAGTCTCCTCAATCCCAAATATGTGGCATGGCTGAGCACTTACAATACTAGGCACCTGGTAAATACTTTTGGTTGCTATACCGGAAATAATGGGCCTGATTCAGAGCCGGACGCTATTTGTGGTCGTTCGTCCAGAAAATAGGGGTGGCTATTCAAATGAACCGTTCGCTCTTAGCGGTCTGTTCACGCCTCTATGTCTGAACGAGCGAACAAAACTTGCGGTCGTTTTCTTGGAAACTACGCCCCCTGGCCGCTCGCATCCTACGTCATGTCCGCTATTTATTAGATTAATCGAGTACATCGACCAGCGTATGAACTGCTCGCTATTCTTGTGGTTGGTTTTTCCTACCGCAATCTTGCGAGCAGTTCTGACTATAAAATAACCCAGTGACGTGGTCAATGACGCTGCTGTATTAATTATGCACACCCATAAAACGCCCGTTTTGACCTTTAAGCACGCCTGCGTTCTGATCTCCACTCCCCGTTTACAAGCACCTTCCCCTGTTACCACCCACATACGCCTCCTCCTGTCACTCAAAATAGCAGGCATTCGCTATTTAGCGAACAAACGATTTTCGGCCGCACTGACTGGTTCGCGCATGCGTATTCAAATCCGTACGCATGCGCAGTTGGGCAAACATCGCTCGGAACGAACGAGCGGCCGATTACGAGCGGCTCTGAATCAGGCCCAATGTGTCTCCACAGCGGAGGTTTATCCACTACTTCCAGCACTGGGTTAAACCCGAATCAGCTGTGTACATCTCTGAATACATGTGAAGTATACATGCTATTAACTCACATTAATTCCGCATAGTAAGAACTGGGGGTATACTACATGTCTACATACATGTGAGCGCACTACGTACAGCGTGTGCTGCTGGGATTTATGTAGATGACCTGGTATAATCTGATTTACCCGCTACCCTGCAGCTTTTACTGGAAAGGTCATGGTGCATACACACGGTCAGATTTGTTGTCAGATATGAACGATAACGACTTAAAAAATCGTTCAATCGTTCATGTCTGAAAGAAAATCTAACATGTGGGCAACGATGAACGATGCCTGTTCCCGCATGTCAGATAACGATATCTGCCATCGTCTGTGTTTGCAGTCAGATTTTGATGATTTCATTCATTTTAATAAAGTCTGAAATCATTCAAATCGTTGGTAAAATCGTTCATCTGACAGATCTGACCGTGTGTATGCACCATCTGAGCGTGCTACCCTGCAACTTTTACTAACAAGGTTAGTGCGTGCCATCCTGCAACTTTTACTAACAAGGTTAGTGCGTGCCACCATGCAATTCTTACAGGCAAGGTTAGTGTGAATCATCCTGCAACTTTTACTGGCAAGGTTAGTGCGTGCCACTCTGTGACTGTTACTGACAAGGTTAGTGTGTGCTACCCTGCAACTTTTACTAACAAGGTTAGTGCGTGCCATCCTGCAATTTTTACTGGCAAGGTTAGTGCGTGCTACCCTGCAACTTTTACTAACAAGGTTAGTGCGTGCCATCCTGCAACTTTTACTAACAAGGTTAGTGCGTGCCACCATGTAATTCTTACAGGCAAGGTTAGTGTGAATCATCCTGCAACTTTTACTGGCAAGGTTAGTGCGTGCCACTCTGTGACTGTTACTGGCAAGGTTAGTGCGTGCTACCCTGTGACTTATACTGGCAAGGTTAGTGTGAATCATCCTGCAACTTTTACTGGCAAGGTTAGTGCGTGCCACTCTTTGACTTTTACTAGCAAGGTAAGTGCGTGCCACTCTGTGACTTTTACTGGCAAGGTTAGTGTGTGCTACCCTGTGACTTTCACTGGCAAGGTTAGTCTGTGCCACTCTGTGACTTTTACTGGCAAGGTTAGCGTGTGCTACCCTGTGACTTTCACTGGCAAGGTTAGTGCGTGCCACTCTGTGATTTTTACTGGCAAGGTTAGTGCGTGCTACCCTGTGACTTTTACTGGCAAGGTTAGTGCGTGCCACTCTGTGACTTTTACTGGCAAGGTTAGTGTGTGCTACCCTGTGACTTTTACTGGCAAGGTTAGTGCGTGCTACCCTGTGACTTTTACTGGCAAGGTTAGTGCATGCTACCCTGTGATTTTTACTGGCAAGGTTAGTGCGTGCCACTCTGTGATTTTTACTGGCAAGGTTAGTGCGTGCTACCCTGTGACTTTTACTGGCAAGGTTAGTGCATGCTACCCTGTGATTTTTACTGGCAAGGTTAGTGCGTGCCACTCTGTGATTTTTACTGGCAAGGTTAGTGCGTGCTACCCTGTGACTTTTACTGGCAAGGTTAGTGCGTGCTACCCTGTGACTTTTACTAGCAAGGTTAGTGCGTGCTACTCTGTGATTTTTACTGGCAAGGTTAGTGCGTGCTACCCTGTGACTTTTACTGGCAAGGTTAGTGCGTGCCACTCGGTGACTTTTACTGGCAAGGTTAGTGCGTGCCACTCTTTGACTTTTACTGGCAAGGTTAGTGCGTGCCACTCTGTGACTTTTACTGGCAAGGTTAGTGCGTGCTATTCTGTGACATTTACTGGCAAGGTTAGTGCATGCCACCCTGCAACATTTACTGGCAAGGATAGTGCGTGCTACCCTGCAACATTTACTGGCAAAGATAGTCCGTGCCACCCTGCAACATTTACTGGCAAGGATAGTGCGTGCCACCCTGCAACGTTTACTGGCAAGGTTAGTGCATGCCACCCTGCAACATTTACTGGCAAAGATAGTGCATGCCACCCTGCAACATTTACTGGCAAAGATAGTCCGTGCCACCCTGCAACATTTACTGGCAAGGATAGTGCGTGCCACCCTGCAATGTTTACTGGCAAGGTTAGTGCATGCCACCCTGCAACATTTACTGGCAAAGATAGTCCGTGCCACCCTGCAACATTTACTGGCAAGGATAGTGCATGCCACCCTGCAACATTTACTGGCAAGGATAGTGCGTGCTACCCTGCAACATTTACTGGCAAAGATAGTCCGTGCCACCCTGCAACATTTACTGGCAAGGATAGAGCGTGCCACCCTGCAACCTTTACTGGCAAGGTTAGTGCATGCCACCCTGCAACATTTACTGGCAAAGATAGTGCATGCCACCCTGCAACATTTACTGGCAAAGATAGTCCGTGCCACCCTGCAACATTTACTGGCAAGGATAGTGCATGCCACCCTGCAACGTTTACTGGCAAAGATAGTCCGTGCCACCCTGCAATATTTACTGGCAAAGATAGTGCGTGCCACTTCAACATTTACTGGCAAAGATAGTCCGTGCCACCCTGCAACATTTACTGGCAAATATAGTCCGTACCACCCTGCGACTTTTACTCACAAGATTCCATTCTGCAACATTCACTGAAAATTTTGTCTCTTCTTTCGTTTTTATTTTGAGCTTTTCAGTCATTGTATCATAGAGCTGTTTATTTACTGGACAAAAAATTGTAATATCTGCATATTGGCATCTAGTAATATAAATGGTAACTGCCGGCCAAAGAGAGATTATTTTGATGAAATAGTGGCCCTAAAATCAGAATACCTGCAATCAGTACAGTGTGTGGTGAACAGTAGGGAGAGGAGCAGGTTGCAGAAGAATATTAGCAGATTGGGCATACAGAACAATTTTTTAGAGCAAAACTTGATCAAAACTCTAAAATTTGGAACAGGATCTGACTAAGGCCCTCATTCAGAGCCACTCGCTATTTCCGGTCGTTCGTTCTAAAACTAGGGGTGGCTATTCAAATGAACCGTTCGCTGTTTGCGGTCTGTTCACGCCTCTATGTCTGAACGAGCGAACAAAACTTGCGTTCGTTTTTTGGAAAAATACGCCCCCTGGCCGCTCGCATCCTACGTCATGTCCGCTATTTATTAGATTAATCGAGTACATCGACAAGGGTATGAACTGCTCGCTATTCTTGGGGTTGGTGTTTGCTACAATTTTGCGAGCAGTTCTGACTATAAAATAACCCAGTGACGTGGTCCATGACGCTGCTGTTTTAAATATGCACACCCATAAAACGCCCGTTTTGACCTTTAAGCACGCCTGCGTTCTGATTTCCACTCCCCATTTTCAAGCACCTTCCCCTGTTACCACCCACATACGCCTCTTTCTGTCACTCAAAATAGCAGGCATTCGCTATTTTGCGAGCACATGAATTTCGGCCGCACTGACTGGTTAGCGCATGCGTATAACGATCCGTACGCATGCGCAGTTGGGCTAACATCGCTCGGAACGAACGAGCGGCCGCTTACGAGCGGCTCTGAATCAGGCCCTAAGTCACACGGAGCAGTGGGGTTTATACAGTGCAAACAAAAGCATTAAAAAATGTATCTGCAACTCCAGCAGTGATGTTTCCATCCAAGGGACCAGAGATAAACATCTAGGTCTTATAAAGGGAATCCTGACGGCGGAAGATCGGCAGTGAAGATCCCGACAGGTAAGTATTTTATCTATTACTAACCTAAGCCCCCCCAACCCTAACCCTCCCTTAGGGGTGTCTAACCCTAACTTCCCTTCCAAGTGCCTAACCCTCCCTGTAAGTGTCTAAACCTAACCCCTCCCTTCCCCGCAGCCTAAACCTGTCTCTCGGGGGGTGCCTAACCCTAACCCCCCCTTCCCCTAGCCCAACCCTAACCTCCCCCAGGGGGTGCCTAACACTAACCCCCCCTTCCCCTAGCCGAACTCTAACCCTCCCAGGGGGGTGCCTAACCCTAAATCCCCCCCAGGAGCCCCTAACCTAACCCGCCCCCCCCGCAGCTGTCCACACCCGCCGCCCGGCTTACCTTCGTTCGGTATGCCGGGCGTCAGGCTCCCGGCGTAGGTAAAATGACAGGCGTTGAAATTGCGATGCCTGTCATTAGACCCCTGCCAGGATTAGACAGTCGGGAAGCTGGCGGTCGGCATTTCGACCGCAGGGTTCCTGACTGCGGGCCTGATTCAGACCCGGACCGGACGCTATTTGCGGCCACTCGCTCTAAAAAAGGGGCCAGATATTTATATTGAGCGCTCGCTCTTTGCGGTGTGAGGACGCCTCTATGTCTGTGCGAGCGTCCGCTAAATGCGCTCGCTATATTTTCAAGACGCCCCTTTGCCGTTCGCAAATCACGTCATCTCCTGTTTTTATTAGATTAATCGGGAACATCGAACGGCAGCTGAACTGCTCACAGCGCTTGAGGTAGGAATTACTTCCCGTAATCACTGCGAGCAGTTCAGACTAAAAGACAACCAAGTGACGTGATCGATGACGCTCCTTTGCTAATTATGCACTCCTATTAAATGCCCTTTTGACCGTTAGGCACGCCTGCGTTCGCACAACCACTCCCCCGTTTTCAAGCACCTTCCCCTGTTACCACCCACAAACGGCACATTCTGTCACTCAAAAGAGCAGCTCCTCTGTGTTTTTCGAGCGCACGATTTCCAACTGCAATGACTGGTTTGCGCATGCGCATTGCGAACCATACGCATGCGCAGTTGTGCGACCATCGCTCAGAGCGAGCGTGCGGACGCTTACGAGCGGGTCCGAATCAGGCCCTGCATCCCTTTAGTATAGGCCTGTAAACGTTCTCCGTACTGCTGGTTTCCACTACGGGATATTGAATTGAAGAATTATTTACAGACAATTCCTTAGCAACTTATCTGAAAGGACTGAAGCGATAATCACTAAATCAGTCTGTGACTGACGCGCAGCTTAGCAAATATTCCTCCTAATCTCTGATTGATCTGCGGAACGTCCTGTTCTCATCTTCAGTCTGCAGGTCTCCCGAGCTCACCAGGAAGTCAGGACACACCTGTGATTGTGTTCTGCAGCAGACCCCGAGAAGGACAAAAGGATCTCTTCAAATAATAACGATACACCACGGGCAGCTTCCAGAAACGGTCGCGCATCATTTCTCGGTCAATATTTACTGCTGCGACAAAAGGTGCAACTCATAGTTAGTCGTAATCTGTTCTTGATTTTATCAGGGCAACCGTCGGGAGATGGAAAGTTACTGCTCTGCTGCAAATGTGACATTGATGAGATCACGTGGCTTCCCAAAATATGGCTCGCTTGTGAACAGATAAGTCACTGTTTTTATTTGAGGTTGCCCTTTATCACAATGGCAATGAATGCTATCCTTATTGCCTAAAATGGATATTAAGTCATAATTACAGTTTATACAATAATATTGATACTTTATTGGTATTATCTTGTCATTTGGTACAGTTCCATTATTTGCTTGCTCTTCCTTAGAATCTCATCTTCTCCTAGAACTCTTCTGTCTATCAGAATGAGGTGCGATAATCCATTCACAATACAATACCTTGCGGACACGGCCTGGCGGCAAAGGATATGTTTGAAGTTATAGCGGAGGAATAGAACATCACTCTGGGCGTGGCCAGGCCTTTAGATGTGTGAACATGTCACAGAGGGCCTGATTTACTACAGATCACAATACTGCGTAAGCACGCAGATCAACTGCGATAGCAAGCTAATCCACTGCAATGGCATTGCAATAAGGCGCCCACTTTACATGGCACACACCGTAATACTTAGCAGAATAGCAAAACCATTGGTACAATAGAGTAACATCGCAGCCTCACTCACTATTGCTAATAACCACGCACGCTATGAGACCTCACACTGCGTATGGCATCGCAGTGGATAATTTATGCACGCCCCCTGCACACCTGCTTTTCCCCGCCACCCCTCCATTACCATCCGCAAATGGCACTTCCTGTCAGTCACTCAGTGATAGGTCTGCTTAGCCTCTGCGATCGCAGTCCCGATCGCAATAGCTAGTTCGCGCACACGCACTGCGATGCAACGCAACAATCGCCCGAATGCGTGCGTAATCGCAGTTGCAATCGGTAATGAATGTATGATAGGTAAGGGTATGATATGCTGGGCACAGGTCTGTAATGTTGGGTATGAGTAGTGCTATGTATGTTGGGTATGGGTATGATAACCTGGGCACCGGTCTGTAATGTTGGGTATGAGTAGAGTTATGTATGTTGGGTATGGGTATGATAACCTGGGTACAGGTCTGTAATGTTGGGTATGAGTAGTGTTATGTATGTTGGGTTTGGGTATGATAACCTGGGTACAGGTCTGTAATGTTGGGTATGAGTAGTGCTATGTATGTTGGGTATGGGTATGATAACCTGGGTACAGGTCTGTAATGTTGGGTATGAGTAGTGCTACGTATGTTGGGTATGGGTATGATAACCTGGGCACAGGTCTGTAATGTTGGGTATGAGTAGTGTTATGTATGTTGGGTATGAGTATGATATGCTGGGCACAGGTCTGTAATGTTGGGTATGAGTAGTGCTATGTATGGTGATATGAGTATGATAAGCTGGGCACAGAGCTGTAATGTTGGGTATGAGTAGTGCTATGTATGGTGATATGAGTATGATATGCTGGGCACAGGTCTGTAATGTTGGGTATGAGTAGTGCTATGTATGGTGATATGAGTATGATATGCTGGGCACAGGTCTGTAATGTTGGGTATGAGTAGTGCTATGTATGGTGATATGAGTATGATATGCTGGGTACAGGGCTGTAATGTTGGGTATGAGTAGCACTATGTATGGTGATATGAGTATGATATGCTGGGCACAGAGCTGTAATGTTGGGTATGAGTAGTGCTATGTATGGTGATATGAGTATGATATGCTGGGCACAGGGCTGTAATGTTGGGTATGAGTAGTGCTATGTATGGTGATATGAGTATGATATGCTGGGCACAGGGCTGTAGTGTTGGGTATGAGTAGCACAATGTATGGTGATATGAGTATGATATGCTGGGCACAGAGCTGTAATGTTGGGTATGAATAGTGCTATGTATGGTGATATGAGTATGATATGCTGGGCACAGAGCTGTAATGTTGGGTATGAGTAGCACTAAGTATGGTGATATGAGTATGATATGCTGGGCACAGAGCTGTAATGTTGGGTATGAGTAGTGCTATGTATGGTGATATGAGTATGATATGCTGGGCACAGGGCTGTAATGTTGGGTATGAGTAGTGCTATGTATGGTGATATGAGTATGATATGCTGGGCACAGGTCTGTAATGTTGGGTATGAGTAGTGCTTTGTATGGTGATATGAGTATGATATGCTGGGCACAGGTCTGTAATGTTGGGTATGAGTAGTGCTATGTATGGTGATATGAGTATGATATGCTGGGCACAGGTCTGTAATGTTGGGTATGAGTAGCGCTATGTATGTTGGGTATGGGTATGATAACCTGGGCACAGGTCTGTAATGTTGGGTATGAGTAGTGCCAGTGGCGGAACATGTGAGTGGTGGGCCCAGGTGCAAAAATTTGCTTTAGGCCCCCCTCCTCGGCCCTACGCCAAGGCCCTGATTCAGAACCGCTCGCAGGTCTGAAAGGCATTTTTTTTTTGTCCGGCCTCCTGGCCACTCGCCAAGCTATGGGTGACCACCCACAGCTTTTGCAAGCGGCCAGGTGATGGTCGCGATGGTCGTGACCATCGGGTTTGCGACGAGACCCTTGTGGTAGGGTCTCGTCTGGCGCAAGCCCCAGTGAGCTTCCTGCTCTAATAGAGCCGGAAGCTCACTACTGACATCATGAGTGATGTCAGTAGAGCCGCCCCAAGCGGCAGGCGTTCCTATGGGAACGCCTCCGTTTGGCAAGCCACCCCGCCCCGCCCCGCCTACAAAACGGGGCGAGCTGTCAATCAACATCGACTGCTGCCCTGTTTGTAGCGAGCCCCGGAGTGAGTGAATTTCTCACTCGCTCCAGGGGTCGCGCCGTGCGTGTCCACGTGCAGTGTGCACGCCACGCATGCGCACTGCCTGGCCATCGACCCGCTTGTGAGCGGGTCTGAATCAGGCCCCAAGTAGGTGACAGGGAGAGGGGTACAGTGGGTGATAGGGAGAGGTAGAGGGTGACAGGTAGAGGCAAGAGGTAGATGAAGAGAGGCTAGAAAGTGATAAGGAGAGGATGACAGGGAGAGATAACAGGCAGTGGGTGACAGGGAAAAGGAAGAGGCAGGGGGTGACACGGAGAGGGTGACAGGGAGAGGTGACAGGCAGTGTGTGACAAGGGGCTCTATTTACTACAATCCGCATATTGAATGCGGATTGTAGTGTGATATTACCGAGTGAATTCGCATTGCGAATTCAGGCATATCACAGGGATTTACTATAAATCCCTTGCAGGGACAGAGCTTGCGATAAAGCTCTGTCCCTGCGGATCCCATCCGCACTCTAGTCGCGGTATTTTCGGAAAAAATACCGCGACTAAGAGCCCGCGCATGCGCCGACCGACCACCGCTACTACCCCCCCACCGACGCTAAGCCCCGCCCCCGGCACTAAGCCCCGCCCCCGCGATCGCGGAGCTCCGCGTCCCCCCCTCCCTTCATTACACTTACCTGCATCCTCCTGGCCTCCGGTGATCTTTTCCGGGCTTCCCGATCAGGTGATCTCCCATACTGCACTGGGGCCCGATCACCTGATGACCGGGCAGCAGTGCACTGTGGGAGACCAGCTGACCGGAGAGGAGCCATCACCGGAGGCCCGATCACCGGTCCCTGGAGTCAGGTAAGTAAAAAAAAAAATGTTTCAATTTTTTTTTTCTTTTTTTTACAGCAATCAGCTTGCGGTCTATTTAGACCACACAGCTGATTACTGGTACCGGCTCCCGCCTCTGCTCTCCCCGTTAGAGCAGAGTGGGAGCCCGGTTATCGGGGGAGACCCTGGATAACGCCACCTCCAGGTAGCGTTATTATCACAGGGCTTCCCCCGGTATTTTTTTACAATTTATTTTTAGTAACTATGGTCGGATCACATTTCCCATTACAATTATGGGAAATGCGATCTGCTTTACTAAAAATAAGTGATACTAGGGGTTGGAGTAGAATTTTACTAATTCTACTCCAATTGCCCTGTAATAACTACAGGTGAAACTAAAATAATGTGAAAAGGGTGTGAAAACACCCTTTTTCACTTTATTTTAGTAAAAATAATGTAAAAATAATGTTAATAAATAGAGCCCAAGGAGAGGAGAGAGGCAGTGGGCGACAGGGAGAGGGTGATAGGTAGAGGTGACAGGCAATGGGTGACAAGAAGATGCAGTGGGAGCCCGACACATTATACAACACTGTAGTACACCCACTTATGTCCCACTGTAGTGCCCCTCACATTATGCCACACTATAGTGCCCCACACATTATGCAACACTATAGTGCCTACATATTATGCCACCTGTAGTGCCCCCACATTATGCTACACTGTAATACCCACACATTATACCACACTATAGTGCCCACACATTATGACAACTTTAGTGCCCACACATTATGCCACACTATAGTGCCCCCACATTATGCTACACTGTAGTACCCACACATTATGCCACACTATAGTGCCCACACATTATGCCACCTGTAGTGCCCACACATTATGCCATACTGTAGTCTCCACACATGCTACACTGTAGTGCCCACACATTATGACAACTTTAGTGCCCACATTATGCTACACTGTAGTCGCCAAACATTTTGACACTTGTAGTGCCCCCACTTTATGCTACACTGTAGTGCCCACACATTATGCCACGAGTAGTGCCCACACATTATGCTACACTGTAGTGCCCAAACATTATGCTACACTGTAGTGCCCAGACATTATTCCAACTGTCGTCCCCACACAGTGTACTCACCAGTAGCCTCCTCAGGCAGTCGGCAGAGCATCAGTCACCGCCTCACAATGGGCACGATACCATTCAACACGTGAATAGCGCCGGGAATCAGCTCCCGGAGCTATTCAATTCATATGCGCTGCTAAGCCCGACTAGGATTTCTTCTCGCGAGCAGAAATCCGACAAAAGTCCCGGCGCGATACTGTTTTCTGCCTTTAGAGCTGGGAAAACAGCATCGCGCCAGGGAAGTTAGGTCGGGGAAGGCTCGTTCTCGCGCCTTAAACAGGGTGTTTAGGTGCGAGAACAAGCCTTCCTCGACCAAACTGCTTGCAGAATTGAAGCTCCGGGAGATCATTTCCGGCGCAATTCACTTCGCATTTAATTGAATATGCTGGGCACAGGTCTGTAATGTTGGGTATGAGTAGTGCTATGTATGGTGATATAAGTATGATATGCTGGGCACAGAGCTGTAATGTTGGGTATGAGTAGAGCTATGTATGGTGATATAAGTATGATATGCTGGGTACAGGGCTGTAATGTTTGGTATGAGTAGTGCTATGTATGGTGATATGAGTATGATATGCTGGGCACAGGGCTGTAATGTTGGGTATGAGTAGCGCTATGTATGATGATATGAGTATGACATGCTGGGTACAGGTCTGTAATGTTGGGTATGAGTAGTGCTATGTATGGTGATATGAGTATGATATGCTGGGCACACGGCTGTAATGTTGGGTATGAGTAGCGCTATGTATGATGATATAAGTATGACATGCTGGGTACAGGGCTGTAATGTTGGGTATGAGTAGCACTATGTATGGTGATATGAGTATGATATGCTGGGCACAGGGCTGTAATGTTGGGTATGAGTAGCGCTATGTATGATGATATGAGTATGATATGCTGGGTACAGGTCTGTAATGTTGGGTATGAGTAGTGCTATGTATGGTAATATGAGTATGATATGCTGGGCACAGGGCTGTAATGTTGGGTATGAGTATTGCTATGTATGGTGATATGAGTATGATATGCTGGGCACAGAGCTGTAATGTTGGGTATAAGTAGTGCTATGTATGGTGATATGAGTATGATATGCTGGGCACAGGGCTGTAATGTTGGGTATGAGTAGTGCTATGTATGGTGATATGAGTATGATATGCTGGGCACAGGTCTGTAATGTTGGGTATGAGTAGTGCTATGTATGGTGATATGAGTATGATATGCTGGGTACAGGGCTGTAATGTTGGGTATGAGTAGCACTATGTATGGTGATATGAGTATGATATGCTGGGCACAGAGCTGTAATGTTGGGTATGAGTAGTGCTATGTATGGTGATATGAGTATGATATGCTGGGCACAGGGCTGTAATGTTGGGTATGAGTAGTGCTATGTATGGTGATATAAGTATGATATGCTGGGCACAGGGCTGTAGTGTTGGGTATGAGTAGCACAATGTATGGTGATATGAGTATGATATGCTGGGCACAGAGCTGTAATGTTGGGTATGAGTAGTGCTATGTATGGTGATATGAGTATGATATGCTGGGCACAGAGCTGTAATGTTGGGTATGAGTAGCACTAAGTATGGTGATATGAGTATGATATGCTGGGCACAGAGCTGTAATGTTGGGTATGAGTAGTGCTATGTATGGTGATATGAGTATGATATGCTGGGCACAGGGCTGTAATGTTGGGTATGAGTAGCGCTATGTATGGTGATATGAGTATGATATGCTGGGCACAGGGCTGTAATGTTGGGTATGAGTAGTGCTATGTATGGTGATATGAGTATGATATGCTGGGCACAGGTCTGTAATGTTGGGTATGAGTAGTGCTTTGTATGGTGATATGAGTATGATAAGCTGGGCACAGAGCTGTAATGTTGGGTATGAGTAGTGCTATGTATGGTGATATGAGTATGATATGCTGGGCACAGGTCTGTAATGTTGGGTATGAGTAGTGCTATGTTTGGTGATATGAGTATGATATGCTGGGCACAGGTCTGTAATGTTGGGTATGAGTAGCGCTATGTATGTTGGGTATGGGTATGATAACCTGGGCACAGGTCTGTAATGTTGGGTATGAGTAGTGCCAGTGGCGGAACATGTGAGTGGTGGGCCCAGGTGCAAAAATTTGCTTTGGGCCCCCCTCCTCGGCCCTACGCCAAGGCCCTGATTCAGAACCGCTCGCAGGTCTGAAAGGCATTTTTTTTTTTTGTCCGGCCTCCTGGCCACTCGCCAAGCTATGGGTGACCACCCACAGCTTTTGCAAGCGGCCAGGTGATGGTCGCGATGGTCGTGACCATCGGGTTTGCGACGAGACCCTTGTGGTAGGGTCTCGTCTGGCGCAAGCCCCAGTGAGCTTCCTGCTCTAATAGAGCCGGAAGCTCACTACTGACATCATGAGTGATGTCAGTAGAGCCGCCCCAAGCGGCAGGCGTCAGTAGAGCCGCCCCAAGCGGCAGGCGTTCCTATGGGAACGCCTCCGTTTGGCAAGCCACCCCGCCCCGCCCCGCCTACAAAACGGGGCGAGCTGTCAATCAACATCGACTGCCGCCCTGTTTGTAGCGAGCCCCGGAGTGAGTGAATTTCTCACTCGCTCCAGGGGTCGCGCCGTGCGTGTCCACGTGCACTGTGCACGCCACGCATGCGCACTGCCTGGCCATCGACCCGCTTGTGAGCGGGTCTGAATCAGGCCCCAAGTAGGTGACAGGGAGAGGGGTACAGTGGGTGATAGGGAGAGGTAGAGGGTGACAGGGAGAGGCAAGAGGTAGATGAAGAGAGGCTAGAAAGTGATAAGGAGAGGATGACAGGGAGAGATAACAGGCAGTGGGTGACAGGGAAAAGGAAGAGGCAGGGGGTGACAAGGAGAGGGTGACAGGGAGAGGTGACAGGCAGTGTGTGACAAGGGGCTCTATTTACTACAATCCGCATATTGAATGCGGATTGTAGTGTGATATTACCGAGTGAATTCGCATTGCGAATTCAGGCATATCACAGGGATTTACTATAAAACCCTTGCAGGGACAGAGCTTGCGATAAAGCTCTGTCCCTGCGGATCCCATCCGCACTCTAGTCGCGGTATTTTCGGAAAAAATACCGCGACTAAGAGCCCGCGCATGCGCCGACCGACCACCGCTACTACCCCCCCACCAACGCTAAGCCCCGCCCCTGGCGCTAAGCCCCGCCCCCGCGATCGCGGAGCTCCGCGTCCCCCCCTCCCTTCATTACACTTACCTGCATCCTCCTGGCCTCCGGTGATCTTTTCCGGGCTTCCCGATCAGGTGATCTCCCATACTGCACTGGGGCCCGATCACCTGATGACCGGGCAGCAGTGCACTGTGGGAGACCAGCTGACCGGAGAGGAGCCATCACCGGAGGCCCGATCACCGGTCCCTGGAGTCAGGTAAGTAAAAAAAAAAATGTTTCAATTTTTTTTTCTTTTTTTTACAGCAATCAGCTTGCGGTCTATTTAGACCACACAGCTGATTACTGGTACCGGCTCCCGCCTCTGCTCTCCCCGTTAGAGCAGAGTGGGAGCCCGGTAATCGGGGGAGACCCTGGATAACGCCACCTCCAGGTAGCGTTATTATCACAGGGCTTCCTCCGGTATTTTTTTACAATTTATTTTTAGTAACTATGGTCGGATCACATTTCCCATTACAATTATGGGAAATGCGATCTGCTTTACTAAAAATAAGTGATACTAGGGGTTGGAGTAGAATTTTACTAATTCTACTCCAATTGCCCTGTAATAACTACAGGTGAAACTAAAATAATGTGAAAAGGGTGTGAAAACACCCTTTTTCACTTTATTTTAGTAAAAATAATGTAAAAATAATGTTAATAAATAGAGCCCAAGGAGAGGAGAGAGGCAGTGGGCGACAGGGAGAGGGTGATAGGTAGAGGTGACAGGCAATGGGTGACAAGAAGATGCAGTGGGAGCCCGACACATTATACAACACTGTAGTACACCCACTTATGTCCCACTGTAGTGCCCCTCACATTATGCCACACTATAGTGCCCCACACATTATGCAACACTATAGTGCCTACATATTATGCCACCTGTAGTGCCCCCACATTATGCTACACTGTAATACCCACACATTATACCACACTATAGTGCCCACACATTATGACAACTTTAGTGCCCACACATTATGCCACACTATAGTGCCCCCACATTATGCTACACTGTAGTACCCACACATTATGCCACACTATAGTGCCCACACATTATGCCACCTGTAGTGCCCACACATTATGCCATACTGTAGTCTCCACACATGCTACACTGTAGTGCCCACACATTATGACAACTTTAGTGCCCACATTATGCTACACTGTAGTCGCCACACATTTTGACACTTGTAGTGCCCCCACTTTATGCTACACTGTAGTGCCCACACATTATGCCACGAGTAGTGCCCACACATTATGCTACACTGTAGTGCCCAAACATTATGCTACACTGTAGTGCCCAGACATTATTCCAACTGTCGTCCCCACACAGTGTACTCACCAGTAGCCTCCTCAGGCAGTCAGCAGAGCATCAGTCACCGCCTCACAATGGGCACGATACCATTCAACACGTGAATAGCGCCGGGAATCAGCTCCCGGAGCTATTCAATTCATATGCGCTGCTAAGCCCGACTAGGATTTCTTCTCGCGAGCAGAAATCCGACAAAAGTCCCGGCGCGATACTGTTTTCTGCCTTTAGAGCTGGGAAAACAGCATCGCGCCAGGGAAGTTAGGTCGGGGAAGGCTCGTTCTCGCGCCTTAAACAGGGTGTTTAGGTGCGAGAACGAGCCTTCCTCGACCAAACTGCTTGCAGAATTGAAGCTCCGGGAGATCATTTCCGGCGCAATTCACTTCGCATTTAATTGAATATGCTGGGCACAGGTCTGTAATGTTGGGTATGAGTAGTGCTATGTATGGTGATATGAGTATGATATGCTGGGCACAGGGCTGTAATGTTGGGTATGAGTAGTGCTATGTATGGTGATATGAGTATGATATGCTGGGCACAGGTCTGTAATGTTGGGTATGAGTAGTGCTATGTATGGTGATATGAGTATGATATGCTGGGTACAGGTCTGTAATGTTGGGTATGAGTAGTGCTATGTATGGTGATATGAGTATGATATGCTGGGCACAGAGCTGTAATGTTGGGTATGAGTAGAGCTATGTATGGTGATATAAGTATGATATGCTGGGCACAGGTCTGTAATGTTGGGTATGAGTAGTGCTATCTATGGTGATATGAGTATGATATGCTGGGCACAGGGTTGTAATGTTGGGTATGAGTAGCGCTATGTATGGTGATATGAGTATGATATGCTGGGCACAGGGCTGTAATGTTGGGTATGAGTAGTGCTATCTATGGTGATATGAGTATGATAAGCTGGGCACAGGGCTGTAATGTTGGGTATGAGTAGCGCTATGTATGGTGATATGAGTATGATATGCTGGGCACAGGACTGTAGTGTTGGGTATGAGTAGCGCTATGTATGGTGATATGAGTATGATATGCTGGGCACAGGTCTGTAATGTTGGGTATGAGTAGTGCTATGTATGGAGATATGAGTATGATATGCTGGGCACAGGGCTGTAATGTTGGGTATGAGTAGCGCTATGTATGGTGAAATGAGTATGATATGCTGGGCACAGGGCTGTAATGTTGGGTATGAGTAGCGCTATGTATGGTGAAATGAGTATGATATGCTGGGCACAGGGCTGTAATGTTGGGTATGAGTAGCGCTATGTATGGTGATATGAGTATGATAAGCTGGGCACAGGGCTGTAATGTTTGGTATGAGTAGTGCTATGTATGGTGATATGAGTATGATATGCTGGGTACAGGTCTGTAATGTTGGGTATGAGTAGTGCTATCTATTGTGATATGAGTATGATATGCTGGGCACAGGGCTGTAATGTTGGGTATGAGTAGCGCTATGTATGGTGATATGAGTATGATATGCTGGGCACACTGTAATGTTGGGTATGAGTAGTGCTATGTATGATGATATGAGTATGATATGCTGGGCACACTGTAATGTTGGGTATGAGTAGCGCTATGTATGGTGATATGAATATGATATGCTGGGCACAGAGCTGTAATGTTGGGTATGAGTACCGCTATGTATGATGATAAGAGTAGGATAAGCTGGGCACAGGTCTGTAATGTTAAGTATGAGTAGCGCTATGTATGATGATAAGAGTATGATAAGTTGGGCACAGGTCTGTAATGTTGGGTATGAGGAGCGCTATGTATGGTGATATGAGAATGATATGCTGGGCACAGAGCTGTAATGTTGGGTATGAGTAGTGCTATGTATGATGATATGAGTATGATATGCTGGGCACAGAGCTGTAATGTTGGGTATGAGTAGTGCTATGTATGATGATATGAGTATGATATGCTGGGCACAGGGCTGTAATGTTGGGTATGAGTAGTGCTATAAGTATGATATGCTGGGCACAGGTCTGTAATGTTGGGTATGAGTAGCGCTATGTATGATGATATGAGTATGACATGCTGGGTACAGGGCTGTAATGTTTGGTATGAGTAGTGCTATGTATGGTGATATGAGTATGATATGCTGGGCACAGGGCTGTAATGTTGGGTATGAGTAGCGCTATGTATGATGATATGAATATGACATGCTGGGTACAGGTCTGTAATGTTGGGTATGAGTAGTGCTATGTATGGTGATATGAGTATGATATGCTGGGCACACGTCTGTAATGTTGGGTATGAGTAGCGCTATGTATGATGATATAAGTATGACATGCTGGGTACAGGTCTGTAATGTTGGGTATGAGTAGCGCTATGTATGATGATAAGAGTATGATAAGCTGGGCACAGGTCTGTAATGTTGGGTATGAGTAGCACTATGTATGATGATAAGAGTATGATAAGCTGGGCACAGGTCTGTAATGTTGGGTATGAGCAGCGCTATGTATGGTGATATGAGTATGATATGCTGGGCACAGAGCTGTAATGTTGGGTATGAGTAGTGCTATGTATGATGATATGAGTATGATATGCTGGGCACAGAGCTGTAATGTTGGGTATGAGTAGTGCTATGTATGATGATATGAGTATGATATGCTGGGCACAGGGCTGTAATGTTGGGTATGAGTAGTGCTATGTATGGTGATATGAGTATGATATGCTGGGCACAGGGCTGTAATGTTGGGTATGAGTGGTGATATGAGTATGATAAGCTGGGCACACGGCTGTAATGTTGGGTATGAGTAGTGCTATGTATGATGATATGAGTATGACATGCTGGGTACAGGGCTGTAATGTTTGGTATGAGTAGTGCTATGTATGGTGATATGAGTATGATATGCTGGGCACAGGGCTGTAATGTTGGGTATGAGTAGCGCTATGTCTGATGATATGAGTATGACATGCTGGGTACAGGTCTGTAATGTTGGGTATGAGTAGTGCTATGTATGGTGATATGAGTATGATATGCTGGGTACAGGTCTGTAATGTTGGGTATGAGTAGTGCTATGTATGGTGATATGAGTATGATATGCTGGGCACAGAGCTGTAATGTTGGGTATGAGTAGAGCTATGTATGGTGATATAAGTATGATATGCTGGGCACAGGTCTGTAATGTTGGGTATGAGTAGTGCTATCTATGGTGATATGAGTATGATATGCTGGGCACAGGGCTGTAATGCTGGGTATGAGTAGTGCTATGTATGGTGATATGAGTATGATATGCTGGGTACAGGTCTGTAATGTTGGGTATGAGTAGTGCTATGTATGGTAATATGAGTATGATATGCTGGGCACAGGGCTGTAATGTTGGGTATGAGTATTGCTATGTATGGTGATATGAGTATGATATGCTGGGCACAGAGCTGTAATGTTGGGTATAAGTAGTGCTATGTATGATGATATGAGTATGATATGCTGGGCACAGAGCTGTAATGTTGGGTATGAGTAGTGCTATGTATGATGATATGAGTATGATATGCTGGGCACACTGTAATGTTGGGTATGAGTAGCGCTATGTATGGTGATATGAATATGATATGCTGGGCACAGAGCTGTAATGTTGAGTATGAGTACCGCTATGTATGATGATAAGAGTAGGATAAGCTGGGCACAGGTCTGTAATGTTAGGTATGAGTAGCGCTATGTATGATGATAAGAGTATGATAAGCTGGGCACAGGTCTGTAATGTTGGGTATGAGGAGCGCTATGTATGGTGATATGAGTATGATATGCTGGGCACAGAGCTGTAATGTTGGGTATGAGTAGTGCTATGTATGATGATATGAGTATGATATGCTGGGCACAGGGCTGTAATGTTGGGTATGAGTAGTGCTATGTATGATGATATGAGTATGATATGCTGGGCACAGGGCTGTAATGTTGGGTATGAGTAGTGCTATGAGTATGATATGCTGGGCACAGGTCTGTAATGTTGGGTATGAGTAGCGCTATGTATGATGATATGAGTATGACATGCTGGGTACAGGGCTGTAATGTTTGGTATGAGTAGTGCTATGTATGGTGATATGAGTATGATATGCTGGGCACAGGGCTGTAATGTTGGGTATGAGTAGCGCTATGTATGATGATATGAATATGACATGCTGGGTACAGGTCTGTAATGTTGGGTATGAGTAGTGCTATGTATGGTGATATGAGTATGATATGCTGGGCACACGGCTGTAATGTTGGGTATGAGTAGCGCTATGTATGATGATATAAGTATGACATGCTGGGTACAGGGCTGTAATGTTGGGTATGAGTAGCACTATGTATGGTGATATGAGTATGATATGCTGGGCACAGGGCTGTAATGTTGGGTATGAGTAGCGCTATGTATGATGATATGAGTATGACATGCTTGGTACAGGGCTGTAATGTTGGGTATGAGTAGCGCTCTGTATGGTGATATGAGTATGATATGCTGGGCACAGGGCTGTAATGTTGGGTATGAGTAGAGCTATGTATGGTGATATGAGTATGATATGCTGGGCACAGGGCTGTAATGTTGGGTATGAGTAGTGCTATGTATGGTGATATGAGTATGATATGCTGGGTACAGGTCTGTAATGTTGGGTATGAGTAGTGCTATGTATGGTGATATGAGTATGATATGCTGGGCACTGGGCTGTAATGTTGGGTATGAGTATTGCTATGTATGGTGATATGAGTATGATATGCTGGGCACAGGGCTGTAATGTTGGGTATAAGTAGTGCTATGTATGGTGATATGAGTATGATATGCTGGGCACAGGGCTGTAATGTTGGGTATGAGTAGCGCTATGTATGGTGATATGAGTATGATATGCTGGGCACAGGGCTGTAATGTTGGGTATGAGTAGCGCTATGTATGATGATATGAGTATGATATGCTGGGCACAGGGCTGTAATGTTGGGTATGAGTAGTGCTATGTATGGTGATATGAGTATGATATGCTGGGCACAGGGCTGTAATGTTGGGTATGAGTAGTGCTATGTATGGTGATATGAGTATGATATGCTGGGCACAGGGCTGTAATGTTGGGTATGAGTGGTGATATGAGTATGATATGCTGGGCACACGGCTGTAATGTTGGGTATGAGTAGCGCTATGTATGATGATATGAGTATGACATGCTGGGTACAGGGCTGTAATGTTTGGTATGAGTAGTGCTATGTATGGTGATATGAGTATGATATGCTGGGCACACGGCTGTAATGTTGGGTATGAGAAGCGCTATGTATGATGATATAAGTATGACATGCTGGGTACAGGGCTGTAATGTTGGGTATGAGTAGCGCTATGTATGGTGATATGAGTATGATATGCTGGGCACAGGGCTGTAATGTTGGGTATGAGTAGCGCTATGTATGATGATATGAGTATGACATGCTTGGTACAGGGCTGTAATGTTGGGTATGAGTAGTGCTATGTATGGTGATATGAGTATGATATGCTGGGCAAAGGGCTGTAATGTTTGGGTATGAGTAGTGCTATGTATGGTGATATGAGTATGATATGCTGGGCACAGGCTGTAATGTTGGGTATGAGTAGTGCTATGTATGGTGATATGAGTATGATATGCTGGGTACAGGTCTGTAATGTTGGGTATGAGTAGTGCTATGTATGGTAATATGAGTATGATATGCTGGGCACAGGGCTGTAATGATGGGTATGAGTAGCGCTATGTATGGTGATATGAGTATGATATGCTGGGCACAGGGCTGTAATGTTGGGTATGAGTATTGCTATGTATGGTGATATGAGTATGATATGCTGGGCACAGGGCTGTAATGTTGGGTATAAGTAGTGCTATGTATGGTGATATGAGTATGATATGCTGGGCACAGGGCTGTAATGTTGGGTATGAGTAGCGCTATGTATGGTGATATGAGTATGATATGCTGGGCACAGGGCTGTAATGTTGGGTATGAGTAGCGCTATGTATGGTGATATGAGTATGATATGCTGGGCACAGAGCTGTAATGTTGGGTATGAGTAGTGCTATGTATGGTGATATGAGTATGATATGCTGGGCACAGAGCTGTAATGTTGGGTATGAGTAGTGCTATGTATGATGATATGAGTATGATATGCTGGGCACACTGTAATGTTGGGTATGAGTAGCGCTATGTATGGTGATATGAATATATGCTGGGCACAGAGCTGTAATGTTGGGTATGAGTAGCTCTATATTTGATGATATGAGTATGATATGCTGGGCACAGGTCTGTAATGTTGGGTATGAGTAGAGCTATGTATGATGATAAGAGTATGATAAGCTGGGCACAGGTCTGTAATGTTGGGTATGAGTAGCGATATGTATGATGATAAGAGTATGATAAGCTGGGCACAGGTCTGTAATGTTGGGTATGAGTAGTGCTATGTATGATGATATGAGTATGATATGCTGGGCACAGAGCTGTAATGTTGGGTATGAGTAGTGCTATGTATGATGATATGAGTATGATATGCTGGGCACAGAGCTGTAATGTTGGGTATGAGTAGTGCTATGTATGATGATATGAGTATGATATGCTGGGCACAGAGCTGTAATGTTGGGTATGAGTAGTGCTATGTATGATGATATGAGTATGATATGCTGGGCACACTGTAATGTTGGGGGTATGAGTAGCGCTATGTATGGTGATATGAATATGATATGCTGGGCACAGAGCTGTAATGTTGGGTATGAGTAGCGCTATGTTTGATGATATGAGTATGATATGCTGGGCACAGGGCTGTAATGTTGGGTATGAGTAGCGCTATGTATGGTGATATGAGTATGATATGCTGTGCACTGGTGTGTAATGTTGGGTATGAGTAGAGCTATGTATGATGATAAGAGTATGATAAGCTGGGCACAGGTCTGTAATGTTGGGTATCAGTAGTGCTATGTATGATGATAAGAGTATGATAAGCTTGGCACAGAGCTGTAATGTTGGGTATGAGTAGCGCTATGTATGGTGATATGAGTATGATATGCTGGGCACAGAGCTGTAATGTTGGATATGAGTAGTGCTATGTATGATGATATGAGTATGATATGCTGGGCACAGGGCTGTAATTTTGGGTATGAGTAGTGCTATGTATGGTGATATGAGTATGATATGCTGGGCACAGGGCTGTAATGTTGGGTATGAGTAGTGCTATGTATGGTGATATGAGTATGATATGCTGGGCACAGGGCTGTAATGTTGGGTATGAGTGGTGATATGAGTATGATATGCTGGGCACACGGCTGTAATGTTGGGTATGAGTAGCGCTATGTATGATGATATGAGTATGACATGCTGGGTACAGGGCTGTAATGTTTGGTATGAGTAGTGCTATGTATGGTGATATGAGTATGATATGCTGGGCACACGGCTGTAATGTTGGGTATGAGAAGCGCTATGTATGATGATATAAGTATGACATGCTGGGTACAGGGCTGTAATGTTGGGTATGAGTAGCGCTATGTATGGTGATATGAGTATGATATGCTGGGCACAGGGCTGTAATGTTGGGTATGAGTAGCGCTATGTATGATGATATGAGTATGACATGCTTGGTACAGGGCTGTAATGTTGGGTATGAGTAGTGCTATGTATGGTGATATGAGTATGATATGCTGGGCAAAGGGCTGTAATGTTGGGTATGAGTAGTGCTATGTATGGTGATATGAGTATGATATGCTGGGCACAGGCTGTAATGTTGGGTATGAGTAGTGCTATGTATGGTGATATGAGTATGATATGCTGGGTACAGGTCTGTAATGTTGGGTATGAGTAGTGCTATGTATGGTAATATGAGTATGATATGCTGGGCACAGGGCTGTAATGTTGGGTATGAGTAGAGCTATGTATGGTGATATGAGTATGATATGCTGGGCACAGGGCTGTAATGTTGGGTATGAGTATTGCTATGTATGGTGATATGAGTATGATATGCTGGGCACAGGGCTGTAATGTTGGGTATAAGTAGTGCTATGTATGGTGATATGAGTATCATATGCTTGGCACAGGGCTGTAATGTTGGGTATGAGTAGCGCTATGTATGGTGATATGAGTATGATATGCTGGGCACAGGGCTGTAATGTTGGGTATGAGTAGCGCTATGTATGGTGATATGAGTATGATATGCTGGGCACAGAGCTGTAATGTTGGGTATGAGTAGTGCTATGTATGGTGATATGAGTATGATATGCTGGGCACAGAGCTGTAATGTTGGGTATGAGTAGTGCTATGTATGATGATATGAGTATGATATGCTGGGCACACTGTAATGTTGGGTATGAGTAGCGCTATGTATGGTGATATGAATATATGCTGGGCACAGAGCTGTAATGTTGGGTATGAGTAGCTCTATATTTGATGATATGAGTATGATATGCTGGGCACAGGTCTGTAATGTTGGGTATGAGTAGAGCTATGTATGATGATAAGAGTATGATAAGCTGGGCACAGGTCTGTAATGTTGGGTATGAGTAGCGATATGTATGATGATAAGAGTATGATAAGCTGGGCACAGGTCTGTAATGTTGGGTATGAGTAGCGCTATGTATGGTGATATGAGTATGATATGCTGGGCACAGAGCTGTAATGTTGGGTATGAGTAGTGCTATGTATGATGATATGAGTATGATATGCTGGGCACAGAGCTGTAATGTTGGGTATGAGTAGTGCTATGTATGATGATATGATTATGATATGCTGGGCACAGGGCTGTAATGTTGGGTATGAGTAGTGCTATGTATGGTGATATGAGTATGATATGCTGGGCACAGGGCTGTAATGTTGGGTATGAGTGGTGATATGAGTATGATATGCTGGGCACACGGCTGTAATGTTGGGTATGAGTAGCGCTATGTATGATGATATGAGTATGACATGCTGGGTACAGGGCTGTAATGTTTGGTATGAGTAGTGCTATGTATGGTGATATGAGTATGATATGCTGGGCACAGGGCTGTAATGTTGGGTATGAGTAGCGCTATGTATGATGATATGAGTATGACATGCTGGGTACAGGTCTGTAATGTTGGGTATGAGTAGTGCTATGTATGGTGATATGAGTATGATATGCTGGGTGCAGGTCTGTAATGTTGGGTATGAGTAGTGCTATGTATGGTAATATGAGTATGATATGCTGGGCACAGGGCTGTAATGTTTGGTATAAGTAGTGCTATGTATGATGATATGAGTAGGATATGCTGGGCACAGGGCTGTAATGTTGGGTATAAGTAGTGCTATGTATGGTGATATGAGTATGATATGCTGGGCACAGGGCTGTAATGTTGGGTATGAGTAGCGCTATGTATGATGATATGAGTATGATATGCTGGGCACAGGGCTGTAATGTTGGGTATGAGTAGTGCTATGTATGGTGATATGAGTATGATATGCTGGGCACAGGGCTGTAATGTTGGGTATGAGTGGTGATATGAGTATGATATGCTGGGCACACGGCTGTAATGTTGGGTATGAGTAGCGCTATGTATGATGATATGAGTATGACATGCTGGGTACAGGGCTGTAATGTTTGGTATGAGTAGTGCTATGTATGGTGATATGAGTATGATATGCTGGGCACAGGGCTGTAATGTTGGGTATGAGTAGCGCTATGTATGATGATATGAGTATGACATGCTGGGTACAGGTCTGTAATGTTGGGTATGAGTAGTGCTATGTATGGTGATATGAGTATGATATGTTGGGCACACGGCTGTAATGTTGGTTATGAGTAGCGCTATGTATGATGATATAAGTATGACATGCTGGGTACAGGGCTGTAATGTTGGGTATGAGTAGCGCTATGTATGGTGATATGAGTTTGATATGCTGGGCACAGGGCCTGTAATGTTGGGTATGAGTAGCGCTATGTATGATGATATGAGTATGAAATGCTTGGTACAGGGCTGTAATATTGGGTATGAGTAGTGCTATGTATGGTGATATGAGTATGATATGCTGGGCACAGTGCTGTAATGTTGGGTATGAGTAGTGCTATGTATGGTGATATGAGTATGATATGCTGGGCACAGGCTGTATTGTTGGGTATGAGTAGTGCTATGTATGGTGATATGAGTATGATATGCTGGGTACAGGTCTGTAATGTTGGGTATGAGTAGTGCTATGTATGGTAATATGAGTATGATATGCTGGGCACAGGGCTGTAATGTTAGGTATAAGTAGTGCTATGTATGATGATATGAGTATGATATCCTGGGCACAGGGCTGTAATGTTGGGTATAAGTAGTGCTATGTATGGTGATATGAGTATGATATGCTGGGCACAGGGCTGTAATGTTGGGTATGAGTAGCGCTATGTATGGTGATAAGAGTATGATAAGCTTGGCACAGGTCTGTAATGTTGGGTATGAGTAGCGCTATGTATGGTGATATGAGTATGATATGCTGGGCACAGAGCTGTAATGTTGGGTATGAGAAGTGCTATGTATGATGATATGAGTATGATATGCTGGGCACAGGGCTGTAATGTTGGGTATGAGTAGTGCTATGTATGGTGATATGAGTATGATATGCTGGGCACAGGGCTGTAATGTTGGGTATGAGTAGTGCTATGTATGGTGATATGAGTATGATATGCTGGGCACAGGGCTGTAATGTTGGGTATGAGTGGTGATATGAGTATGATATGCTGGGCACACGGCTGTAATGTTGGGTATGAGTAGCGCTATGTATGATGATATGAGTATGACATGCTGGGTACAGGGCTGTAATGTTTGGTATGAGTAGTGCTATGTATGGTGATATGAGTATGATATGCTGGGCACACGGCTGGAATGTTGGGTATGAGTAGCGCTATGTATTATGATATAAGTATGACATGCTGGGTACAGGGCTGTAATGTTGGGTATGAGTAGCGCTATGTATGGTGATATGAGTATGATATGCTGGGCACAGGGCTGTAATGTTGGGTATGAGTAGCGCTATGTATGATGATATGAGTATGACAAGCTTGGCACAGGGCTGTAATGTTGGGTATAAGTAGTGCTATGTATGGTGATATGAGTATGATATGCTGGGCACAGGGCTGTAATGTTGGGTATGAGTAGCGCTATGTATGGTGATATGAGTATGATATGCTGGGCACAGGGCTGAAATGTTGGGTATGAGTATTGCTATGTATGGTGATATGTGTATGATATGCTGGGCACAGGGCTGTAATGTTGGGTATAAGTAGTGCTATGTATGGTGATATGAGTATGATATGCAGGGCACAGGGCTGTAATGTTGGGTATGAGTAGCGCTATGTATGGTGATATGAGTATGATATGCTGGGCACAGGGCTGTAATGTTGGGTATGAGTAGCGCTATGTATGGTGATATGAATATGATATGCTGGGCACAGAGCTGTAATGTTGGGTATGAGTAGTGCTATGTATGGTGATATGAGTATGATATGCTGGGCACAGAGCTGTAATGTTGGGTATGAGTAGTGCTATTTATGACGATATGAGTATGATATGCTGGGCACAGAGCTGTAATGTTGGGTATGAGTAGCGCTATGTATGGTAAAATGAGTATGATATGCTGGGCACACTGTAATGCTGGGTATGAGTAGCGCTATGTTTGGTGACATGAATATATGCTGGGCACAGAGCTGTAATGTTGGGTATGAGTAGCGCTATGTTTGATGATATGAGTATGATATGCTGGGCACAGGTCTGTAATGTTGGGTATGAGTAGAGCTATGTATGATGATAAGAGTATGATAAGCTGGGCACAGGTCTGTAAGGTTGGGTATGAGTAGCGATATGTATGATGATAAGAGTATGATAAGCTGGGCACAGGTCTGTAGTGTTGGGTATGAGTAGCGCTATGTATGGTGATATGAGTATGATATGCTGGGCACAGAGCTGTAATGTTGGGTATGAGTAGTGCTATGTATGATGATATGAGTATGATATGCTGGGCACAGAGCTGTAATGTTGGGTATGAGTAGTGCTATGCATGATGATATGAGTATGATATGCTGGGCACAGGGCTGTAATGTTGGGTATGAGTAGTGCTATGTATGGTGATATGAGTATGATATGCTGGGCACAGGGCTGTAATGTTGGGTATGAGTGGTAATATGAGTATGATATGCTGGGCACACGGCTGTAATGTTGGGTATGAGTAGCGCTATGTATGATGATATGAGTATGACATGCTGGGTACAGGGCTGTAATGTTTGGTATGAGTAGTGCTATGTATGGTGATATGAGTATGATATGCTGGGCACAGGGCTGTAATGTTGGGTATGAGTAGCGCTATGTATGATGATATGAGTATGACATGCTGGGTACAGGTCTGTAATGTTGGGTATGAGTAGTGCTATGTATGGTGATATGAGTATGATATGCTGGGCACACGGCTGTAATGTTGGGTATGAGTAGCGCTATGTATGATGATATAAGTATGACATGCTGGGTACAGGGTTGTAATGTTGGGTATGAGTAGCGCTATGTATGGTGATATGAGTTTGATATGCTGGGCACAGGGCCTGTAATGTTGGGTATGAGTAGCGCTATGTATGATGATATGAGTATGACATGCTTGGTACAGGGCTGTAATGTTGGGTATGAGTAGTGCTATGTATGGTGATATGAGTATGATATGCTGGGCACAGAGCTGTAATGTTGGGTATGAGTAGTGCTATGTATGGTGATATGAGTATGATATGCTGGGTACAGGTCTGTAATGTTGGGTATGAGTAGTGCTATGTATGGTAATATGAGTATGATATGCTGGGCACAGGGCTGTAATGTTGGGTATGAGTATTGCTATGTATGGTGATATGAGTATGATATGCTGGGCACAGGGCTGTAATGTTGGGTATAAGTAGTGCTATGTATGGTGATATGAGTATGATATGCTGGGCACAGGGCTGTAATGTTGGGTATGAGTAGCACTATGTATGGTGATATGAGTATGATATGCTGGGCACAGAGCTGTAATGTTGGGTATGAGTAGCGCTATGTATGATGATATGAGTATGATATGCTGGGCACAGGGCTGTAATGTTGGGTATGAGTAGTGCTATGTATGGTGATATGAGTATGATATGCTGGGCACAGGGCTGTAATGTTGGGTATGAGTTGCGCTATGTATGGTGATATGAGTATGATATGCTGGGCACAGAGCTGTAATGTTGGGTATGAGTAGTGCTATGTATGGTGATATGAGTATGATATGCTGGGCACAGAGCTGTAATGTTGGGTATGAGTAGTGCTATGTATGACGATATGAGTATGATATGCTGGGCACAGGTCTGTAATGTTGGGTATGAGTAGTGCTATGTATGGTGATATGAGTATGATATACTGGGCACAGAGCTGTAATGTTGGGTATGAGTAGCGCTATGTATGGTGAAATGAGTATGATATGCTGGGCACAGGGCTGTAATGTTGGGTATGAGTAGTGCTATGTATGGTGATATGAGTATGATATGCTGGGCACAGGGCTGTAATGTAGGGTATGAGTTGCGCTATGTATGGTGATATGAGTATGATATGCTGGGCACAGAGCTGTAATGTTGGTTATGAGTAGTGCTATGTATGGTGATATGAGTATGATATGCTGGGCACAGAGCTGTAATGTTGGGTATGAGTAGTGCTATGTATGACGATATGAGTATGAAATGCTGGGCACAGGTCTGTAATGTTGGGTATGAGTAGTGCTATGTATGGTGATATGAGTATGATATGCTGGGCACAGGGCTGTAATGTTGGGTATGAGTAGTGCTATGTATGGTGATATGAGTATGATATGCTGGGCACAGAGCTGTAATGTTGGGTATGAGTAGTGCTATGTATGGTGATATGAGTATGATATGCTGGGTACAGGTCTGTAATGTTGGGTATGAGTAGTGCTATGTATGGTAATATGAGTATGATATGCTGGGCACAGGGCTGTAATGTTGGGTATGAGTATTGCTATGTATGGTGATATGAGTATGATATGCTGGGCACAGGGCTGTAATGTTGGGTATAAGTAGTGCTATGTATGGTGATATGAGTATGATATGCTGGGCACAGGGCTGTAATGTTGGGTATGAGTAGCACTATGTATGGTGATATGAGTATGATATGCTGGGCACAGGGCTGTAATGTTGGGTATGAGTAGCGCTATGTATGGTGATATGAGTATGATATGCTGGGCACAGAGCTGTAATGTTGGGTATGAGTAGCGCTATGTATGGTGATATGAGTATGATATGCTGGGCACAGAGCTGTAATGTTGGGTATGAGTAGTGCTATGTATGGTAATATGAGTATGATATGCTGGGCACAGGGCTGTAATGTTGGGTATGAGTAGCACTATGTATGGTGATATGAGTATGATATGCTGGGCATAGAGCTGTAATGTTGGGTATGAGTAGCGGTATGTATGATGATATGAGTATGATATGCTGGGCACAGGGCTGTAATGTTGGGTATGAGTAGTGCTATGTATGGTGATATGAGTATGATATGCTGGGCACAGGGCTGTAATGTTGGGTATGAGTTGCGCTATGTATGGTGATATGAATATGATATGCTGGGCACAGCGCTGTAATGTTGGGTATGAGTAGTGCTATGTATGGTGATATGAATATGATATGCTGGGCACAGAGCTGTAATGTTGGGTATGAGTAGCGCTATGTTTGATGATATGAGTATGATATGCTGGGCACACGGCTGTAATGTTGGGTATGAGTAGCGCTATGTATGGTGATATGAGTATGATATGCTGGGCACAGGTCTGTAATGTTGGGTATGAGTAGCGCTATGTATGATGATAAGAGTATGATAAGCTGGGCACAGGTCTGTAATGTTGGGTATGAGTAGCGCTATGTATGATGATAAGAGTATGATAAGCTGGACACAGGTCTGTAATGTTGGGTATGTGTAGCGCTATGCATGGTGATATGAGTATGATATGCTGGGCACAGAGCTGTAATGTTGGGTATGACTAGTGCTATGTATGATGATATGAGTATGATATGCTGGGCACAGAGCTGTAATGTTGGGTATGAGTAGTGCTATGTATGATGATATGAGTATGATATGCTGGGCACAGGGCTGTAATGTTGGGTATGAGTAGTGCTATGTATGGTGATATGAGTATGATATGCTGGGCACAGGGCTGTAATGTTGGGTATGAGTGGTGATATGAGTATAATATGCTGGGCACACGGCTGTAATGTTGGGTATGAGTAGCGCTATGTATGATGATATGAGTATGACATGCTGGGTACAGGGCTGTTACGTTTGGTATGAGTAGAGCTATGTATGGTGATATGAGTATGATATGCTGGGCACAGGGCTGTAATGTTGGGTATGAGTAGCGCTATGTATGATGATATGAGTATGACATGCTGGGTACAGGTCTGTAATGTTGGGTATGAGTAGTGCTATGTATGGTGATATGAGTATGATATGCTGGGCACACGGCTGTAATGTTGGGTATGAGTAGCGCTATGTATGGTGATATGATATGACATGCTGGGTACGGGGTTGTTATTTGTTACCGTTATGCGGACAATGCTATCCAGCCTTCCGCTATGTAAGATGGTGCCCTCCTGATCTAGTGGCAGCTGTGCTGGGACCACCCCTGGAGTACATAGCTCATATAGAATGGTGGTGCACACAGAGATATACCTTACGGAACCTTTTCTTTATCAGACAAAGATTATGTTAACAGAAATAAATAAAAACTTGGCATCAGGATTCGTTCTTATGTTATGGGCAAACAAATATAAAAATGTCAATACTGCAATCTTATCAGGAAACAAAGAAATAATACAGCTCGCTCCCTCTTACCAGGTAACAACGTGCATTAAAACTCTAACAGTTCACTTTTCTACGCGGATTTAAAGTGACTACAGAAAAACGGCTTCATGTAATTTTACGTCGATACATAGGGCCTAATGCTAAGGTGCTTGCGGCAGCGTCTATAGGCGGTCGCTGGTCTGCGACTTTATGCAAATGCAGCTAAGTGCCATTCAGCAGAGCCACCATGACAAATTGTGGGTTCCTAGTGTGAGGGGGAGGTGGTTATGCATATGGAGGCGGGGTCGCGGCGGGAATTTCACGCCTCCACTGTAGATGACGTTACTGCTGTAGTGCCGCTGAAGGAGGTGTAATCCGCTCCATTTCAGGGCCTTCAAGTCTTTGGCAGGCCTTGACCCCAAAGCGGGCCCAGATCCCGGTACTTTGTACCAGCCTCCTCTATGCCCCTGCCACTCATGGCAAGGAGGAGCACCCCAAAATATGATTCTCCTTTGTCTTATTTCAGTAATCTCACTCTGGAGAGCGAAACATTGGCCACTGCTGTACAAAACAAACCACATCTGAGCCTCTACCCTGGGTTTTGCTACGAACGACCTCATTCCGCCCAATCCCTCCTTTCTGTCCATGCAAACTGCTGCTCTCCTACAAATAGGTCTTCCTCCTATGCATCTAGGCGGAAATGTGGGAGAAATCCAGCTCATCACTGTAATATGGCATTGTCAAGCGAGCAATTTGTAAATGAGTACTCGTTGCTGGCATCCTATTCGCCCTCTTTTTTATTTATTTATTTTGTTCCACTTTCAGGAAAAAAGTAAGATCCTGACGTAGCAAAAGTCTTCTGCCTAAAACCGTCCTTTAGCAAAAGGTTAAATGAGAACCTAGGATGGGTACAGCAATTCCATTGTTTGACATATAAGACGATTTAAATCAATCAAAGAAACAATGTTCCCATTGAAATATTGGCGTCCCTGACAGTTTCTATTGAACAGTTTCATCTAGGGAACATCCAGAGGATCTGGTTTAGTTATTGGACTTGGATGCTGAAACAAAAACCTGAATTGAGTGAAGGAGTAACAGGAACAGAGCAGTCACAGCTGCATCCTAATAAGTGGTCGTAGTTCCTATTGCTAGAAATCTGAGCACAGGGCATCCTCAGGGAGATAGGTGTTAATGGTTCATAAATCATACAACCATTTTTTTATTGCAGTTGGGATATGATAATAGCAACTAAATTCGCAAAGCACAAAATGAATATTTTTGCTCTAAATTAGCAACAATCTAGCGCCGGGACACGATAAAAGCTCATCCGGTGGGGAGTTGGAAGCAGAGTGATAACTCCCACTAACACTTTGCTTCCGAGTTTGGACCCAGCCAGCCAAATGCGTATGTGCAGCTAGTGTAGTTGCCTACCTGGGCCAAGGCCCTGATTCAGACCCCCTCGCTGCCGCTGGCAGCTCGCTGGGTCTGTGGGCGATTTTTAAATTATTTTTATTTTTTATCCGGCCGCTCGCAAAGCTGTGAGAGACCACCCACAGCTTGTGCGAGTGGCCAGGAGACCATTGCGATAATTGCGACCATCGGCCTTGCGATGAGACCCTACGGTATGGTCTAGGCTTCCGCAAGGGCGAGTGGACTTCCTGCTCTAATAGAGCAGGAAGTCCACTACTGACATCACTAGTGATGTCAGTAAGACCTCCCTACAAACGGAAGGGAACGCCTGTGTTTGTCCAGCCACCCCCCCAACCCGCCCACAAAATACACACGTATGGTCACTCACCATCGACAGCCGCCCCGTCTTGTTGCGAGCCCGTAGCGACTGAACTTCAGTCGCTCAGCGGGGCTCGCGCACGCCGGACGCGGTGCATGTGCAGTCAATAAAAATCAGGCCGCTTGCAAGCGGCTCTGAATCAGGCTCCAAGTCTCACATCCGGAGCTTGGTGAATCTCACAGCATAGCAGGGGATATCTCCGAAATCTGCTGTGGTCACCCCCTAGATGTATTCTGGGGATGCTTGAAATTTGTGGACATCTCCAGTAAATGGGTGTTTTCGGGGGGGATATCCCGCTTACACTCTTGCCAGCTCGAGAAGCTCAGGATTGTTTAAAAGTGTTTCGTGAACCAGCGCTTTAAATCATCTCTAGAGTTCAGAAGTTCTTGAATTATTATATTTGATCCAGGCAATGCTTGAGCGTAAACTCTACATTAATTAAAGAATCGTAAATGAGAACTGAAAAACCAAACTAGCTGACACAATCGTATTGTAGAACCTGGGAAACCTGGTTGAACTTGGAACTGGTTTGAATCATTTGAACATCTCTACAGCTGGTACAGTGATCTCAAAATGTGCTAAGAAAATACATAGAGACTAGCGCAGTTTTTTTATAATGTATGACTCCATCGGGAAGCTGTTACCCTATTATAGTGCATATTATAGTGCATATTATAATGCAATCAGAACAGCTTTGCTTGGTTCAAGAGGTAAAAGTAAAACAGGAACTGGATAATGCATTTATTAAAACATTTGATGCAGCAATTTCCCTGCAAGCTCAGAATAACAGCATTGCAGGTAATCTCATATGACATTTTTTTTTCTGTATGAAAGTGGAGAAAATGCCTTGTAAAATATAGGACTATAATAAGTATAAGAGGACAGAACAGTTCTGTGGCCATGTTACAGTATGAGCCTACGTGCAGAGCTTTTATACAGATTATGAAACTGCTAGGTTCAGTGTTGTACCTATAATGAGTGCACCCATTTTGTATAATTACCTCTCCCAGAGTCCCGCGTCAGTGCTGCACAAATCACCGGGAAAATGGCGCGGCTGCCATTTTCCAGGAGATTTGCACATGCACAGTACAGAAATCACCCGTGCATGGGCAGTAGACTCTGGTATAACTACACCGCGGAGAGAGGAGAGGGTTCCACACGAAACCTGCCCACAGGTCCCCTCCTCTCTTAATCTGCCCCTGGCTTGGTTACTTTTAATTACTTGTTCATCCTTTTATATATAATATTAATGACAGGTAACCTCATAGGGCCGAATTCAATTCAGTGCGATGATGAATAGCCGTGGGAGGGAGCTCCCTAAGATATTAAATACACTGCGCTTTTTGGGGCGGCTAAAGGATTTTTTCTCGCACCCCCCTGGGGATGTGAGGAGAAATCCGACAGAAGTGCCAGGCGCGCAGCTGTTTGCCGGCTTAGCGCAGCGCTAACAGCCGAGCGCCCGGCACTTTAGTCAGAGAATGCCAGTTACCGCACCTTAACACCCAGGTTAAGCCGCAAGAACTGGCATTCTCAGACTTAACCAGTTCCCGACAAGGCAAACAGCGCGTTGTATTGAATAGCTGCGGGGGATCCCTCCCGCTGCTAGTCATCATCGCATGGAATTGAATTCGGCCCATAGACTCTGGGCCACATTGATTTGTTGCTATGGGTAACTTCTCTACTTGCCCACTTGTGTGTAACAAAAACTAATTGCTAATTCAAAAAAACAATAAATTATTTTTGCATTATTGCCATTGATGCATGTAGATGACATATACCAGATAAATTTTGTCATCCAGCACAGAACTCATGAGTTTGATAAGAAACTATTAGATGAAATGGTTATCGGCCTATAGGTGGGATGTATGAAAGCTCGGAGAGAGATACGATAAACTACCAACCAGTCAGCTCCTGTCATTTTTCAAACACAGCCTGTAAAGTGACAGTTAGGAGCTGATTGGTTGGTACTTTATCTCTCTCCACTTTATCTCTCTCCAAGATTTGATACATCTCCCCCAATGTGAGGTGTTTCTGTCTGTACGCACCAAGGAGATGTCTTGAGCCCATCGCCCATGTCAGGTCATTGAACCTGGATAATGTGCCATACATGTGACTGTCTGGTCCAAATGACCAGACATGACCACATACAGGCACTGTCTCTCTGCCTGTATTCCATACCAATACTGTGTACTGCTACATCTACCCACAATGCACTGCAGGAAAAAACTACACCCTCCATTTTCTATTCATTGATATTTTTTTTAAGTCTCTATTTTTACTCAATTGGCCGGGCCAAGCTGATTATTGCTCATCGCGGTGAAATCGGTCATTGAAGCGACACTATTCTTATTTCTTACTAGCAGCATTTTCCATCTTTCAGTGAAGTTATAAGAAATGGAATTTTTACTCAACTTTACGGAATGTGGCCTCGAGGACGATTAGTTCTCCAGCGAAAAACTGTCCCACATTGAGCTGATCTTCACGGGGATAATTGTAACTGTAAGGAAACTTGTTTTTGTTGGGTGGTGGAGAAGCGTATTTTCTTCTGCTGTGGAGCGGAGCAACTGAGGTGATTTCCCAGCCTGTGAAAGGAAATCACCAGGGCCCCACAGGGACAGAGCTCAGAGTGAACCTTGGCTATGCACTATTAGTGGTCTTCTAGTGAGACCACTAAGTGCGTACGGTGCCAAGCTATCTGGATTCTCAGACCACACAACACTAGCCTTAATTACCAGCGCTGGTGTCGCTTGGTCTGTCATGTTGTCCTGTGGAAGTGGTTCCCAGGCCAGTATTAAGGGCTCAGCTTGCCTCATACCAGCGGTCTCTGTGTACAGGTAGTGAAGTAGTCCTACACACTGACATAAGGCAAAAGTAAGCCATGCCCCTGGCTCGTGCAAATAACTACTCCAATTCACACAAACCTTCCCCAAACAGCGCCCATGTTAGGAGACTGTCCACTTTGGCACTGGTTCTAGACACACTGAGCATAGTTGTAAAGAATTGCTGCAAGGATCTGATTCAGAGACGCTCGCTCTGAATCAGGGCGTTTTTTTTTTTTCTTTGGTTTCAGCCTCCATGGCCGCTCGCGAAGCTGTGGGTGACCACCCACAGCTAGTGCGAGCGGCCTGGCAATGGTCGTGATTATCGCGACCATCGGGCTTGCATCGAGACCCTGCGGGAGGGTCTCGCCTCCCACAAGCCCGAGTGGACTTCCTGCTCTAATAGAGTAGGAAGTCCACTACTGACATCACAAGTGATGTCAGTAGGGCCGCCCACAAACGGCAGGCGTTCCTAAGGTAACGCCTGCGTTTGTGCAGCCACCCCCCCTCCCCGCCTACAAAACGGGGCGAGCTGTCACTCACCATCGACAGCCGCCCCATCTTGTAGCAAGCCCTGGAGCGGGCTCGCACATGCACACGCCTGGTGCGGTGCATGCGCAGGGGCCAAACATCGACCCGCTTATGAGCGCTGTGCGCTTGCGAGCGGGTCTGAATCAGGCCCTAAATGTACAGTTACAGAGCACTTGCAGGGGTGCCACAAGTTGGTGGTCCAGGGCCAAATCAAAATGTTTATGGTCAATGTGATAGGCAAAACCAGTGCTGTTGGCTGCCAATCATAAAATGTCAGCCACCAGCACAGTGGACAGAAGCGCAACCTTGCCCACCACCACATACCTGACCCTAAGGGTGACATATAAGCACAATTTACTTATTTTAAGAATGTTTGCTGAGTTTCTCGATAAGAAAACTTTGTCCTAAGGGTGCGGTGGACAAAGGGCCCGATTCAGAGCTGAACGCTCTGACCAGAGCGCTCGCTCTGAATCAGGGCCCTCCTCCATGAAAATGGAGCGGCCTCCTGGACGCTCGTATAGCTGTGGGTGACCACCCACAGCTATAGCGAGCGTCCATCATGATGGTCGCGATGGTCTTGACCATCGCGACCATCGGACTTGCGACGGAGACCCTGCGGTAGGGTCTCCCTGCCACAAGCCCTGGAGTGATTTTGGCTCTATCAGAGACAAAATCACTCCCACTGACATCACTACTGATGTCAGTGGGGCCGGCTTCAGACGGTAGGCGTTCCCATGGGATCGCCTCCGTCTGGCAGGCACGCCCCCGGCACGCCCACCAAAGGGGGCATGCTGTCAATCAACATCGACAGCACGCCCCCTTTGGTGCGAGACCCGGAGCGATGGAAAACCCGTCGCTCCCCGGGTCTCGCACATGCGCACGACGGAGCTCCCTCCGTCGTGCGCATGCGCAGTGGGGAACATCGACCCACTTGCAAGCGTACTGCCGCTCGCGAGCGGGTCTGAATGACCCCCTAAGTACTGATACTCTAAGGCAGGGGTTCTGCTGGTGGAGCTAATTATTTCACTTGTGATTCTGGGAGGAGACCTGGAAAACATGCCCTGTTTGGGGTCCTGAGGTCAGAGTTTGAGAACCTGTGCTATAGGGCACTATACTTCAAGAAAGTTTGGGAACCACTGGTCCAGACAGTTCCTAGTAAATGGGAAATGCACATTTTCTGTATAAAAAGGAATTAAAAACAAACGTATACACACAGGTTACCCCTTGAAATAGGATCAGGAATCATTTCTGCAGTAATCCAAATAGACGTGACGAGTAAGTAATATGAATAGACGGCCACAACGTGATATAATAAAGCTGCAACACTAATGTATTAAGTCTAACTGAAGAGGCCAATGCGCAAAGTGCTAGATAGAAACTCCAAGATAGAGCCGCTAATGGTTATCATCCTCATCCTCATCATCATCACTTCGTATCTTGCATCGGCCCTCCGGTACCTGTCCTCGCTGCGATATCTGGAGTGCGTCTGCATATTATTATGTTGCATTTCCAGGTTCTCCAGTAATGGTGCCCACCCAGTGCTGCCTATACAGGCGTAAAAGACGCAAGTCTGAAATAAGCAAAAACCTAAATATACAAACAGTTTAATGGACAGTACGGAAATTCCCGCCACCAAAAGTGCCGCACTCTAAAGGAGACCCTGAGGCTGAGCATACAACAAATCTATATAATCCATGTTTCTGGATATGTCAGCAGGATGTAGTTGACACCCCGGCGGTCGGAATGCCAGGGCTCAGAATACCGGTGCCGGAACCCCAACAGTGGATGGAATCCCGGCGCCAGAATCCCGACCACTGGCATCTTGATGGTAAGAATTAGGGTAAGGGGGAGGGTTAGGCACTAGGGGGAGGGTTAGGGTTAGGCTGCAGGGAGGGAGGGTTAGGCTGCGGGAAAGGTGGGTCAGTGTCAGGGGGAGGGTTAGGGTCAGTGTCAGGGGGAGGGTTAGGGTCAGTGTCAGGGGGAGGGTTAGGGTCAGTGTCAGGAGGAGGGTTAGGGTCAGTGTCAGGGGGAGGGTTAGGGTCAGTGTCAGGGGGAGGGTTAGGGTCAGTATCAGGGGGAGGGTTAGGGTCAGTGTCTGGGGGAGGGTTAGGGTCAGTGTCAGGGGGAGGGTTAGGGTCAGTGTCAGGGGGAGGGTTAGGGTCAGTGTCAGGGAGGGTTAGGTTTAGTGTCAGGGGAGGGTTAGGGTCAGTGTCAGGGGGAGGGTTAGGGTCAGTGTCAGGGGGAGGGTTAGTGTCAGTGTCAGGGAGGGTTAGGTTTAGTGTCAGGGGGAGGGTTAGGGTCAGTGTCAGGGGGAGGGTTAGGTTTAGTGTCAGGGGAGGTTAGGTTTAGTGTCAGGGGGAGGGTTAGGGTCAGTGTCAGGGGGAGGGTTAGGGTCAGTGTCATGGGGAGAGTTAGGTTTAGTGTCAGGGGGAGGGTTAGGGTCAGTGTCAGGGGGAGAGTTAGGTTTAGTGTCAGGGGGAGGGTTAGGGTCAGTGTCAGGGGGAGGGTTAGGGTCAGTGTCAGGGGGAGGGTTAGGTTTAGTGTCAGGGGGAGGGTTAGGGTCAGTGTCAGGGGGAGGGTTAGGGTCCATGTCAAGGGGAAGGTTAGGGTCTGTGTCAGGGGGAGGGCTAGGTTTAGTGACAGGGGGAGGGTTAGGTTCAGTGTCAGGGGGAGGGTTAGGGTCAGTGTCATGGGGAGAGTTAGGTTTAGTGTCAGGGGGAGGGTTAGGGTCAGTGTCAGGGGGAGAGTTAGGTTTAGTGTCAGGGGGAGGGTTAGGGTCAGTGTCAGGGGGAGGGTTAGGGTCAGTGTCAGGGGGAGGGTTAGGTTTAGTGTCAGGGGGAGGGTTAGGGTTAGGGTCAGGGTCAGGAGGAGGGTTAGGGTCAGTGTCAGGGGGAGGGTTAGGGTTAGTGTCAGGGGAGGGTTAGGTTTAGTGTCAGGGGGAGGGTTAGGGTCAGTGTCAGGGGGAGGGTTAGGGTCAGTGTCAAGGGGAGGGTTAGGGTCAGTGTCAGGAGGAGGGTTAGGGTCAGTGTCAGGGGGAGGGTTAGGGTCCGTGTCAGGGGGAAGGTTAGGGTCCGTGTCAGGGGGAGAGTTAGGGTCAGTGTCAGGGGGAGGGCTAGGTTTAGTGACAGGGGGAGGGTTAGGTTCAGTGTCAGGGAGAGGGTTAGGGTTAGGCTGCAGGGAGTGAGGGTTAGGCTTGGGTTAGTGGTTAGGAAACTTATCTTTGGGCATCAGGATTCTGATTTTTGGGATGCCACTGTCGGTATTCTGAAGGCCGGCATCTCATCCGCCGGGATCCCGTACCCAACCCATGCCAGCAACCAAATATTGTAGGGTAACTCGATACAGATGCTGGGAATTGTAGTTCTGCCATCACACCTAGATAGCCACAAGTCACCGTAGCCTAAGTTAAAAACAATGCAGCTAAATATAACCCAGAATTGTGATGCGATGAACATGACGGAACCTGCACATTAACCAGGTAACATCCTCGTCTGACACTACAACCGCATGTGCTCATAGAAAAAACAATGTATTTATTTCCTTATTCCAGCTGCTATTGTCTCCTTCTGAGCTCTATGTCCTCTAAAAATAAAACTTTGCTCCTGACAGTGATCCCTCTTGATAGATTTGTAACAATTAAACAAATCCGACTTAATGCCTCTGCGGGTGAATCACTGGAGTATCGCTCAGGAAAGTATCACACCCTGGCAGACAAACAGTTTAATCTCACACCTTTCTGGGTGATACCCAGTGGTCTGATCTACCTGCGGTGTGAGGGCAAGAGAGGTATGACAGTGGCGGTCCACCTTCTTACCGCTTTAACGTAAAGGCTCATCTATGTCCTTCAAGCGAATTTGCTTTACTTGGACAACACACAGCTCTTTAGAGAGCAACTTCATGTTGTATCCAAAGGCAACATAAATAAACAGCTCTGCCTGATGATACCACAACCTGATTTAAGAGCATATAAGGGAAACAACAATGTTTAGTAAAAATTGCAGTAGGGCATGTGCCAGGCAAGACCTCAGGGGGGGAGATGTATCGAGCCTCAGAGAGAGATAATGTGGAGACGTTGCACAATAGCAACCAATCAGCTGCTGTCATTTATCTACCAAAGTCTACGTAATGACAGTCAGAAGCTGATTGGTCGCTTTGGGCAACTTCTTCACTTGATCTCTCTCCAAGGCTTGGTACATCTCCCCCTCAAGTCAAACAAAGGTTATACAGTAACCAATGACACAAAGAGTGGGAGCAGGAACCAGATTACTATGTGTCAGATCTGATACACAACATCTTCCTCACCAGCGGGATAAACAGCTTATCTTGCAGTTTTGTGGTCAGAGGGTTTCACATTCCTGAGTCTATTGTACGTCATGCACATAGCAACTGCATCTGAATGAAGAAGACGCCCCTAGCCAGTATCTCAGATCTGATGCCTACGTCCGAGGACGCAGGTTCGGATTAACATGGCGACCATCGGCCATCTGAGTAAGCCTAAAGCTGCTCAGATTGGCCGCCTCATCTGTGCTGCCGAGGCCAGTAAATCTGCATTTGGAAGACTGAGATACTGGCTTCGACACTTCCAGAAAACAGAGACAACGCCCCCATTTTTGGGAACGCTGCCCAGCACTGCCTTCTCCCTGCCCACAAATGGCCACAGCCTGTCAATTAGGCTGCGGCTTAGAGGGCACTGCGTGCGATGATGCTGGACTCATTCTGCACATAACCAACCTGCCAATTTCTTACCAGTTCCAGTCCCACATATCCCATCTTCCCATCATTCAGTGCCCCTCCTGTCAATTCCTTACCAGTTCCAGACCCACATATCCCAACTTCCCATCATTCAGTGCTCCACCTGCCAATTCCTTACCAGCTCCAGTCCCACATATCCCATCTTCCCATCATTCAGTGCCCCACCTGCCAATTCCTTACCAGTTCCAGTCCCACATATCCCAACTTCCCATCATTCAGTGCTCCACCTGCCAATTCCTTACCAGCTCCAGTCCCACATATCCCATCTTCCCATCATTCAGTGCCCCACCTGCCAATTCCTTACCAGTTCCAGTCCCACATATCCCAACTTCCCATCATTCAGTGCTCCACCTGCCAATTCCTTACCAGTTCCAGTCCCACATATCCCATCTTCCCATCATTCAGTGCCCCTCCTGCCAATTCCTTACCAGTTCCAGACCCACATATCTTATCTTCCCATCATTCAGTGCCCCACCTGCCAATTCCTTACCAGTTCCAGTCCCACATATCCCATCTTCCCATCATTCAGTGCCCCTCCTGCCAATTCCTTACCAGTTCCAGTCCCACATATCCCAACTTCCCATCATTCAGTGCTACACCTGCCAATTCCTTACCAGTTCCAGTCCCACATATCCCATCTTCCCATTATTCAGTGCCCCACCTGCCAATTCCTTACCAGTTCTAGTCTCACATATCCCAACTTCCCATCATTCAGTGCTCCACCTGCCAATTCCTTACCAGTTCCAGTCCCACATATCCCATCTTCCCATCATTCAGTGCCCCTCCTGCCAATTCCTTACCAGTTCCAGTCCCACATATCTTATCTTCCCATCATTCAGTGCCCCACCTGCCAATTCCTTACCAGTTCCAGTTCCACATATCCCATCTTCCCATTATTCAGTGCCCCACCTGCCAATTCCTTACCAGTTCCAGTCCCACATATCTTCCCATCATTCAGTGCCCCACCTGCCAATTCCTTACCAGTTCTAGTCCCACATATCTCAACTTCCCATCATTCAGTGCCCCACCTGCCAATTCCTTACCAGTTCCAGTCCCACATATCCCATCTTCCCATTATTCAGTGCCCCACCTGAAAATTCCTTACCAGTTCCAGTCCCACATATCCCATCTTCCCATCATTCAGTGCCCCTCCTGCCAATTCCTTACCAGTTCCAGTCCCACATATCTTATCTTCCCATCATTCAGTGCCCCACCTGCCAATTCCTTACCAGTTCCAGTCCCACATATCCCATCTTCCCATTATTCAGTGCCCCACCTGCCAATTCCTTACCAGTTCCAGTCCCACATATCTTCCCATCATTCAGTGCCCCACCTGCCAATTCCTTACCAGTTCTAGTCCCACATATCTCAACTTCCCATCATTCAGTGCCCCACCTGCCAATTCCTTACCAGTTCCAGTCCCACATATCCCATCTTCCCATTATTCAGTGCCCCACCTGAAAATTCCTTACCAGTTCCAGTCCCACATATCCGATCTTCCCATCATTCAGTGCCCCACCTGCCAATTTCTTACCAGTTCCAGTCCCACATATCTCAACTTCCCATCATTCAGTGCCCCACCTGCCAATTCCTTACCAGTTCCAGTCCCACATATCCCATCTTCCCATTATTCAGTGCCCCACCTGCCAATTCCTTACCAGTTCCAGTCCCACATATCCCAACTTCCCATCATTCAGTGCTCCACCAGCCAATTCCTTACCAGTACCAGTCCCACATATCCCATCTTCCCATTATTCAGTGCCCCACCTGCCAATTCCTTACCAGTTCCAGTCTCACATATCCCAACTTCCCATCATTCAGTGCTCCACCTGCCAATTCCTTACCAGTTCCAGTCCCACATATCCCATCTTCCCATCATTCAGTGCCCCTCCTGCCAATTCCTTACCAGTTCCAGTCCCACATAGCTTATCTTCCCATCATTCAGTGCCCCACCTGCCAATTCCTTACCAGTTCCAGTCCCACATATCCCATCTTCCCATTATTCAGTGCCCCACCTGCCAATTCCTTACCAGTTCCAGTCCCACATATCCCAACTTCCCATCATTCAGTGCCCCATCTGCCAATTCCTTACCAGTTCCAGTCCCACATATCCCAACTTCCCATCATTCAGTTCCCCACCTGCCAATTCCTTACCAGTTCTAGTCCCACATATCTCAACTTCCCATCATTCAGTGCCCCACCTGCCAATTCCTTACCAGTTCCAGTCCCACATATCCCATCTTCCCATTATTCAGTGCCCCACCTGAAAATTCCTTACCAGTTCCAGTCCCACATATCCCATCTTCCCATCATTCAGTGCCCCACCTGCCAATTCCTTACCAGTTCCAGTCCCACATATCTCAACTTCCCATCATTCAGTGCCCCACCTGCCAATTCCTTACCAGTTCCAGTCCCACATACCTTATCTTCCCATCATTCAGTGCCCCATCTGCCAATTCCTTACCAGTTCCAGTCCCACATATCCCAACTTCCCATCATTCAGTGCCCCACCTGCCAATTCCTCACCAGTTCCAATCCCACATATCTCAACTTCCCATCATTCAGTGCCCCACCTGCCAATTCCTTACCAGTTCCAGTCCCACATATCTTATCTTCCCATCATTCAGTGCCCCACCTGCCAATTCCTTACCAGTTCCAGTCCCACATTTCCCAACTTTCCATCATTCAGTACCACACCTGCCAATTCCTTACCAGTTCCTGTCCCACATATCCCATCTTCACATCATTCAGTGTCCCACTTGCCAATTCCTTACCAGTTCCAGTCCCACATATCCCAACTTTACATCATTCAGTACCACACCTGCCAATTCCTTACCAGTTCCTGTCCAACATATCCCCTCCTCGACAACCTGTGACTCACTTCTCCCTCTTCACATCATTCGGCACCACTGTCATACACTCCAGTTTCTGTCCCACATGCCCCCTCTTCACCTGCTTTTGTCCGACATGCCCACATCTGCTTTCTCACATGCCACCCTACTTGCTCGTGTACCACAAAATCCCTCCTCACCTGCTCGCTTCCCACATGCCCCCTGATCAGCTGCTCATGTTCCACATGCCTCCTCCTCACCTGCTTGTGTCCCACATGCCCCCTGCTTGTGTTCCACATGCCCCCTCCTCACCTGCTTGTGCCCCACATGCCCCCTCCCCACCTGCTCATGTACCACAAAATCCCTCCTCACCTGCTCATGTCCCACCTGCCCCCTGCTCACCTGCTTGTGTCCCACATGCCCCCTGCTCACCTGCTTGTGCTCCACATGCCCCCTGCTCACCTGCTTGTGTCCCACATGCCCCCTGCTCACCTGCTTGTGCCCCACATGCTCTCTCCCCACCTGCTCGTGTACCACAAAATCCCTCCTCACCTGCTCATGTTCCACATGCCCCCTGCTCACCTGCTTGTGTCCCACATGCCCCCTGCTCACCTGCTTGTGTCCCACATGCCCCCTCCTCACCTGCTTGTGTCCCACATGCCCCCTCCTCACCTGCTTGTGTTCCACATGCCCCCTCACCTGCTCATATACCACATAGTCTCTCCTCATCTACTCATGTACCACATGCCCCCTCCTCACCAGTTCATGTCCCACATACCAGCCTCTTTTCATCTGCTCATTTGCTATATACCACCCTTCTCACCTGCTCATGGCCCACACACCCCCTCCTCACTTGCTAGTGTCCCACATGCCCCCTGCTCATCTTAAACTCAGCAGTTTGTGACAGGAGTAAGACATGGTGTTGTCACATGGTATCAGGAGGTCCTTAACGCAAATTGGAATGAGCTGCTACTGTAGTAATGAGCGACAGCACTGGAGAGCAGGGACGTGATGGATTGCAGTTCACCTGTAACAAAATGTTAAAACAAAGACAAGACACACACACCGTGACAGTATATGTTTATTACACACTCACACATACTCACCTACAAAACCTGGACTGGTCCTCTTTTTCATACTTCATATAGGCATTCTCGGGTTTCTAAAAATAAAAAAACTAAAAGTCCCGACCCACAAACTCAAATAGCGTTAATTGGCTGAGAGAGGTGATAGCCCAGGGATGCCGGGGATAGCCCCGTGCTATCAGCCTAGGCCTAGAGTGCCCTGGAGAGGGGGACCCCTTTATTGGGGGTTCCCCAACACCCCAGGGATCCCCGGCCTGGGCTGAATAGTGGTCCTGGGCAATGCTTTGGCCAGGGAACCCGGTGATAGCGTTTCCCTGGCTGTGGCATTACCCCCCCCGCTTGTAATAGCCAGGTGCTGGCTATGGAAATTACAGGGGAACCCTACACATTTTTGCCCCTGTGTCTCCAGAACCAGGACTGGCTCAGAGCCTGGTGCTGGTTGCGCTAAGTACAGGGGAACCCTATGCATTTTTTCCCCTGTATTTATACAACCAGGACTGGCTATGAAAAGTCTGGGGCTGGTTGTGCTTTTAGAGGGGACTCCACGTCAATTTTTTTTTTTAAGTTAACACTTAATTAGCTTTTTACACTAAGATACATGCATGCATCTCACTGATGTATGCATGCATCTGTGCCAAATAGAACTGCTCATGCTAAAAATGAAAGCATGAAGCACTTCTATTCATTTGGGGATTTGCAGTTCGGTTTACTTTCAATTTGCAAATCGAATGTTAGTAAATGAAGGGATCCTATAAGCTTCTATGGGAAAACATTTTGCAGAAATTCGATTTGACATGAAATTTATTTTTCTGTTCGATTTGACAATCGATTTGGGCTTTAGTAAATCTTCTCTTAGAAAATAGAACCAAAACTGAACCAAAATCGAATGGAAAAATCGAAACAGAAAACAAAAACGAACTTTAGTAAATAAACCCCCAGTTTCCTTGCCTGCCATCTAGCGGTGGATACAACACCAAACATGGTGATTATAATACATCAGTGTTTGTAAAATATATATATTATATATATATATATATATATATATATCTGCATACATTATAAGTTCTATTGTAATTGCTAATAATTGGTGAGTTTTGATGTCATCACTTCAGTTTATATAAGGAAATCAGGTACTATAAGAAATAATACACCCCTTACAGTACATTAATATGGATATTACAATACACTTTAGACATCAAGGACAAAGATGTTGCTAAACTCCTCTGTGACTTCTATTGCCCCTATAATTTATAGAAAAGGAGTGCATGGCCCCATGTATAACCTATGCTACCCATGATGTCCTACTGACTGACTAGTGATTGTAGTGAGTTGTAGAATTAGGAAGATCACAAATATCTGGAGCCGGTATTGTTCACCTGTCATAAAATTCCTCCCTGTAAGAATCATCCCCAGATCCTGCCTGCGCTCCAGCCCCCCTCTTGCTCACTCACACAGGTCACCTGGAATTTTGTAGGTACACAATATAAAACACTCAGACTTTTCAGTTTCCTGGTTCACTGACCTTGACGAGTTATCTTTGTACGTGATTTAATATTTAGCTAGGTCACAACGCCATCAGTCCACCTTAAGAAGGCAGGGGCTGTGCTGAACATATAGGAGAGAGGCAAAAATCCCTAATGCCAAAAACTGTCAGAAAACAAAATAATTCTATATTCGCTATGCAGAACTCCATTCTAATTGCATTGAGCTCACTCTGTCCAACTAACGATCTGCACATAGGGCCTGATTCAGACCCGGTCGCAAGCGCTGAGTGCTCGCAACCGGGTCGATGGTGGCCCACATGCGCGAGACCCGGCTAGCGACGGGCAATCCGTCGCTCCGGGTCTCGCACCAAAGGGGGCGAGTTATCGATGTAGAGTGACAGCACGCCCCCTTTGGTGGGCGGGCCGGGGGGGGTGGCTGCCCAGACGGAGGCGTTCCCATGAGAACGCCTACCGTTTGGGGCCGGCCCCACTGACAACAGGAGTGATGTCAGTGGAGAGATTCCGGCTCTGTTAGAGCCGAAATCTCTCGGGGGCTTGCGGCAACGAGACCCTACCACAAGGGTCTCGTCGCAAGCCTGATGGTCGCGATGGTCTTGACCATCGCGACCATCATCATGGCCGCTTGCCCACAGCTATGCGAGCGGCCAGGAGGCCGTTCTTAAAAAAAAAAAAGACCGGCCCTGATTCAGAGCCTTAATCACTACTAGTTTGCCAGGGTTGGGTATGAAATATCAGAAGTCGGGATGACTGCTGTCAAAATGCCGACAGCGGCATCCTGATGCTCTGTATCACGACTGGGGTCAGGTAAGTATACCAACCCCCCCCCCCCCTTCTCACCCTAACCCTCCCTTCTTGCACCCTAACCCTCCCCATTAGTGCCTAAACCTAACCCTCCCCCCTTGGTGCCTAAACCTTACCGTCACCCCTTAGTCCCTAACCCCCCCAAAGCCCAACCCTCACCCCCCTCCCCGTGGTGCCTAAACCTAAACCCCCTGCGGCTAACAGCTAAGACCCCCCCGGTGTCCCTTTATTCGGGATGGCGGCTGTCGAGATTCTGGTGTCGGGATCTAGACTTTCGTCGGGATTTCAACGCCTATACCAGGTCGAGCTTCTGACGCCGGGACTTCGATGGTCAGCATCCTGTCCGCTGGCACACTAACTACATCCTTTTGCCAGTTGCCAAAAAGACTCAGGGGTCTATTTACTAAGCAGTGTTAGGAACTTAGGAGACAGAGTGAAAAGTGATAACAAAGTGATAAGGTGCCAACCAATCAGCTCCCAACTGTCATCTCACAGGCTGTGTTTGAAAAATGACAGTTGTGAGCTGATTGGCTGGCACCTTATCACTTTCTTATCACTTTTCACTCTGAGGTCTATCTACTAAGCAGTGTTAGGAGACAGAGTGAAAGTGATAAGGTGCCAGCCAATCCGCTCCCAATTGTCATTTTTCAAACACAGCCTGTGAGATGACAGTTGGGAGCTGATTGGCTGGCACCTTATCACTTTGTTATCACTTTTCACTCTGTCTCCTAACACTGCTTAGTAAATAGACCCCAAAGTGATAGATCAGCACCAGGGCCGTAGCTAGGGCTGTGCGAGAGGGGAAGCCACTGGGAACGCAATTCTAAAGGGGGACACGGGATGAATATTGGCAGTTAATTTGGTTACAAGGTATTATCATTCCTAATTACAGCTCTGATCATCACATATAAAATATTCATGCTTTCTGTTAACCCTCCCTTACTAGTTCATTTCTGCCAACTCTGTATCTGTAAGTAATTTCTTACATGAACTCTGGGCCTGATTAAACAAGGAACGCACCGATGCAGACGCACGCAATCGGCTAATGTGCGCGGTCTGGGTCGCAATGTGCGTGCGCGAACCGCTCAAGTGAGTGCACTGAATTCGCAGACCCAGGGAAAAGGGATTGACAGGAAGTACCATTTGTGGGCGGATATGGAGAGGGGTCGGCGGAACGCAAGCGTGCCAGTGCATTCGCAGCCCGTTACAGGGAGGTGCATAAATTAGCCACTGAGATGCCGGGCGTCCCTCTGAGTGCAGGTAGTCTCTTAACTCCTGCGTTGGGGTCAGGTCTACCTTTAGTCTGCGTGCGCATCCGATACTCGATGTTCTTGATGTATTCTCAGCCTTGCACATCGGTACGCATGTTAGCGGAGGATAAAGGGGGCGGCATTATGTAGTGCTGGGCGTCTGGATCTTTGTTCTGCAATTGCCGTGCGTATGCATTCATTAGCATATTTTTGCAGCGGCCGGGTGCGGGCGTCTGCATCCGTGCGTTCCTTGCTGAATCAGGCCCCCTGTTCCTGAGAGAGTTGGTTCCTACTAGAATATATTGAATGGGCCCCAGTCATATCTTATATCATAATATATGACTGGAGGCAGGGCACCACAACGTTTTTAGGTTGATGGGGCCAAAATATATATATAATGTGCCGCAGGGGGGTCAGGGGCACCGAGAGGGGGGGAGCAGGTACAAAAATAACCCGGGCTACCTGAGGGGCCCGGGTCTGACGCCACCCCCTCCCTCACAGCAGCCCAGCACATAACGTGTGCTGAGCTGCTGTTGGGAGACTGCTTGTGGCCACTGATCGCGCTCCCCCTGGCTTTGCGCCGGGCTGAGGGGGCTCAGAGAGCCCCCGCCAGCACGCAGTGCCGATGTCAAAAAAAAATTTCCCCGAAGGGGGCTTGGCCACGACTGCTGGTATTAGGCCACGCCCCCTGTTACCCCGGGCCCGCCGCGGCTCTTGGCAGGCCTGGATGCGGTGTGCCGCGAAGTGGAAACTACCTGGCGGCGGCGTTGTGCAGTGCACTAGGGACTAGTGACATCACCGAGGAACATGTACCATCCTGTACAGGGATGGCAACACAAAGTATATCTTAGTTTAATCAAACGGTGAGGTGGTAGAGCACAAACCACCACACCCTGCCCGCACAGGGGAGGGCCTGAGCGAGAATAATATATATTTACTGTTTAGTTTAAAAACCCTAAAGTGACAAGGGAAACTGGGAAATTTACAATGAGACCTGCCCGGAGCATGAGATAAGGTGACTCAGGAGAGGAATTCTGAGGTGGAGTACGCCAAACAAGGAGTGTAGCTCCCTTGTGAACATATAGGTTAATATATGGCTTCAGGTCTGCGCATGTTTCCTGCTTTTAGTACATAAATAATGTTATTTAGATGCCTGTGGTTGAACCAGCATACCACAAGTGTCTGAGACTCCACACAGTCGCTGGCTCTTTCCCCACTACACAATAGCACCCAGTTCTCTGCTACTGTGCTTAGCCCTTGACATTACATTTGTTCTCTTCCAGAAATGAAAATGGATTTTCCAGTCAGTTTCTATCTATTGTTTATAGAATGCTCTGTGTATTATCTAACAGCCACTAGAATGCTCTGTACGTGGGTAAATAGCCACTACCATGCGCTCTCCATTGTTTATCAGCCACTAGAATGTTCTCTGCAGTGTATAACAGTCACTACAGTGATTTCTGCTTTGTATATCTGTCTCCTATATATTGGCCAATGCGATGCTCACGGCATTGTATAGAGGGCCTGATTCAGACCCGCTCGCAAGCGGGTCGATGGTGCCCAAGTGCGCATGCGCATGACGGAGGCGGCTCCGTTGTGCGCATGCGCGAGACCCGAATAACGACGGCCAAGCCGTCGTTATGGGTCTCGCACCAAAGGGGACGTGCTGTCGATCGTGATTGACAGCAGGCCCCCTTTGGTGGGCGTGCCGGGTGGCGTGCTGTCTGGGGCCGGCCCCACTGACATCACTAGTGATGTCAGTGGGAGTGCTCTCGGCTCTGATAGAGCCAAAAACACTCCAGGGCTTGTGGCAGCGAGACCCTACCGCAAGGGTCTCTTCGCAAGCCCGATGGTCGCGATGGTCTTGAGTCCATCGCGACCATCATTTTGGCCGCTCCAAAAAGGAGCAGGGACGGCCCTGATTCAGAGCGAGCGCTCTGTCAGAGCGTCCGGCTCTGAATCAGGGCCAGAGATCACTATGATGCTCTCTCTATTGTATACTGGTTAAGAGAAAGGGCTCCGTATTGTCTGCTGGTCAAATGGGGCTGCATTTTATATGATTACAGTGCTTGGATTTACATTTTGCTCTTAACACATCACAGGTTGTGAAACACATGCTGTAACTGGGGAAATCATTTTTTATTATTAATTATTATTTACTGCGGTGGTCCCTACATAACACAAAAAGACTCTGGATTTCGCAGTCTTCCAAGTTGACGCCTCTGTCAAGCCAAGTTTTACCACAGACTACATGACCTCGCTGCAAATGCCGTGTTTCATGCTGCTATACTAAAGCTGCGCGGATAAGAGGTCCCCCAGCCTTCCACTACAAATGGCTCCATGTTGAATTCCAAGCTGGATAGAATTCCTATACTATGTTTGATTTTCATAAATACAAATCCCTCATAATGTGTCAGGAAAACCTTATAGTAAAGGTGCAATCTATAAACAAATCGTTCAAGGTGTATTTACAGAAACAGATTTTTTTTTGCACCCGACTATTGGTAAAATAAATACAAGGTCCACAGAACAAGACATACTGACTACAGCTGAGCCTCATTGATTTATAGATCAAACAGACTGACGTCAGACCTCAAGACAATGCATCAATTTCAGAGCCGATCTGACAGGTATGAGAGCACTACGACGCCCATCGTGTGGCATTTACTACATTTGGCGAGAACGTTGTTTATTAATTATTAGTAGTAGTAGTAGTAAGTACACCTCTGCTCAATGATTATTAACTTTCAGAACCTAGAGAATAAGAACTAATAGTAAGGATGGCACCGAAGAAAAAGAAGATGTCATTACTACTATTGGGCAACTCCATAAAATATGGGCATTGGCCCTCATTCAGAGCCGCACGTTAACAACAGTACGCTCGTTGCGTTCCGATGTTGACTAACCGCGCATGCGTCGGTGTTACACTGCGCATGTGCGTACGGCAGATTGCGAGCTTTTTTTCTCTCGTTCCTAAAATAGCGTACAGGAAGTGACATGTCAAATGTGATTGACAGAACAGGGCGTTTTTGGGTGTTGACGGGGGTGGAGATGAAAAAACGCAGGCGTGGCGAGGCGTTTTTGGGGCGTACATACATTAGCAGATGCGAACGTCAAATGTGTTCGGACCGTCTCATACGTCACTGGAACATCCGCTTTCCCTTCAAAATGCTCGCACAGCTTAGGGTCAGGATTACTCGACCACATTGGCGATGGCCTTCTCCTCCGTCCCGGGACTCCACGATGGTGCAGCGATTAATCGCGGCTGGTCAGTAAAGTAATTAGTGTTGGATTGAAAACCGGCTTGGTATGTGTTTGGAAAGCAGTTTATTGGGATAGCACAAAAGCGTACGCAGGTGGAAATCAGAGCTGCTAATGTCATGATTTTTTAAACGTTCCTTAAAGAGGCCTTTTTTTTTTTTTAAGAGGGTCAGTTTTTGCCTTTAGGGCCAGGATTAAATGTAACCCATTTGTACAATAATGTCACAATACAATGTCAGTTTTTTGTTTTAAATGTATTGTTTAAACACAAACAAATTGGCCTAATATTTTGTTGCCTTTTTTTGTGGCAAAGATATTTGTTAAAAAAAAAAAAAAACCATAACTGCTAACATAAGCGTAAATACAAAATTTAAAAACATTTCACAAGAAAGGAGAGGGAAGTTTTGACCAGAAAGGAATATGAGCCAAGCACAGAAGGAGTGTGGGAAAAGTCGCCATTGCTGTCACCGTTTTCTCGCCCGTTTGGCTGGGTGAGGGTGGGCGCCAGACCGGGTCCGGGATGCCATCGGGCTGGCCTGTCCAGAGGCAGATGTTGTGGCCTCTGGACTAGGCACAGGGCTAGGCACATTTGGAGGATTGGCTGATGTTGTGCCAGAGGTGTAGGATCCGGATGTTCCGGCAGGAAGGGAGGTCGGCTCCACCATGTGCTGGCGAACGAGCTGCTCCAGGGCATCGGCGATGCGGATGTTGGCCCTGGTATTTTCCGCCAGGGCCTGACCAATGGTCACGTTGGCCGCAGCATTTTGCTCCAGGGCCTCAGCCACCCGTATCAGACTGGCGTCCATCCTCTGCAGAATCTCCGTATGGCAATCCGATTTAAAATTGAGTTCTGTGAGGAGGCCCACTGCCTGCGAGGGGGCACGCCCTGGACTGGCTTCTGCAGGGTCCTCAGCCGGATGTACTGGTTCCTCCCCTGCAGAGCCAGCAGAAATTCTGCGGCCAAGGCTCCCCTCTGGAGCAGACTCATCCGCCTCTGTCTCTGTTAGGAAAATTGCGAAAAGACTCACATTAGAATCTACATATTGGCACAATAGCATTTCAGAGTTGGTGACATCACAAGACTTACCTTGGCCAACATGAGGAGCCGCAAAGTCTGGCATGTCCGTATCCATGTTGGACACGCCAAACACCTCCACAGCCTGCACACACCCCTGTGCCAGCTCTTCTAAGTCTGTCAACTCCAATGACACAGGGGTGGGACCCCCACCTGTCCCCCTTGCATGCCTAGCCCTGTCGGCAAGTTTTTGCTTGAGACGATATTTGAAGTCTGCCCATCTGTAGAATGAAATTGGACCCATTATCCTTTTTTTTACAATGGGGTTTGTTTATAGGATGGGAAAGTGTTTACTTACCGCCGTTTGACATCCCGGGCTAGACGGACATAATCACCCACCCTATTGACAGCAACGGCGACCTCCTCCCACATTCTCCACTTCTGGCTTTGGCTCATATTCCTGGCTGCCTGGGGCAGGATGTCAACGCACTTCTGGATCAAAACCTCCATCTCCTTGCTTGTGAAATGTGGCTGCCTTTTTTTTTTGGCAGCTTTGGCGGGTTGACTGGGGCCAGCAGTCTCTTCCATGTCATCCTCCTCACCTATTTGGGTAAATATGCAGATTTAGCCACTTCACAACTTGACCAATATATTTGTTTTAAAATAATCATTGAGACAAAATGCATGAAGGCCTTACCGCCGGATTTTTGGCCATTGTTTCCCTGGTCTGAAGCCATGTCTCTGCTTCCAGAATGAAATCAACCAGAAATTCAATGTGATTTCGTGACGTATTTATACATGCGTCCTTTGTTTGCGGCCGCATCATTGATTGTGCGTCCCTATGATTCATCCTTAATTGGTGCGGGAAAATAAACACTATTTATGGCTTGGTGTGTGTGGAGTCGAGGTGGGGTTGTTGGATTGTTGGCGGTTAAGTTGTTTGGATTTGGTTGTTTGCGGTTGGAGGATTTGGCAGAGTTGGTTTTTTGTTTGGTTTTGCTACAGTTGTTTTGGTTTTCCGTTCGCATTTTTTTGCTTTTTTCCACATCCTTTCCTGATTTGGTAAGTTTTGTGCAGTCTAATTTGTGGCCAATTGGTGTCTACTTCTGGTTTTTGGTTAGCTAATTTTTTTTAACACTAATTTCATCTTTTTTAGTTTGTTTTGGCTTTCGGCCCCAAAGACCTTTTTTTTGGAAATCTTATATATTCGAGTTGGGTAAGTCCATTTTTTTTCTTGCATTTGCGAACTAATTACCGCATTTTTGACTGTTGGTGTAGTGACTTGCATTTGCGAATTAATTACCGCATTTTTGACTGTTGGTGTAGTGACTTGCATTTGCGAATTAATTACCGCATTTTTGACTGTTGGTGTAGTGACTTGCATTTGCAAATTAATTACCGCATTTTTGACTGTTGGTGTAGTGACTTGCATTTGCGAATTAATTACCGCATTTTTGACTGTTGGTGTAGTGACTTGCATTTGCGAATTAATTACCGCATTTTTGACTGTTGGTGTAGTGACTTGCATTTGCGAAATAATTACCGCATTTTTGACTGTTGGTGTAGTGACTTGCATTTGCGAATTAATTACCGCATTTTTGACTGTTGGTGTAGTGACTTGCATTTGCGAATTAATTACCGCATTTTTGACTGTTGGTGTAGTGACTTGCATTTGCGAATTAATTACCGCATTTTTGGCGGCTTATTCATCATGTAAACCAGTTTTGCTTTTCCCTTTTCCATTTTTGGGGTCCATTTGAACCCTATTTGACGTACGGTGTGCAATGTCGTTTTCATCGATGGCCAAATGTGTGTTTCTCCTATTTTATGTGTTGGCTTGCAACAATTTGAAAAACAAAAATTCACCCTCTAAATTTTTGATGTCTCATTTTTGGCTTTTTTACAGTTTATACGTATCATGACAATACCCCGGCATGTAAGCAGCTATGGATGGTATCAGAAAGCTAAGTTGTTTTTTGTTACTTTTGGGGTGGCTCAAAAGCCTTACATTGTAAACTTTGAATTTCAGGTAGATCTGGGGCGAATTGTTCTGGCCCTGCTCCCGGAAGACGACCAACCTCAAACTCGTCCCAGGCGTAGGCATCGTAGGCATGCAAGGCCCCAGATATTTCGAACACGTGTCACCCTTTTGGAATGCCCGATGATGAGGTTTTAAGACGCTACCGTCTACCTCCCAAAATCATCATAGACACTCTCTCATTAATAGAAAGTGATCTTGAGCGGCAAATTGACAGTCCAACAGCAATACCACCACTGACGCAATTTATGGCGGTGTTACATTTCTGTGCCTCAGGATCGTTTCAAACAACGGTGGGAATAGTGGCGGGCATCTCCCAATCCTCCTTTTCCCGGATCCTGAGGGCAGTGATGGAGGCACTTTTCAAGCACCTCCATCATTTTATTAAAATGCCTTTGGATATGGGTGCCCTTAGTGTGGCCAAGGCCAATTTTTACCAAATAGCTGGCTTCCCACACATCATAGGGGTTGTGGATGGTACTCACATACCACTTCAGCCTCCAGCACGGCTGGAGGCAATATTTAGAAACCGTAAACACTATCACTCCCTGAATGTAATGGTGGTATGTGATGCCTCCCTCCAGATCCTGTCCCTGAATGCTAAATTACCCGGAAGTGCTCATGACTCCTTCGTCATCCGGCAATCAGGGATATGGCAGAAATTAACCAACCTACAAGCTGGTGATGCGTGGCTTCTGGGTAAGTGGAGACCTTTAGTACATAACAATGTTAAGCTTGATACACAGTGTTCCTGATGTGGTCTATTTTTGTTCACAGGAGACAGTGGATACCCTTGCATGTCCTGGCTGCTCACTCCTTATTTGGCTCCCACACCAGGGCCACAAAGTGCGTATAATTCCGCACTTACAGCCACCAGGCAAGTGGTGGAGCGCTGTATCGGCCTTTTAAAAGGCCGATTCAGATGCCTCCACCGCTCTGGTGGCGAGCTCATGTATGTGCCGGATATGGTGTCGAAAATTGTGGTCCTGTGTGGGATATTTCACAACATTGCCATAAGGAGTGGTGTCCCAATGCAGCCAGAGGATGCCTTACCTGAGGATGGCCCCCCCGAGGTTGGTCGAAGGTCAGTATGTGGGGGGGCCATACGCGATGATGTGGTGGCCAGATTTTTTAGGTAAGTTTAAACAAAACTCCAGTGTTTATACCTAATGTGTTTGTGTTTGTTTGCGAACATCTAATTTTTTTTTTTTTTCTCACCATCTTCTGTTTGTTCACATAATCTTTGGCACTCCAACGCTCACTACTTCCTGCTACCCTTACCAAACCTGGATCTGGTCCTTTTGGGCATATATTCTGGAACCCATATCGCAACGCCATGTTTGTGGAATCATGTTGGCATGGTCCTTCGTCAACCAGTTCTTGATTTTTTGTTTTTATTTAATTATTTCTTGGTATGTGTTGTATTTGAATTTATCACTGTTTTTTTTTTTTGGGAGTGACCACTTTGTTTTCTCTGTTATGTTGTGAATAAATGTTTGGAGAGTGAAATGGTCTTCCTTTTTTGGGACGTTAACAGCAAGTGTAACCAGGTTAACACAAGTTACATTTGACTAAGGGGTAAACCAGTACTGACGCCAGTTGAGCAAAACTGAAATATGTTTTCAGCTTTCCAATCCACACCAAAAAGAAGCCTGGCCCAACCTTGGGATTTGTAAGATTGGCCTAAGCAGCTTGCGCACCAAGTAGGAACCTGGAAAATGTAGAAATATGTAATTGACACTACACCCAAAAAGGGAAATGACATTGTTACTGTTATGTGTTTCTTGTGTCTGTTTGACATACAAAGACAAAACACAATCTAACTTTTAAAAAAGGGAAATCCTTGCAGGAACAGTCTACTTATGTCATGCTAAACTATCTTGGTTTGGGTTTTTAAAAATGAGCCACAACGTATATTTGTCTTAATAAATTTAATTTGAAAATATAACAAAAATAAAAAAACTACTGCCGAAGGAGGCCAGACAGCCGGTCGAGGGCCACCAGAATGCCGATGACATGTTGGCGCATCTGCCCCACAACATCCGCCACCTCTTGCCGACGCCTCTGTTCCTCTGTGGGTGAGAAAAGTGTGTGGGTTAATACAACAATAGGGAATCCACATTAAAAAAAAAAAAAACAACCAAATCACTCCTAAACCCAAACCAAAAAAAAAAAAGGGGGGGCTGGCAAAAATACAAGGCCTATGTACAAATTCCCACAGGTATGATATGTGTAGGTTTAAATCACCAGGAAGAGGTAAAGGCAAACCTTCACAATCACCAAAAGTCAAGCCACAAAAACACGAAGAAAGGCACGACACATGATTACATACAAACAGTTTGTGCTTTAAAAAAAAAAAAAACATACCGGAAGACAAAACGGGAGCTCCGGAAAAACCTCCATGATCCTCCTCGGAGGATCCGTCATTACCCAAAGAATGGGGAGGAGTTATGATGGACTCCGGGGAGGGGGTAATTGGAAGAGGGGTGGGTGGAGGAGAGGGGGAAGTGGGACGGAGGGGAAGGAGGCCCGACATTTCCGGGAGAGGGTCTGGGAAGGATGGGGAGGAGTGGGGAATAGGGGAAAGATTTGGGGTGGAGTGTTGGCTGGGGGTTGGGGATAGTGGCCGGGAACGCCGTCTGGACGGACGGTGACGGCGGAGTCTTGGCTGTCCCCCTAAAATATGACAAAGAAATTGCGGTTAGTTTATGGACAAATCCGGGCAACCAAACTAAAAAAAAAAAAAAAAAAAAAAAAAATAAGCCAAATAGCAGTAGAATGAATAAATCAGAAATAGAGGGGAAACATGCACACGCAGATATGAGTACAAATAATAAATAGAACAGACAGGAAAACATGCACACGCAGATATGAGTACAAATAATAAATAGAACAGACAGGAAAACATGCACACGCAGATATGAGTACAAATAATAAATAGAACAGACAGGAAAACATGCACACGCAGATATGAGTACAAATAATAAATAGAACAGACAGGAAAACATGCACACGCAGATATGAGTACAAATAATAAATAGAACAGACAGGAAAACATGCACACGCAGATATGAGTACAAATAATAAATAGAACAGACAGGAAAACATGCACACGCAGATATGAGTACAAATAATAAATAGAACAGACAGGAAAACATGCACACGCAGATATGAGTACAAATAATAAATAGAACAGACAGGAAAACATGCACACGCAGTTTGCCCCACAAACACAAACATTAAAACCACAATACATAACACTTACTTGCCAGGATCTGCATGCGAAAGCATGCCAGCAAGCGGGGCGTTCGCCGTTGCAGGTCGGACCACCTGCGCTCCAGCTGGCCGATGTTGCGGCGTGAGCCGAAGGACCGCAGGCGGGACCGTGCCTCCGCATACGCGGAGCGCTTCTGCCGGTTGGTCATGGGTTGAGGTTGGCTGGTGATCCGGCGATCCATGACCTCCGTAAGCACCAGCAGCTCGCGCCTGGTGAATGCGGAGGCTCTCATGATGGCAATGGTGTTTTTCTTAAAAATCATTTTTGATAAAGTGTGTAAAAATTTTCTGATTGGCTAATGTATTTTGGAAATTAACAGGAGCAATTTTATTGGTTAGTGTATGAGTCATGTGTTCGACAGGGCCAGAAATCTCTGGAGAGTTATGATAGGCTTGATGCAGTGACATGCGTAAGCAAATTTAAATAAAGAAATGAACCCAGGGAAATATGCGGGGATCCACAGCAATAGTACAATTGTTTAATTGTGGTTCACATGTTTTTTGAACAATAAAAGCGAATGTTTCATCCCTACGTATTCTGCGGGTAAACACAAACACGGACAAGAGTAAAGTTTCTTGCATTGTGTTGAAAAAAACAAACAATTAAGGTAATTGATACATTGATTGGCATGATACGATTGATGGAGGTAGGCAGAATAAAGGAGCAGGTAATCGACATCTGACAAGGCCACTTCCTGTTTATACTTGTGCGTGCGTTCCTTTCAAGCCATTTCGGGGATGTACGCTCGCTATTTCGTACGCTCGTTAGTTAGAGGAGGGGTCGTCAGAGTTTAGGGAGGAATTTTAGATGCGAACGAAAATACGAGCGAGCCATTGAATTTAAATATTTTTGTACGTACGCCTAACGTACGTGCGCCCGCTTGCGAGTGGGTCTGAATGAGGGCCTATGGAGCCTAAAACATAAAACTCCACATAGGTACCACATGTTGGTTTGCTTATAGAGGAACATAATTTACATTTGAAATCTAGTACTTCATATTGAGGCTCTTTAAACTATCAGTATTCATTGAATGGAAACAATATTATGGGCAGGCTTTCATTCATTTACATATAGTTGCTCCTTTGATCAGGAGCAACTATAACTAACTTTGATTAGTACATAGACCTCTTATTCAGGATTATTTAAAAAAATTGCTCAGCATATGGTTTGTTGCAGCCTGTGCAATCAATGGCTGAGATCAGCTGTACATATGGTGGCACTTCCTCTTTAGGTCTACTTAGGGGCGTAGCCAGAACTTTGTGTGCCCCTTAGCAACATTTGTGAGGGACCCCTTTCCATTGCTTCTAGAGAGACACCATTCTCCACAGTGGTTGTTCATTCTCTGCCCCACAATATTACCCTAGTTCATATTATGCCCCATAGAAGTTCCCTAGTTCACATTATACCACACAGTGCCACCAGTTCATATTATGCCTCATTGTGTTACCCTCAATTCACAGTATGCCACATTGTAGTGCTGCCAGTACACGTTATGCCACATGGTGCCTTTCAGCTCACAGTATGCCACAGAGGGGGCAAGGACCAACCAGCTCCTACCTGAGGGGGGATACTTCCTAATACAGGATATATCACCTTAAGTGAAGACCTTCTTAATTTAGGAACTCTATCACACTGCTCCTTTCTGGGACAGTCCTAATCTTGGGGGCACAATTCCTGCCCCACAGCTTCACAAAGGCTGTAGACAAGGAGAAGCCTCCTCTCTAACAGTGCTGGGCTTACTGACTAGCTCAGCTGTGTCTGTGAGCATGATACAGGAGGGCGGGAGATGGATCATATCAGTGTGGAGCTTTGCTGAGAGGGAGAGACAGAGATCGCCACTGACAAGTCCCCCTTTCCTGGACCTGGTCAATGAGCTGGACCCAATTTCTTAGCAGGCAATTTCAGGAACTTGGAGACAACAACAAAAGCTGGTTTCCGGGGAGCCCTAAGCCTCTGGGCCCCATAGCAATGCCATCCACTATAGCTACGCTCTTCCTGATCTATGGCTGGGACCAGTCAGCGGTCTCCAGCGCGGGTGTCCTCGGCGTCCGGCTAGGGTCCTGTGTCGCTGACACAGCGACCGGCGTGGCAGGTGGCCCGCTGTGGCAGAGACCCGCCAGCGGGTGTCCGCACCGTCCGGGCAACTCAAAGCAGCAGCGCTGAGCGTCCTATAGGACGCTCTGCGCTGTCAACTCAAAGCAGCAGTGCTGAGCAGGGCCGTAGCTAGGGTAGTGCGGCCAGTGCCATCGCACAGGGCACCACAGGTGAGGGGGCGCTGTTTGGGCCTGTCAAATTTCTGTTTATTATCATTCTTGTTTATAGCTTCCTCTTATTTCATCCCCAGCAGCTCCTGGCCTCTCCTATCTCTTCCCTGGCCCTTCCCCATTAGGCCATGGCCCTTTTTTTGGGTGCATTATGTTCCTTTGAAAAATGAGGGAGCACCAATGCTCTTTCTGGCACAGGGCACCAAAAAGTCTAGTTACGGCTCTGGCGCTGAGCATCCTATAGGACGCTCTGCGCTGTCAACTCCATGTAAAAGCTGCTTGGTGCTGCCCGGGAGTAGTAAATTCCCGGGTAGCACCATTCAGACAGAAGCAGGGTAATTTCCCGGGACTTAAGTCCCGGGAAAAACCCTGGTCGATTGAAGGGGCGGCTACCCGGGAATGTGTTCCCGGGTAGGTACCTTTCAGACAGACACGGCTACCCGGGAATTTGGCTGAGGCAGGCCAAATTCCCGGGAATCTCGAGATGTCTGAAAGGGGTATTAGAGAGAGATTTCTCTCTTCTCACACATAAAACTCAGGTGAGATAGCAAACTCGAACCTTCTCACCATCGGGCAAACTCTGAAGTACTTTTCACCGAAAAGATACAGCTCGCAAATTTACCAAGAATCGAGATAACAATCTCGGGTGACATGCCTGCAAACTCTCTGGCAAATTGATGTTTTAAACACTCACCTCCAGAGCTGCGAGTTTGGCTGAAACATACACAAATCATTGTGATTTGTGTATGTTTCTGCTTGTAAATAGTTTAAATAGGGTATATTTATAAAAAAAAATTACATAGGGCCCCCCCAAAGGCCTAACCAGCCCCAACTTGCCAGCCTGTCCTGGTACCTAAAATTATGGGGAACAAAACGAGTAGGGTTCCACCGTAATTTAGATACCAGCAGCAGGCTGCAGGGCCAGTCCTTATTTTAATTATAGGGGGGAAAAATTGCGCAGGAGTCCCCCTATAATTAAAACCAGCACCGGACCCAAAACGGCCGGGCTGTAATGCCACAGCCCGGAGACCCTATTACTGGGGCTCCGTGGCCAAAGCATTATCAACCCAAGCCACTCAGGCCAGCCGGGGATCCCAGGGGAAGTGGGGACCCCCCCAAGAAGGGCCCCCCCTGAAATCCCAGGCTTGGTCTGAAGCTCGGGGCTCTTCCCCGCACCCCTGGTGCGTTGGGTACGGGGGTAATAAAGTGAAACATAGAATTAAACTATTGTATTTTACAGTGGGACTACAGGTGCCAGCATGCCTGCCCTTTGGCACTTGTGGAACTACAAGTGCCAGCAGGCGGCCAGCACCTGTACTCCCACTGTAAAATAAATAGTTAAAAAATTACATGACACACACACCGTGAATAGTAAAGATTTATTACACACATCCATCTAGCACACATACTTACCTTCTACCAGATATTTCTGTCCTCTTCTCCAAAGTAGAATCCGTGTGGAATGATATACTCACCTCCATCCTGGTCTCCATAGCATCCAGGGTCTTTGCAAAATAAAAAAAGACTAACCCGAACCAGAGCGGACATGTGTAAGTATATGCTGTTGCATATACTTACACTCGGCGAACTGACAGATGATTGGAATCATCTGTTTTTTCTCACAGCCCGCTGGCCAATCAGCGGCCACTTTACATGTACGGCCACTCATTGGCTGGGACCCACGTGGGACCAGCCAATGAGCGTCCGCTGATTAGCCAGCGTGCCGTGTGAAAAAAAACAGATGATTCCGATCATGCTGTGGATTCTACTTGGAGAAGTAGACAGACACACCTGGAAGCAGGTAAGTATGTGTGAGTGGGTAGGTGTATGGAATAAAGTTTTACTAGGCAAGGTGTGTGTGTGTTGTCTTTATTTAACTATTTATTTTACAGTGGGGGTACGGGTGCCGCCCGCTTGCTGGCACTTGTAGTTCCACAAGTTCTAAAGGGCAGACATGCTGGCACCTTCTTGGGGGGTCCCCACTTCCCCTGAGATCCCCGGCTTGGCCGGAGCAACTTGGGATGATAATGCTTTGGCCACGAAGCCCCTGTAATAGGGTCTCCGGGCTGTGGCATTATAGCCCGGGCATTTTGGGTCCGGAGCTGGTTTTAAATGTAGGGGAACCCCTACACAATTCCCCCCCCCTATATTTAACACCTGGACTGGCCCTGCAGCCTGGTGCTGGTTAATAAATTACGGTGGAACCCTACTCGTTTTGTTCCCCGTAATTTTAGGTACCAGGACAGGCTGGCAAGTCTGGGGCTGGTTAAGCTTTAGGGGGGGACCTATGTCATAGTTTTTATAACATTTAACCCGTTTTTTTACAGGTCTTAACAGACAAGCAGCCACCACATGTCTCACTGATATGTGCAGGCTGCTAGCTCGGGAGAGATTTGCAGAGAGAAAACACTGCAATCTCGGGTGAGTAATCTCATCTTCACTTGCAACTCGGGGGAGATATCTCGATCTGCTTCACCATCGGCCAACTCACTTTCAGCTAAACTCACTTCTTAGTAAATTGGCAAGATGAAAAATGGGAAAATCACCCGAGATTCGGCGATGCAAATCGAGATAAAAAAAAACTAAACTCGACCATTCTCGATTCTTAGTCTAATTTACCCCTAAGAGTGTTGGATATAATTCTCAATAAATTGTGTGTTTATTTTCCCACAAAGAGAGGACAAATGTTGGCTGGATGAAACACAAGTGTTAAAGTTGTTGCAACACAACAATATCTTTAACAGGGGACAATATTATTTTAGTCCTCCTGTTCCAGAGGCTCAGGAAAGGCTGTATTTTGGGAATGTAGTGTTTGATTAGTCATGATTTGGTTTTGAATGTACCTATTTGTAGTTGATATTTTTCATTTGCACTTCTTTTATGTTTTCTGAATCCATGTTTGTATGTTTATGTCAACTTTTATTCACAAGTAGAAGTACTGAGCTATGTTGATACATTCCAAATTGTGTCATTTTGTCCTTAAATATTTTGTAAAACATAGTAGGAAATATTAGTAGCATCAGTTGCATTAGTAGGTAGCACACACTGGGCCTGATTCAGAGCCGCTCGTTCGCTCCGAGCGATGTTTGCACATCTGCGCATGAGTATGGGTTGTGATACGTATGCGCAAAACAGTCAGTGCGGTCGGAATTCGTGTGCTCGCAAAATAGCGAATGCCTGCTAATTTCAGTGACAGGAGGAGGCGTTTGTGGGTGGTAACAGGGGAAGGTGCTTGAAAACGGGGAGTGGAGATCCAAACGCAGGCGTGCTTAAAGGTCAAAACGGGCGTTTTAAGGGTGTGCATAATTAACAAAGCAGCGACATCGACCACGTCACTTGGTTGTCTTTTAGCCTGAACTGCTCGCATGATTGTGGTAGGAAAATGCTACCACAAGAATAGCGAGCAGTTCATACGCCGTTCGATGTACTCGATTAATCTAATAAATAGCGGAGATGACGTAGGATGCGTTTTTTTCAAAATAGCGAGCGCATGTTTCATTCGCTCGTTCAGACATAGAGGCGTCAACAGACCGCAAAGAGCGAGTGCTTAATTTAAATATCCGGCCCCTTTTTCAGAACGACCGTCCGCAAATAGCGTCCGGCTCTGAATCAAGCCCACATTGTAATTGGTACTCTTTACCATGCTCATTACCCAGATGTGTCCCCTGGATGTCCCCATATTGCAATACAATTGTGAAAATCTAGAGTTAATTCTGAAAGCTGAATTTATCCATTTTGTGTACACACAAATAGGGAGAGATGTACCAAGTCTTGAAGAGAGATAAAGTACCAACTAATCAGCTCCTGCCACGCTACAGGCTGTGTGTGTTTGAAAAATGACAGTTAGGAGCTGAGTGGCTAGTACTTTAAATCTCTCCACTGTATCTCTTCCCAATGCTTAGTACACCTCCCCAATAGTCAGGGCCGTTTCTAGACAATCTGGCTACCAGTGCAAGGCGTCACCATCAATATCAGGTATCTTCAATATCGATAATATTTGTTTGCTTTAAAAAGGGGTGTGACCTCACAGTAAAGGGGTGTGGCCTTGCAGTAAAGGGGTGTGACCTCACAGTAAAGGGGTGTGACCTCGCAGTAAAGGGGTGTGACCTCGCAGTGAAGGGGTGTGGCCTCGCAGTAAAGGGGTGTGGCCTTGCAGTAAAGGGGTGTGGCCTTGCAGTAAAGGGGTGTGGCCTTGCAGTAAAAGGGGCGTGGCCTTGCAGGAAACCCTCTACTTATGCAGATATTTGAATTCATTTTAAAGCTGGAGCTATATATAAGGATATAAGGTGCATGATGTAAGGTCCACACATCAATGAGAACCAGAGACAAATAGTAAATTTAGTAAAACGGGCACTCAAATATGTCAACAGAGCCGGCTCTAGGGGTGTTTGGCCAGTGCGGTCGAACAGAGGCGCCACTCATAGAGGGCGCACCCCTCCCCAACATCCCGGTTTCAGCAGGACAGTACTGTCCCGCTGTTCCACCTGTGGGCCGAAGTGGCCCGCGGATGGTCAAATAGGGAGGTTGGGGGCCCCCACCGCGGTGCCGGACCCCGGAGTCTGCGTGCGGCATCCATTCAGTGACGGGAGAGGGCTGGGGAAAGCCCAGCTAGTGAGGCTCCCCCCCCAGCCTGATGTTGTTTGGAGGCAAACCCTGCAGGCATGCCTCCCAATAACTTCACGGAGGAGGCGTGGCCTATGAAAATTAGGACATGCCCCCATTTTCGGTCATACACGTTGCACTAGAGAGCGCCGGCATAGGATGCTCCGACCCCTGGAGCCGGCCCTGTATATCAACCATGTCCAACAGCAAAATTAAATAAAGTTAAAACACACTTACAGGGATAGCAGAGGTGCGGTGCTGCAGACGCAGCTTGAACTCGTGTGCTGCGCTGTGCCTGGCGGCGGTTGGTTCCACTTCCTTCCTCGGCCTTCTCCCTGCTCCTCGGTGGATGGACGCTCTGGCAGAGACACAGGAAAGGGCCTGCGCAGCTGTGTAGAGTCATGCACAGTGACATCATGATATCATTCAGATATGCACTGGTGACGTGGCCGGGGGTTACCTTTGGGGAGGGATATGCACCGGTGACAGGGCCGGGGGTCAATTTATTATTTACTATTAGCCGCGGCCACACGGTGTTGCTGGGTCTGATGGCTGCCAGCAGGGGTCAGGGGCGGGGCAGGCCCGCCCCTGGAAACAGCCATGCCCATAGTAACATGTCTCATGAATGGTGGTTCCATTACTGACTGTCGGCCTGATTCAGAGCCGGACGCTCTGACCAGAGCACTCGCTCTGAATCAGGGCCCTCCTCCATTAAAATGGAGCGTCCTCCTGGACGCTCGTATAGGTGTGGGTGACCACCCACAGCATATACGAGCGTCCAAATAGATGGTCGCGATGGTCTTGACCATCGCGACCATTGGACTTGCGACGGAGACCCTGCGGTAGGGTCTCCCTGCCACAAGCCCTGGAGTGATTTTGGCTCTATCAGAGCCAAAATCACTCCCACTGACATCACTAGTGATGTCAGTGGGGCCGGCTTCAGACGGTAGGCGTTCCCATGGGAACGCCTCCATCTGGCAGGCACGCCCCCGGCACGCCCACCAAAGGGGTGTGCTGTCAGTCACCATCGACAGCACGCCCCCTTTGGTGCGAGACCCGGAGCGACAGCTTGGCTGTCGCAGTCCGGGTCTCGTGCATGCGCACGACGGAGCTCCCTCGTCGTGTGCATGCGCAGTGGGGAACATCGACCCACTTGCGAGCGTACTGCCGCTTGCGAGTGGGTCTGAATGACCCCCTGTGTGATTGGATAACTTGCACTTAAACTATTTTGATAGTACCATATATGAGGTTTATTGTGGGTTGTTGGGTTAGAATGTTGATGATTTGTTAACATTAGTGGTGGTAGTTGTATAATGAATAGAGGTTATCACTGTAAAATGGTGATGCCGTTACCGGTGGAATTGCCCTATTATGGAAAAATAGGGACATTTCCTGGGACAACAATATATTTAGAAAAATCTTTCAAGTCTGACACTGCCACTGTTAGTCTTGGATAACTGGTGAATATGTGATATAATTTCTTTCTAGCAAATTTACAGACCACACACTTATCAATGTGCCTTTAGTCAGCAAAAATGGCCGCCTCCACTGTGTATAGCTGATTGGTGCAATTTAAGGAGAAAATGTGATTTTTGTCAATATGATGTGCAAAATACAATGTCATTTAACCGACAGTTTATTTTCAGAGGATACATTGCACGGTCTCTATAGGGACGACTTATCAAAGGGGAAAAAGTTCAGGGATTTTTTTTTGTTTGTTTTTTTAAATTTGGTCCTGTGCATTAAAAGGGTTATCACAAGCGATAACACTGTTATCACCAGAGATTACCCTACCAGGGGAAAGATTTGCTGGCGAGGGCTTATGCATACCTTTACATGGCGGACTACTAAACAAATATTATTACGGTGGTACGCTGAAACAGCGCCAGTAAGAGAAAGGATTTTTATAAAAATGACAAAGGAGGAAGAATTAACAATTCACCTTCAATTCTAAGGGGGAGATTTATCAAAGCATGGAGAGAGATAAAGAGGATTAGGTTAGGCTACGGGGAGGGGTGGTGAGGGTTAGGCACCCCAGAGGGAGGTTGGGGTAAGGCACCCCCCTCCCTGGTGTTAATAGAGCCGTAACTAGACTTTTTGGTGCCCTGTGCCAGAGAGAGCATTGGCCCCCTCCCTCCTCCATTTTTTAAATAGGGACATAAGATAGAGCACCTGAAAAAGGGCCATGGCCTCATGGGGAAGGGTCAGGGAAGAGATAGGGGAGGCCGGGAGATGCTGGGGATAAGAGAAGAGGAAGCTACAAGTGAGAATGATAATAAACAGGAAAACTGACAGACCCAAACAGTGCCCCCTGCCCTGCAGTGCCCTGTGCCATGGCACTGGTCGCGCTACCCTAGTTACGGCTCAGAGTGTTAAGTGAGGGGGAGAGGGGTAGGGATAGTATACTTACCACCCCTGTCGGAATCTTCACCGTTCGGGCTTCCGGCATCCGGATTTGAACCTGAAACAGCCGCCGGTATTTCAGACCCATTCCTACTACAGATACCTAAATTTTCTACAGCAGCCGCAACCCCCATTGGTGTTTCTGGGGGTCACGAAGCTATCAGATTTACCAAGCTCCGCATGGCAAAACATTCTGGAGTTTGGCCCCCGCAGCTAATGCCATCTGAAGATGGCGCTGTACTGCTATAACCTATGGGCTACACTTCACAAACATTACCGGGAAGGGGAGATAGAGAATATAAGTGTATTCATGGTTCTATGCAATGTTAGGTGCATCTGATACAGGGTAAACACAATATCTACATCAGATCGCTTTCCCACAGTATAAACACATAGGGATGGATTTAAGATGGACACAAGTCCGTTCGCAGACCGCAAAAATAAGCTATTCCGTGCCGCACATCTGAGACTATAAAAAGGTGACAGCATCTTATATTCCGTCTTCATCTTTATTTGTAATTCTGCGGTGACGTACATTCGGCGTCACAAATCATACAAAATACAGTCGTACATACTGTATATGAGAACAAGTAACTAGGAGAGGTGAGATGGGGTGAGGAGTGGGTACTCTTCACCCGGACCCCTTCCCTCCTCCCCACCTTGATGCGGTACTTTGGGCAGGGACGGGGTCTGACTGGCCCACAGGGGTACAGGGGAAATCCCCGGTGGGCCCCACTGCATGAAGGCCCCACCCCCTCCTCTAGGAATCATGTTCCAGACTGTGCACTAAATTGTACATTGTTAATCTATTAGAGGGCCAGTTACCTTGTGGTGGAGCAGGACCATTGGTTCTTGGTTTGCTTCTATAAGAAAGACATATTTGTCTAATGGGTAACCTGGTCACAACCCCTCTGGTGGATGACCACACCCCTTAATCATGGGCCCCGAACTGCATTCCCCCAGTGGGCCCTTTATGCCCAAGTCCAATACTGGGCAGGGAAAGAGAGGACTAAATGCTGCTGCAGGAGCCTCCCTCACCCAGCCCAGCCCTCGCGCTGCTGTCACGCTGTGTGCTAAACTAGGGCAAGAGGATGCTGCAGCAGAATTCAGTCCTCCCTCTCCCTGCGTGATATGCCCACCCTCCCACACCAGACATTGGTGCCCCCCTGTGCGGCGTGCAAATATATTATATTTTTTCTTTTTCGTAAGTAGGGGGTCTGGCAACACCTCCCAAATTTGCCACACACCCTCCCAGTCCCTGGGCCCGGCTGAGCTGTCGGTGGCCTTGCAAGTGCTGACAAGGTTGCCAAAGTTGATGCAGACTTGAGATAGAGAGAGCCGAGAAGGCCCTGGCCTTTAGAGCTTACAGTCTAGTGGGCGTTCACCGCCTTGTGCTTGGAGAGGCGATTCAGGGTTGTTAACGTGGAAGTTCCGTACTTCACCCATTGCTCAAACAATAGCCTTAAAAATATTCCCTAATTCACTCATCGCCTCCCGTAAGAAGCGATGTAAACTTTTACACCCCCTGCAGACGCAGAGATCTCAACACTCTTTGCATAAAAATAGGTGCGTTTGCGTTAAGTTATGGGGGACAATTAAGCACTTTCGTAAACTACCTTTACTGTCCCTTTAATTCAGAACGTCCTTTTGGTGCCTTCTCCCTAAGCATCGGAGTAGTACGGTTTCGGAGCACAAGCTTGGGTTGACAAAGATTTAAAATCACCTTAGCCTTTGCTATGGGAAACCAGATGGTTGTGCCTCCTAAAAGCACTGATGTTCTTTAGTACAACAATGAATCATTATCTGGAGTGTGTTTATATAATATCATATAAATACCAATCTCAGGTATTTGTGTAGGTAAGTATTTACACGGGCAAGAAGCCACATGTACTTATGAAGTAAACAATGAACTATTCTTTCTGCGTTAAAATAGGTCTTAGACAAATCCAATTTACCTCCGTTGGGCACTCCTTGTTTTTCTGCCGCTGTAGTGGCTCATTCAGATGGGTCTGATGATAAGGTACACAATTGCAAAGCATCATAACTACGTCTCCTAGGAGACATGGGTGTACACACGCCGAGGCCCGATCCTGTGCCTCGTACGATAGAAATTACAGTGTGCACCAGAAAATTAAACACACTCTTCGTTACAGAAATCAGCCCAGTGTGTAAAATAAAACCCAGCCAGGTATTTATCTCCCTTTAACATAATAGGGACTGCGCTCGTTTAGCTTTGGCGAGAATTCATAAATTTCCAGAGTACGTAACACTTGACTCTAGATATCGGGTCGTGTATTACAAAAAGAGGAAATCAAGAGGAAGTCACAAAAGTAATATAATCTGGAGTGTTGAAATATTTCAGGTGAAAGTAATTGGGGTTCCTGTAATACCTTGTAAGCCTGGTACACTCTATAAGATCTATCCAATATATCGTTCCGATGCTGATTAGAGCAATATATATTGTACACATCGTATAGTATGTGTGTGTATGCCCAATCTGTTGTTCATCGCACCGTGCCATCTCATGTGCTGCAGGACAGACGGGACGATGCAATGAACGATGTGGTGCCCACCCGTGGTGTGTACATACAGCCGCACATAGGGCTTGTTTTAGAGATTTGCGTACAACCGAGGATGAACGTACATCTCCGATGGTTAGGGGTCTGCATCTGCGCTGGACCCATTCTGCACATGTGTAGAACGGGTCCTGCGATCTTGCTCGCAGACACCCCCAAGGAGCAGCATGGATGACTTGCTGCAGAAGAACAAGGCCATGGTCTGTGTTGGGGCAGGGGCGCAGAGAGGGGGGGGAGCGGGTACTAATTACCCGGGCCCAGGCTTGCTGGAGGGGCCCGCTGGGGGCCCGGGTCCGGCACCGCTCCCCCCCCCTCTTACATCACAGCAGCCCAGCATACGCTGTTGTGTGCAGGGCTGCACTGGGAAACTGCTTGCGGCTGCTACGAAGCAGCCACAGCAATCTCCTAAGCCTGTGGGGGGAGCGATCAAGCCGATCTCACCCCCCACTGGTTATGCGTCGGGCTAGGGGGCTCAAAACTTGTATTTTTCTTTTTTAACTTAAGGGGGCGTGATCATGCCTCCCGCGAATAGGCCACGCCCCCTTTTACCCGGGCCCTGCGCGACTCTTGGCGGGCCTGGTTGGTGGACGCAGATTCCTGGCTTCTTGCATGATCAAGCACCGGCCAGGCTGTGAGAAGCTTCAGCTCCCGCAGCCTGACCAAAGTAGCAACCATCGCGATAATATCCCAGCCTGCGACGTCGGTCAGTGCTGGGATCGCACATGGAGCAAGGAGGCGTCCATCTCTGAATTAGGCCCATAGAGTACAGGAGAAACAATGAATCAGATACAATCCCCCAACACGATATATCGTGCCGTCGTTTGGAAGATTGCATAGTGTGTACGCTCGTCATTGTGTGTTCTGGGATTTAGTGAAATTAGAACGATCGTCGCATCGATTTGTTACATCGTATAGTGTTTACCCACCTTTAGTGAACAACCTGTGGCTCGTCAACTGTGGTAGAACTACAAGTTCCAGCATACCCTGCCAGCCTCAAATTCTTATTTGTCTGGTCCGTGTTGTAAAATTAACTTGTCATCCAAACCAACATGCTGCTGGTGCCTTTTAATATATAAGTGGATACTGGCAGAGATAAAGGCTGATTTATTATGGGTACTTATGGACGTATAGTACGGTAATAGTAAAATATTGCTTTGTATGTGGAAACTTTCACCAGACCCAAGGAATATTTTTCTGGTGATCTTTTGATAGATAGGAAGATAAAACCAATAATTCAAAAATCCATGCACTTAAAAGAGCAGAAAATATGCATAAATCTAGAGTAAATATTTTACCCTGGTGAAAGATTTCATTAAAACTGAAACGTTGGATTACTATTGCTGTGCTAGATAATCAAGTATATGTAAGTTCACAAATAAAGTATCCTATAAACTTTACTTGCCGACTTCCTTGCTGCCTTCCGAGGTCTCAGGATTAGGCAGGTACAGTAGACTATACAGCTGTACTATCTCCTGGTAAAAGGTGGTTGTACAGTCTGCCCCATCCAACACCTAGCCGGAGGTCATGGGGATGCGGTCTTAGGGCCTGATTCAGAGCCGCTCGTAAGCGGCCGCTCGTTCGTTCCGAGCAATGTTAGCCCAACTGCGCATGCATACGGATCGTTATACGCATGCGCTAACCAGTCAGTGCGGCCGAAATTCATGTGCTCGCAAAATAGCGAATGCCTGCTATTTTGAGTGACAGAAAGAGGCGTATGTGGGTGGTAACAGGGGAAGGTGCTTGAAAATGGGGAGTGGAAATCAGAACGCAGGCGTGCTTAAAGGTCAAAACAGGCGTTTTATGGGTGTGCATATTTAAAACAGCAGCGTCATTGACCACGTCACTGGGTTATTTTATAGTCAGAACTGCTCGCAAAATTGTGGTAGCAAACACCAACCCCAAGAATAGCGAGCAGTTCATACCCTTGTCGATGTACTCGATTAATCTAATAAATAGCGGACATGACGCAGGATGCGAGCAGCCAGGGGGCGTATCTTTCCAAAAAACGAACGCAAGATTTGTTCGCTCGTTCAGACATAGAGGCGTGAACAGACCACAAACAGCGAACGGTTCATTTGAATAGCCACCCCTTGTTTTAGAACGAACGACCGCAAATAGCGAGTGGCTCAGAATGAGGGCCTTACTTCGACACTGCTGATTAATATATAACAGGGCAATTCATTTTGCAAGTTGTATGATACATACATAACCCAAACATTCTGATGATAGTTTGTACAGAGAGTCAGTCTGCAAGTAGGTTGGTGACACTGATGTACAGAGCATCAGTCTGCAGGTAAGTTGGTGACAGCGAGGTAGAGAGAGAGAATCAGTCTGGAGGTAGGTTGGTGATACTGATGTACAGAGAATCAGTCTGCAGGTAGGTTGGTGATACTGATGTACAGAGAATCAGTCTGCAGGTAGGTTGGTGATACTGATGTACAGAGAATCAGTCTGCAGGTAGGTTGGTGACATTGATGTACAGAGCATCAGTCTGCAGGTAGGTTGGTGACACTGATGTACAGAGAATCAGTCTGCAGGTAGGTTAGTGACACTGATGTACAGAGAATCATTCTGCAGGTAGTGACAGCGAGGTAGAGAGAGAGAATCAGTCTGGAGGTAGGTTGGTGACACTGATGTACAGAGAATCAGTCTGCAGGTAAGTTGGTGACAGCGAGGTAGAGAGAGAGAATCAGTCTGGAGGTAGGTTGGTGATACTGATGTACAGAGAATCAGTCTGCAGGTAGGTTGGTGATACTGATGTACGAGAATCAGTCTGCAGGTAGGCTGGTGATACTGATGTACAGAGAATCAGTCTGCAGGTAGGTTGGTGACACTGATGTACAGAGAATCAGTCTGCAGGTAGGTTGGTGACACTGATGTACAGAGAATCATTCTGCAGGTAGGTTGGTGACATTGATGTACAGAGAATCAGTCTGCAGGTAGGTTGGTGACATTGATGTACAGAGAATCAGTCTGCAGGTAGGTTGGTGACATTGATGTACAAAGAATGTCTACAGTTAGGTTGGTGTCGGTGACATTGCTGTGCAGAGAATTATTCTGCAGGTAGGTTGGTTTTGATGTCACTGTTGCATAGAGAATCAGTCTGCAGGTAGATTGGTGACACTGATGTACAGAGAATCATTCTGCAGCTACTGTAGGTTGGCTTAATAAATTAAAGATTGGCATAAAAAATGACAGAAGAACTCCAATAAATATCTCTTAGGGTTCACATGAGAAGATAGAATACATGGGAACTGAATAGTTAGTGTTGGAATAGCTCTATTACCTGCACACACGTCAGGTAATAGAGCTATTCGACCACTGAGGGTTGAGAACGTTTTGCAGACAGATCTAAGGAGGGCAGTGAGCATGTCCCTGCCAGTAAGCGGGCATTTCACGCACTCATTAATACTCATAAATAATCATAGCTGCCCAGAATAGGACCAATTCAGAATATAGAATAAACTATAAATCAGACCTGATATCTGTATATTGAGCTGTTGAGTGCACTTGTCGTGAAACCATGGTAAAGGTACATGAAGATAACTTAACCCTTTCAGTAGAGGCCCAGGAGGCACTTTTCTCGCCCCTGTAGTCGACCAGCAAAACAGTGGCCAGAAAACTGTGCACGGACAGATCTGCCGCCGAGGTACGGTGCCTCCCCAGAGAATTATCAAACTAGTGTGAGAGGCTGCCGAGCCAACAAATGTTTTTCCAAACGGTTACAAAAAAAAGAATATATTTGTCTTTTGATAAATGCCGCCCCAACCGTGCAGGGCTTCACCAGGTCTGAAACCCATCAGGATATATTTGCACAAAGAGCAATAAAGATTACACATCATTAGCGGCCACTCAGCCAAACTCAGGAACCATCATTTACAGTTTGAAAATGTTCAGTCATTTAGTTAATGTCAAGATAAGGTTTCCAGTCAATAGTTCCGATCTTCAGCCTACACTCCCTCCAGCGGGCACACTATTGGCCTGTTTCTGAGCGGCACGCGCTGTCTGTATCGTACGCAATGGTGCCAATTTTTACCTCTGCGCACGCGTCTATGTGGCGCGCACCACACAGAGTCGGAGATGCATTTGAGGCGCACGGGAGGTGCGCGGTCTCTAAAATGTGTTGAGAATGTAGTCGGCGTTCCTAGGAGGTGACTTAGGGCACGCACGGAGATGGTCCATCTTTAGGGCTATTTATGGAAATGTTGGTGAAAGTGTTGGTGAACGTGGTTGCGTACACACTCAACTACTCACATAAGAGGCCGTATTCGGGCAGAGAAACTCCACCCGCCATAGGACTGGGACCAGTGTCTATGGTGCAACTGATGATGGCGTCTAAAGATGAACCAATCGGTATTTCAGCGTCTACGGACGGTGACAGTTCGCTTCCTTACACATTCGGACACACGGATGTATAGTATATCAGTAAAGGGCTTGTAGTGGCATTTGCAAAAAGTTGCAGATGGGCAGCCGACCCAGAATCAGCCCCTATATGTGTTGTGGCAAATAGGTGAGATCCACATACTGTACATGGCACGGTTTGGCAATGTAGGTGCCGGCACTCGGATCAGAAAATTGGGAGCAGACAACAGCTGTAATCTGGTGAAGCCGGAATTGTGCAAAATGGTCTGTCCAAAGGCATAACCCTAGACTGTAAGCTCTCACGAGCAGGGCCCTCCTCCCTCATGTGCTTTTCCTTCCCTCACATATACCATCATCTCCTCCCTACTGCCTACAATGGCACCAAACCTTTGGGAATTTCCGTCCCGCTGCTTATTTGGGTCTTATGACTGCTGCAGCAATGTTTATACACCTTGGACCTGATTCAGACCCGCTTGCTAAGGGGCGATCACTCGCTCAGAGCGATTTTCGCCCATCTGTGCATGGGTTAATTCGCAGTGTGCGTGCGCAAGCCATTCGTTGCGATCTGCTTTTGGTAGCTCGTAAGCCACTATCAGGTCGCGGCTTTGAGTGACAGATAGCGCCGTTTGTGGGTGGTAACAGGGGAAGGTGCATATGAACGGGGGAGTGTTGTTGCAAACGCAGGCATGTCTGCCCGCCAAAACGGCGTTTAAAGGGCAAGCTTAATTAGCAAAGTAGCGTCATTGTACACGTCACCTGCATGTATTTCAGCCCACGCTGATCGCAGTGCTTGCGGCGGGGAAAGGCAACCCCAAGGGCTACGAGCAGCTTCGATGGCTCGCGATGGTCCCGATTAATCATACATTTCCTGGAGATGACGTGTTGCAAGTGGCAAGGGGGCGTCTTCAGACACTTGCGAGCGCACTTTGCCACAGCTCTAATGATCGAAATGGGTGATGGTCGCGATGGTCAAGACCATCGCGACCATCGGGGCTTACGACCAGACCCTAGGGTAGGGTCTGGGCACTCGTAAGCCCCAGGGAGCTTCCTGCTCTATTCGAGCAGGAAGTTCCCCACTGAAATTAGCAATGATGTCAGTGGGGCCGCCCCCCAACGGCAAGCGTTCTGACTGGAACGCCTCCATTTGGCCGGGCACACCCCCGGCTCACTCAATATCGACAGCTCGCCCCGCCTGCTACGAGACCCCTAACGACAGAGCGCCCGTCGTTAGCCGGGTCTCACGCATGTGCACGACGGAGCCGGCTCCGTCGTGCGCATGCCCTGTGGGGCAAAATCGAGTCGGTTGTGAGCACTGAGAGCTCACAACCGACTCTGAATGAGCTCCCAGGTCCCTTGTCCATATCATGTTATGCTTTGTACTGTAAGTCACTTGTTTCCTTGTTTTGTTCATACTGTTTCCGTCTCTGTACTCTGTAAGACGCTACAGACACCTTGTGGTGCCATATAAATAAAGCATAATAATAATAAAAACTCCAAACATTGGAAAAACTGGAGATAGCGTCCAATCAGCCAAAGTAATGCCCACAACCTACTGTACTTAGGAGTCTTTGTACTAAGCCTTGGAGAAATATAAAGTGGATGGGGATAAAGTACCAACCAATCAGCTCCTAACTGTCAATTTTCAAACACAGCCTGTAAAGTGAGAGTTAGGAGCTGATTGGTTGGTACTTTAACTCCCTCCATTTTATCTCTCTACAAGGCTTAGTACGTAGACCCCATAATCATTTAGCAGAAGCTACACACCAACCAACATTTGGGGTCCACAAATTGCGCTGGTCACCAACAGCTGGAACGGTTGTGTATACACGTCTGTGGGAAAATGCCGTAGTACAATTGAGCCCATGGGGATTTCTTACAAACTTTAGACCAATATCAGGGTTAAGTTGGGACTACTTTAGAGTTTGAGCTCGTTTTATGGTTAGGACAAAAATGGTGCTCAAGTTACAAGAATTATGTTTTTTGTCATTTGACCAGGGATATTTCAAGATAAGCTATGGGCAATGACTCAAATGGAAAAAAGGCAACTTTCCCTTTGAAATAAGGACTACTTATTAAGGGGCATATCCATTACCCGTTTTTGTGAACAATCCGACCAAAACCAGGATGTACGCGTGCACGCTGGGTCCTTGCCGTCCCCGACTGTTTACTGAACATGCCCGTCAAGCTGACGACGCTCGTCAGGTTTGGCATGTTCAGAGATAGGAGGTCGGGCTCCTTCACTGAATGATGTTCAGTAAATGCCGTTCAGTGCGGGCACCGCACCTCGGCGACCTGAAGGTCTGAACGCTAGACGTCCAGACTTTCAGGTCACCTAATGGATAGGCACCTTTAGTCTTCCCGGGACATCAATGGGGCAGAGATGGAAACTGTGCCCCATTGGTGAAACTTTTCATGCCTGTCTTATTAGGCTTATATAGAACTATAGATTCGGGACGTTTAATGGTGCCTCCGTTAAGCGTTGAATAATGATAAGGATGATTGAATAACACCTGTTGATATCGTTTTGCACAAGGTACCAGGTAAGAAACCCCAGTGCCTATGAGAGTCATTCTGACTCCATCCATAGCCAAGTTAGGAGAGTGCGCTTATGTGCTATAGACCTGAACGTACATGATGTGTGATTGGATAACTGTCACAGTAAATAGTCAGGTGTGACCGTGCCGAATGGGTGAGCGATACGCAGAATCTAGAAGCAGGTTGTAGAAGTTGTAGAGTGGGATGTGGTGGTGTGCCAATGTTTTCCGTTACTCACACACAAGACAATGATGAAACAGGTCATTTCAGTAAATGGATGTTTGGGGAATGGTGAAAGCCAGGAAGTTGTGAATAACTTTTTTTTTTTAATCTTCCGCTCCTTTTTGTTTCTTGTATCCATTGTATCTTGCATAACATGCTCCATAGTATACAGAATAAATATCACGCACAGCCCGTTAAAGGGCAACTGTCTTACAAACTTAGCGCAGGCAGCCATTTTGTAGGCGGAGCCCTCATCCACCAGAAGCGGCGATATCATTAAGGTGCATTAATGATAGTGATAATATTAATCAAATTTCTAAATGACTGAGAAGTAAATCTGTTTAACTCCTTCACTGCGAATGAATGAGACTCGTTCACATATACATCAAAGGAGGAGGGGCAGACATCACACCGGGGTGACTGGCAACGCTCTACTACACCGCAGAAAGACATTCTGTAATGTAAGCGTTGGGGGATGTAATAAGTCCCCATCTCCTCCATCCTGGCACCTACAGAGTTCTGGGCACCCTCTAGTTAAAGAGATGAGCACCCTCTTTCAAAAGATATGCCCCCCTTATTAGTCACGCTCTGGTAGTCATCGGACAATGACACCTAACACTACACAAAATTTACATTTTCTACAGATGGGGAAGATGTAAAACCCAGCTAACCCCCCCCCCCCCTCCTGGGGAATAATAAAAACAGGGATACCCGACATTTAATGCAGAAGGTTTTCTAGTTTTGAACTGGGAGGCCTTGTTGGGCTTCAATATTATTTTTATTTTTTGTGTTTAGTTTAAAATTGCAATAACTACAAAAAAAAATCATCATTTTCAAATGCAGAATATTTTATGAAAACCTCCACATAGAACTCAACTTTTTTTTGTTAGTTTGCAAAAAGGGTTAATGCCAAAGCAAGGCCCTTAAAGTATGGCTTTTTTTAGTATATAAAGAAAAATAAAACAGTTTTTTGTCTATTTTGGACAGTTTTTTTTGTGCTGTGTTAAAAAAGGAGCACTGGCTGATGAATTCAAAGTATTCTGCACAACCAAGGCATACAATTTTGTAGGCCCTGCATAAAAAACTAGCTAGTATTGATGTTGGATTGTGACAATTGTAAACAGTGACAAAATAGGCTCAGCACTGGGGTGAGAAAATACTCAGCAGTAAATGGATTAAATGATCAGCATTAAACCCATTCCAGTGTCCACAAAAATGACTCCGTAAAACAGTAATCTTTCTTTAAATAGCAAGTTAAGACATTTTTTCATGCATGCATCCAATACTCATCTTGCGTAGCTGCCCTTCTAAAAAACATTATCACCTTTTTCAATATCTCTCTGAAGGATAGACAAGTATGGCTACCAGTTACACTCACAGGCTCAGACTCTCTGCTTGTCATGTGATTGCAGTGGGGGAAGGGGGTGGAGAGGGGGATGATTTCATACTGCAAATAGCAGACAGATATCAAAGGCGTGTTTCAGGGCCTCTCAGCTCACTTCATCATGTGCCACGTGACTGTGGTTGCCATGGTAGTCTGGTGAAATACTAATGGAAACTATGCAGAATTATAAGCCATTCATAGCAGCCGGAAGAAACAAACCAAGGAAAAATGGTGATTAAAAGGATTCCAAATGGCCGGCTCTCCCTGTACAATAATGGTAGCACCGGGTGCCTGCACAATTAATGACACGTATACTTTCCAAGTGGTGCGGCACTCCTGGATATCACAGACATCACATCAGACAGCGGCATAGACGGCAACGTTTCAGTGCCTAATTTTATTCTTGTGGCACTTTCATCAGGATAATAAACAATATACAGTGTCTTACCTTAAATATAAGTTACCACCATGTGAATGCCGAGTCAGACACGGGACATCCCAACCGGCCGGCGGTGCAGAAAACGTGACGGCAGATCACTGCGTAATCAACGTGCAGCCCATCACCAGGTTACAAAGTAAACAAACATCACTAATAAATGAATATAGATACAATGAACATAGGGATATAGCTACAAAAAGGATCAATATCTGCATGAAACAATCTATACAAAATCCACCATACATCAGATATTAGAAAAAGCATTAACAAATTACTAATAATAACTTAATCATATATCAAAAATTATCATACCGAATTTAAGTATCCTCGATAATAGGCACGACCAGGACAACAATGCCAATATAAATGCATACATAATGGCTAAATTAGGTAGTACAGTATATAACTTTACTAGCATTACTGCCTCACAGCACTGAGGTCATGGGTTCGATTCCCACCATGACCCTACCTGTGTGGAGTTTGTATATTCTCCCTGTGCTTGTGTGGGTTTCCTCCTGGTGCTCCGGTTTCCTCCCACACTCCAAAAATATATTGGTAGGTTAATTGGCTCCCAACACAAATTAACCCTATAATGTATGTGTGTGAGCATGTGATAGGGAATATAGATTGTAAGCTCCACTGGGGCAGGGACTGATGTGAATGGCCAAAAATATTCTCTGTAAAGCGCTGCGGAATTTGTGTGCGCTATATAAATAACTGGTAATAATAATAATAATAACTACTGTAACTTTTACGAGTAATCAAACGGTTGCCAAAGGATCTTAACTAACCATATATGAAGAACATAAAAAGCTATTGAGACCCAAATGGTCGTTCAATCCTTTAGGGGCTAATGTGTTTAATCTGAATATCCATTCAGACTCATGTTGCAGTAATTTCAAGGGACAATTACCTCCCCTAATGGAATATGGTATATGGTCGATTATACGGTAATACAAGAATGACAGGGGATGCGAAGCTGTGCAGAAATGTCTAGCTACGGGTTGTTCACGATCACCACTAGCTAGGGCTGCCCTTATAGTCGACCAATGTACTGCCATCCTTTCTTTAAAAGCACGCTCCGTCTTACCTATATAGGATAGTCCACAAGGACAAATGATCTGATATGTTGTAAGTTTGGAATTACATGTATGACTGTGCTTGATTTTAAATTCTTTACCTGTATGTGGATGGTAAAAGGAATCGCCAGGTATCAAGTATCTGCACGTCGTGCAGGAACACTTGACGCATCCCATCTTATTGGTCAAAAAGTTAGAATTAGGTTTGCCAACATTGCTAATATCAGTTTAAACCAATATATCCCTTAAATTACGGGAACGAGTGTAGCACGGCATGAGTCTGGTGTCCTATAATTTCAGCTCAGTATCGGACTGTACAATTGACCATTAGTTTCTTAGCAGATTGATTAATATTCTTACTGGCATAGCTATATTCAGTTACCCATGGGATAAAAGGTTTTATGTCACCCTGCATTTTTTTGTTATTCAAAAGGTCTCTTCTAATGAAGTCTCAATGCTATATCCTTAGCCTGCTGCAGAAGTTTATGATCGTACCCTCTAAGTATTATATTGAAAGTAAGACACTGTGAGGTCTATTTACTAAGCAGTGTTAGGAGACAGAGTGAAAAGTGATAAGGTGCCAGCCAATCAGCTCCTAACTGCCATCTCACAGGCTGTGTTTGAAAAATGACAGTTGGGAGCTGATTGGCTGGCACCTTATCACTTTTCACTCTGTCTCCTAACACTGCTTAGTAAATAGACCCCTGTATATTGTTTATTAAGTGACACAAGAATAAAATTAGGCTCTGAAACGTCGCCGTCTATGCTGCTGTCAGGACCTTATTCAGAGGCGGCCGTACGGTCCACGACCGCACAGCCGCCTCGATGTTTTGCCAGTGCGCATGCGCACGAGGGAGCCGGCTCCCTCGTGCGCATGCGTGAGACCCGCTACGACCGACAGCGCTGGTCGTAGTGGGTCTCTTTCCAAAGGGGGCGAGCTGTCGATGTTGATTGACAGCTCGCCCCGTTTGGAAGGCGGGCCGGGGAGGTGGCAGGCCAAACGAAGGCATTCCCATGGGAACGCCTGCCGTTTGGGAGAGGCCCCACTGACATCACTAGTGATGTCAGTGGAGAGCTTCCGGCTCTGACAGAGCCAGAAGCTCTCCGGGGCTTACGACAAGTGAGACCCTACACTAGGGTCTCGTCGTAAGCCCCGATGATCGCGATGGTCTCTGACCATCGCGACCATCACCCGAGCGGTCGTTAGAGCTGTGGGTGTTAACCCACAGCCTAACGACCGCAACAGAGGCGGGCGGTCAGGATGCAAGTGGCCGCCCAGTTTCTGAGCGACCGCTGATGTCTGTGATATCCAGGAGTGCCGCACCACTTGGAAAGTATATATATATATATATATATATATATATATATACATATTATATATATACACTTTAAAAAAAATTCCAATAAAAGTACATTTAAGCGCCACTTACAGAATACTTTGTTATAAAACAAACATAAGAGTTTGAGAGCCCAATTGAGGAGAGTTTACAAGAGGGCTACACTTGATCCGCATGAAACTCTTAATGACCTACTTTCCTGAAAGGCTGAGTAGCAAATAAACATTAATGTCTACAGGTGTCTTAAAATATCTGCCATGCGTTGTCACAAAGAGCTGAAATGGATTTAGTGTGCACTGTGCTGCCCAGATTATGTTGTTCTACTGTAATTAAATTTTATTTGTTTTAATAAGAAACGACAGTCACTGACATACTTCATCAGTGTCTGCCTTTATGTGGCCGGTACAGGTAGCTCCCGTATCATCAATAAGTATGATTTACGTCTGCTGACAGAATTTACTCCACCCTAATTTACCAGGCTGTCTTTATTACATGTGTCACCTTTGTTTCTTTCAATGCGTTTATGACATTGCTCAGAATTTCCCATATTAAGGCCCCATTTATCAACAAGTTTTGACATACGTAACGAGTTTTAAAGCTCAATGCGTATGATAATGGTGCTCCAGCCAATCAGCTCCTCACTGTCGTCTGTTTGAAAAATGACAGTTGGCAGCTGATTGGCTTTATCAAACTCATTGCGTATGACAAAACTCCTTGACAAATGAGGCTCAAAGTCCGGCTGGAAGGTGAAAAATGCGTCTTGCTATGAATAGACCCTATTTCTCCAACCCCTGCATCTCCTTTCGATAATATCGTCCAGTCAAAGGAAATCTTGTTTTAGTGTGTATTTGCATAAGTAGGTACAATGCATCCACACAACATATCACCCAAGTTAATTGTCCCGATTTAGGCAAGGTAGTCCTGATTTCAGTGATGGCAGGTGGCGGAAAATTGGTGGGCACTGGAAAAAGAAAATCAGGAGTGCATCCAATGCTTTTCCGAGCACAATTCCAGGATCTGTTATAGGCATATCGTGTTTTTAAACTTTTTATTCTTGTTTTATCAGATGACATTGTGTTTGCATGTGACAGACACACTTCCCGTACGGGTTTAAAAAAATTGTTCGAGTCAACATATCTCAAGAAGTATGTCCTGGAACTCTGAAAACAGAATTCCGCCAAAAATAAAATAAAGTTTTGGCAGTTTGATAAGTTATTAAATCTCGATTCTACTTGGTACTGAATATATGCATTAATTTCAATCCAATTTAACTTTACACACACAGTAAATAGTCAAAATAGCATATTTCCTTTATCAAACAGCAAAATTAGAGGTTATTCATTTTTTTAAATCAGTTTCACCGATTCCATACTTTTGGAGATACCTAAATGCAGTTTTTTCTACAGTGCAAACATGTTGTAATTAGGGATGTGCGCCGGACAATTTTTGCCGGATTTGGATTTGGATTTGGTTCTAATTCGTCGTCCGGCTTTGGATTTGGATTTGCCAAACTGCGGTGACTGGCTTTGGATTTGGATTTGGATTTTTTTACAAAAAAAAAATTGCTAAAATCACATAAATTGGTCTTTTTTTTCTTCCTAGAGTATTATTAACCTCAATAACATTAATTTCCAGTCAATTTAGACCATATCACAGCTTATAATATTGTTTTCAACATTATTGGCCAAAGGTTGCAGTGAGCTGACTGGTTACTAAGCGACAAAGCAGCGGCACAACGACACAGACACCACAGTATAAAGCACATCTATGACACATTGCCACACAGCAGTGGCAGAAATGAAAAGTAGTGCACCCACCCAGTGGGGTACGGCCAGCAGAGTCACAGTACTTGTTTACAAAGTGGGCTACGGCCCTAGGAGTCACAGTGCACAATCTTATTAGCATTACACCGCACATAGGGCCTGATTCACATTACACCATAAAGTAGTGTCTCTTATTTATATTACGACACACAGTAGTGCCCCTTTTACACAATGCCCACAGTAGTGACCCTTTTACACAATGCCCACAGTAGCGGTGTCCCTTACACAATGTCCCCCAGCAGTGGTGCCCCCTATGCAGTCCCCTTAGTAGTAGGGTCCACTATGCAGGGCCCCCAGTAGAATGCCCTCCAGTAGTATGCCCCCCATTAGCAGGCCCCCCCCCAGTAGTATGCCCCCCATTAGCAGGCCCCCCCAGTAGTATGCCCCCCATTAGCATGCCACCCAGTAGTATGCCCCCCCAGTAGTATGGCTCCCCCAGTAGTAGGCTGCCCCAGTAGCAGGCCCCCCCAGTAGTAGGCTGCCCCAGTAGTAGCCCCCCCTGTAGTATGGGCCTCCCCTGTAGTATGGCCCCCCCTGTAGTAGGCTGCCCCAGTAGCAGCCCCCCCCAGTAGTAGTAAGCCCCCCCAGTAGTATGGCCCCCCCCAGTAGCAGGCCCCTCAGTAGTATGGCCCCCCCAGTAGCAGACCCCCCCAGTAGTATAGCCCCCCCAGTAGCATCAAATGATACATGTGGTAGCTTACCGATGCATCATGGAGCTTTGTTTTAATGGTAGCTTTTTTTTGTGAGACTTAAGAAGTATCTGGTCTATCTCCCAGCCATATACATATAGAATCAGGTGACATTGGATATGAACTTGGCAACACAAAGGGCTCTATTTATTAACATTATTTTGACTAAAATAAAGTGAAAAAGGGTGTTTTCACACCCTTTTCACATTATTTTAGTATCACCTATAGTTATTACAGGGCAATTGGAGAAGAATTCGTAAAATTCGACTCCAACCCCTAAGTATTACTTATTTTTAGTAAAGCAGATCGTATTTCCCATAATTGTAATGGGAAATGTGATCTGACCAGAGTTACTAAAAATAAAATGTGAAAAAATATCGGGGAAAGCCCTGGGATAATAACGCCACCTGGAGGTGGCGTTATCCAGGGTCTCCCCCGGTTACCGGACCCCTGCCCTGCTCTAACGGGGAGAGCAGAGCCGGGAGTCGGTCCCACTAATCAGCTGTGTGGTCTAAACAGACTGCAAGCTGATCACTGTAAAAAAAAGAAGAAAAAATAGTAAAAAAAAAATTTACTTACCTGATTCCAGGGACTGGTGATCGGGGCTCCGGTGATGACTCCCCTCCGGTCAGCTGGTCTCCCATAGTGCACTGCTGCGGGGGCGGGGCTTAGCGCCGGGGAGGTAGCAGCGGCGGGCGGTCAGCGCATGCGCAGGCACTTAGTCACTGTATTTTTTGCTCTGTTCCTGCAAGGGATTTGTAGTAAATCCCTGATATTGCCTGAATTCGCAATGCGAATTCAGTCATTAATATCACACTACAATCTGCATTCAATATGCGGATTGTAGTAAATAGAGCCCTAAATGATCTAGTAACAAATCAAATATTTTCTACAACTGAAGACTTGGAAGTGGTCAAGGAGAGGAAGTACAGATGATGGCCCCAGCTAGAGTCTTATTACAGGGTTGTGTGTAGTTATCCCTGACCTATATATTACCCTATACAGCATTGTGTGTCCTGTGTACGACGGGACATTTCATGGGACTTGCCACGTCTGACTTTTCACTCTGGTCAGCGAGTAACCTGTCACCAGTACGTGACTGCAATCTGGGTCAGTAGGGCCAGTTTACACATGAAAACAACTTAACAAGTGAGAGTAAATCCAGGACAAGTATACAAACCATGTTCTGCTGTGACACATCAGAGAGGATGGACAGGACAGTGGCTTTTACCTAAAAATAGAAAAAAAAAACCAATGCAAAACATTTAATTTTAAAGCACATTACACCAAGTAATATATATGTTTATCATAGTAGGAGGCCCATGTGCAATCTCTGAATGTATCAACCCTGAGTTGCCGGGATAAGGGCTCCGTCTCAGCAATCAGTAAGAATTAAAGTGACTGTATGGAATCACTTTATTTCCTGTTTTAGACCCTCGCCACGCTACTGCACATGTGCTGAAGTCCATCGGCAAATGTGTAACCGGACAGTACCAAGGGAGGCTCCTTTCACTTTCGGGTTGAATTTTTGCTCCTTTAATTTACTTAACGTCAATGGGTTTACTCAGAGCTGTAACTAGACTTTTTGGGTCCCTGTGCCAGAAAGAGCATTGGCGCCCCCTCATTTTTCAAAGGGTCATAATGCACCCAAAAAAGGGGAATGGCTCATGGGGAAGGGCCAGGGAAGAGATAGGAGAGGCCAGGAGATGCTGGGGATGAAATAAGAGGAAGCTACAAGCAAGAATGATAATAAACAGGAATTTGACAGGCCCAAACAGCGTCCCCTGACCTCTGGTGCCCTGTGTGATGGCACCGGCCGCACTACCCTAGCTACGGCCCTGGGTGTACTGATGGTTCACATTCCTGACACAAACTTGTAAATGGTCGAAGACCAGCAAGATAGGAAAAACTTTTTGAAAGTTCCTTCATAAAAGGATCTTTTTTTTTTTTTGCTTTTACTTCTGACGCACAATCCCCACATTTTCTATTTCGCTCAATCACAGGGACCCTTCTGGTGGATAATTTCGGGACAGATTCCTGCTCATTATTGAATGGAAAGTAATTAGTAATTGTCTTTAATTGCCTTTTCCTAAACAAAAGAGTTTCCACGACTGAGCGCAGGGAGTGATGGATTACGGAATGGCTCTGTCAGCCTCGCACTGCCAGCTGCTTATAGATTCTCCTTTAAGAGTAAAACCTCAATTTATGTCATACAGCAGACGAATCGCAGCCGGTGTCAACGTTTCTACAACCAATTATTTATCCAAACAGATGTTTTATATTGAACCAGTCACATGTACCACAAGATAGAGATGTTTTTTCTGCAAATAACAACAGGAAACGTGTCCCGGAAAGCTTCCTGCTCGCAGATTGATGGAAATCTCCGCCGACTGGCGAATAAATAATATGAGGTGCTGTGGTGCAATCACGTCGGACCCCAAATGTCTCCTCCGCCAAACTTTTCCCATCGCTCCTCATCTTGTCACTTTGTAACCACACAGGATAAACTGATAAAATGTGGAACTACAGCCCTGATTGGTCCTACAGACATGACCGATACATAGGTATATGGCAGATGTACGCCTGGCAAATCTCGCACAATTAGCGTACCCCTCCCTTCAACAGTCCTGATTTTTCTATGGGACAGTCCCAATGTCTGGCAGACACAAAAGTGAGATGCTTTTCAGTTTGTTAGGACGATTGAAACAAGTTGGGCTATCCCTGGGTCAAGGAGGCTGGGTCTGTCGCAAAT